>VDFB02000010.1:4693544-5319042 GCA_007258455.2 Sequoia sempervirens | reverse complement strand
ATCACTTCAAACACCTTTAACTAATTTATTCTTATTCATTTGTTTTGAAACAAGAATTTTCATTCCAAGAGGCTGAGCTTTCATTTTTCTTTCAAAGAAAAAATCTTCCTATGCCAATCGCTACATAAGCACAAGTAAACTGTGTTTTGTATTGTGGACCTATATTAAGCTACCACTCTCAAGTACCAATGTAACAATGATACAATATAACTTTTGAGATTGCAAGAAGACATCTGATAACTCTTGAGTGTACTAAAAGAATTCTTATGATTTTTGAAGAATGCTGATAACTCTACTGCAGGAAGGTGATGAGAGATTGCTTAGCGATGAAAAGCTTGAGGCATCTTATGAGGAAGATCATGCCAACCAATGAGGAAGTCATGCCAACCAAAGAAATGATCAAGCATGAAGTCACAACTTGCAGCCATGGAACTGAACCTATTGAACCTAAAGAAGATGGTTGTGTTGCTGACCGGAAGAGCACCTCTGGATGGTTGTGTTGCTGACCAGAAGAATACTTAAAGATTCAAAGGGAGCCTACTGAACCTAAAGAAGATGGTTGTGTTGCTGACCGGAAGAGCACCTCTGGATGTTGTTTCAGTTGAGGTCTGTGATGAACACTTTTACACACCATAGTATGGTTGTAGCCATTATGGTTGATATCATGTTGAGGCGATATCTAATATCATGATGAGATGATATTATTCTTTTCACTTATGGTTGTAGCCATAGTACTAGGCATCACGATGAGGTGATTTGCCTTGTGCAGCTGGAAGTATCCTCCCTAGCTGAGAGGGAGTGTTGATGATTATTGCAGTGTCAGTCATATCCTTCTAGCGATCTCCTCTACATAAGAATAAATTAAATATAGCCAAAGCTATTTAATTTATATATATATATCGATATGTGATTAATGCTAATTCATCAAGAGATATGAGTTAATGAAGAGGTGCATTTATGAAGAGGCTGACATGCTTGAGGGATGATTTATGTCAAATAATATTTATTATTTTATGAAGGCCGACTTCTATCTTGGAGGTGCAATCTTTGAGGAGGCAGATTCTTTTTGGAGGCTGACCTATATTGTGAAGAGTCGCATGTCTCTCAGCTTGTATTTATATTAGATACATTTCATTGTTTTGAGACATACATTTTTCATACATTCCATTTCATATCAAGTGCGAGTTAGTGATAAACTCTTCAAGTGCAGATCGAGTTATTATGAGAAGGCTGAGGATTATCATTTGAGAATTACATCATTGTATTGCTATGTTGGCATCAGTCTGTGGTGCATATTATTAGGCCTCATTATCAGCCTTCATTGTAAAGGAGTTTCTATTGTGATTCAATAATATAAGTGATATTATTGGCTAGTTTTTTCTCCCTCAAGAGGAGGGTTTTCCCAGGGTATTTGTTGTGTTATTGTGTTTGATTTAGAATTAATTTTTTGTGCATTAAATCTTATTGATGAGCTCGAAATATGCTCATAATTTGAATATTATGATGTATTTTTAATACCCTTACCCTTATTGCCGATGGTTGTTTTAACTCTTTGATTAAAGGCTTTTTATCTAAAATTGGGTAGTATCTTGTAACAACACATTCCTATATTCCTGTAGCTTAACATCTCTATGTGTCTATATTAATTGCTTTGTTTGACCTCCCGAATGACTGATATAATGCATGTGGTTTTTGGATAGTGAAATGGATTTAATATGTGATTAATGAATGTGTATTGTGTTATTTTCCACACGTGCTTTCTTTCGCTTATGTCGCCATGTGCATCGCAGGTTGTTAAAGGAAGCATGAACGAGTCAAAGCGCAGTAGATCTCGGCCCTGTAGTAAAGTCCATTTCCAGCATGGCATTGAGGAAGTTGTTCCAGCAAAGACTCTCTGACCGGGTCATTGCCAGGGAGGAAATCTAAATGATCATTAATCTAGGAAGAGTGGAATACTAAATTCTCTCTGAATCGTGTTGAATAGATATGCCTTCATTTATGAGAAGTATGTTCCTTGGTTTCAGGATGCATTTATGTCCACGTCTTTCTCTGTTAGAGTTAGGTAGTTAGTTGCTTTTCTAATATAAATAAGTGTTCCTCCTGCGTGAGTGAGCAAAAAAGTGTGTTAAAGTTAGTATTATAATGAGAAACAGTGTTTTGTGTTAGTTTTCTTACAAGCAGAACAATCAGTGTATATGATTCCAAGTTTATGAATAAAAGTTGATGAAGTTTTGAGTTCAATTCTTGCATAAACTAGTTGATGCTTGCTAAAGGGGCCCACTTAGTGAGTATCTATAGTTAGTTATTTATCTCCTGTTGATTATAAGTTAGATTTCATTCTTGAAGGTTTCAGCACAAACTCAGTCTTATATTGTTCCTGTAGCATCAGGAATCCATCCCTATGTTTGTTCCTAAAACATAAGGCCAGTTCATAGTTTGTTTCTTAGTAATAGTTTTCATGATTTCTGCTTTGATTAAGTTATGCTTAAGTTAAGAAGACTTTACATTACATTCCTGTAGCATAAGTAGAATTCCTTCCAAGAATTTATTTCTGGTAAATTGTGACTGAAACTGGTTCTTAGTGCACATACAGTGCCGCTCCATTTCAAGTATACGTTCCCTGGTTTGACAATGTAAATGAACGACCATAAGAAGATGTTAGTCACCTGCTGGAATGCCCAATTCCCAGGTTAGGATTTTCCATGACTTTTATATCCTTTTGTGGAATCGACCACTGATCATAAAACTAACACAAGTAAATGGTTGCATAGCATGTGGAATGAGGGGGCAACAGGCCTGAGACCCCTTTAAAGTTTGTTTGAGTGCTTTCTTTTCATTTTTTGTGAGTTTTGTGCCAAGTTTCCTCAAAGAAATGTGGTCTCATAGAATTCCATAACAAGCTAATGCAATTGATAGCTGCTCCTAGTTATTAGTTATGTAATGTGAAGTAATTGCATAACTACTTAGGTTGACTAAAAACTATATTGTCATCTAAATCTAGTTGTTACTTATGCAATGTAATAATCAAAAGATGTATTGTACAACATATGACAAAATCATGTGCATTCATATATATCGCATATACAAAAATGGCAAACAACAGTTTTACAATATGTGGCATATGCCATCTTGGTATCTATTCAATATTTACATGCCAAAATGTATATCTCATCCTAAACTATTGGTGGATCATCAAAATGGAGCCTCTTTGAAGCACTCGTTGGCTCTGAAGGTAGCTGCACAAGATAAAGTCAAATCATAATTGAGATTAGTTATACTATATAATTTAAAATCAAATAATTAACATAAAAATCAATACACATTGAATTATAATTGAACTCTAAAATTGAAATCTTGATTACCTGAAATATCGTCTCTTCGAAGGGTCAGGAGTCCTAGAATATACCCCTCTCAAAGAACTAACCAAACCAACTTTTGTAACGTCAATCTATATATGTGAACAAAAACATGAAATTGATCCAAGTTAGCATAGAATTGTCAGTAATAAGAACATATTTACCAAGCACAAAATAAAATAAACACATACCTCTTTAGGCTAATCTTTTTCTGTATCTCCTTTAGGTGTTCGGATACCTACTCCTTCAGGTGTTGTGGCACTTATCAACAATGATGTATAGCTCACAACCACCTGTACATAAAAATGAAAAGTACATATGAAACTACGAATCTATGTAAATGTATGCATAATCAATAAAATATCTTATAAATCTTAATTCAATCAAATTTGAGTTCAATTACCTTTCCCTTATCTAACATTGTGTGTCCATAGTCTGGAGAGCATCGCACCTCGCTCGCACTAGGTGTTTCCTACAAGCAGAGAATAAGATAAACATATAAGTTAATATATAATTTCATTAATGACAATTCAAATGACAAGCAAGTATATAGTAAAAAAATGTAAATGAGTGAGTGCGAAAATACATACTGTGTGCGTCTCGAGGCCAAATAAAATGGCCCTCAATGTGCTATCAGTCACCCGTGTGAGCTCCTCCTCAGACATTAACTGTTAAATAGACCATGTAAATAAATATTAGTACTTGATACTATCTCTTATTAATATTCATTTAAAAAAAATGCAAGTTATGAATTTACACCTTAAATGTTACCTGTGTAACTACTCCAATGTCCACCTCTCTAGCAAGAGAGGACTCTGTAGGGTGTGCTCCACTCCCCTGCATGTGATCTGCTATAATCTCCACATCCTGGATGTCATAATCAGAAGTGTCTAATGGCTGCTCAGGGGGCTATACAATAGGACCCAAACATATTTGCTAGCACATATTGCAAATATGGGGCACACAAATATGTGGACCTGAGGAGGATGATGCAGCAACACTGGATCCATCACCAAGATCACCAGACTATGGCTAAGCTACTGAAGAAGCATGGGAAACCAAAAGACCACTCAAAGAGTGAATGGCCTGGATAGTTTGTGTGGCTGCATCCTCCATAATATCTAGATGTTGCATTGGAGGTGGCGGAGGAAGGGGAGGACAGGGAACATGTGGGCACCTGACTACTCTAGCTGCCCCTGGCCTATCCTGGGGCATACCTCCACCAATGCCCTAGAAGGGTTTAATGTCAAAGTAATTGACATGATGCCCTAACAAAAACTCAGCATATAATTTTTTAATAAAGTAAAAAGGTACATCAAGATTATTTTTGGGTGGTTTATCAAAAACCATACACCAATGATCCCAAAATTTATCTACTATGCCCCTATGCGTGCACCATTTTATAGAAAGTTTTGGTTTGTTAACATTAACTGGAAAACCAGTGTTGGGGTTAATAAATAAAGAGGCTATTTGGGATTTTGTTATTTGGAGATCTTTCACATCATCATAAGACAATCCACATGCATAATATTGCCTCATGGTTTCTCGCCATGAATGAAATGCATTATGTTGGGTGGAGAGGGTTTCTACATTTGTAATTATTCCTATCAATGTGGTTGACATACGGGATAATCGAGGGATTTTCTTATAAAAATCACAAATTCCCCTCAATTGCTCCAGTTTTTCATGAATTAAGTCTTCAATTGATGGCTATGGAGGTGGTGGAGCATTTGGCATTTCTACATTTTGATTCTTAGTTTGTGGATTTTCATTCTCAACTGGTGGAATTTGTGCATTCTCATTCTCGGCAGCCATAATGCCTGATTAAAGTTAAAAAATAATTAATCTAAAATTAGACAATATAAATGAAACACTATTTTTAAATCAAAATCCATTCTAAACTCAAATTTTTCACAAAAATTCAATCAAAAACCCTATTTTAAAAAAAAAATCCACAAAAAACCATATGAAATTATTCAAATCTAAATCAAAATTGAATCAAATCAAATAAAAAAAAAACTTACCTTTCCAAATCGGATTTTTCCCAAATTGGATATCCATTACGCGAAGAAGCAATGCACTGTGCGCCCGCGGGTTCTTCACTGTCAAATAACTTCAAAACAATGACTAACTTTTTATATATATGTTTTTTGCAAATCGGATATCCAATTTATAAAACTAGGTTTGGTGTTTGGTATGGTGACACCCGAGCCTAAAAAAATTCAACATGTTCTTTTCGCATTTTTCGGTCAATGAAAGACATGTTTTTTTCCTCATTGCCACTTTTTGGCCCACCATGATCCTGCACATACCCAACTACCTCAAAGGAGAGCCAATCTACCTAGGTTATGCTCCTTTGTTGCAAAGAGGGAATATTTGATGAGTGTAATTTGGTTAACCTAATTGATACAATCCCTAATCTAAAAAATATGAATGATCACACATATGGAAATACAAATCATAAAACAACCACAAATATAAGGTGTGTAAACAACATGACACCTATCATTGAAAGTGGGGCCTAAATTGGAGTGACAAGGGCATGGGGCACCCTATTCCTATGGTTTTGGGTTGTTCTATAGCCATGACACTCAGTAATAGTTTGATCTACCTTCTTGCAACCTATCATTGCCAGAGGTTTCAAACTCAAATCTACACACATAAAAAGAGATAATGACTGTAAAAAATGTAAAAACATAAGATAGTGTTACCTTAGGTATGAAACCCTTGTTGAAGTGATGTCACACTATAGGTTACCACAAAAATTTGATGAAGGAAAAAAATTCATTGAACACCTACAAAAGTTGGTTCACATAACACAATAAAGAGTTGTAGCAAGCATGTAGAGATAAATTTGCATGTATCTTCACAATTAGTGCATAATAGTTCATAATTTTTCCTAGTCCAAATGAGAGGGAAAGACTTGTTTACATATGTATATTGAGTAATTTTTGGAGTCAGGTCGATAAGGCACTATTTTCTAGACACCAAAGGATGATATTAATGTTTTTAACTTTTTGAAAGCTAATTCCCACGACTAGGGTCCCCAACACCTTTGTTCAGGTCTTTTTCACTCCAAAAACTCAAGTTGTCAATGAATTAAATATATTTTCCTAATTTGGACATGAGGTGAACAAATTGGAAAATAGTTAAATATACATGCAAAATAGAGTGCCAAACCTAGTGTGAAATTGTTAGGGATGACAATTTATGACACTACACTTGTAAGGAAGTTAAAGTAGTGAAACAAGTTCCTACAGTAACCTTGAGATGAGGGTTATATAATTTTTTTAGATCCTTACAACACTTACATAAATATCATGAATTATGTGGGGAAACCCTTTCAAGAGAAAAAATCTACATTTCAAAAGCCACCCAATATATTATTAAAAAATCATGAAGATTACAATATACTTGCAGAACAATCTTCTCACAAAAATATCACAAACCAAAGATCTGGAGGCAGCACAAAAACTATTAGACTCTCAAACTACATCACAATACACAACTATAATACAATAACCTCATAAAATAGGGTTTCCTTTCAGGGCTAGACAAGCCAAAAAAATCTATTGTCATATTTGAGACCTAATGATGAATGGTCTAGATTTACAATAATATAATATACATAAAATGTGTCTTTCAAGGGCATTGCCCTTGAACCCCTACTAGGGCATGTGGTCTTCAGACCCCCCATAAGGGGGTATCCCCCTTTGCAACCCCTTGCACTCAATATATTAACTTGTTAAAATTGCAAGGTTGAGACACTAGTTTTCTTAACAAATAACATCATAATACTCCTCATTTGATGCATTAAATGCATTTAAATCTAATATGTGGAGCTTACTCAATGTCATCGAATTTGAAATTTAAAACTATTAAAACAAAATGAATTTATAGCAATATGATTATATGTATAATATAAATATATTTGTGTATATATCTTTATATTTTCATATATATATATATATATACATAGATGCACATATATATTTTATTTAATACCTTATGCAAATATGAGAATTGTGCACTCTACTTGCAAAAGAGACATCAAATGTATGACAACATCAAAAAGGATAAATGCAAGACAAGAAGTTGACATCAATATACTAAAGGTATCATGACAACTTAATGAGAAAAAATAACAATCATAATGACATATCAATGGAAATGTTACAGTGTAAAGTATTGCCATACTTATGACAAAAAAGTATCTAATAACACATGCAACAAGACACAAATATTGTGTGTGCGGTTCTTAGAGTCATGATGTCTCACCATTCTCCTTGATTTACTTTCCTCTCTCAAGTGATACTCTCCCTCCTTGTCTTTGAGGAGGAACTAGTTTCTTGCATCCAACTCATTTAACCAATAAGGTATTTATTCCATTAAGCATAATATCCATAACATAATATGAACATTTCAATAAACAATAATCATGAATATAATAAATCATATCTATTTATTTTAGTCATTATCAAATTTGATATTCTCTTTTCGCATATCATGAATAAAATAAAATTATCTCAGTATAATTATCCTCAAATCACAATTTGATAACTTATTTAAAATGCATAACAAAGTATTTAACTTATAATTAGTTAAAATAACATAAATAAACTTGTCTAAAATAGTGTGTGACATATTAAATAGCATTGTATAATTTGCATGATAGGGATGTATGATTTTGTAGATTATATACAATCATATGAAATGGTGTATCATTAAAACCCTACATGCTCTACAAAACACAAAAAATTTCTTGCAATGAAAATATAATGTTATTTGTCAAAATTTATTTCTTGAGCCTTCTAGATGCAACCATGAAATATGTTTCACACTAAGAGGCTTCTAAAAAATGTTCATTTCCAAAACCACCTAAAACTGTAAAGGACCTACAAAAGAGGAAACAGTAGAAAACTTCCACACATCATAGTGGATTGGTTTGTTCACATTAGGTTCACCAAGATGTATGCACTAAAAAATGGATAAAGTAAAAATAACAAAGACTTGAAATCATAAACAAAGAACACAAATAAGTCAAATCCTATTTATTATACTTCACTGTAAACTTTGAGATCGAGCCTACTATAGCGAGTTGCTCATGAATGGATGTGGATGCAACTCAACATCATAACATTGTATTATTTTGATAATGAATTTTGACAAAGTAAACTTGCATAAAGACTTGATTGATGAAAATGATGAGAAGATGAAGGCATTTATAAATTTTTTTAAAACCAAATTGATAGATGCAGATAAGATGAAGACCAAGAGTTTTTAAATTGATTATGGAGTCAACTCAAGAAAGTAGAGAAGATAACTCAATCGATAATGAAAAATTATCATTTTGAACTCCTAGGAGAATAATAATGAATTTTTAATTCATTAAATATATAAATGAGAATAAGAAGTTTCTATTAGAAGATGAAGTTAACTGGTGAGGTGATAAATTTAAAAAAAAATCTATGAAAAGTGGATAATTAGCTCTCATTAATTAAATAATAAAATGGTAAGTGGATAATTGCATAATTAAATATTTATTTATTAAAATTATTATTTAATTAGCGGAAAGTGGAAAATAGGAAATAGTAATAATGGTAAATGGTTTAATGGTGTTAAATGGTTAATTAATGATGATATGATGACAATGGTACACTAACAATTAATATTCAATCTTTAGATGAATATTTTACTATCTATGACTATATTACTAGAAATGTTGGTTATTATATCAGCAAATGCTATCACAACTATTAGAAGATGCTCAACTAGTGGGTCCTCTCTCCTAGCGGTTTCATAAAAAAAGTACCTAAAAAAATTCAAATTTTCAAATCACTTCTTTTATATAAGATGGTGTACATGGACTCCAACACTCTTGAAATACACTCCAAACTCCTTAAAATTAATTTACACCTGAAAATTTGAATTCTTTTAATAAACATCCTTTCATTTTATTTCTTACATAAAAAAATATTTACTACTTTGGAAAACTATTTCTGTGGTGGTTGCATTTCCTTAAAACTAATATCTATCCTATTAAAAGATTTAAAGTTCATTAAAAACATCCAGGAATACATGTCAATTAAAATAATAATTTTTAATATAAAATAAAACAAATCGAGTAATATATAGGTATATCTGTAGAAGTGTGAAACAACTTTTAAAAGCCCATAAAAGAAACATCCTATCGGCTACTTAATAACGTGAAAGGGAGCTGATATTGGGACTTAATTACAGAGCACATGCCCTTTGGCTAGTATGGGATGGATATCGCATCGCTGGGCTTCATAGATGTAACGGTATTTATAAGAAATTGACTACTTAATTTAAGCCATTCAAAATGTTCCAGAAATTAGGTGTCTAGTAATAATGCAAGGAACATCTGTTGATGGGCAGATTTAATGCACATATAATATATATCCGCCTTCGTTTTGCCATTTTAGAAGCACAGCGGTTGGGCGACATCTTGGTGTTCGTTACGGTGTTTTGTTCTATCGTCTATCTATGGACCCAAACTTCCTAAATGCTAATGACGGCGAGGCGGTGAGTCCCGTTGGCCAGGCTTTCAGTACTTCGTATCTTTCCGTATGCAACCAAGCGATATTTGAGTTGGAACAGCCTATGGATGTGTTTAGAACGAAGAAAGCCATAAACGACATTCTTCTGCCCTCCAACCCCCGTTTTTCCTGCATAATGGTGTGTAGTGTCTACGTAACATTTTATTATTTTCTTTAATAATTTTTTTATTAAAATTTTTAATGACGTTTACAAGATCGGAGAATTGAACATCTTTTATCATATTTCCACAGTCCATGATGCCATTCTTGTTTGATGGCAGACCGAGGACAGGCATGGAGTGCTGCATTGGGTGAAAACTCAAGTGAACGTGGATGATCATGTAACTGTTCCAGAGTTTCCTCCTGGTCAAACTAAATATGATGAGTTTGTAAATGATTATATCTGTAACATACACCTTACCTCTCTCCCTAAAAATCGGCCTCTGTGGGAATTCCATTTTCTGAACTACAATACGAGCAAGGCGAGAGCCACATTGATTATAAATATGCACCATTCTTTAGGTGATGGTACTTCTCTCATGTCCTTATGTTTTTTCTCTGTAGCCAGAGAAGATGATCCCAATCGTCCTCTCACCTTTCCTACTTTCAAATCTCTGCCTAGTCCACCATCTTATTCATGGCTTTCCACCGAGTTTATGTATTACATGTCGCACAGGCTGTTTGTGCTTGTGCTTGTATTGTGGTACACTGTTTCTGATTTCATTAGCAGCTTACTGAGAATGACGTGGATGGACGATAGCAAGCTACCCATTCGAGGGCCTGCAGGGGTGGAGATGCTGCCAAAAGTTATGAGCCATGTCACCTTCCCCATGGATGACGTTAAAAAAATAAAGAATTCCATCGGCGGAGTAACATTTTTCATCTTACCCTCATTTCATATCTACTCTTTCTAACACGTTCATCATGCCATGCTTATTTGGGCAACATGTTTTGCAGACGGTGAATGATGTGATAATGGGCGTAATCTTCTACGGTTTTCAACGATACCTGCAAATTACTCATTCTCATGGTGAGAGTTGCGACAATAGACATACTAAAAAATTTCAATTGTGACTGTGAGTGCTTTTCGGTATAATAAAGTCAGTGACGTAGTGATTGCAGGGGGGAAAGTCGGATTGAGCAAGGAAATGACGAAGTCAAGAGTAACAGGGCTTGTTGCAATGAATACAAGAGTACTGTCAGGATTGAAGGCCGTACGCAATCTGTGTCTATTCTATCTTCTATAGTCTATTCTAAGGATTTACAAAATACTTTGACTCAAAGCATTCGTAATACATTCACATTTCTTGTCAGTACAATATCTTATTGTTGTTTGTTAAATGGGTTTTTACAGGATATAAAGGAGATGCTGAAACCTGAGAGTGAAGCACCGTGGGGAAACCACTTTGGGCTATTACATATACCCATTCCCACCGCTAATGCCGACAGCCCATTAGATTTCGTGCGAATAGCCAAAAAAGTCATAGATCGGAAGAAAATGTCACTTGAAGTCTTCGCGACCGGTCGACTACTCTGTTGCCTGGGCCGACAGGTATGCGAATTTATTGCTTTTAAAGCAGGGAATACTAGTCTCGAATTACAGCTTGCACAATTATGTATTGCAGGCGCATGCCAGTTGTGTGTATAAAACTATGACAAATGCAACGTTAACAATATCAAATATGGTCGGCCCGATGGAGAAGATAGCCATGAATGGAACTCCGGTGAAGAACATGTATTTCTCGTGTTCCGGTTTGCCTCAGGTAAGTTATTTGCCAACCAGAAGAAAAGATAGAGCTGAAAACTGTTTCCCAAGATCCAATAACAGGAATGTTTACATCTTTATCTATCACAGATTTTTTATATCAAATAATCTGTTGTTTTTGTTTGAACAGAATTACATGAGAGTAAGAATATCTACCACAGGATTTTGATGTACAATGGTAGTTTTAAAGACTAATTTGAAGATATTTGGGGTTTTACAGACACTTCTTTTGACAATGATGAGCTACATGGGAAAATTAAGGCTGGAAGTGATTGGCGTCAAAGGTTATGTAAACAGTGATACTCTGGCCAAGTGTTTTGCCGAGTGCTTCGAGGAGATCAAGGAGGCCTCCAATGCATTATAAGCTATCAATGACCCCCTGAACATTAAAAATATTCTACTATTTTTATTTTATTCGAGAAATAAATAGATTTTATTAATTTTTATGTCATTGTGCTAGATAATGCTATTGAATAAAAGAGTATGGATTCTCAAGATTAATTTCCAATGCACCTTTGGTGTACCAGTCTTAATTTTACTAATAAATATTGATTATGCATTGGAATTAATATAGACTTTTATATTATTATTAAATTAATATATTTTCTATTATTATATCTTATTTGCATCTGTTTTAAATAATAAATTATAAATATTCGAATAAATTTAATTTTTAATTAAAATAAATAATATTAATCAGTCACAAGTAACTTTTCAAATTTATTATGAAATTTAAATTATTTTCTATAATTTTAATAAAATAAAATATTTTAACATAAATATAATGAATTAAACAAATTCTTTTAAAATATTTTTTAATTTTAAATATAATATTTAATTTAAGGAAGTAATCAAAATTTTCTTCATGAAATATGATAATTTTTTAATCATTCAAATATGAAAATTTAAAATTGCTATTCATTATCTTTCATCTATTTAATTTATAATTTATTCTTTATTTTTGTATTACTTCTTTATGAAAGACCACACTAAAAAATAATTCATTTTAAAAGTCAATGATTATATTGAAAAACAATATTTGAATGAAGTATAATGTGTTGGGAATAAGGGTTTAATTTCACATGTCTTATGTTGTGATCAAGCGTTTTTCCAAGAAATTAAGAAAGCAATTTATATATTTAAACTGAGAAAAATAAATTTAATTTGTTATAAATAAATAAATAAAAATCCCTTCTACAATCAAGAAATAAAAAACAAGTGTTACTTTTTTTAGGAAAGTTTTAGTTTGATTACTAATTGGAAAGCTTTAATTTTTTTTTAATAAAGTATAAAGAAGATTTATAAAATGTTTTTGGTGTTTGTGGTGCCAAATTATGTCTTTAGAGAGCCAACTCCTTTTGGATCCTAGTTTACAACAATTGGGACCTTCTTTTGATGACAATGGGGATAGAGAAGAGCTTTGGATTTGGAAATTGGAGATTACTTGGAAGATGTAACAAGCATTGAAGCTTTTATTCATAAAGTGAAAAGGCTTTAGATGTCTTGTATAAAACATAAGAATGTTGTAGGTGAAGGTTACATGCAAAACACTTAATTCATTAAAGATAACTCCCTATCTTTGTGCTAGAGTAAAGGGAATAGGGAATGTAGAGCTATTTGTAAAAAACTTGGCAAATTGTAGAAAAATCAACCTCCTAAATGTTAAAGGGAGGATATCTATAGGATTGAATCTTCTCCATCATAGAGAAGTGATTGGGAGAAGAATAAAAAGCTGATAGATAGATGATTGAAGAGTTAATTAGGATTTAAGAGGAGAATATAATTAATCAGAGGAAGTGAGTGGGAGAAGACTAGAGAGGATGAATAGATGACTAAAGAGTTGATTAAGAGTGAAGAGGAGAATATAATTAGTCAAGGGAAGAGATGGCTTAGAATTAGAGAGAAATTTCAATCATGGAAAAAAATGGTAGAAAAATGGTTAGAATTGAAGCAATTATGTGTCTACCAAACATGACAAATTTTCTCCTTTTAGGTATCAAGGTGCCCCTTTTGCTAGGATAGGCCACTTGGGTGACCCTCCAACTTAAGACATGTTACTTGGGTGACCCTACAACTTAAGATACATCACCAAGGCAACCATACAGTCTCCCAAGAATTGCTTCACCCGAAGGTTTGTTATATGTTTTAGGTGTTGCACAAGTACTTGGAACTCTGTTAAGAGACTAAACAAAATGGATGAGAGGATAAGAAGAATAAGGGAGCTATCATGTCCAGAAAGAAAATGTTAAGAAGATGTGTAATTCATGCCTCTTCATGAGTTGGGTTATCAAATCATCACTAAATGTCATGTTAATTTATGAAATATTAGGCACTTAAATATTTTCCCCTTTGAATGTAGTACTATTCCCAAAGACTAGCATTATGAGACTTGCACTTACTTATACTTACGTTCCTTAGTGTTCTATATTTGGACTTACAAGACGAATAAAGAAATTGTGTGTAGTATGAGTTTTAAGAATAATAATAAAAAAACGATGAGAAAACTGAACCGACTCAAGTGCATATTGATACATTATGAGCTAAAAGTATAATAATAATGTAACAACTGAAAATAGATTGGCATCTAACGAAGACTCAGTAGCAGACCTACAATTCCTTATTGAGACCTATTTTAACAACTCATGACACCCAAACAACACAAGTATAATTCAGTTTTGAATTGTATTCTCTAACAAGTACAATATCTTATTGTTGTTTGTTATATGGGTTTTTACAGGATATAAAAGACATGGTGAAACCTGAAAGTGGAGCACCGTGGGGAAACTACTTTGGGCTGTTACATATACCCATGCCCACCGCTAATGAGGCGAGTCCATTAGATTTCGTGCCAAGATCCAAAAATATCACTTGAAGTGTTCGTTTCCAGTCGACAACGTCGCAGTTATCTGGGCTAACAGGTATGCGAATCTGTGGAAAAGATAGGCATGAACAGAATTTCGATGAACATGTTTTTATCGCTATCCGGTTTGCCTCAGGTAAGCAATTTACGAGCCAGAAGAAAAGGTAGAGCTGAAAACTGTTTTCCAAGATCTACTAACACTTTCAAAGTGCAGAAAAAATAATATCTGCCAATAATCTGCTGTTTTGCCTATCCATTCCTCTTTGAACTTAGTTACATAAGAGTAAGAATATCTACCACAAGATTTTGACGTACTTGGTAAGTAGCTTTGAAGACTAGTGTGAAGATCTGTGGGGTTGTACAGTGAAGTGTTTTACAAGAGATCAAGGAGGACGCCTCCAATGCATTAAAGACTATTTGTGGTCTCCCCAACATTAAAACTTTCTATTAATCTATTTTTATTTTATTTATTTCAAATTTATTAAAATTATAAATAGAATTTTATAGTTCTCCATTTGTTAATATTGAAAGGCATTCACAATGAAAGTAAGTGATGGAATCTAATGTCATGAATATTAAAAAAAATAAAAATTATATCTCAAAATAGTAATATTTAATAATAAACACAATTTTTCTTTTATATATATATATATATATATATATATATATATATAGTTCTAAAGTAGAATAAATAACTTCAAATTGATATCTCAAATCATTTTTTTAAATAGAGATATTTAAGATATCTTTGTGAGTTAGGTAATGCTATTGTAAAAGGTAGTATGGCTTCCTAAGATTTACTTCACATCCAACTTGGATGTATCATTTTTAAATTTACTATTAAATTATATAGTATTTTGTTAATTGAAGTTAATATAGATTTCTAAATTTATTATTAAATTAATAATTTTTAACTACTATATCTTATTAACAACTATTCTTAAATAATGATATACGATTAATCTAAATAATATTAATCAACCATAATTAGTTTTTCAAATTTATTGTAAAGTTCAAATTATTAATTTTATAATTTTAATAATAATAAAATATTTTAATTTAAATATAACTAATTGAACTCACTCTATTAAAAATATTTTAAAATTTAAAATATAGCATTTAATTTAAGAAATTAATAGAATAATTTATTCATAAAATATTTATATTTTTTAATCATTTAAATATTAAAATTCAAAATTGTTATTCATTATCTTTCATCTATTTAATTTATAGTTTATTCTTCATTTTCAAAAATTTTACTTATATAAGATCACACATTGCCCTACCTAACTCCCAGCCTCAACTTGTTAATGTCCCTTTTGTTGATAACTCTTTTCTCACCCTTCTAGTGGAAGAGAATAATATTAAGGTGGCTCTTGAATGTCTTAAAATTTTTGTCTTGTGTTTAGCTCTGCCATTCAATGGCATAAAACTCTCTGCTATAGGCATTCTATTCTAGCCAATCCTCACTATTTTCAGCAGTACAATTGGAAATGGATTGGGCTAGGGAAAATATTTTAGTTTTTAGGCATTCTATTTGCCTTCCAGACTTCTCTAACTAAGTTGTATAGCAAGCTGTTCTCTCCAGGATTGAGCAAAAGTTGGCCTATTAGATTACCAAGCCTCTTTCTCTGGCAAGGAAATTCCAAGTGTGCTTTAAGATCTTGGTTATTACACATGTTTATTATTCCTCTTGTTGGAATCCTTCAAAAGCCACCTATGCTAAGCTTGAAAAGCTACTTCGAGACTTTCTTTGGGCCTCTACAAAGTCCCATAGAGGGTTTCACCGCATTGCCTGGGAGTTCTGCTACCTACCCAGAGACTTTGGAGGTCTTGGGCTGCTCTCCACTCAACGACAAGGGATTGCCTTGTGTGTGAAATGGATAATTAGAGCCCTTACTAGAGATGAAGCTTGCAAAATTCTCCTCAGGCATTGCATCCATTCTGACTTTCCTATTCACAGACTCGCTTGGAAGGGGATTGGCTTTCAAACCCTTCTGGTTATGAAGGAACTAGATCAAATTGTGGGAACTTTCATGGCCATGAGCATTTGGAGAGCCTGGGAAGCGGTTAAGCCTTGGCTCTGCTGGTCTAACTCTGGTTTCCATGATGGGCTTTCTCTCAATCAACAAAACATTTAGTGGTCACCCCTCTTTGCCAGTAATGGTCAATCATTGGCCAAATCACCTTGGATTAAGATACTAAGATTCCACAAGAAAGGAATTCAAACTTTGCAGCATGTGTTTCACAGACCCACAATGTGCATTATGCTATGGGAAGATTTTCATGCTCTCTACAGTCTTTAAAACTAGGACCGTGATACTTATGATGGTCTGGTCAATGTTATTCCTATAGATATGCTTCATAAGGTGGGAATTCATGGGTCCAAGCCCTGGTGCAAGGACTGGAAGTGGTACCCAGACACTCCTTTCAGGAATTACAATCCTAGGCTTGGTTATATGTGGCTTTCACCACATTTTCCAATGATTGAAATTCTGAACCAGAGGTGGCTTCTTCAATCCTCTGCTCATGTCTGGTGAAAAAGATTCTTTGCCACTTGGTTTGCAAGTGTTGAGCCAAAACTTGCCCACTTTGCTTAGTGTATTCTTTTCCAAGGCTTACCTATGGGGTCTCGGTTTGTTCACTTGGGGGTCTAGGACCCTCGGTGCCCTTTTTGTGGGAAAGCTAAGTCTTTTAAGCATCTCTTCTGGATTTGCACTAGAGCTCAACAATTTTGGAATTGGATTCATGACTTCTTTTGGCCTTTCAGACCAGAGCCCTTCTTTTGGCATATGGTTCTGCTGGGAGATTCACCCAGACTTCATGCTAAATATACCCAACGTTGGCACACTTTTTGGGTGAAAATATTATTTAATATCTGGAAAGATAGAAATTCCTACATTTTTGCTCACACCCAAATGGGTAAAAATATTTCTTTGTATTCTAAAGCTATTATTTTCTCTAACATGCTTTTGCAGAATCAAGTTCAAGTAAACAAAGTTGCACTTGAGGTGGCTCATCTTCAGGTGCTTCTCAATCATTGGGGCAATGCCCCATGTACTATGGATTGGGTGCCTACTTTACCCACTTCCTCTCATGGTTAGTCGCCCTCTTGGGGCCGACAGCGGAGTGGCTTTGCTCGCCCCCACTCTCATCCTCGTCTTCGACATGGTTCTCGCCCTCCTCAATGGTCTCATTCTCCTCCTCTGCGGGCTAGCCAACAGTGGTCCTCTGGAGGAGTGATAGGGAGCAGCAGTGGCAGTTCTAGGTGGCCCTCTGATAATACTCTTGGTAGCAACTTTGGTTGGCCAGACTTTGGAATTTTTTTTCCATGTTTGGTGCTTGCAATCTCATCTTGGCACAAGGAAATAAAAGATAAAGAAAAAGAAAAAGAAAAAGAAGATGATGATGGCTGGGGTCTTCCTCCTTACGTCACTCCAGACCTCGCTGATGTATGGGGGAAGAAAATGGATCATAGAGACACTCCTGGCTCTTTTGGTACTGCTTTGGCAGCTTAATGGCCTTTTTTATATTTGTAATCATGGACTTCTGGGTTAGGCCAATGTGACTAGTTATTTTCTGGATTTTTGGGTGTTGCCCATATGACTCTTGGGGTGTGCCTTCTTACCACCCACCTTTTTTTGTGAATATGTATTTTAATATTTAATTAGTATAGATTATTTCCTATTCATCAAAAAATAACTCATTTTAAAAGAATACTTATATTGAAAAGCAAGATTTGAATGAAGTACCCAATTTTGAGATTATGGGTTTAATTTCATGTGTCTTATGTTGTGATCAAGGATTTTTTACATGACATAAAGAAATAAAATCCACTTAAACTAAGAATAAATGTAATTTATTATAAGAAATAAACAAAGAGTCATTCTATAACCAAGAAATGGAAACTAAGTGTTACTTTTCTTAGGAAAGTTTGAGTTTTCTAATTACTAATGGAAAAGAATTATAAAATTAAAGAACCTATAAAAGTAAAGAAACTTTATAGAAATTTTTCGATGTTGATGGTAGTGGTTGTAGACACCTAAATATGACTAACTTGTTTTTCTGAAAACATCATCAATTTTTGTTATCATGGCTTATCAATTTGTCTTTTGATTTATTTAATTAGATTAACATTATTTCCCCTTCATCCAGAATAATTAGATGATTGCTAATTATTTAATTATTTAAAATTTGAATTTTCCCTCCATTTCTACTTTGATTAAAATAATTTTAATAATTATTTAATTAAATCATCCACTTCATCATTTTTCTTTATTAAATATATAATTTCAATTATTTAATTAATTTATATTCAAATTAATCTTTTCTTAAATCCTAATAATTGAATAATTATTTAATTAAACTAGTTATTCTTCCCAACATTATCTTCTTTGAAAAATAAATAAAAATATTATTTTATTTATTTTTCCCTTTGCACATGAAATAATTAATTAATTATTTTATTAATTGTCCATGCATTTCCACCTCATCATTCAACTTCCACTCACTTCAAGTTCACTCTCCAATAAATTTAGTCTTCAATCCAATCTATTTAGTTTCACTAATAGTAACTAATACTTATCTCATCAATCAATTCTCTTAACTGGTCCATATGATCAATTAGCTCAAATCATGCAATAAGTTAACTCTTCATCAATTCCTCTCAAGAATTTTCATCCATTGATCTTTTCAGTCTTCCTTTCAATCTCAATTGTTGATCAATATCACATGAAATATATAAATACAAACATCATTCATCCATTATCTCTCTCTCTACAAGAAATCTATACACATATCTGTAGTGTAGAAAAATATGTTCCTTTATATTTTCGCACTTTGTTTGGGCCCTCTTAATTGAAATGGACTTAATTATGCCTTAATAAGTCTTATTTTACATCTACAAGCCTAATAAATTATATTTTCTGAAGGGAAAACCTGACAATAATTAATGCCAACACAACACTTTACCTTGAGAAATGTGTGTTCTAGGAATAGGGACCTAGGACCCATTCG
The DNA here is from genome assembly GCA_007258455.2 of Sequoia sempervirens. Taxonomy (NCBI): domain Eukaryota; kingdom Viridiplantae; phylum Streptophyta; class Pinopsida; order Cupressales; family Cupressaceae; genus Sequoia; species Sequoia sempervirens. The sequence goes on along the minus strand of VDFB02000010.1, from coordinate 5,299,485 downwards.
CCCATGGGAAAATGGGTCCTCCCTAGGCCTTTTGAGCCTAAATTTAAATTATGTTTTTGGCAATATTTTAACATCTCTAAATTCAAATTTTGATGTTAGCTTGTAACGTTTAATTTTTGGGAAATTAAGGATACATGCCTATAAATACAAGTTTTTTTATCAAATTCAAATCCTAAGACATTTAGATTTCAAGTGCAAGTTTACAAGGGCTAATATTGTGATTAAGAGCATTCAAGAGTAGATTTATCAAGAATTTTGTTGTAGCAATCAAGATCTCAAGCATCATGTCAAAGTCTTAAGCATCATGCATGCTTTTGGAGCTAACATTGTGATGTAGGTTTCAAAGATTCAAGCAAGCATTCAAAGTCATATTTCAAGTATCAAGATCCACATCCACTGAAGCCATTTCATGCAAGATCAAGATTAACATTGCAGATTTACAAAGGTTTATTCAAGGGTTTGGTGAGTTGCAACATAGCATTGTTCATTCATCATTCCTTTTCATATGTCATTATTTTAATTCAAGGTTTAATTAATCAAACAACGTTTGACCAAGGAAAACCCCCACTCACCAAAAACAAACAATTTTTCCCTCTTGTGTTTGTGTTGCAGATTTTAGGTTGAAGAAGTATTGAAGATATTTTGAAGATCAAGATTAGAAAAGTTGTCAAAGTTACAAAAGTTATCAAAGTTGTCATCAAATCATGAAAACTTACATACAGATCTGATTTTTGACTTTTTGACAATGCAACCCAGATCAAACATAAGCTATAGAGTGACATCAAAGGCTCCCAAAAGTTTGTTGAAAACCTTGAGAAGAGACCCATTTGCCCATGGGTGAATGAGTCCCAAACAACCTTCAAAAAGTTCTTTTTGGTGATTGGTACACATCACTCAAGACTTCTCAGATCTATAAAAAGTTTGGTGTTTCTATCAATATTGAGCTTTATATTATTGTTTCAATTTTGAATTGGCATAATTGAGTAGATTTGTTATTTTTAGTTTTTCTGCCAAGAGTGTTGTTCAGGCTGAAACCCCCATCCTCAAGCACAATGAAATTAGTAGATTTCCTCATTAAGTTGACTCACCTAAGGGTTGCAAGTCAACTCTTTGCATGGATCTCATTTACTAATGAAATAGTTTGAAATAGGTCTACATTTGAAATTGGTGAACCCCCTCTCATAACCCTCTAAAATCCTATTTTTCTATGCTTCATTTTGGTGAACCTGACTTTGTACATCAAATTTCTAAAAATTGGAGTCCATTCAAACCCTAGATCTAGGATTTGCATTACTTTGCATTGCATTGCATTGATTTCCATCTCATTTAGGGTTGTTAACTTGCATTACTTTGCATCTCATCTAGGGTTTTAGGTTTGCATTTTTGCATTCTTTAAAATCTAAAAAATTCAAAAATCTCATTCATTTTGTTGAGTGTTTACATAACATTGCATGATCAACAACTTAAATTAGAAAATTAAATCAAAATTGCATCTCAAATTAGGTATTTTTGCTTGTCATTTAGCATCATTTCACACTTACATTTAGATATGATTTTCCATAAATCTGAAATTGTAACTACTTGTTTGAAACCAAAAAATGAAAAACATAAGTATCAACTCAAAAAGTTCTATTTTTTTTTTCAAAACCTTGAAGTGAGACCCATTCGCCCATGGGCGAATGAGTCCCTAATTAGGTTTTTTTCTTAATTTATGGACATTAAAAACCATTAGTTGCATTCTTTTCTTTTGTCTTCAGATCCTTGTTTTAGTGTCCAAAATTTATGTTTTCTGCAATTATTTACATTAAGTTTAATTAGTCAAATTCAAGTGCATTTCAAAATCAAAATTGGAATTACATGACATCATTTTCAAGTTTTTACATAATATAATAAAAAAATTATCTTGTTTAAAATCTGTAAATTGGTTTTTACATACTTGCATTGCATTTCATATTCTAGGGTGTTTGATTGCATTTTACCTATTCTCCATTTTGGGTGCACATTAGGTTTGGTGAAACTTGTATGAGCTTCACAATCTGGTGTCCTACTACCAATATTATCATGAGACATAGTTCTAGACTCATTTCATCCTGTGATACATCACTCACTATGGATCTTGGGTTTTCTAACTCTTTCACTCATAGTGTTGACACTAGTCAACTGTAATAACCTCCATAGATTAAAACTTAACTAACACAATTAAGTTCTCCAAATACACATCATCACACATATAAGGATGACATGTGCTCAAAAAATAAGAATAGAAATAAGGAATTACATTAAATAAATAATCTAGAACTTACATGCGCCATTTACAAAGCAATTTATATGGGAACATTTCCCTTACAATAGACCTCTTGGTCGATAACAAGACTATACAATGAACTAAAACTAGAGCCTTCCTAACATTATCCTTTTGACCTTGAACTCCTCCAACCATCTTGAGGGCGAGAACACTATTAGAGCATGTTTCTGCCCTACCACAAAGTGAAACACTTCCCTAAAATTCTTTAGTCCATCAAAGAATACCTGACCCAACACAAGGAAAACTAGCAATGCAATACTAAATAGGAGTAATGGAATACGTGCAGTAAGACATATCATCATCTAATCATATCATGTTCATCACATAGAATACACCAAAATGACACCACACTTGATGCTCATGCACATACAAAGTCAATCATGAGTGCAACATAATAGTTTACCGTCAACATTGCTCAGTCCAACATCTCTTAAGCAACAAGCAAATATTTGCAAGTACAAGTATGCTAATCATGATAACTAGTTGTTAGCATGCAATAAACCTCTTTCAATAATCCTTTCATACGTGTGCATATCAAGAAATGTAGAGGTTCTAATTTATAAGCATGCAAGTACAAACATGAAGGTAAATAAAATGTAATATTAAATAAAGAAGGTATAGCTCATGTATGTATGTATATACATATATATGGGTATATATATGAGTATACATTCTTAAGAAAAGAGATTTCATTACCACATTATCTGTTAATCGATCATCATGAGAAAACATGTTTGATGAACAAGCATTACCTTTCTTACATACAAAACGTAATCAACCATCAATATTTATATGTGAGAAGGTTCATATGGCACAAACATAAGCTTTCATTCCTTAAATTAAAGTAAGAGTTAAGGTTTTATTAACCCTTTAACCTTCATCAAGGTTTTAAGTATTTCCCTCTTCCCAATCATCATCCTAGGCCAATATCTTGATAGGTAGACACCTATATAAGGATATGTTATATTACAATTGAAATGATATCTATTAAATTATGTCAATTGATGAACATTGTATCCTCTATTAAGATACTAAAAGAATATTATAAATAAAAAAATGAATACCTTTCAAGCAAGATTCATGAAGTTCATGTAAATCTTCTCCTTCTAATGATATCATCATTTTGATATTGATAATTGAAATATATATATATATATATATATATATATATATATATATATGTTCAACATTAGGAAATTCCTCTAATTATCTTATTGAAACTTCCTATTTAATAACGATAAGAAAAGTCCAAACAAATTATACTAGAGAGTCTTCATTCTTAACTCTTTTGATTCTAGATCATTATAAGGATCATCCGGTGCTGGATCATCCTACTCAAAATCCTTCTAAGGTGCATTGTTACCTTTTGATAAAAGTAATATAATTATTTCTAGAGTTTCGTTAGAGAGATTAATAGTGTATTCTCTCTCAAGGGATCTGAATAGTATTCTAAAGTTAAGTCACTAAGAAGTGATGATTTAGCCCATAGCTTAGAAAGGAGTTTTATACTCGCATAAACATGATAATTCATCATATACTTCTATTACAGTCCAAGTTATGCATTTGATCAATTCTCAATGGTTATTGTCAACCATTATCCATATTTAACCCATCTAAACAAATGGGTATCATCGTTTGATTCCCATATAAGTAATCGGGATTGGCCAAATTCTGTTTATTTAGTCGGCTTTGTGTAGGATGCTATTACTAAGCACCGGTAGTGCAATCAACAAAAACAGTTTTGTTACTTTGCACGTTTGTGTCAAAGAAATTTTTAAGGGAACGGGCCAAATCTAAGAGCCATTTAATGGATTATGTTAGAAAAAGCAGTCATTTAAATTTGTCTTTCATGGTCTCATTGAATTACCTTGATCCACTAGAGTTACCTTTTGCAAGGTGAACAATAAGTTGATATAAAGTGTAGACTGAGAACCCGTGAGAACTCACAAATCCTATACAAACATACAATTATGAAATAAATGGGACCACTTCTCTATGCCCAGAACAGGATAGGTAGATGTTAGTGAGCGGACAAAGGAGACATCAATCCTTCTTAGGGCCCTACCCCATGATTTGCATGAAGCTCAGGAGAAAACGAACCACAATTTCCTGCTGCTAAAGAGATCGATCTTAGGATAAACAAACTCGTCGAGAAATGTTGGCTTTAATTCTCTCTAAACAAGGTTTTATGGAATATCAACCATCAATGATATTTCAACAGCTTGCAATAATCTATCACCTAGAAAATATGTGAGCGCATGTCTTCAAAGGAAGGAATGCAATACAGGGCTACACTAGGCCGATGGATCTAATGGGAAACGGAACATTCCAAACTTAGTTGGCATCTTATGTGGTCTCGAGTAGTCTTCCCCTCATTTGCATAGAAATATAATATATAAAGTACCCCTATGCTATGAAGACGTAGAAAACTTAAGAACTGAAGATTTGTGAAGGGACAAGCAATACAGATCGGGTATTAATGGTACAAATATGGGAACTATCTGTTTTACAAATCACTAGAAAGAAAGAAAGAAAGGAAAAAAGACCAGCCATTAGAGGCATATATCGTTTGCATTTAATCAGTCGAGGATACTTGAAAGGATTAACCAATGGTTACTTGGATTTTTGGTTCTGTGCTTGGCTACTCTTTCATGGACCCTTCCATCTCCCCATTCGATTTGCAGAGATCTTCCTTTTAGAGGTGTAGGCCCGATCAAGCGGTGTTGCCTAGGAAGGAGAAGCTTGAATTTAAACAAGGTAACCACATATGCCCTCTGTGAATGTCCATACAACCTCCTTTTTTTTCTGAATTCAATGCCCTCAGATTTTATTTCCTCCTTTTCCGACTATAGATCTTCCTCTTAAAAGATGCAGCAATAAAGGTAAAACAAATCGAGTGCTTAACTATCAACCTTGTTAAGAATAATGAATGGAGAGTAGTACAGAGGAACGCCAACCTTCGATTGTGCACATATGGTTGATGGTCGGGAGACTTATTCATTGAATCCTTTCCCTTAAATCACTTGTCTCCCTTGCATTTTTTGAGCGTCGACCCCCAAATCATGTGCCAAGCCTTCTCAAAATCTGTACAACCCCTATGACCTTCATCTCACGGGTGAGTTGAGGAATGGAAATGTTATCCCCCAGCGTTAGAACTTTCATGCGAATCTCATTGCATTAGTGGAGTGGTGAGTAAGGGTGACTCCACTCTTTCCACTTCCATGCCAAAGATAGCCTTCGCCTACTTGCGTTAATGCTCTACACATCATATAAAATCTATTACAATCTAAATGAGTACTGTGCATTTAAATGTCACTTCCTTTATGCAAAGCATTGCATTTCATGCAAATACATGCAAATCTAAATTTATTAATTCATTTTAGATAACTACTAATAATTAATTTGAGTAGTTCATTTATTTTCTAATTTAAATGATTATTTGTTTGCCCAATTCTCTTATTTTCATATTGACGAGCTAAAACTTAGCTTCTTCTTTTCTTTTTCTTCCCCTTTTTAAAAAAAAATCAAAAAAGACATTTTATTTATTTTAATTTTCTTTCTCTATTCATTAGTGTTGGGAACATGATATGAAATCCTTCCCCTCTAGGAAGAGACATCATCCTGATGTCTTGCTCAGTAGTCACTGAAGTAGTTTAGGCATCACACTAAGCCAACATGTACCTTCAATTATTTTTATCATTATGTCCAAGCTCATATAAGACATGGTCATCAAAACATTATATGCATTTTTATCAACTAAATGCATTCAAATTTTTATTTGACAAACACTTGCAACATTCAAATTCAAAATAAGAGCACACTCATTTGATAAAACACCATCATGCAACAATTTCTAAGTGAGTGTGTGTGTATTCCATTACTACCCTTCAACTTACAAAGCTAGATTACCTCTTCTCCAACAATGTTCTCTCCCTCACGATGGTGATGATCTTTTTTGTGGAAATCACGGAAATAACATAACTCTTTAGTCCATGTTAGTACCCATAATGAAATTTAAATTCAAAAAATCTTCGAAATGTTTCTTCTTTTCTTCATAAGATTTAATCATCTCAATATTCATCAATAGAACAACCTTGCAAAATTCCTTATCTTTAGAATTCAGATCCACACACACACACACACACATATATATATACCTATGCTTACCATACTCTTGTAGTTCATTAGGTTGGTTAGGTTATTCATGTTTTGTCTTCAATGTTTTTGTCTTTCCTTAAACAAACTTGTGTTGTTTCAAGCTCATTCAAATATTACCCCATAGGAAAGTCAATATTGTAAAGAAAAGATTACAATTCCAAAATATAATTATCATTCACTAGATCATAGCTTGATCATGTATAAGTGGAAGTACAAAATTTCATCCACATACCTTCTTTTATGAAGGATACTCCTGTGCATCCATAGACCACCTACGCACATTCTCTAATCATCCAATGTATATTTTCTTTACAAAATCATTCTCATATAGCTCGACTCTTTTGCGATCCAAGATCATCAAGGTATAGGAGTTAAAAGTAATAATAATTGAAGTTCCAATAGATAAAATTTGCATACATGTTATATCTTCTCATGTGCAAATGCATAATTCATATATTAGCATGTTTATGAAACACAACACTCCTACTAGTGATAGTGCATCATACAAGTAGTAAACTAGTAATGGTATGCAAAACATAATCTATGGAGTCTCTAACTATCAATCCACTCATGGCTAGTCACTAACTATTAATCATCACTAACTATCAATCCACTCATGGCTTGTCATTGACTGTCAATCGACCTTGACTATCAGTTCCTCACCTGGCTAGTTAGTCGTCACTAACTATCAATCCTCACGTGGCTAGTCATTAATTGCCAATAGTTGCAAACTATCATTCCACATTGACTAGTCAAAGTCACTTTCATGATTTAGGTGCTTTTCCATCCAATTCATGAGGTTTATATTTCCATGAGGATTTTCCTAACCAGAGTTCTTCCAACCTTGCAAGCACCTAGCTATCTAAAATAATATGAGAAAGGGGGAAAAGTGTATACCCAACTACATACATTTCTATATACTATTAGAACATGCAAGTTCCATGTTAGGTAATGACAGAGAGAGGGTAAATAAAACTAGTTCATCCCATTTAATGACTTAATAGCTTGGCCAAGCTCTTGCTGCATAAAATGCAACTCAACTAGATTTTGGAAAAGTAAAATCTACTCTCTCTGGCACCCATCCTGGAAAGCATAAACAAGGGATATCCTTCCCTTCTAGATCATCTACTAGAGCATCATCCATCTATGTGCTACGGTCTACAAGAAAATATTCTTTAAAAAATATCACATGAATGGAGAGAATACATTAATGTCAATCACTAAATGAAATTTAATTCTTCTCAATGCATATCATACAATGCATGTCATTTCATTCATCATACATAGAAACATACATGCCACTCTTCACAATTGTAAGACAATAGTCAATCATGATACAAATTCAAGATTTGTACATTCTCCACAATTTTTACTCCCCTTACATTTTATCATTGTTCATGGTGAACTCAATAGGTTACAACACTTAACGTAATATAGGACCATCAATTTCAAACATTTGGAATAGCCACCAAAGGATCTGAAAATAAACTCGGAAGAGGAGAATCACCAAATTCAACTCTAAGTCAAGAAATGTTGACAATTCCAATAGTGAATCAAGTATAACCAAGGGTCACAAAATCGTTCATCAAATAAATAGTGACTAATCCAATCATAAGAAAAATGAAAGTACAAAGGGTGGTCCTTACAACACAAGAACATTTACATCATAAGAATCAAATAAATCATTAATTCAAAACACTTCATTTAATGGTGTATCCACAATAATCACATAGAGAGAGTAAAGGGCTACACGACACCTTTCATCCTAGGTGCACTAGAGAACATACTCAATCACATTTATAATCAATCATTCCTAGTTGTGCATTCATGCAATGGTTTCATACATTCATACATGCTTTCATTCATTTTCCATACTCAAACACTTCTTTTCAATGTAATACAAGAACACATATGAAGATGAATTCCACATTATGTGCAAGAGTTGGATTCTCTCCAACAATCAATCATAACATTAGGAATTTCAAATGCATTATGCCCATTTATTTGACATTATGAATAAATACAAATTCCACACAACTATTTTCCATCACAACATCATATGTCTATTCATTTCCAAATGTCATAGTTTGACTTGGCATTCAATTGCCTCTTAGTCAATTCAATTTATGTCAAAGATACAAATCACATTATTCAAAGATAGAATTCAAGACTTATAGCATATGATCATTTTGTTTATATGTTCTAAAGAAAATCCATACACTGATACTAAGATTTCAAATAATAACACATTAGCTTATGCAAGAGATGACATTTCATTTAGCCATGCAAGAGCTACCTACTTAAGGGTCTATAAAAATCTAGATCTCAAGGCACTATCACTATCCTAATACCATGACATCCAAATGCTTATGTAGGTCAACATATCAAAGTCCTTAGACTCGATGATCTTCAATTTATGTTAAAACTTAGTTACCTTTGCTTAGAAAGGTAGGGTCATTTATTCATCACAATCCACATTAAAAGATTACATACGAGGTAGGATCCTTCCTACCACTCTAGTCTCATTATGGAAGATAGGACAACCAACTATAGCCATAGGTGCAAAATAAACACATTGGACCCATTTATCTTCCTCAAGACACTACCAAGTTCTAACCTCTAGGTTTTACATAATTATCATGGATAATGCATTCTAAAATCATAGGTCTTTGTTCCTAATGATCCACTAGATAAACTTATCATAAGTTTAATGCTTTTACTTATACATGAAATCATGCATTCATGTTATCATGCATCACATGGCTCCTATGTATCAGGATGTACCATGTAGAAGTTGGTACGACTTAGAATTTTTAATGCATGTACTTAGTATGGCATGCATACACTCTTCTATCTAACTATTTTCTTTTCATGCAATGAATAACCTTAGGATGCCTACATGCATTCAATCCTTCTTAAGTTATCACGCATACTTATGCTCATTTCTTGTTTTGAACAAATAACTTTTAAAATAAAAACACTATGCAAGTTTTCTTTAATGTAACATAAGTTATACAACATTTCAAAATGCCTTCTAGTTAGTAGGAAATATCATAAGGTGAGAATCCCTCATCATCTCTTATGATGTGTTCTAATTTTGTAATAAGGAATTTATTAGAAAGCTTTCACGATATCATTCATGATACCTTTTCTTATAGGTTCTTCTTGAGTACACAAATAATATGGTTAGGAATCCTAGCATCTAGGAGGACCAAAACTTGCACAAACAAACCTTATCATGAGGACTCAATATATACGAGGCAGTAACTATAAAAAAATCATGTAAAATAACAAGAGCTTCAAACATGTAGGTCCAACATATTGATAAGGTATGCAATTATTTGTTAAGGTTTCCCAAGTGATGCCTTCTAAGAAACGCAAGGACTTGGGTCATGCACACAAAATTTTTAGGGTGTTCCCTACTCAAATATTGATTGAAATCAATATTTCTAATTATAGGTCTTTATGCTAAAGGAACTACCTTGAGAGTGACTAACTTTGCAACCAATAACTCTAAGACAAGGGACATCATCCCTTTTCTGTCAGGTGGAAAAATTCTAAAAGACTTTCTTTACACAAATACTCTTACCAACTTGCTTACGCATCATGTGCTAAGCACCTTTAGGAGGTTCATACGATCAAGTTTCACAACTGAGCAAGGTGAACTCAAGGCCCTAATACTAAACCTTAAGCTTTGATACCAAATGTAATAACCTCCATAGATTAAAACTTAATTAATGCAATTAAGTTCTCCAAATAAACATCATCATGCATATAGGGATGACACATGCTAAACAAATAAGAATAGAAATAAGGAATTACATTAAATAAATAATCTGGAGTACATGTACCATTTACAAGGAAAATTATATGGTAACATTTCCCTTACAATAGATCTCTCGGTCGATAACAAGACTATACAATGAATTGAAACTAGAGCCTTCCTGACAAGATCCTTCCAACCTTGAACTCCTCCAACCATCTTGATGGTGAGAAAATTTTTAGAGCACATTTCCACCCTACCACAAAGTGAAACACTTCCCAAAAATTCTTCAATCGATCAAAGCATACCCGAACCAACGCGAGGAAAAATAGCAATGCAATACTAAATAGGAGTAATGGAATACATGTAGTAGGACATATCATCATCTAATCATATCATGTTCATCACATAGAATACACTAAAATGACACCATACTTGATGCTCATGCACATATGAAGTCAATCATGAGTGCAACATAATAGTTTACCGTCAATGCTGCTCAATCCAACATCTCTTAAGAAACAAGTAAATATTTGCAAGTACAAGTGTGCTAATCATGATAACTAGTTGTTAGCATGGAAGAAACCTCTTTTAATAACCCTTTCATACGTGCATATCAAGAAATATAGAGGTTCTAATTTATAAGTGCATGCAAGTACAAACATGAAGGTAAATAAATGTAATATTAAATAAAGAAGGTATAACTCATGTATGTATGTACATATACATATATATTAGTATACATTCTTAAGCAAAGATATTTCATTACCACATTATCTCTTAAATGAACATCATGAGAAAACATGTTCGATGAACAAACATTACCTTTCTTACATACAAAACATAATCAACCATCAATATTTATATGTGTGAAGGTTCATATGGCACAAACATAAGCTTTCATTCCTTAAATCAAAGTAAGAGTTAAGGACCTTTATTAACCTTTTAACCTTCATCAAGGTTCAGTATTTCCCTCTTCCCAATCATCATCTTAGGCCAATATCTTGATAGGTAGACACCTATATAATGATACATTATATTACAACTGAAATGGTATCTATTAAATTTTGTTAATTTATGAATGTTTTATGCTCTATCAAGATACTAAAAGAATATTATAAATAAAAAAATGAATAACTTTCAAGCAAGATTCATGAAGTTCATGTAAATATTCCCCTTCTAATGATATAATCATTTTGATATTGATAATTGAAATATATATATACAACAATATTAGGAAATTCTTCTACTTATCTTATTGAAACTTCCTATAAAATAACGATGAGAAAAGTCCCTACAAATTATACTAGAGAGCCTTCATTCTTAACTCCTTTGATTCTATATCATTATAAGGATCATCCCACTCAAAATATTTCTAAGGTACATTGTTTTTGAAAGAGGAAAAAATGGGTTTTACAGGGACCCGAAACCACAAAGTTTACAAACAAAAGATAAGATCGTCCAAGTCACCATTAACAGAAAGGATGTAAAGAAAAAAACAAAATGAAAAATCCACAACCATCAAAAAAGCCAGCAAGGGCCACAAAAAAGACCCAAAAAACCAGACAAAATTCCAGCAACAACTAAACTTGGGATTTTAATGTTTCCGCAGTCTCAGCTTCCAAGTCGTTCATTTCTTGAACCCCCCTCTTTAAGATCTGGACCATCTGGGTAGTAGGAGGCACTTTCCTCTTAAGGTTGGCACAGGTCCTTTTTGATATATGTTGGTCCTCGTTCTTGCCTTTATCCTTGTCCTCTTCCAGATCAACAACCAGCGAGCCCTGTTGTGACTTCTCCAATTTTTCAGACATTGTATTGATGATTATGGCATTGTGCCTAGCCATTTTATGGTTTTGTTCCACAATAGTTTTCATGTTATTTTTTATTTTGAAAATCTCAGCTTCTAGAGTCTTGTACTTGTCCTCAATGTCATCTTCTCCCATTCCAATATTGTTCTTTTCCTATTTTCCTTCTTCATTGCTAAGAGTGGACAACTTCAATTCCAGTTCCTCTAGCTTGCTATTAAGAACCCTATTTCTGTGATTAAGATCATTAATTTCTTGATAGGCCCATTTCAAAACCCTGAAAATGTCACCAATGCCACTTCTGGCAGAGGCAAGAATATCTCCAGACTGAGCCCAGTCTAAAATGAGGTTAACATCATCTAGATTGGGGGAGCTAGGAAATTTGGTATCATTAGCTCTAAAAGAGGTAGGAGCCTGGGTAGACACAAAGTTTCTGCTAGCTTTAGGGTTCTCAGTTTTGTCCTCCAGAGAGTCCGTAGATTAGGAAACCAACTTATTGGTAGGGGAGCCTTTGAGAGTGGGATTCTTTAAGGGAACCGGGCAGTCAGGGTAGATATCAAGGTTAGCTTTAGCAAGCTAGGGTTTACTAAGTTGGGTTTTCTTACCAAACAACATAGGGGGCGGGTGGAGATTCTCCGAACCACCACTGTATGTTTCATAGTCCTCAAACTCCGTGGAGGCAACTGGTTTGGATAAAGTCGTCAAGCTTTGATAGTGTTCATATATTAACCTAATAAGACTAGGATGAAGAATAGGGTATCTCCTGGGATTTTTCTTGTGGTCCTCAAGACTATTACTCAATGAACATAATAGATAATGAGGCAAAGAAATCGATACCTTATGGCAGAAGTGGTTAAGGATAGAAAAATGATGACCATAAACTTTGGTGAATCTACCATCCAGAGTAATATACTCCATTATGACACGAAGCACCTTTCTCCACAATGCCTTGATGGTGTCAATTTCAAAGTAGATGTTGGAAATTTTGACTAGTTTCAATCTCTCTTTTTCTAAGGTACATTGTTACCTTTTGATAAAAGTAATATAATTATTTCTATAGTTTGATTAGAGAGATTGATTAGAGAGATTAATAGTGTATTCTCTCTCAAGGGATATGAATAGTATTTTAAATTTAAATTGTTAAGGAGTGATGATTTAGCCCATAACTTAGAAAGGAGGTTTATACTCGCATAAACTTGATAATTCATTATATATTTCTATTACAAGAAGTTATAAATTTGATTGATTCTCAATGGTTATTGTCAACCCTTATCCATATTTAACCCATCTAAACAAATGGGTATCATTGTTTGATTCCCATATAAGTAATTGAGACTGGCCAAATTCTGTTTATTTAACTTGCTTTATGCAGGATGCTAATATTAAACACTGTTAGTGCAATCAACAAACACAGTTTCGTTACGTTGCACGTTTGTGTCAAAGAAATGTTTTAAAGAAGAAATTTTTAAAGGAATAGGCCAAATCTAAGAGTCATTTAAAGGATTATGTTAGTAAAACTAGTCATCTAAATTTGACTATCATGGTCTCATTGAATTACCTTGATGCCGCCAGAGTTACCTTTTGGAAGGTGAACAATGGGTTGATATAGAGTGTAGAATGAGAACCTATTCACACCTATGGAAAGATTTCTATTGGAACTTGGGCTAAAGAAGATTCATCATAAGAAAGTTAGAAATAGTAGGGCAAGCATTTCACAGGGTTCACTTAATGAACTCATAGCTCTTCTATAAACATACAATAATGCAATAAATGGGACCACTTCTTTATGCCCACAACAAGATAGGTAGATGTTAGTGAGCGAGAAAAGGTGACATCAATCCTTCTTAAGACCTCACCACATGATTTTCATGAAGCTCGAGAGAAAATGAACTAGAATTTCCCATTGCTAAAGAGATCGATCCTAGGGTAAACAGATCCATTGGGAAACATTGGCATTAGTTCTCTCTAAACAAGGTTTTATGGAATATTAACCATCAATACTATTTCAATGGCTTGCAATAATCTATCACCTATAAAATATGTGGGTGCATGTCTTCAAAGGAAGGAATGCAATACAAGGCTACACTAGGCTAACAGATCTAATGGTCCTGAGTAGTCTTCCCTTCACTTGCACAAAAATATAATTTATAAAGTATCCTGATGCTATGAACATGTAGAAAACTTAAGAATTGAAGATTTGTGAAGGGACGAGGAATAAATATCAGGTATTCTATTGGAATATTAGATAATCTGTAGTCAACAATCCCACATCAGATTGATGACCATCAGCTTGCCCCCAACGTATATCATCAGCATTAAATTTTGGTAGGTATTTTCAAATTTGAAAAGGAGTGCTTATTTTTGAGCTTGCAACAGCCACGACATACTTGCAACAATCAATGAATTAGGTAAATTTTAAATTTGAAACTAAGCGCTCATTCTCATGAGATTGAAACAAGACAAGATAAAAAGGCATGTCTAATATATTCGTTGAAGTTAGTAAGAAGTAATTTTTTGGTATTGTAAGTGAAGATCCTGCAGCAGCAAATGAAGTGGAGAATGTTCAGCACAGAATCAGTGACAACAGCAGCACATTATCAGCTACAGCTATAGCATTGTAGTAGCTTATATTTTTCGGTGTGAGTGTAGCACCTTTTGTATTGGACATCTGTCCAAGTTAGTTTAATTTTATTTTTTGTAGTGTAAACAGAGCATGTCCTTTGAGTTTTTGTATTATGAAGCAAATATGGAATATATGCAAAGTTAATTTCTGTCTGTTTTGGCTTGTTGACGATTTGTTGCCTTTGTGTGTTTATTTATGCTCTGTCCATCCCGTCATAGTAGTGACTTTTTGTTTTATTACACCCCTACCTCCCAACAATTGGTATCAAAGCCCTATTTTTCTGGGCAATAAGTTTATTGTGGGTGTCTTGTAGGAGTTTAGGTGAACTCCTCAAACACCCCAGAATCACTTGCAAGACAAAATAACTTCCACAAGAGAGAAATGGTAGAAATATCATGCTATCATTAAGATGCAAGGATGCCAAATTGAATATGACATGATTACAAATGTACAAAATGCCTTGAATAAATAGGCATGAGTGAAAACCTAAAATACGTAAGATGTTGCCAAGTGTTAAAATCACACTACATGTGACAACATGTGAACCCTATCTAGGAAATGATAAAAAAAGATAGAGATAGGTTCTAGAAGGACAACTCATCTTCTAGAAGGAATCTTATCTCCTACAAACAAGGAAGGTGAAATTACCCCATTATTAAATGATTTATCTAATTATGCCAAGTAGTCTTCAATGGTGGAAAATGCATCTATAGAAAGTGAAGCCAATTCAGCCTCCAATTGCATGGCACGAACCTCACTAACTGCACCAAAGAGTGTCTTGTACTTATCCCACACCTGCTTAAGGGTTGTACATTCCTCAATATGAAAGAATAAACTATCTAAAACATGCATTGCAATTAAACCCATAGCTTCAACACATTTATTCCTATGAGAAAATCGTTCATATTCTCTGGTAAAATTAGGTTGGTGATCACCCAAGCTGGACCACAAAGCTTTTGACCAAAGTAATCTCTGCATTTTTACCTTCCAGGTGTGATAGTTATGAGGAGTCAACACTTGAAATCCTGGTTCAGCCATGAGATCAACAAGTACCAAGAGTGAAAATATGGCAAATATCTTAATCAAACTGATATGAAACCTCCCAAATCTGATAATACAACTGAAAATAAACTCCCCCCCACAAACAAAACTTCTTCAAGAATCAAGATGTCCAAGTTATGAAGTAGAAAGCAAATATACAAAAATCTGAATATCTCACACTTGGGGCTGAAACTAAAAAAAGTACATGAACCAAATCAAAGAGCTCCTCAATACCTTCCAAATGCAACTTGAATCACCAAAAATGGAGAAACTGGCTGAAAGTTATGAGCTCGAAGGTCCAAAGGGGTGATCTGACTTCAGTTGTGAATAAATTGTACCTGTAGATAAAAATGTCAAAAAGACCTACACCACTGCAAAGTACTTAGAGAGAGCTTTCCGTTAATATCTCGTTTGCAGAATTTGGAGATCATGGCGAAAAGTTATACAAAAATGAAAAAAATGCCTATTTTAGGCACTTTGGGGCAAATCGACAGACTAAACAAGCACAAAATTCACAAACTAAATCAGAGCAATTTTGTAGGCCTCGGTTCCTTCATATGACCTTGGGCACCAGAAAATAAAAAAGAACCTAGCTTTAGGAAACTCACCTTAGGACAGGCGCTTGGGAGATGAAAGGTGGGTATGTGCAAGATCATCATGGAAAAAATAGGCCCTTAAGTGGCAAAAATTCAGAAAAATCAAAGTTAGGCAACTTATCGTAAAAAAAATGAATAAGTTATGTATATTATTTCAAAAATATGTAAGAATAGAATCTATAGAAAATTGAATGTAGTTTCTAAACTACTAGGTTTGTTTAAAAAAAAAAATCTATTTGGTGAAAATTTGAAATTTCAATGCAGTGGTACTTAAATTTTAGGGAAAAAAGAAGTAGGTGTATGTCTGACCACCCTAACCACAATAAAATGATAATATTTTTTATAATATTTTATTTATAAGTAGAGGACTCATGCCCGATGTGATGCATATTTTTGTAATTTTTTCCAAGTAAATAATTAATTATTAATTTTTAATACAACTTTTAAAAAAAATATAAAACTCGTATGTCCAACCACCTTAACTTGGTCAAAACTTCATGAAATTCATTTTTTCTTTTTTAATCCTATAGTATGCAAAGCATAGAATGTGACACATGTTTTGGATTCAAAAAATGTGATACCGTTTGAAAGCTATAAATGTTTTTCAATCAGCCTATCAATCAAGACTTTAGTCGTAATTTGAATAGAAAATGAATAATAATTACTTATTAAATTCAAAGTATTTAAAGCATAATTTATATCGGTGGAAAGCTGAGAATCTCCTTTAAAAACCCTTTACGTTTCATCAATTTTTGGTAAAAAAATAGTCGTCAGCCACATACCCATCATATTGCCACTTTTTGGCCCATCATGATCCTACACATACCCAGGTACCCGAATTCAATGCTGGTGGTACTCTGAGAATCTTCTAATAGTACCCTGCGGATGCTTCAATGGCCGGTGAACAAGGATCCATAATCTTTTGATGCCGACGAGGGAAATGAGACCTATGGACGACGAAGCAAATGCATGGCTCTAACCAAATGGGTCGACCAAGAATATCAGTGTACCATCTAATGCCGATGAAGGACACTGCAAAATGCCAGCCGACAAGAAAAAAATGAAGGCAGCGACCAAATATTGAATGCAGGGAGGATTGACGGCGTGGTGACTCCAATCTACAATAAGGAGTCTTGATAGAAGTCTAATGCCTTGACCGTCGGGCTTAGAGCCTTGGCAAGTTGACTTGCGATGATGGGTATGTGTAACCGCTTGGCAATTGATGTCACCGAAAGACTTAACCCATCGGCTGATGTGAGGGGGCCCTTCAGAGGATAAAGTGGTTGGATATTGGAGAGCCGACAGGCAATGGAATAGTGTCGGTAGCAGCCAGAGGTGGAACGAACACCGATGAGAATTTGGAAAAGCTGAAAATGGGCAGGACGGATGGGACCTGTCAGTCAAGTTTGACAGGTGTAGGTACGACCCCTGCAACAATACTATCCGAAAAATATCTGTAGAACCTTTCCTCCCAAATAAAATTTAATCCACCACACATTTATCCACCCAAAAATAAATATGAATATTCCCCAAGAATATAAAATTGTCCGATATAATAAAAATGCAAAATATAATTTTTAAATTATTTTTCTGCAAAATGAATCGTACCCTGTACCTGGGGGCCGTATGGCCACCTCGGGTAATTTTTTTTTTTGCCTCACAAACAGCTAAAGGTGAAATAGGGTGTGTTATATGTTGATTTTCGTCTCTCGAACCTCCTAGAAATGATGGTGAGGCTGGATTTGCGTGAAAATGCACCTGAAGCTCTGCAACCTTCAGATCTTGCAAATCTTCAAACCTCCACAACTTTGGCTAGAAATGTCAGATTTAGGCAAAACAAAAGTCAATTCTAACTTTCTCAGTTGCCCTGAACTCAAATTTGAGCTCAGATTTCCTCCAACATGAGCCAAAAGTAACTTTCCATGAAATCCCACCTATGGAGAGACAACCTCAAATCAAGATCTCTCACTAGCAATAGCTCCACCCTCAAATTTGAGAAGGGTTTTGCAAGATGTGGCTTTGATACCATGTAAGAGCTGAAGATATTAGCTCAACACCGAAGACCACTTGCAAAAAAAATGAAAACCTTCTACAAGAGGATATGCAAGAAATAACTTGCTTGATATTAAGACTTATCAAATGATGAGGTATGAAGTATGTTACAAATGAGTACAAAAACCTTCCTTATATAGGCAAGGTTGAAATGTAGTAATGAACATGATGTTGACAAATGTCACAATCCTATGACATGATACAACTAACAAAATAATCACCTAGGAAATGATGCATTAGCTAGATAAGATAAGTTCTAGAAAAGCCAACTAAGACTTCTAGAAAGAATCTTTTATCCTAAGCATGTGAACCTAGAAAATGATACCTAAGTAAACTTATGTAAGTGTAATTAAATAATTAATTACACCAGCATGTCTTTGGTAAAGCCCTAGGTTATCTAGGCATTGTTTAGTCTTCTCAAATTTGAGAAATATGGCAAGAGGTGATAGCAAAGGTTGGCAGCAGCCACCAAATTTTGATGGGAAGAATTATGATATATGGGCTAAGAAGATGAGAACCATCTTAGTTGCAAATGACCTATGGGAGTTAGTCATAAATGGGTTCAATGATATCACAGACCCAAATGCATTTGCAGCCCTTTCAAATGCACAAAAGAATCAATTGAAGGAGACCCGAATGAAGGATGCAAAAACCCTCAACTTGATTGAGGCAGCCTTGAGTGAGGTTATTTTCCCACGTATTGCGACATCAAACTATGCAAAACAAGCTTGGGATATATTGCAAAATAGTTATAAAGGGAATGATAAAGTGAGGTTAGCTAAGTTGTAGCTTTTGAGAAGAAACTTTGAGACTCTGTTAATGAAAGATAATGAGTCCATTTCAGATTATCACACTAAGGTTTCAACCCTAATAAATTAGTTGAGAGTCAATGGAGAAACAATGGAAGAGCAAAGGATTGTTGAGAAAATCCTAAGAAGTCTACCTACTAAGTTTGACTATGTAGTCATTTCCATTGAAGAGGCAAAGGATTTGTCTTCTTAGATGACTATAGATGAGTTGATGGGTTCACTACAAACTCATGAGCAACAGTTGAACAGATCTACTCCTTCCTTAAATCAAGCATTCAAAGCTCAGACCAATGCAAGAGGTTAGGGAAGAGGAATAAATAATAGAGGTAGAGGTTAAAGAGGAAGAGGAAGAAGCAATTCTGGAAGAGGAGGTTCTAATAGCACATAGGAGCCAAGCAGCTCACAGTCAGCAAACTAGTACTAGAAGAAGAACAGTAATTCAAATCAGAGGTCTGAAAAAAGTAATGTGCAGTGTTATTACTGTCACAAATATGGCCGTTATGCTAGTGAGTGTAGAAAGAAGTAGCGTGACCATGGAGGCCAAAATGCTAATGTAGCAAATGAGAACAAAGCTGAAAATGACAAACAATCAAATATTTTCATTGTTTGCAACCTTGTTGAACACAACAATGATGAAGTATGGTACTTGGACAATGGATGCAGCATCCACATGAGTGGTAACAAGAACTTCTTTTCCTCCATAGACATCAGTATAAAAATAGAAATCAAAATGGGAAATGATGAGAAGGTTCCCGTCATTGGAGGAGGTGTTGTCAGCATCCAAATGAAGAATGGTGAGAAGCAAAAAATCCAGGATGTCTTTTATGCCCCTGGCATAAAGCATAATTTATTGAGCATTGGACAAATGGTCCAAAATGGTTACAAAATCCTGATGGAGAATGGAGAATGCAAAATATTTGATAGAGGAGGTAGCAAAAGAGTGATGGTTGCAGTGCAAATGACGAGAAACATAATGTTTCCTCTCAGGATGCACATAGTGTCTGCGATAGGAACAACAGATGGTCAGCAACAACATTGTTCTCCAACACTCACAATAGTTACACATCAGTCAGCGGTCGAACAACAATTTGCTTTCAAGACAGTCATCAAAGACCCATCCAAACTATGGAATTTAAGGTATGGGAACTTAAGCTTTTCAAGTTTGAGTTTATTGTCTAGGAAAGGAATGGTTAGGGGTTTACCATCCATTGTAGAACCTGATGGAAAGTGTGAGGCTTGAATTTTAGGAAAACAACATAGGCAGCCATTTCAATCTAGGTATTCTAGGAGAGAAAAAACACCTCTTGAGTTACTGCACTCAAATTTATGTGGACCCATGAAAACCCCCACTTTAGCTGGAAATACATATTTCATGACTTTTATAGATGATTACAGCAGAAAAAATTGGGTCTATTTCTTGAAAAATAAATCAGAAGCCTTTGAGAAGTTTAAATGGTTTAAGGAAACAGTTGAGAAGAAGAGTGGTCACTATATCAAAGCCCTTAGAACAGATAGAGGGGGAGAGTACATCTCCAATGAATTTGTGAATTTTTGTAGGAATGAGGGTATTCACAAAAAATTTACAACAAGGTATACCCCATAGCAAAATGGAATGGTGGAAAGGAAGAATAGGACCATTCAAGATATGGCGGAAAGTATGCTGAAAGCAAAAGGGATGTCACACATATTTTGGGGAGAAGTTGTAGCAACAACAGTCTATATACTGAATAGGTGCCCCACAAAGGTTGTCCATGATAGGATTCCACAAGAGTCATGGAAAAAAAAAATGGAGTGTTGAGTACTTAAGGATATTTGGGTGTGTGGCATACGCACTCATGCCAAAGGAGAAGAGGCAAAAATTTGATGATAAAGGAGAAAAGTGTAGCTTCATAGGCTATAGTGAGGAGTCAAAATCCTACAAATTGTACAATCCCATCACTAAGAAAGTAGTAATCAGCAGGGATGTTATATTTATTGAGAATGAAGCATGGGATGGAACAGTGGATGACACCATGGGTATTTCTGTTACAATACCGCTTGATGATGAAGAAGTTGTAGATAGCAACATAGGGGGAGCTCAAGAGAGCAATAGCTCAGCAAGAAACCACCGTAGAGCATTGGAAAATAGCAGCTCTGGTGATCTGTAGCAGAATAGTAACTCTGGTAGTGTTCAACAGAGACAACAGTCTGGCAGCACTGAACAGAGACAACAGACAAGCAGCTCTAGAATTCAACAAAGTAGTAGCTCCGATAGTCAGTAGTATAGTAGCTCCAGAGGTCAAAGTAGTAGTAGTTCGGAAGAAAAATTGGATCCCACACTCGCATCATTGATGCCAGGAAAAACAAAGAGTGTGAGGGAGATCTATGACAACACACAACATGTTGATTTTGATGAGAACTTGGATTTTGCACTATTCTCCTATAGTGATCCAACATACTTTGAGGAAGCGGTAAAAGAGGAGAAATGGTGTAAGGCCATGGATGTTATAGAGAGGAATCAAACATGGGAGTTGACCGATTTACCCAAGGGTAAGCAAGTGATTGGAGTGAAGTGGGTCTATAAGACCAAGTGTACTGCAGAAGGGAAAATTGAAAGACACAAGGCAAGGCTAGTTGTGAAAGGGTACAAACAACAGCCTGGTGTTGATTATGATGAGACATATGCACTAGTTGCAAGGCTGGAAATAGTGTAGAAAGTGATAGCAGTTGCAACACAACATTAGTGGAAAGTGTTGCAGATGGATGTAAAGTCATCCTTCTTGAATGGAGTGTTGAAGGAGGAAGTGTATGTGGAGCAACCACCTAGCTATGAAGTCCTAGGGAAAGAGGAAAAAGTGTATAGGCTCCGGAAAGCTCTTTATGGGCTAAAAAAAACACCTCAGGCGTGGTACAATAGAATAGACTCCTATTTGTTGAGCAATGTCTTTAACAAAAGCAACAGTGAGCCCACACTCTACATCAAAGCAACCAAAGGTGATATCTTAATTGTTGTTTTGTATGTAAATGATCTAATTTTTTGATGCAGAGCCAAAAGACACAAACCCTTTCCAATTGGAAACTTGGCTCCAAAAGATATCCAACAAGATTATAATGATTATATAAAGCAATGCAATCAGTCCTCCAAGTTCAACAATCTTTAGAAACACAAATTCCACAATTTCACCCCTCAACTCTAGTAGTACTGGGAACCCAGTTTTCAAACTTTAACTCAATAAATTTCCATAGAACCTACCCCACACATGGATGATTCAATTACCCATTTTTGAGACACACAACATATCCAACAAGTGCATTAGACTCCTTCAGAATCTTTCTTTCAAAATGGCTTTTTTCATTGTTTTGAGGCCCCAATTAGCCCTTTTTTTCAAAGGAACCCCTCTACAAACTGACCACCAACCCCAAATAACCTGAAACAGTCTTATGAAAGGCTTCCAAACTTAGGATTTTCCAAGTTTTAAATCCCCAAGAGCTTGTTTTATTCCCCAACTCATAAACCCTCCTTGTAGCCTAGGAACCTAGGGTTTTGAGACACTCCTATTAAAAGTACATACTCCCAACCATTCCAAACCACACCAACTGCTCAGAAATGTTTCGTTTTTTCCTCTCAAGCTTCAAAGTTCATTAGGCACCACAAGGAAATGTTACATTCACCAAACATAGGTTTGCTAACTCAAATTCCATATAAACCACACAAACACTTCCCCTCAAACTTACCACACACTTCAAGAACTCAGTCCCTACACTCATGTCCTTGTGAACACATCAAAGAAACCAAATGAAGTCCATCCAATGAGTCATAAATGAGTTATAGTAGGTGGATGGAGGATCTCATCTCTAGGAGGCCCTCAAACCCTTATTTATGAAAACAAAGAAATCTCTAAAACTTGTTGCACTCCACACACAAACGATGGAATTAAACCTCCAAACTAGATGTAAAGGAAAGTAAAAACATGTATAAGTAAGCATCCATAGTCTCAAGTCATGATAGACCTATATGGGCCTATGTCAAGGAAAGAAAGTTCAGGAAAATCAATGAAAAACAGTGATCAACGTTTACAAAAGAGAGTTCTTCTTCCAAAAACTGAACAACCAACCCCCATCTCAAGGAATTACATCATTATATCATTGTATCAACTCCAACCTACCCTTAGAACCAACCAACTACCTTAACCACCCTTTTTTTTTACTTTAAAATGATAATTTGCCAAATGATTGGCCTTAATCACCCCCTTAAAACTTGATTTTGTAAATTCCTCTTAACTGACTTACTATGACTCAAAAACCTTCAAATACATATTAAATGGTCATTGAAACCTTATTCATATGAAAATAAAACTATTCTACCCCCTAGACCTCATTGTCACCTTTTGACATTAATGGACAACTTATTGCATTACATCTTATTTTGGCATATTTTGCAACTTCCTCATTGCATAGTGATTGAAAGACCTTCAAATCATTTGTTGAACCTTCAAGACTCCTTTCCCTTTCATTCCAAGGTGATGGTGCCCCTATACTATTTTTATTGGTAACAGTGACAGCAAAATTGTTGATTTAAAAGAGGTGATGAAAAATGAATTTGAGATGACAGATTTAGGTTTGTTGAAGTATTTTCTTGGGATAGAAGTTCAGCAAACAATGCATGGCATTTTTATTTCACAAGCTAACTATGCCAAATAGATTTTAAGAAGGTTCAAAATGCAGAACAACAAACCTGTAGCCACACCAATAGCAATAGGTTTGAAACTGCACAAGAATGACAGCAGTAAGGAAGTGAACCCAACCCTCTACAAGAGCATGGTTGAAAGTTTGATGTACTTGACATCAACTAGGCCTGATTTAATGTATGCAGTAAGCTTGATATCCAAGTTCATGGAGGAACCTAAGGACTCACATTGGCAAGTAGGAAAGATGATCTTTAGGTATGCCAATGGAACAACAGGATATGGCATTTTGTATGCATCATATAATGAGTTCAAGTTGGATGGTTTCACAGACAATGATTGGTTAGGAAATGTGGATGATAGGAAAAGCACATTAGGGTATGTCTTCAAAATGGGATTGGGTGCAATCTTATGGGCATCAAAGAAATAACTGATTGTCTCTCTCAGCACAGTAGAAGCAGAATACATAGCAGAAAATCCAACAGCTTGTCAGGCTATTTGGTTGAGGAGGATCCTTGTAGATTTACAGCAACAACAAGTTGACAACACAGTCATTCATTGTGACAATGTGTCCTCCATAGTGCTGACAAATAATTCGATCTTCCATTGATGAAGCAAACACATTGAGATTCGTTATCACTTCATAAGGGAATTGGTGGAACAAGGTGAGATTGAATTACAGTATTGCAGATCTTAGCAGCAACTCACCAATATCTTCACCAAAGCATTTCCAAATGATAGTTTTGAATGCCTAAGAGATATGCTTGGCATTTTGGATAGCTTCAGAGATCAGCTCCAGAAGGAATCAACAGATTAGTAGCAGACTTGCAGATTAAGGGGGAGTGTTGGAATATTAGATAATTTGTAGTCAATAATCCCACATTAGATTGAAGACCATCAGCTTGCCCCCAACGTATATCATCAACATTAAATTTTTTGTAGGTATTTTTGAATTTGAAAAGGAGTGCTTATTTTTGAGCTTGCAACAACCACGATATACCTGCAACAATCAATGAATTAGGTAAATTTGAAATTTGAAACTAAGTGTTCATTCTCATGAGATTGAAACAAGACAAGACAAAAAGGCATGTCTAATATATTCATTGAAGTTAGTAAGAAGTCATTTTTTGTGTTTTGTAAGTGAAGATCCTGTAGCAGCAGATGACATGGAGAATGTTCAGCATAGAATCAGTGACAGCAACAGCACAAGGAATGTTTTAGCAAACACAACACATTGTCAGCTGCAGCTATAGCATTGTAGTAGCTTATATATTTCAGTGTGAGTGTAGCACCTTTTGTATTGGACATCTGTCCAAGTTAGTTTAAGTTTATTTTTTGCAATGTAAACAGAGCATGTCCTCTGAGTTTTTGTATTATGAAGCAAATATGGAATATATGCAAAAGTTATTTTTTGTCTGTTTTGGCTTGCTGACGATTTGCTTCCTTCGTGTGTTTATTTATGCTCCGTCCATCCTATCACAATAGTGACTTTGTGTTTTATTGCACCCCTGCCTCCCAACATATTCATGGTACAAATATGGGAACCATCCATTTTATAAATCGCTAGAAAAAAAGAAAGGAAAAAAGACCAGCCATTGGAGGCATATATCATTTCCATTTAATCAGTTGAGGATACTTGAAAGGATTAACCAATGGTTACCTAGATTTCTGGTACTATGCTTGGTGACTCTTTCATCTCCCCATTCGGTTGCAAAGATCTTCCTTTTAGAGGTGTAGGCCCAATCAAGCGGTGTTGCCTAGGAAGGAGAATCTTGAATTCCAACAAGGTAACCACATAAGCCCTCCGCGAACATCCATACAATGTCCATTTTTTTTAATTCAATGCTCTCATATTTTATTTCCTCCTTTCTAACTATAGATCTTCCTCTTAAAAGATGCAACAATAAAGGTAAAAAAAATCGAGTGCTTAATTATCAACCTCATTAAGAATAATGAATGGAGAGTACTACAGAGGAATGTTGACCTTCGATTGTGCACATATGGTTGATGGTCGAGAGGCTTATTCATTGACTACTTTCCCTTAAATCACTTGCCTCCCTTGTATTTTCTATGCACCGAACCCCAAATCATGTGCCAAGCCTTCTCAAAATATGTACAATCCCTATGACCATCGTCTCATGAGTGAGTTGAGGAATGAAAATTTTATCCCCCAGCGTTAGAACTTTCATGTGAATCTCAATGCATAAGTGGAGTAGTGAGTAAGGGTGACTACACTCTTTCTACTTCCATGCCAAAGATAGCCTTTGTCTGCTTGCATTAATGCTCCATGTATCATATAAAATCCTTTAGAATCTAAATGAGTACTTGTGCATTTAAACACATTCATCTGACTATCTTTATGCAAAGCAATGTGTTTCACGCAAATACATGCAAATTTTAAAAAAATATTTCATTTTTTATAACTACTAATAATTAATTTGAGTAGTTTATTTATTTTCTAGTTTAAAGCTTAATATCAATACTTAAATGATTTTTTTTTGTCCAATTCTCTTATTTTTATATTGACGAGATAAAACTTAGCTTCTTCTTTTTCTTCCATTTTTTTAGAAAATCAAAAATTATATTTTATTTATTTTAATTTTCTTTCTCAATTCATTAGTGCTAGGAACAAGATATGACATCAACCCACTATGGACCATATCCTTGACACTTCATTTCCTATTACCTCCTTACCAAAAAAATAATGTTACTAATGTTGAATCAATAATTTCTAATGTCCCTCAAGAGAACCTAAGAAAAATGGATGAAGAATTAGAAAATTTGAAAAAAATTCTGAGTTCTGAACGTATTGTTATTACTACGCTTCGTGCCATAGATAACATGAGGAGAATGATTGAAAATGAACAAGGAATAGAAGTTGTGTGTAGCCTATCTCATATTATTAATCAGCATGTACCTACAATGGCTAGTTGTGCTCAAGCTTTGGGGTATATCCAAAGTCAAGGTGGAAATCCAATTCCGCCATCCACAACCATGACCTCTATTCCGACATACACTAATCAAATTATTACTGCACCTATACAACCTACTAGAAATATGCATACTACCTTAGGTGTTTCCACTGGGAATCCCTTTAGCTTTCTACATTAAAATCTCATATCTCCTAACCCATCTCCCCTCACAAACTTACAATTCACTTGCCCTTTAAATACATATATAGCCTCGCCGTATTCACCTCCATCTCAAAACACAAACAATAATCCCATCCTTAACCAAATCTTACAAAGTGTTTCATCCCTCTAACAAAAAATTGCTACATTGAATCAAAATAAACATGGCCAACCTTCACATTATGTCAAAAGAAAACCCTTATCCTTGGAGATATTGAGAACACAAATGCCACAGGGTATGGAGATTCCTATATTTGAGAAATATGGTGGGAAAGGAGATCTTTTGAGCCATTTTTTTGCATACATAGCCTTATGTAGTGACTTCATTTTTGAGGATAAACTCTTGGAGAAACTCTTCCCTAGATCCTTGAAAGACACTACCTTGGAATGGTTTTTTTCCTAACCGAATAATTCAATACATTCATTCAATGAACTTGTTGATTCTTTTACCAACCATTTCCAAGTGTGCATGGGTCCTAAAATGACCTTAGTAGATTTAATGAGATATAAGCAAAATGATGATGAAAAGGTCATTGACTTTATCTCCCATTATCAATTACTTTACTCACAAATCAACACTAAGATTCTTGTTCCTGAACTGCAATGAATGTTCGTAAACAATTTTCAAAATAAGCTTCAAGATAAGATTGGGATGATGAAATTTCACTCCTTCACACAATTTTGTGTACAACCCTTTGTGATTACCAAAATCTAGTTAGTAGTCGTGAAGTGAAAACTCCCTCTAATCGTCCTGAAAAAATATGAATCCACACCTCAAACCAACTACCAATGATTCAAGAAACAAAAAAAGGCCTTTATACAACTAAATTTTCCTTAACCAACTCAACATGTTGACACCCAAGTGGCTACTATAATACAAAAAATCCATTTACATTTGGGGAGAAGAATAGACAATTTACCCCTTTACCTAATACCCTACATTCCATCATGTTGCAACTGTTAAACAAGAACATAATTTCCTTACTTCTTGTTAGAGCTCCTAACCCTACTAAGCGTTTACCTCCAAACTATAGACAAAATTCCTTTTTCTATTTTCACCGACAAAATGGACATGATACGAAACATTGTAAGCATCCGTAGTAATGGAAAAAGTAGCCTTTTCCTTGCTTGCTTGAATATTTGACATTAAAACTGAATGAATGGTGTCTTGGAGTGGTGTTGTAATGTATTTAGAAATTCACACTATTCTAGGACCCTTATTTAACTAAATCATGCTTTAATTTTTCCTTTGCAAGTGTGTTGTTAAGTGTTGTAACACACTTTCACACTTTTCTAGTACTTTTTTGCTTAATTAAGCCTTATGGGCCCCTTTCTAAATAAAACATGCATAATTTGTATCTTTTTTAAGTGTTGTAATGTGTTTTAAAGAACTTTCACTTTTATCTAGGTGTTCTTAATTCATTAAGGTTAAGTGCAGTTATTAACCCCTCTTTTAGGCCTTCATTTTGAAACCTCTCGAGGATCTTTCCCGACAAGCATAAATTAAATATCAAATTATTTCATTGGGAAGAAGTTGGTCCTGGTAAGCTAAGCCAGGACCCATTCACCCTTAATGGTGAATGGGTCCTCCCCTAATAGGACCCCCTTTCTTAGTTGATCTGGAATGGGTTTTTGGCCTTCTTTCAGCTCCCTAAAGCTCAATCTTGGAAACTTAGCTAGGACCCATTCATCTTTGTTGGCCAATGAGTCCTCCCTTAATGAGACCCTAATTTTTGAATTTCATTTTGGTGGGAATTTAATTATCTTTCTTTCTAGATTTGGTGTTGGCCTTAGTTCTTTGAGTTTTAGGGTTAATTCACATTGTTTCTCCTAGCAATTTTGTGACTTCATGAGATCAATAGGAAGAACATTAGAGCATTTCAAGGAAGAATTCAAGTGTTCAGTGTAACAATTCAAAGATCATATCATGATGGAAAGGTTCTAATTGCATCATTTCATGTTCATTTTTCATTATCTTATTTCAACATTTGGTTTAATTACCTAACCCCCATTCGCTAAAAAATCAACAAGTTTGTTGTTCTTGAGTGTGTTATTGCATATTTTATAGGTTGGAGCAAGATTTGGAGCAAAGTTGCAAAATTGTCAAAGTTGTAAAGTTGTCATTCAAGGTGCAAGATCACAAAAAGAGCCCTATAGAACTAAATATTTCCTTCTAGAACTTGATTTAATAGGGATTTCAAGAGTGTAGACATCAAAGTACAGGATCCTGAAATTAGTTTTTTGAAACCCTAAAATGACCCATTCACCCCTGAAGACGAATGAGTCCTCCACAGCTCAAAAACAACAACTTTCTAGATAGGTACACAACATTTTATACTCTAAAAATATTCCTCATAGTTGCTATAACTGTTAGAGTCATTTTTTTATTGTTATTTGCATCTTACTTTGCATATTTGAAGTGATATTGGCTTGGAAAAATCAAGTGATCTATCTCATTTTTGGGATAGATTCTATTGTTCACCATTTCATTTTTGGTGAACCTAACATTATGTAAAATATGATGCTAATAAAAATCATAAAATGACCCTAATCGTTATAGAAACTATGGGGGATGTTTTTAGAGCATAAAAAGTTGTGTACCTATCCATAAAGTTGTTTTTGAGCTATGGAGGACTCATTCAACTTTAGTGGCAAATGGGTCCTTTTAGGGTTTCAAAAAACTGACTTTAGGATCCTATACTTTGATTTCTACACTCTTGAAATCCCGATTATCAAGTTCTGGAAGGCAATATTCAATTTTGTAGAGCTCTTTTCATGATCTTGCACCTTGAATGACAACTTTGCAACTTTGACAATTTTGCAATTTTGATAATCTTGCTCTTCAACTTGTAAATCTGCAATCACACACTCAAGGACAGCAAAATTGTTGATTTTTTAGTGAATGGGGGTTTTCCTCAGTCAAAACCCTTGTAGGTAATTAAACCAAATGATGAAATAAGATAATGAAGCATGAGCATGAGATAATGCAATTAAAACCTTACCATGATGATATGATCCTTGAATTGTTGTAATGAACATTTGAATTCTTCCTTGAAATGCCTTGAAAATGCTCTTGAAATTCTCTAGTGCTCTTGATATTGATCTCTTGAAGTCACACAAAATTTATAGGAAAAACAATGTGAATTAACCCCTTATTTATACTAAATTAAGAGAGTAACCCCAGAATTCAAAAAACTAAGGTTGGCATCAGATCTAGAAAGAAAGATGATTAAATTCCTGCTAGAATGAAATTAAAAAATTAGGATCCCATTAAGGGATGACCCATTCACCACCAAAGGTGAATGGGTCCTGGCTAAGTTTCTAGGACCGAGCTTTGGGGAGCTGAAAGAAGGCCAATTAAACCCATTCCAGATCAATTGAGAAAAGGGGATCTTGTTAAGGGAGGACCCATTCACCATCAAGGGTGAATGGGTCCTAGCTCAATTTACTGGGACTATTTTTTTCCCAATGAAATAATTTGATATTTAACTTATGATTGTCGGGAAACATCCTCAGGAGGTGTCAAAATGAAGGCCTAAAAAGGTGGGTTAATAACTCCACTTAACCTCAATGAGTTAAGACTACCTAGATAAATGTGAAAGTTATTTAAAACACTTTACAACACTTAAACAGTGTATACATTATGGATATTTTATTTAGGAAGGGGCCCATAAGGCTTGATTAAACAAATAAGTCCTAGAAAAGTGTGAAAGTGTGTTACAACACTTCACAACACCCTTGTAAAGGAAAAATTAAAGCATGATTTAGCTAAATAAAGGTATTAAAATAGTGCAAATGTTTACAAGACATTACAACACTAGTCCAGGACACCATTTGTTCAATTTTAATGTCAGTTATCCAAGCAAGCAAGGAAAAAGGCTACTTTTTCTGTCACTACATTTTCCCCCCACATTAGTGAGAGGATGACCCCATGTCAAACTCACACTAAAGTAGACATCCAAGACACATAAGTATGCAGCAATAACAAAGATACATGATCATACCTTGTCAAAGGTCAAGAAGGATAAACAAAAACAAAGTATCAAGCACAATCGATTCAACATGATGTGAGGTGGTGGTTGTTTGTCCATAACACATGTTGCTCACTCTAGGGCCACAGAACCTCAGGTCATCCATGGGGTGTGTTTGTCCCAAAATATGTATGCTCACTCTAGGGTAGTGGAACCTTAGTCTATCCACTGGGTGAGTTATCCCAACGAGGTGGAAAATGAGAAAATTGAATTAGCCTCTCATACCATACAAAAGTAATCCTCCTAAGAATTTTGATAAGGCACCATAATCAATTTATTTTTTGTAAAATGTTTTTGAATTCCATGTAATTTTTTTTCTAAAGGGTATTTTTCTTTGTTCGTGTAATTGTCTTCCTCTTAGGGAGCATTGTGACTAATGTCTCCAAGAGAGGACGAATCAAGGTGTTAGATCAGCCATGTGATGCTTAATTCACACCATGCCATGATAGTGAATCATACACTCTTGGACGACATCAAACCCAATGAAACCACAAAGAAGAGGACACATCACAAGAAGAAAGAAAAATCACGCCATGAAATTTTCCAAAAGATGTCATCGTTGTATGCTCCCACTTTAAAGCAGTTGCTACACCATCACTGTGAGAAATTTCCTTAAAGTAGCCAAATATTTTGATCCTAAGACATGAGAGCTTCCCTTGGAAAAACCTATGCCAAATCATATGTTTCTGAAGAAATTCGTGTCATGAAATAGGAAGGAAGGGTTGTCCCCAGAAACACATAAGGGATCTATGGATTTGGGGTTAGTATGTTTGTGCTGCAATGTTATCATAGAGCATGGAACTGTCATCATTCCCCAAATACTCACAAAATTGGAAGAATGACTCAAAGAGAGTGAAAACAAAGAAAAACCTTTCGGGTCAACATGGAAGAAATGTGAATGTCTTGATGCCTTGTGTCATACCCAAAAGGAAAACACAAGACAAATGAAAAAGATAAAGACAAAAATTTTGGGTCAACATGGAAGAGACACAAATGTTTCGATGCCTTGTGTCATCCCCAAAAGGAAAACACAAGAAAAAATGAAAGGATTACGACATAGAGAATAATGAAGATACATATAGAAAATTTCACAAAAAGAGAAAGGACCATCAAACGAAACGTCACGAGGGATCACATTACACACATGCAATCAAAGAAAAAGAAAATTGAAAAAGAAAAAGAATAGTAAGGAATAGGCGATTCAACCTAAAGTAGGTCACCCACCTCCCAATCTTGGTCGGTATGAATAGAAGGCAGGAAACTATCCAAAGGGACAACGACACATGAATTACTAGGACAAGGATCTCAAATGCTTGCCCCCACTTTGTGTAGGGCAAGAATGAGCTGAGATAGGTGATTGATGATGGTATGCTGCTCCTTGCAAAAGGAAATGATTTGCAATTAATGTAAACATGCAATAGTGAGTATGATATGATCCTACAACTATTATAATGAAAGGAGTAGCAAATAATGTTATTTCATATTTTCGGATTCTTATTGATCTCATTTTTGTAGAGAATGTGATTATAGAAGAATTATTATATGTGCATGAGCTATATCAAGATACATATGATAATTCAAAAGCATGGATCAAGACACATAGTGGATTTTCTTGCCCTATGATAGGCTTGATAGATCTCCCTTTAAAAGTGGGACCGAAAAAATTAACAGTCTCATTCTCCATCATTCCATAATCAGACCAATTTTGTGTGAAGCTAGGCTATCCATGGCTTCACTCCATGAATGCCGTCCCTTCGATTGTGCATAAATGTCTAAAGTTTCCATTTGGAAATAACATCTTCACTATGCATCATAGCAGATTTCATCCAGCCTCGACAAAAGGGAATTTTTCACTAGATTAATTTTGGCCCGAGCCTATGGAGCCTATCAAGCCTCTTGAAGATTTATTTTTCTTATCATATCAAAAATTCAAGGAAAAGAAAATAGCAAAACTATCCCTCTAAAACATGCCTCAACCTATGAACGAACCAACCATTCTTGATGAAATAATGATTGAACCAAGAACACTCCCAAACATACAAGAACAATCTCCTATAATTTCCCACAAGAGACCACGAGATAACAAAAACAATCTTATTTTCCCTCCTAGAGTCAAACAAGTATACAAAGTCAAAGAGAAAGCGGTTGAGCAAACTATTGTTGGTCCCTCTAGTCCTCCCAAGGAAGAGAAGGAACCTTTGATTAACAAACCCACTCTTACACAATAAAATTGACAATAAACTAAAAAGAAATTGAAGTGCTAGGGAGCGTAGACATAGATGTCGTGCTATTGCTCGTAGATTGCAAACTCAAGAAAACAAAAATAACATAGAAAACCATAATTCGAACCTACCTGAAGCAATGTATGATGACTCTCAACTCTCACCACAACATAAACAAGACCATTGCATGGACATTGTTATTTGACCTCCTGTTGTGATTGACTTGGATGATGACATTGACATTGCAAAAATTGATGAACAAGTGTATGAAGAGTTGAATACATTTTCTTCTTCTTCCATGAGCTTAAATGAGAAATATCCTAATAAGAGTGTTGAACTTGGTGCGTGTCCTAGTTCAGCACTTTCTCTTGTCCCTTTGGCTAGTTTCCTACCTTCCGTTTATATCAACCAAGATTGAGAGAAGGATGACTTGCTTTAGGTTGACTCGCATGTGCCTTACTAGTCTTTTGCTTTGTAATTTTTCATTTTCTTTGATTGCATGTGTCTAATGTGATCCCCCATGATGTTTCATTTGATGTTCCTCTCTCTTTTTGTGCATTCTTCTATATGTACCTTCATTCTTCTATATGTCGTAATCATTTTTTTCATTTTCCTTGTGTTTTCCTTTTGGAGATGACACAATGCGTCAAAACATTTATGTTTCTTCCATGTTGACCCAAAAGCTTTGTCTTTCTCTTTTTCATTTCTCTTGTGTTTTCCTTTTGGGAATGATGCAACGCATCAAAAAATTGATGTTTCTTCCATGTTGACCTGAAAGGTTTTCCTTTGTTTTTGCTCTCTTTGTGTCACTCTTCCAACTTTGTGAGTAATTAGGAAAGGATGACAGTTCCATGCTCTATGACAACATTGTAGCACAGACATACTAACCACAAATCCATAAACACCTTATGTGTTTTGGGGGCAACCCTTCCTTCCTATTTCATGAAGCAGATTGCTTCAGAAACATATGACGACATAGGGTTTTTTGAGGAAAGCTCTCATGTCAGGCTAAAATATTTGGCTACTTTAAAGCAATTTCTCATAGTAATGGTGTAGCAACCGCTTTAAAGTGGGGCCATACAACAATGACATCTTTTGAAAAATTTCATGGCGTGATTTTTCTTTCTTCTTGTGATGTGTCCTCTTCTTTGTGGTGTCATTGGTTTTGATGTCATCCAAGAGTGTAGGTTTCGCTGCCATGGCACGATGCGAATGATGCATCCCATGGGTGATCTACGACCTTGATTTTTCCTCTCTTGGAGATATTAGGCACAATGATCCCTAAGAGGAAGACCATTACATGAACAAAGAAAAATCCCCATTAGCAAAATTTTTACATGACATTCAAAAACATTATTCAAAGGTATTTTCATTATGGTTCCTTATCAAAGTTGTTAGGAGGATGACTTCGATATGGTATGAGAGGCTAATTCGATTCTCTCATTTTCCACCTCATTGGGATAACTCACCTAGCGGATAGACTGAGATTCCACTACCCTAGAGTGAGCATACATATTTTGGGACAAACTCACCCTATAGACAACCTGAAGTTCTATGGCCCTAGAGTGAGCAGTATGTGTTATGGAAAAACAACCACTACCTCACATCACGTTGAGTCAGTTGTGCTTGATCCTTTGTTTTTGTTTATTTTTTTCCTTTGACAATGTATGATCATGTATTTGTGTAATTTTTGCATACTTAATTGTCTTGGATGTCTACTGTAGTGTGAGTTTGACATGGGGTCATCCTCTCACTAAAGTGGGCACAAAATGTAGTAATGGAAAAAGTAGCCTTTTCCTTGCTTGCTTGAATATTTGACATTAAAATTGAATTAATGGTGTCTTGGAGTGGTGTTGTAATGTCTTGTAGACATTCACACTATTCTAGGACCTTTATTTAACTAAATCATGCTTTAATTTTTCCTTTGCAAGGGTGTTGTGAATTGTTGTAACACACTTTCACACTTTTCTAGGACTTATTTGCTTGCTTAAGCCTTATGGGCCCCTTTCTAAATAAAATATGCATAATATGTACCTTGTTTAAGTGTTGTAAATTTTTTCAAAGCACTTTCACATTTACCTAGGTGGTCTTAATTCATTAAGGTTAAGTGGAGTTATTAACCCCCTTTTAGGCCTTCATTTTGACACCTCCCGAGGATCTTTCCCAACAAGCATAAATTAAATATCAAATTATTTCATTCATAAAATTTCGGACCTAGTAAGCTGAGCTAGGACCCATTTTCCCTTAATGGTGAATGGGCCCTCCCTTAATAGGACCCCCCTTTATCAGTTGATCTAGAATGGGTTTTTGGCCTTCTTTCAACTCCTTGAAGCTCAGTCCTGGAAACTTAGCCATGACCCATTCACCTTTGGTGGTGAGTGGGTCCTCCCTTAATGAGACCCTAATTTTTTAATTTCATTTTGACAAGAATTTAATTATCTTTCTTTCTAGATCTAGTGTTGTCCTTAGTTCTTTGAATTTTGGGGTTAATCTCCTAATTTAGTATAAATAAGGGGTTAATTCACATTGTTTCTCCTAGTAATTTTTTGCATGAATTCAAGAGATAAATATCAAGAGCATTAGAGCATTTGAAGAGAATTTTCAAGGAATTTCAAGGAAAAATTCAAGTGTTCATTGCAGCAATTCAAAGATCATATCATCATGACAAGGTTCTAATTGCATCATTTCATGTCCATGCTTCATTATCTTATTTCATCATTTGGTTTAATTACCTACAATGGGTTTGACTGAGGTAAACCCCCATTCACTAACAAATCAACAAGTTTGTAGCAAGATTTGGAGCAAAGTTGCAAAGTTGTCATTCAAAGTGCAAGATCACAAAAAGAGCCCTACAAAACTGAATACTACCTTCCAGAACTTGATAATAGGGATTTCAAGATTGTAAAAATCAAAGTATAGGATCCTAAAATTAGTTTTCTAAGACCCTAAAAGTTCCCATTCACCCTTGAAGGAAAATGAGTCATGCATAGCTCAAAAACAACAACTTTCTAGATAGGTACATATCTTTATACTCTAAAAACATTCCTCATTGTTGCTATAATAGTTAGGGTCATTTTATGATTGTTATTTGCATCTTACTTTGCATATTTGAAGTGATATTGGCTTGGAAAAATCAAGTGATCTATCTCATTTTTGGGATAGATCCTATTGTCCACCATTTCAACATCTTAAAACTATTGTGCAAGACCTCATTGATTCTAATTACATTCAAATTGATGGTGTTAATGATTAAGGTAATAATTATGGAGCCCTTCCTAGACAAAATTTGCAAAACTTTACCAATCCTATGCCAAATCATAACATCTCCTTTGTCAAAGCTAGTGAAAAAAAGAATGATGTGATGAATGTTGACACGAATAATGACAACTTGAATGGTAATGACACTAGTACAAAAACAACAATATATGACTGAAAAAACTACTAAAAACTGCTTATAAATGATTGAGCAAGGTCATGTGACCATGTTAGTAGTTTATTGTCAATAATTTATAACGTGACCAGATTGATGACTAAACCATTTTTAGTCATTTATTGGTTGATTTGATTGATCGATTTGGTAGTATATTTAGTCGTTGATTTAGTCATTCATTGCTATAATCTGGTCACTTATTTAGTCATTTTTTATTCACTGATATATTTACTCGTTGATTTGGTCATTGATTGTTCTAATCTAGTCACTTATTTAGTCATTTATTCACTAATTTGTGTCCATTGGCAGTGTATTAAGTCATTAATTTTAATCATCATTTTGATAAATTTGGTAGTATATTTAGTCATTTTTATTTCACAAGCCATATATTTACATATTTATTCCTTGTTCATTGATTTCTGTCAATTGATAGTATATTTAGTCAATTTAATTATTAATTTATGTCAATTAGTAGTATATCTAGTCATTTTAATTGACTGATATTTGAGGATTTAAACATAAAACACAAAAATACACATCAATCATCAATTGCACACAATAAGACATCTTCAAATAATTCAAGCCGAAATCAAATCTAGGATTGAAAATCATTAGAATCTCACCACAATTAAATTCAAAAAGGAGTGTCCTACGTGAGGAGGACCCATTCAAAGGAAAATGGATCCTAGCACAACTTTCTAAGACCATGCTTCGGGGGGATGAAATAATATCAAAAACCCATTTAAAAAATGCCAAGAAAGGGGTGTCCTATGTGGAGAGGACCCATTCGCCACTAAAGGAGAATGGGTCCTAGTACCATTTTCTAGGACCTTAAATTTTCTAAATTAAATGTCATGTAATATCATTAATGGGTGTCAGGATAGATCCTTTGGAAAGTGTAATTGAGGGGGCTTGAATTTGAATTAAAGGGGCCAATTAAGCTCAATAACCATAATTAATTAATCATGAAACCCTAGATAAGTGTGAAAGTGTAATACAACACTTTACAACACCCCAAATAAGGTACAATTAATTACATTTTGTTTAAAAAGGGTCCTAGACTTAGTGTGAATGTGTACAACACATTACAACCCTAAATCAAGGCATAATTAAGTTAATTTTATATCACATTCCCAAATTAAGTGTGAAAAAGGGTTACTTTTTTCTACACTACATTTTTCCCCCACTTTAGTGGGAGTTTGCTCCCATGAAAAAATCACACTAAAGTAGACATTCAAGACACATAAGTATGCAACAATAACAAAGGCACATAGTCACACCCTATCAAAGGCCAATAAAAAAAAAGAAAAAAAAGGGTCAAGCACAACTGTTCCAACACCATGTGGAATGGGGTTGTGTTGTCTGTAACATGTGTTGCTAATTTTGGGGTAGTGGAACCTTAAGCTGTCCACTAGGTGAGTTATCCCAATCATGTATGCTCACTTTGGGGTAGTGGAACCTTAGTCTGTCCACTAGGTGAGTTATCCCAATCATGCATGCTCACTCTGGGGTAGTGGAATCTTAGTCTTTCCACTAGGTGAGTTATCCCAACGAGGTGGCCAACCAAACCAAAGTTATCCTCTCAACAACTTCAATAAGGCACCACAATGTAATGCTTTTTGTGTGCTTTTGAATGTATTGTCTATAAGTTTTTGTTAAAGGGTATTTTTCTTTGTTCATGTCAGGTATTCTTCTTAGGGAATAGCATTCCTAATGTCTCCAAGAGAGGAAAAATAAAAGAGTATCAGATCACCGATTATGGGATGCCTCTCACTTCACGTCATGCCACCAAGGGAGATCATGTGCTTAAAATATCACACTCTTGGAGGACACAAAACCCAATGACACCACCAAGAAAAGGAAATGTCACAAGAAAAAATAAAATCATTCCATGAAATATGTTGAAAGATTTCATCAATGTATTCCCCCACTTTAAAGTGGTTGCTAACACCATTACTATGAGTAATTGCTTTAAAGAAGCCAAAGTTTTGTACTAGGACATGAGAGCTTTCCTTAGAAAACCCTATGCCAAGTTATATGTTTTTGAAATAAATCTACATCATGGATGAGGGGTTGCCCCAAAAATATTTTTCTAATCCTAGAAGGAAAAGTATGTCACACTTGAGCCGACTTAAGTCATGTCATCCGCATCCCAAGCTTTCTCTTATATATACATGGAAGCTGTTCAACTAGCCAAAAGAGAAAATCGACAAGTGACATACGAGGATAAAGCTACATAACCCCTTGCCCCTACCTAGTGCGAGACAAGAATGAACCAAGAATGGATGATGATATGCCACTCCTTGCAATAGGAAATGATTTGCAATGAATGTAAAACATGCAATAGTGAGTATCCTATGATCCTATAAATATTACATGGTAAGGAGCAACAACTATTGTTATTGTTTATAATGAGTAGAAAAAGTATCAATTGTATGTATATCTAATGAAATATTTCCACATGTAGTGTCTATTAGTTCAAGATGCACCAAAGTTAAACTTGTCTTGGAAGAATCTTTTGTAAGGTTGTTGATATTAAGTGAAGGTTTTTTTTATACTTTTATTTCTATCAAAGGACAATAACCAAGAATATAAGTTGTTTCTTGCATGTTAGGCTATATAGGGACACAAATACCTTGCTCTCTAGCACCACATCCTTTTCCAGTATAACCAAGTTGTCTCATAATGTAAGGAAAGCTTAGGTGCAGAACAAACTCTCCTAACGTCAAAACCTTAGGGAAGAATGCAAATATAACTTTAAATTTTTTAATTACAGTCCAATAAGATGCACATGAAAATAATAACAGAAAAGAGAAATTAATACATACACAATTGGACACCATATTTATGTGGGAAAACCCTTACGGGAGAAAAACCCACCACACGAAGAAAAGCCTCTTTGTATTACAGTAAGAAAAATTACATATAGAGATCAACTTCACTTTCTGATGTCAATTTAACAACATCAACATTTCCTTGATCAACCTTGTACAAAACATCACAATGCTCTCAGAAGCATACCATGAATTCACTCTGATCAAACCGTGTTCAATCGAACAACACTATCACTCATCGAACTGATCATCGTCATCCACCATTGCAGAGCGTAATCCATTTGCTCACTGGTTTGTTGATCTTCCACACAAGAACGGTCACAATAGTCCAACTGCCAACGGTTCACATTCCGCTTCTCATTGGCTCAGAACACACCACATAGGACAAACGTTTGGTTAGAATGTTCAATTGTATCACATGTCGGTGAGACACTAGACCTTGTCTCCCTGATGCCAAAAGTTCTGAACACATAGCTATCGACAAGACAAAAATTATCGGCAACACCCAAAGAAGTCAGACCGATAACATATCAAGTCTCCTCAATATCACATGAAAACCAACTTTCCATCGGCAAGAGTCATATCAATTTCAAACCTGTCGGCCAGACTCAATCTATCGGCAAGACATCTCACCAATGTCCACTGCAGAACCATCAGCAAGACCATCGTTGTCGCTAAGACTTCACACCGGGATGTTCAACTCATGTGCCTCTATCGGTAAGACCATCGCTATCGCCGAGACATCATACCGAACAAAAATCCATCGACGAGATATCCTCTATCAGCAAGAGTTCATACCGAACACAGAACAGCCGGTGAGAGAAACACTATCACTAATAGGTCATACCAAATGCACCAGCCTGTCGGCGAGAGAAACACTATCGGCAAGAGCTCACACCGAATGTATACCTTTTGGCGAGACCACATCCATTGGCAAGAGTTCTCACCGAAGTTGTATACCCGTCAATGAGACCTCCACTATCACTTAGACTCTTATCGAGCCTTCATGTCACCCCGATGACTTCATGTGTAAAACCATCGGCGAGACATACACTGTCGGAATGAGTCACTCTGAAGGTTCGTGTCTCTCCCTGATGCCACTCATCGCCAAGAGTCTCCCCGATAATCGCTAGGAATCAACCCATCGGCAAGAGGTCTTCCCGGACAAAAAGATATAGGAAATTCACAGTGATAGACATGTCTTTCGGATGACTCCCATCAGCAAGACAAAACCAAAGTCTCAACAACTTTAATCTTATGAACATAGCTGCTAGTCGGTAAGACATTCTGAGGGTCTCATCGATTTTTCTCTTTCAAGAGTTTCATGTTAGTAAGCTTGAGGCACATTTTCCAACAATCTCCCAATTGACGAAGATCTTACTGACACCTCCATAGCACAACAAAACTACTAAAATTCATCGGCACTAAGGCCCATCAAACTGGCACACCACCTGAACTTGTTTGTGCTCACTGGTTTCGTCAGTGCATGATCTGCAACATTTTCTAAATTATCCACTTTTTCTAAAGAGACCTTTCCATCCTCCACCATATCTCATACAAAATGATACTGCACATCAATATGTTTTGTCCTGGCATGGAAAGTAGGATTTTTTTCCAAACAAATAGCACTCTGATTGTCATAGTAAATTGTAATTATCCCTGCATCAAACCCAATGTTAGAACACAAACGTTTTAACCAAATTGCTTCTTTATAGGCGTGTGTTGCTGCCATGCATTCTGCCTCTGTAGTGGACAAAGTGACTACAACCTGCCGCTTACTCATCCAACTAATTGCACCACCATTCATCATGAAAATATATCCATTGGTGGATCTTCTACTGTCAATTTCCCCTGCCCAATCAGAATCCACATAGCCTTGAATGCTAAGAGTCCTCTGTGATTCAACCAAATTCCCATGGTAACATAAAGCATATTCTGAAGTGCCCTTAAGATATCTAAACACTCTTTTCACAGCATCCCAATGTGTCCTTCCAGGATTTTCCATAAAACGACTAAGTACTCCCACTGCTTGGGAAATGCCTGGCCTTGTACGGACCATTGCATACATTAAACTGCCAACTGCACTAGCATAAGGCACTTTGGTCATGTCCTCTATCTCAGTAGGAGATTTTGGACAGTCTTCAACAGATAGCTTCGTTCCTTGCAAAATTGGAACAACTAGCTGCTTGCAATCAGTCATACAAAATCTCTCTAGAATAGTATTAATATACTTACTCTGACTGAGCCAAAGTTTTCTACTTTTCCTATTCCTGGTTATTTCCATTCCCAGAATATACCTGGCTGCACCAGGATCTTTCATTTCAAACTTTGTAGACAACTAATATTTTAGATCAGAAATCATTAACTTACTATTGCCTATGAACAACATATCATCAACATAGAGAGCAATAATAAGAACACGATCATTTTCAGCTTTGTAGTACACACAATGATCAGATCTTGATCTTACAAATCCTAATGACAAAACAAAAGTGTCAAACTTCTGGTACCACATTCTAGGAGATTGTTTTAATCCATACAGAGATTTTTTCAACTTGCAAACCAAATTTTCTTTACCTTTTTCCACAAAGTGCTCAGGCTGGGACATATAAATTTCTTCTTCAAGATCACCATGAAGAAATTTTGTCTTCACATCCATCTGTTCAGTCTCTAAGTCATACATTGCTTCAAGTGACAAAAGAAATCTAATAGATGTCAGCTTAGCTACAAGAGAAAAAATTTCTCGATAATCAATTCCCTCTACTTGGGAATACCCCTTCACAACCAACCTCGCCTTATACTTTTCCACACTGCCATCTAGACCTATTTTCATTTTAAATACCCATTTGCAGCCAACAGCTTTTTTGCCTTCAAGCAAGGGAACCAAACTCCAAGTATCATTCTTTTCTAATGATGCCATTTCTTCATTCATGGTTTCCAACCAAGAGTTTGAATCAGACATTCTAAATGCCTCTTTCACAGTCCTAGGCTCATCAGTTCTAGAAATTAAAGCATAGGCACAAGTAGAATCTAACAAAGAAAACCCATACCTATCAAGTTGCTTTCTTTCACATGTTGACCTCCTCACAGGTTGAGGCTGAGGTTGTTCTTCTTCAAAAATCTCAAAACTACTTGAGCTCTCCTCAGTTTCAGGTACATTTTGAAATTTGAATTCCTATTTATTTGGTGTTAGAGGAATTTCAACTACATCCCTTTTATTTTCTAATTTTGTCTCTGACTGTAGATCCAAAATAGAAGGCTTCAACTCACGAAAAATAACACTTTTGTTGTACAAAACCTTCTCCGTATCAGGATTCCAAAGCTTGTATCCTTTTATTCCAGCACTATAACCAATAAAAATACATTTAACAGCCTTGTTTTCCAATTTAGACCTTTTTTCATTCAACACATATGCATATGCCTCACAGCCAAAGACACGAATGTGTCTCAGAGAGGGCTTCTTTCCAGACCATGCTTCCAAAGGTGTTTTCTCAACAAGAGCGGAATTAGGAGAATAGTTTATTAAATAACATGCTATTGCAACTGCCTCAACCCAGAACTTCTCCTCCAAGCTAGCACTGCTTAGTATACTTCGTGCTCTTTCCATCATTGTCATGTTGAACATTTCAGCAACTCCATTTTGTTGTGTAGTGTAGGGTGTACTTTTATGTCTTTTAATTCCATGATCTTTACAGTACCTTTCGAACTCATCAGAACAAAACTCACCACCATTTTCAGTCCTTAAACATTTTATTTTTCTTCCAGTCTGATTTTCCACAAGATTTTTAAATTCCTTAAAATGACTGAACACTTTTTCTTTACTTTTCAAAAAATAAACAAATGCCCTTCTTGAATAATCATCAATGAACGATACATAATATCTTGATTTAGACAAAGAAGGAACATTTACTAGACCAAAAACATCAAAATGAATGTAATCAAGTAAACCATAAGATTTATGAGGACTGGAGTAAAATGAAACACGGTGTTTACTACCATATATACAATGTTCACAAAATTCGAATTCAAGGTTATAGTCATCAAGCCCTTCAACCAAGTTTTTATTTTTCAAGGTTTTTAAACCTTTTTCTCCAATGTGGCCAAGCCTATGATGCCAGAGC
Source organism: Sequoia sempervirens (assembly GCA_007258455.2). Classification (NCBI taxonomy): domain Eukaryota; kingdom Viridiplantae; phylum Streptophyta; class Pinopsida; order Cupressales; family Cupressaceae; genus Sequoia; species Sequoia sempervirens. Next base: position 5,255,900 of record VDFB02000010.1, on the reverse strand, counting down.
ATAGTCTTTTCTGCTGGAAGTTTAACTTCCATAAAGTTTTCACTATCAGGAACATTTTGCTCCTTTTCTCCATGAGTAGCCTTCTGTGACTTTGCAGAGACACTATTGCATTGCACAACAAGTGCATCTAGCTTATACAAGGTACCAATACAAGCACCCCTAGCTAGCACCATTGATCCTCTAGTCATTTTGCAGCCATTTCCAGAGAACATGACTTACACTCCAACATCGTTCAGCTTACTAACAAAAAGTAAATTTCGAGCCAGACCTGGTATATGCATTACATTAGTGATTCCCTTCACTCTTCCATTAGGGAACTAAATTATGACTCTTCCACGGCCAACTATTTCCAAAGATGAATCGCTTGCCAAATACACCCTTCCACCATCGTATTTTTCATACTTAGTGAACCATTCTCTATGAGATGTCATGTGGAAAGATGCTCTAGAATCAATCAACTAGACAACATCTGATGCTTGAGTTGCCAAGGCTGTAATGAAAGCGTTTGCATCACTCTGAGAAGAATCATTATTGGAAGAATACTTCTTCTTCTTATTTTTCTCCTCTTTGCAATCGTTTCGGACATGACCAGGTTGCCCACAATTCCAACACTTTACCTTGGAATTCTTACTAGGAGACTTTGATCTCCCCTCTGATTTGGATTTGGACTTCTTGTTCTTCTTCTTTCCTTTTTCTTTCGATCTACCTCTAATAGCAAGAGCCTCCTTTGCCATCTCAGAAGATTTTCTTCTCATCTCTTCTGATAACAAAGAAGCAACAATATCTTCCATCTTAAAAGAGGAAGTAGTACTCCCAATAGCCATCACCAAGTGATCCCAAGAATCTAGCAAAGAACATAACAACAACATACAACGATCTTCTTCATCAATCTTCACACCCATAGATGCCAACTGAGCAATTAGCATGTTGAAAGCATTCAAATTATCAACAACAAACGCTCCTTCCTACATTTTCAAAGAGTAAAACTTCTTCCTCAAGAACAACTTATTCACCAAGGACTTTCCCTGATAAATAGCTCCCAGTCTTTTCCACAAAGAGGATGTTGTCTTTTCTTCATGAACATTTAGAAGAACAGAGCCTTATCAACCCCTTTGATTTTTGATCTGCAAGCTCCCAATCATCTTGCTTCATGCCTGTAGGATTCATTCCAGACACAACAAGCCAAAGATCACGGTCAACCAATAGATCTTCCATTTTAAGTTTCCACAACTCAAAATTGCTGCCATTGAATTTCTCAATTTCAATCTTTCCTGACGTGGTTGCCATCTTAATCTGTAATTCAAATTACCAGACTTCTACAAGACTCCCACTGAAGAGAATTGACACAAAAAACCCAATGTACCCACAAGGATAACACAACTGGCTAGGCTCTGATACCACTTGTAAGGAAAACTTAGGTGCGGAAAAAACTCTCCTAACATCAAAACCTCAGGGAAGAATGCATATATAACTTTAATTTTTTTAATTATAGTCTAATAAGATGCACATGAAAAGAATAATAGAAAAGAGAAATTAAGACATACACAATTGGACACTAGATTTACGTGGGAAAACCCTTATAGGAGAAAAACCCACCACACCAAGAAAAGCCTCTTTGTATTACAGTAAGAAAAATTACATACAGAGATCAACTTCACTTTCTGATGTCAATTTAATAGCAGCAACATTTCCTTGTACAAAATGTCACAATGCTCTCAGAAGCATACCATGAATTCACTCTGATCAAATTGTGTTCAATTGAACAACACTATCACTCATCGAATAGATCATCGTCATCCACCATTGCAGAGCATAATCCATTTGCTCACTGGTCTATTGATCTTCCATACAGGAACGGTCACAACAGTCCAACTGCCAACGGTTCACATTCTGCTTCTCTCATTGGCTCAGAACACACCACAGAGGACAGACGTTCGGTTAGAATGTTCAACTGTATCGCATGTCGGTGAGACACTAGACCGTGTCTCCCCGATGCCAAAAAGTATGATCACATAGCTATCGGCAAGACCAAAAGTATCGGCAACACCCAAAGAAGTCAGACCGATAACATATCAAGTCTCCTTGATATCACATGAAAACCAACTGTCCATCGGCAAGAGTCATATCGAGTTCAAACCTGTAGGCCAGACTGACTCTATTGGAAAGACATCTCACTGATGTCCATTGCAGAACCATCGGCAAGACCATCGATGTCGCTAAGACTTCACACCGATGTTCAACTCATGTAGCTCTATCAGCAATACCATCGCTATCGGCGAGACATCATACTGAACACAAATCCATTGGCGAGATATCCTCTATCGGCAAGAGTTCACAATGATCACAGAACAGTCGGCAAGAGAAACGCTATCGCCAAGAGGTCATACCAAATGCACCAGCCTATCGGCGAGAGAAACACTGTCGGCAAGAGCTCACACCAAATGTATACCTATCGGCGAGACCACATCCATCTGCAAGAGTTCTCACCAAAGTTGTATACCCGTCGGTGAGACCTCCACTATTGCTTAGACTCTTATCGAGCCTTCATGTCACCCTGATGACTTCGTGTGTAAAACCATCGGTGAGACATACATTGTCAGAATGATTCACTCCAAAGGTTCACGTCTCTCCCCGATGCCACTCATCGCCAAGAGTCTCCCCGATAATCACCAGGAATCAACCCATCAGCAAGAGGTTTTCCCAGACGGAAAGAGATAGGAAATTCATAGCGATAGACATGTCTTGCCAATGACTCCCATCGGCAAGACAGAACCAAAGTCTCAGCAACTTTAATCTTATGAACACAACTGCTAGTTGGTAAGACATTCTGAGGGTCTCACCAATTTTTCTCTTTCAACAGTTTCATGTCAGTAAGCTTGAGGCACATTTTCCAACGCATAATTTCATAACCTCTTGCATAAATATTTTTCATTTCTTCCAGATTTGGTGGTTGGTCATAATCAGCTTCATTAATCTTTGTTGTGTAATTTTCTTCTTCTAAAGTGGTTGAGGTGGATGCTTTCAAATTTTTTGTCGACAATACAACTTTTTCTTTTCCATTTTTAGACTCTGTGATCTTGTATTCACCCATGAATGTTGGTGTGAAATCTAAGGAACCCCAATCATCTTACAATATCTTAGTGACTTCATCAATTTTCTTCTCGTGTTCTTCTTCCTTTGTAACTTCCTTTTTTGTAGCTGATTCTAGTGCTTCCAAAGGATCTCGTCCTTCTCTCTCAACAATCAAGAAAATTTCAAGTTTAGGATCAACTTTTAGCATGTAAACCTTGTTGTTATAAACATGCTTCATGACATGATGTAAATTAGAAGGAACTCCATTCATTTCATGAATCCAAGATCTTCCTAAGAGGAGATTGTAAGAAATATCATCAGGCATAATGTGAACTAAAGTTTGTAATGTTACTTTTTCAACTTTAATAGGTAATGTGATGACTCTGAGTGGTTGTTTTCCTATATTATCAAATCCACAGATAGATAAAGAATCAGGTTTAATATCACTTCTACTCATTTTGATCTTTTCCAAAAGGCTCACAGTACACACATTCAGGGCCAAACCATTGTCAAAAAGGGTTATCTTTATCACAATTCGATTAACATAGACTATGAAATTGAAAGCTTCATTTTGTTTTTACTCCTCTAATGAAGGAAACTCATCATGATGAAAAGTAATGTCTAAGTTTTCTAGAGTTATAGCTTGAATTTGAGATGCTACTTCATTTGATTGCACATTAGGAGGGGTAGGAACTTGTTGTAAGGAATTTTGAAGCATTTTATGATAAATAGGTGAGGCTTGAATAAGGTCCTATAAGGATATCTTATCATAAGTATTATTTAGTTGTTCAACAAGATTGTACTCATTTCCACTTTGTAAAGGAAAATGAGGAGGACCAGGAAAGATAGGGTTAGGCAATGTGATGAATGTTGAAGGTGTTTATCTTGGTTGTGGATTTTTTCTAGTATTATATGTATGAGCAATGATGTTATAATTTGGTTTCTATGAAATATTATTCTTAGGAGGTTCGAGGATGAAGATAGGTTTATTTTGAACTTGTGGTTTTTGTGAGGGTGGATAAATGATAATTTTAGGCTCAAGAGAGTAATTCAAGGGATATATAATATGCATAACCTCAAAAGGCTTGTCCTTGTTTTCATAATCTCTTAGTGAAGGGGAGTCTAATGTCACTTCATCATCTTTGTCTAAGGGATTAATATTGTCAATGTTCTCATTTTGTTCAACCATGCTATCTTCCCTAGTATGAGAGTTTTTAGGAGAACAACAAACTAGATGTTCATGACATTCAATGGTTGGTTCTTCTAGAATGACTTCATCACAAGTAAGGGAGTTATCAATTGTTGAATTTTCTTGCTTATCAATGATGGAATTATCTTTTTCAACAATGTTTTCTCTAGGGGAAGAGAGGCAAAGAGGATTCCCATGAATCTTATTTGTTTGATCTTCTAACACCAAAATATCTTCTTCACAACTAGGAGAGATATTAGGAGAGGGAAAAATATTATTGTTATGGTTTTCCATGATTTCATCCTTTTTCTCTAAGGTCTCATTCTCTTGTTCCATAATATCTACACTAGTAGGGGAGCTTTTAATATGTTCATCACATTCCATGGTTAGATTTTGTAAAGTAGCTTCATCACAAATAGGGGAGGTGTCAAGAGAAGAACAACTATGAGTTTCATGCTTACTAATGATTGGAATTTTTCATTCAAATAGATCTTTCCAAATGGTAGGAGCATTAGGAAAGGGAGGAACAAGATTCCTATGAATTTCAATAAGTGCATCTTCTAACACCAAAATATCCTCTTCGCTTCTAGGAGGGATATTCGGAGAGGAACAAGGATGATTATCATGATTATCTACAATTACATCACCATGTCTTATAATTTCTTCCAAATTAGGAGAGGTAGGATTGTCATAGCTCTTAATCATTGGATTTCTTAACACCAACATATCCTCCTCACAAATGTGATTTTCATGATTTTGCACAATTGTATCTTCTTTCACTAAAGCATTCTCACAAGTAGGGGAGGTGTTGGGAGATGAATGGAGACTAGCTAAAGTAATGTTGAGGAATGTTTCAATGATCTCATCTTGTTGATTCATAATATCTACCCAAGGGAAGGGGGATGGAGACAAACAATACTTTCATGATTCTTAATGATTGTATCTTCTTTCACCAAGATACCTTCATCACTACTAGGAGAGGTATCGAGAGAAGAACAATTATGATTGTCATGATTTTCTATGCTTGTATCTTCTTGTATCATATCATCCTCACAAATGGGAGAGATAATAGAGTTTGGGATAGGAAAGGTAATATTAAGGATTGTGTCAATATTTTGGTTCTCTTGCTCTAAGATGTTCTCATAATGAGGAAAGATAGTGGAAGGATGGCTAACATGTTTCTTAATGGCCTCATTGTTGTACTCTAAATTGAACTCATAAGAGATGATATTGTAATTATGCAATCCATTCTTAACCATATCAAAACCACATCTCTTAAAAGGAAACATGCTAACATGAAAAAGTAAACCATGCAATTTTCATATTCTAAACAATGCAATGTACTAATTACACACAAAGTGAAAATGAAATGTTGTAAATGCAATTTTGAATTTCAAAAATGCATTGAATGAAGAAAATTAAGCTAGATGCAATGAATTTGATGAAACAACAAATCGGTAAACTAAAATAGGAAAGTAAAAATTGTAAACAAAAGCCTAAAACAGAGATTTCAAATCCCATAAAATGTAGATTAGGACCTATCAGGGACTCATTCACCAGTAAGGGTGAATGGGTCCTTGATAAGTACTTTTTAAATGTTTTGACTAATTTCTAAGTGTTTTTCAATACTTTTCAAATGCCAGAAAGTTCAGGTCAAGCCTAATTAGGTACGCATTTTCTAGTAAAGGTGAATGGGTCCTTGATTAGGGTTTTTTAATTGTTTTTGAATGATTTTAAAGCTTTTTCCAATGTCTTTCAGTTTCAGGTTTGAGATAGTAACTTCCAATTTCAGATTTTCTAGAAATGCAATATGAAATGCAAGGTAAAAAGGTGATAAAATGATGAATGCAAAGACCTAATTTGAAATGTAATGTTGTTTTGACTTTCAAATGAAAATTTATGATATCTAAATGATATGCAAAATGAATGATTTGTTTTTGTATTTTTTAGATTGGAGAAATACAAAACAATGAAAATATAAACCTTAGATGAAATTCAAATTTGAATGCAAAGGACACCATAAATGATATCTAATTCAATGAAAATGAATACCAGATCTAACCTAGGATGTAAGAGACTCCTAAATTCATAGAATTACAATGTTCAATACATCAAGATCACCATTATGTTTCATAGAAAAATAGGGGGTTTGCATCAAGATGAAATGATCAAAATGATGAACCCCTAATCTTTCCTATAAAACATGCAATTATGTGTAAGATATGATGCAAATAACAATTAGAAATAAATCTTAAGTGTTATAGAAAAAAAGGGAAGTTTTGATAGCTTAAAACAATGTGTACCTTATTGAAAACTTGTTGTTTTTAGGTCACAAAGGACTCATTCGCCTTTAGTGGCGAATGGGTCCCTATTAGGGTTCCAAAAAATAAATTTTGGGTTTTGTTCCTTGATTTCTACACTCTTAGATCCTCATTGATAAGCTCTTGAAAGCCTAAAATAGATTGTGTAGCCTTGTTTCTGTGTTCTTTCAATATGAATGGAAACTTTTCAACTTGACAACTTTGACAATTTTTCTCCAATTTTGCTCTACACTTCATCTTCAACCTATAAATATGCAAAAAAAAATTCAAGAGGAGAAAAAATTGTTGACTTTTAGTGAATAGGGGTTTGCATAAGTCAAACCCCTTTTAGGTAATTAAACCAAATGATGAAATAATGAAATTGAAACATGAAATAATGAAATGTTGATACCTTGGAAGTTGTCTTGGAATGTAAATGTGCAAACTAACATGAAGTGGCCATGAAGAATGTAGATCTTGATCTCAAATTAGATGTGAAACAATTCTTGACAATAGATCCTCAATGCTACATCAATAATCATAGATCAACAACATGCTTGAATGCACTATGCCTTTGACATGACAATATGACCTTGAATTGCTGCAATAAACTTTGATAATCTACCTTTGAATGCCTTTGAAATTCTCTATAATTCTCTTGTGAATGTACTATTGATTTGTTATAAGTCTTAAGATTGCTTGTTACATTGCTTTGGATGAAACTATGTGAATTAACCTCCTATTTATACTAAATCTAGAATTAACCTAGAAATTCAAATAATTCAAGTCAACATAAAATCTAGGATTGAAAATCATTAGAATCCCACCACAATTAAATTCAAAAAGGGGTGTCCTATGTGAGGAGGACACATTCGCCACTAAAGGTGAATGGGTCCTAGCATAACATTCTAGGGCCATGCTTTGGGGGGATGAAATAACATCAAAAACCCATTTCAAAAATTCTAAGAAAGGGGCGTCCTATATGGAGAGGACCCATTCACCAATAAAGGTGAATGGGTCCTAGCACCATTTTCTAGGACCTTAAATTTTCCAAATTAAATGTCATGTAATATCATTAATGGGTGTCATGATAGATCCTTCAGAAAGTGTAATTAAGAGGGCTTGAACTTGAATTAAAGGGGCCAACTAAGCTTAATTAACCACAATTAATTAATGAAACCTAGATAAGTGTGAAAGTGTAATAAAACACTTCACAACACCCCAAATAAGGTAAAATTTAAGTACATTTTGTTTAAAAAGGGCCCTAGACTTAGTGTGAATGTGTTCAACACATTACAACCCTAAATCAAGGCATAATTAAGTTAAATTTATATCACTTATTCCCAAATTAAGTGTGAAAAAGGGTTACTTTTTTCTACACTACATATATATACATACCATGTATATATGGCGATCGATATGACTATGATTATGTGTTTTAATATAAGGTGTGATATATATGAATATATATAGTATATGAGTATACACAGACACACATATATGTATTAACTTACGAGTATGAATTGACGAAAAGGATACATCCATACTAGCATGTTAATATATATACATATATACACACATATACATTAATATGTGAATGTGTATACATATATCGTATAATGTATTATGTAAACTTGAATTAAAATATGAATATATATGTATGTATATATATATACACATGTGGCAACGAAAAAAATATGCCTTTTCCTTGCTTGACTTGGGAATAATTAATGACAAATTGGACTTAAGGTCACCTTGGTCTGGTGTTGTACTGTGTTGTACACATTCACATGGGATTTTGGACCCTTTTAAGCTAAATAAACCTAACTTTGCCTTGATTTAGTGTTGTAAAGTGTATTCATTTATAACTTCACATTAAATTTATGGCCCTTGAACCTAATGTTGTTTTAATCTAGTGTTGTAATGTGTTGTACAAATTCACATTGGATTTAGAGCTCTTTTAAGCTAAATTGACCTAATCTTGCCTTAATTTAATTTGTAAAATGTATTTATTTACACTTTCACATTGAATTTTGGGGCCTATTACATTTATGACCTTATTATCATTGTTAATAGGCCCCTAATACCCTATATTATTCATCCCAAGGCATATTTCAATCAAAATTCTGACAATATCAACAAATAAACTTAATTTCTTAACACCCTCACACTTTTCCCACCTAAAAAGGCCTTGTGGGACCAATACACCACCTTGGGTGTATGATTCCCACCCAAGTGGGACCCATACACCAAGTGTAGTGTATGAGTCCCATTTGTCCTATTTTTAGGGTTTTGAGTAGGAAAATCTAGGTTTTAAGTTCAAATTTCATGAATGTCATCCTATGGGATCCAATTAATGGGATATTAGATGGATTTCCTATATAAACAATTTCTTAAATCATTATTTCACATAAACCTTCATGATATCAAGTCAAGAACTCAAGAGTTAAGCATTCCAAGACTTTACAAGATCATCAAGAGAGCATTCAAGATCATTTTTAAGGCATTCAAGGGTAGATTCTATTGAATACACTGAATACTGAGAGGGTGTGTGAATCAGTATTTTTCTAGTGAAATTAATTATTAACCATCCAATTATAAATCCACATTTAGTTGTAATAGTTAACCAAAACATAAAAGAGATCATAACACATTGACACTAGGTTTTTTATATGGAAAACCCAAAGTGGGAAAAACCACCATGAGGATTAACTCGCAATATATTATAACTGGTCATAAGGTATTACAGGGCTCACTGCCAGGACTCACTATCCTTGAAAGGCTCATAGCCTAAATACAAAATATGGCTTACTGACAAGGTACAAAATGGTGTGGATCACTATCAAAATGAACTAAAGTACACCTACAAAGTGCAAAAAATAGTTTCAATTAAGCTCTAAGAAAACCAATTTTTTTCTCTGGTTGCTAGTATACAATCACTATCAATATCTTCACACTATTACACTTGTCGCATCGCTCACATACCACACTCTATGTCTGTATCACTATGTACATCTCTTTCTTTCCATCATACACACATATATACATGGTCATGTTTTCCTTTCTCAATTAGGTCAGCCTAATTGAATGAACACCCAAAATTCAAAAATTCTTGTCGACTTAATACGAAATTCCTTTTAGTACACAAAACAAAATGTGTTATAAAAACATTAGGTTGGATGAAACCTAATAAGGAACACACAAAGGATAAATCTTGTCAGCCAAAAGAATACCAAACTTCTATCACTTGGATAACTCGACTAGATCACACAAACTCGTTGAAAACTTGTTTATACCTGTAACTGACACTCTTAAGAAACATATCAAAAACTCATAGAATTCCCTTATACTCAGAGGATTTATGGACCAAAATGTTGAATCAGCATGAACACATAGATTACTTAATCAACGACCAACCAATATTGGCATCAATGAAAACAAACCCAGAGGGCACCTTCTTCATTCTTCCAATAGATTCTTCATAATTTTTTGTAGCAATTCAAGATCCATCATCATGTCAAGGATATCAATAATCAAGCATGTTACTGAGCTATTGTTGTAATGTTGCATCGAAGATCCAAGGTCAAGTATTGTTCTACACTTATCTCAAGATCTAGATCTACATCCTTCATAGCCATTTCATGTTAAATTGGTGATTTACAAGAAATCATTCAAGGTATCATTTCTCATGCTTCATGTTCCATATTTCATGTATCATGTCCTTATTTCACTTTCTCATCATTTGGTTTAACTACCTCAAAGGGGTTTGACCAAAGAAAACTCCCATTTACTAAAAAATCAACAAGTTTCTCCCTCTCTACACATGTGATTATAGATCTAGGTGTCTTGGAGCTTGAAGATCCCTTGGAGATTAGGTTACAAGCTTGTATCAAGTTGTTGCAAATGTCCTCTCATTTTCAAGGTTGCTATCTTCACAAAAAGTCATCTATAGGTTTGAAATCAAGGTTTCAGATTCGAAAACAAAGTGTGGCAAAGAGAAAAGAGATTGGAGAGTAGAATCAGACCTTAATATTTTGAAAAAGAACACTAGGACTGATACCCCACCTTTGGCATATGAGTCCCAGTACATTCAAATTTTAGGGTTTCTAGATATTCAAAATCAACACTGTCAGATTCCAGCTTTGGTGCAGAAAACCCAATCTGGGACTAAATCGCCTAGATTGGTGTATGAGTCCTAGTCATCATAAAAATTAGTGTTTTCAGCATTTCGTGCCCTCATTCAAGCCTCTACATTTTTCTAGGTGCACACTTATGATTTTACAGCTTTCTGTTATGATTTATATGCATTTCTAGGCCATTCATCCAAGCTTCATACATCACTAGGTTTTGTCATTAGATCATGCATTTCATTAGTCTTTCCAAGCCTTATCTTGGTGGTGAACCCCTCTTTAGTTTATAATCAGACCCTAGGACAACCTTATTACAAGATCTCTTTCCCCTTTCTACCTTTGATTGAGATATCTAGGTCTCCTTGAATGTGGAGAATAAAAAGTTTGTTGTCCCAAGTCCTAAACCCTAGCGATGAAAATTTTCTATCTTTCATTTTGGTGAACCTTCATTGGAACATCATAATTCTGATTTGGAGTGCATCATCATCCTAGATCTTGCTTGCATTAACATTTCATTAAGGTTTGCATTAGTTAATTGGCATTCTAGGGTTTCTTATTCTTGTATTAGTGAAAGTGCATATAGGTTGCATTTTTGCATCTCAAATAATTGAAAATCATCTGAAATCCATGTTTGTGTTTAAGTTACAGATCATACAAACCAAAAAGCATAAAAATCACTTAAAATTTACTGAAAATTATGCAAAAAATCCTCACTGGGACTCATACGCCCCTCTGGGTGATTTAGTCCAAGTGTAGATCTGAAAATTCCTCTTACAACATTAAAAACCTTGTTTCTACACTTTTGTTTGCTGCCATTAGTTATATATTTTAGTTGGTTGAGTTTTTGTTACATTCATTTCACTAAATCTAGCTTAAATTGGTTCATTTCATGCATTGCTTAATTCCAAATTTGCATTTACAACATTTCATTTTCAGATTGTTGCATGGTGTAATCAGTAAATTACCTTGTTTGAAATCTGAAAATTGGATTTACACATTTCATTCTAGGTCTTTTCATTACATTTCAAGTCTCTTTCCATTTTAAGTTTGCATAAATTACTTTTAAAAAATGTTAGTATATGTCTTTTCCAAGTTTGGAAAGAAAAATTTAGTCAATAATCATGTTAGTCATTCATTCAATATATTTCCTAGTTATGAGATTCTCTTAGTGAAAGAGAGTGAAAATGTTAATGCTTTCCTTAAACATACAACCCCTTTTATCTCTCCTACTTGTGGGAATGATGTGATAGAAGAAGATACAAGCATGGACATTCATGATGATCATAGTTGTTCTTCTCTCGATAACTCTCCTTTTAGTGACGAAGGTATCTTGGCGAAAGAAGATACAATTGTTAAGAATCATGAAGATCTTTTTTTTCCTTCTCATCCCATTTGGGAAGAAATTATAGCACAAGAGAATGAAATCATAAACAAATTTCTAAACACCACCTTACCTAATTTCCATTCTCACTTTACTTGTGAGAATGATTTAGTGGAAGAGGATTAGATTGTAAATGATGAGGATATGTTGGTGTTAGATGATCAAATATTTAAAGGTCTATAACAACCCTCTTTATGATCCTTCCCCTACCTCTCCTATTTTGGAAGAAATTAGGGGACAAAGGAATGAAAATCATACTTGTTCTTCTCCTAGTTGTGAAGAAAGTACTTTGATCGATGAAAGTCATAAAAATCTTAGTTGTCCCTCTTCACCTAGGGAAACCCTTATTGAGCAAGACAATTCAACCATTGATCATTCCCCTACTTGCGATGAAGTCATTTTGGAAGAACCAATCCTTGAATTTCAAGAAAATTTGGTTTGTAGTTCTCCTAAAAAATCTCCTCCTAGGGAGGATATCATGGTACAAGAAAATGACAACAATAGTAATGTGGCTTCCTTAGGTGATGGTAAAAAGGTGATTCTAGATTTCCTTTTATTAGAAATACATCAAACCAAGACCATTGAGGTTATGAATGTGCAAGTTTCCATTATATCCCCTTTGATTAATGAACCTCCTACATACCTTGTGGCACATCCTAAGAATCCTCTAATTCTTTACCCACCCTCACAATGACTACAAACTCAAAACAAACCTGAACTTATACTTTACCCACTTAAGAATAATGTTTCACACCAGCCGATTCATAATACCATTGCTCATACATATAACACTAGAAACAATCTATAACCAAGACAAACACCTTCAACATCCCTCCCATTACCTAATCCTATCCTACCTAAACCTATCTTATCGAGTCCTCATGGAAAGGAGTATGATCTTTTTGAACAATTAAAGAATACTCCTACTAAAATATCATTAGGGGACCTTATCCAAGCCTCCCCTTGTTATCTCAACATGATTCAGAGTGATTTACAACAAGTTCCTATCCCTTCTAATGTGCAACCAAATGACGTAGTAGCCATGATTCAAGGAATAAATGCTGACATTGTTTTCCACCAAGTGAGCTCCCTCCTTTAGAAGTGCAAAAAAAATGATGCTTTCATGGTAATAATTCAATACAAGGGAAGAGGCATAAAGAAAACCCTTATTGACAATGGCTCCACACTTAATGTGTGTAGTGTGACCCTTTTGGATAGGCTTTGCATGGATAAATAAAAAATTCAACCTGATTCTTTATCTATTAAGGGATTTGACAACGTAGGAAAACAATTGCTAGGTGTGATCAGTTTCCCTATTACACCTAGGAAGGCCACATTAGAAACATTGATCCATGTTTTGCTTCATGATCTTTCATACAATATTCTTTTAGGCAGACCGTGGATTCATGCAATGAATGGAGTTATTTCTACTCTTCATTGTAAAATGGAATATATCTACAATAACAAAGTGTACACACTCGAAGTTGACCCTACCCTAAATAGTTTTGTGAAAATTGAGAAAGGCAATGAAAATCCTTTGAAAACATTAACACCAAATACACAAGTAGAGCTCATGCAATAGAAAGAAAAAGAAAAACATATTGAAGAAATCTTGAAGTTATTGAAATATGATTGGGGTTCCTTAGACTTCGAACCAACATTCATGGGTGAATACAAGATCATAAACAAAGATTTAGACAAGGGAAAAGAAAAAGTAGCAATTTCAACACAAAATTCAAAAGACCCTTCAAAAACCTTCACCTCAACCACTTTAGAGGAATGTTCAACAAATTACACAACTAACTTTGATGAACTTGACTATGAACAATCGTCGAATCCAAAAGAAATGAAAATGATTTATGGAAAAGGTTATGAACTGATGGAACAAATTGGTTATAGTGTAAAAGGATGTGGTGCTATAGAAAAAGGTATCCATGTCCCCATAGAGCCTCACATGTAGGAAAAGACTAGTGGTCTTGGTTATTGTCCCTTGAAAGACATAAAAATCCTTCACTTAATATCAAGATTATTACAAAGGATTCCTCTAAGCCAAATTTAACATTAGTGCATCCTGAACTAATAGACACTAGTGGTCTTGATTGTTACCCTTTGAAAGAAATGAAAGAAACAAAGAAATCTTCACTTAATATCAATGTCATCATGCAAAACACCAATGGTTCAAGTTCATTATATTTTACACCTTCCTTTAAAGAAGAGTACAAAATCCCACAATATAAAGATTCTTGTGTAAGTATGACATCATGTACTAAGCAAGAGATATCTTTATCAAAAAATAAAGGAACATTTTCTACTTTTGATCAAGAGAGTATCTTGTCAAGACTCCTCCAAGATCATTTGATATCCCTTCCTCCAAGAACATGAAATAAATTTTACTAAAAGAGTTCATTTTGTGTGTATCATAGATTTCATGGTCATTCTACTAATGAATGTAAGGATTTAAGTGATAAAATTCAACATCTTAAGGAGTGTGGTTCTCTTCTTTGTGTTGAAGCACCTTGTTCCTCTAATTGATACTGATTTTCACTCTAGCATGTTTCTCATCAATCATTATGGGTCATCATTGTCTTGTACTGAGTGGGGGAAAGGGGTTAGGTATCCTTTTCCTCATAAGTCACTTGTCGTTGTCTCTTTTTGCTAGTTGATCACCTTTCATGTATATATAAGAGCAAGCTTGGGATGTGGATGACATGCCTTAAGTTGACTTGCATGTGACATACTTATTCATGACATAGCTTATTGGAAACATATGACTTGACATAGAGATTTTTGAATAAGCTCTCATGTCTTCATATACTTTAAAGAAATTCTTCATAGTAATGGTGTTAGCAACCGCTTTAAAGTGGGGGAATACATCGACACTCATGTTTCATTGTGTGATTTTATTTCTTCTTGTGATGCATCCTTTTCTTGGTGGTGTTATTGTGTTTGATTTCCTCTAAGAGTGATATTTCTTTGAATTTTCCTCTCTTGGAGACATTACGAACAATTTTCCCTAAGAAGAGACCTTAGATAAACTAAGTAAAATCCCTTTGAACATATCTATTTAGTATTTACAACATTGGTTATATGGCCACCTTGCATAACACACTTTTCTTTCTTGTGGTGCCATCTTATTTTTTCATGAGTTTCAAGCATACAAATATTTTCTTGTCTCATGAAGCTCGAAGTTCATTGTTGTGTGGTGCCTTACCAAAGTTATCAGGAGGTACAACTTTGGTTTGGTTGGACTTGAAGCTGATCTAAGGCATGAATTTCTCTTAGCCACTTGTGTGTGTGTGTGAGTGCACACTGACCATGTATGTATGTGTCTCACCTCTTTTGAATTCTCACCCAGTGGACAAGCTAAAGTTTCATTGCCTCAAAGTGAGCATAATTTTTTGGAAAAATAGCCTAGATCTGATCCACATCATGTTGGAAAAATGATTGAGGCTTGATCCACCTCTTTTTATCTTCACTTGTTTTTGTTTTCTTTCTTTTAGTTATTGACATTGAATGCTTGGGTATCTTGTCTCGTTGTATATCATACACCTTGTCCATGTTATTTTGTGCTTATGTTGGTTTGATGTAGGATCTAGTGGCACCTTAAAATTTTGCAAATTTGAAGTGACCATGTTGAAAATTTTTCCTTTGCACACTCAAAAGTGCACCTAAAAAATATACCCAAGAGACCTACTTTGGAGGGTCATAATTTGGAGTCAGTTGATTTTCATGCCAAACCCCTTGGTGGACATATTCAGTTGACATATGTGAACATGCATGTCATTTTTCAGCTTCCCATGATGAGTTTTGATAGGGTTTTGAAAAGAAAAGCTGGAGGGTTCTGAGGCTATTTTGTTGTTTGTGAACTTTCAGTCCTTCAAAGTGGCCTCCTTTTCAAGCTAGTATTTCACAGCCAGATGATTGTCATGAAAAATAGATTGTTTCCCTACATTCCTCCCACATTCATGTGCCCCTTGGTCTAGTTTCAAATCATCATGATCAAATTTGATATTTTTTTGAGATTAAAAGCAAATGCAGTTTGTTCTGCTATTACATCTGCATTTCTAGAATGTTTAAAGGTGGTCAACTTTGACCCTCAATATCTCGTGAAGAATGATGATTGAAGGAAGGAGATCTTACACACATACTCATTGGACCTAAATGACATAGTGTTTCCATTGGAAACTTCCTAGGTGATGGTTTGGTATTTTTTTGAGGAGGTGACTTGATGAGTCCTGATTGGTTCTAAACAGGTGCAATTGTAGAAAAGTTTGAGTAAGCTACTTTGACATTGAATATATTGCACCTCAAAATATCTTTTTCCAAACCGTTTGTTGCACTAAGTTTTCAAATCAAATTTTTGTATCCCTGTGCATTTTCATGACTTCAAGAGGTCATTTGATTGGTTTTCTAGAGTGATTCTAGAGCCCACCTGGTTAGTTTTGACCACTGTGCAAAAGTGCTAGAAAGAAAATTTTAATGACAACCCAATTCATTTTTTCACCCCAGATGCATTCAAGGGCTGCCTAAAATCATTTCGAGTTAAAATTTGTTTCAAAGCAAATTTTTTTAGCCAAGCCCACATGGGGACCTGACATGCTTTACACAATTGTGAAATTGTAAATGTTACATTGTGGCAGTCACTTCAAGTAAATTACGTTGAACAGGGCAATCACATGGAATTTTCATGTTTACATTCATGAAAATATTGCCATCAAATGGATAGTGATATTGATTTAAGGTAGATGTCTTTGGTGAGAGATAAAGGATCAAAAGAGGATCAAGTAGATGTGATTGCTAATCTGAAGAAGGAGCATGGTATGAAAATTAATGTTGTTGGTTCTCCAACAAGGAATTTATGGACTAGCAAGCTCATCTGAAGTATGTCATGGAAATATCTCTCTTTTAAAAGGTTTTTTAAGAGAGCATAGGCAGGGGTATAGATTGTTGATAATTCAATTTCATTATTGAGTGCACTATGAGCTCAAAATTTTCTCCAATAACTATATTTAGAGAAGACTCGAGCTAACTCCCATAATCATAGTTAAGGTGTGAGTCTATAAAGAGATAATTGAAGAAGGAATTCCTACTCTAATCCCATGTCCCAAGCTGGAATGGAGGTGAAAATGGTTCAATCATTAATACAAATATGGGAGGAAGAATGTTTGAGAATAGGTTTGGACATGACTATAGAGAAGGCTAATGTTCAGAAACCATCTTCAAAAAGTGTATTGAAAACCCTTTAACATGGAAAAGAATATCATAATTTATTTGTCAATACTTGTTAATATGGATGAGTAGAAAACAAATTTCACAAAACCTTACCCACTCATCTTATCTAAATAAAATGACCAAGCATATCAAAGTAAACAAGTAATGCAAACAAAAAATTGGAGGCTCAAACTCAAGTGAAGGGTGTTTTCCATGTCAAAGATCTATAGGTATATGCGACCAACTGATGAAGCATACACAAGTGGAGAATAGCAAAGATCTCATGCCTAAATTCCCTATGTCCTCTTCCATTAGATTGTTAGATGCAATAGTTAATACAAGAACTCTTATTCTAGATGGAAAGGGGGTTTGATGTAATTGAAACACTAGTTGATGAAGATTTTGTAAGGTCTCCAATGACTAACAATAACTATTCAGGGGATAATTTTTTTTTTCCATTGATGAGGTAGCTACCATGCTTGCTAGAAGGGGCCTTTTGATGTTTCAAAGCATTTTACACAAAATGAGTGCAAGCAGATGTTCCTAGGAAAATACTACGAGAGGAATCTGTTGAGAGGGATTTGTTTGGAAATGACACCCATGCTTAGTATGTTTGCTTGAACAGACTATGAAAAAAAATAGTGGCAAGATCTGTAAAAGATCATTGCTAAGAGTGATGTTTGGTGTGTTCAAACCACATGTCGTGCATTGAGGATTGAGTTGTAGTGTAGAAATTTTCATCTCAACACTCTATAGGAAATTTTTTGTTGAAAATAAGTTTTGATGGGAAGGATCAAAATAAATGAGTGAAACCCTTGTGTTCAACCAATTGCTAGCTATGGGAAACCCTCATACATTCAATGCTTTGATGGAGGAATATTGGGCAGTTTGTTGTTTATTGCAAACATTCCTGGAAGCCACCATTGACCATGGAGAACCTGCAAGGCAAAAAGCTAGGGTAGATAGAGTGATCGACAACTATCAAACAAGGTGAGATGGGAATGAATCCCCACGATCCCCCGCCAGGCCTAAGAGGAGTGCGGATGACATCTGTAGAAGATAGCAGGGTCAGCGGGCTTTGACCATGTGGTAAGTGGGCCCATGATTTTTATAAAAGGCACAGATTATGGTGCCTGATAAAACTAAAATCCTCACCGCTAGAAAAGAATTACATTGTAAAATACAAGGTGGAATAATATATCAAGAACAGTAATGTTTTAATAACTAGATATGGATTATTCAAAGGGCCCTCATTATTTAAAGTGCAAAATTTTAAATATACGTGCAAAGTAAAAAGGGCACCCATGAAGTTCTTTTTAAAATATAAGGGCTTGATTGTTATTTTTCCCAATAAATGTGAAGACAAAAGCTTCAGCTAGGAAAATTAGTAAAGTGAAAGCTTATGGGTTTAAAGGTAAAGTATTTTTATTGCTAGGAAAATAATTTGAGTGCACAAATAAATACTTTACGGCCAGATAAAGGAATTTAAAAAAGGCCTTCCTAGGGTAGATGTAAATTTTTATGTGATGGGTGTAAGGTAAAACGTATATGGGTGAAAGGGATTTTTACAACTAATATAGCATATGGATAAGTAAAGAGCTTTCACCAAGGAAATAAATTTTCTTTGTTGGGTGAAGGCATTGGTAAAATGCATGTGAGATGTCAGGTGAAATGTGATTTTTTCCACAAGCAAGTGAATGATAAATGGATAAATGCATCAAGGTAAAAATAGTTAAAAGAGGCTTTCAGGGGAGAGTAAAATTTTTTTCAGTTGTGGAAAGATGACATGAAGATTTTTCATGGGGAGGTGGTTTTTCTATTGCAGATTGGTTTTCAGAACAAAGTGGTTTTATTGCAAATGAGGAGAGATGAGAATATTTTTCCATTTTCTTGTTGTTGATCAATGAAGGATGAAACTTCCAAGTGTCTTCAACGGATTAATTTGAGGGCTCTTCTTCCTCCCATATCTTCTCTTCTTTTCTCATTTGTAAGGGTTCTAAATTCTTGTATGGGGCTAGGTAGAATAATGTTGAGTTTGAGTCACAAACATAATATGCAATTGTAATAGCTAAGTAACATGAGTAAATATCAATCAGTTTGTGCAAACAAAGCATGACTGTCATCAAATTGTCTCTAGATTTGTATACTTTGAATCATATGAATTCAATATATCAAAGATGTTTGAATTTTTCATCTCAATTTCCCTGAGATTGTGTTGTTTGTTCATGGTTCTATTTCAAATAAATAGTTAAATTACTTTAAGTAGATAATTGGGATTTCAAGTGTGTAGGGTGGATCTGTAAGAAGAAATTTGATGACAACAAGAGTGGATATGTTAGTGTAAGGCATTAGCAGTTTTGAATCCAATGGTTGAAGTATATTTGCTGATGAAATTTTCTTTATGATTATATATTTGACTCCATGGCCCAGAATTAGGCATTGATTTGTTATTCAACTAAATGCATTTTTAGAAACAAATCAATAATTCAAAATCATTTTAATTTATGTTGTTGGGTTTAGGTTTAGTTTTGAATTATGCTTCCCAATTGCTAAGTGTTGAGATACCAAAAATATAGCCAGATTTAAGGTTGTCAAGGCTTTCCTTGGTATAATTTCATTGGGAATTATCTACTATAAAATGCAATATCTGTGCATAATTGAGTTAAGTCTTTAGGAATTGTGAAGGGAGACCCACCTTGGTCTTGTAGAACCAAAAATGTAGGATATTTCATTCTTTGACTGAATCTTGTTAGTTGGCCAAATCCATCTTTGAGTCTGAGCATTAGAAATTGGCTATTCTTTAGGACTCACTAAATCTATTGATTTGGGAAACCAACAGGATCTCAGATCTTGGGGGCTTGACCACCTCCTCGATATTTGTTATTCTAGACCATCTGCATTGGTACACTTGGATCCATCTTGAATGTCTACTTTAGTGTGAGTTTGAAGCAAGTTCCTCCTCTCACTAAATTGGGAGCTAAATGTGGAAACAAAAAAAGTACACCTTTTCCTTTCTTGACTTGGGAATAATTAATGAAAAAATGGACTTAAGTTCATCTTGATCTACTGTTGTAATGTGTTGTACACATTCACATGGGATTTTGGGCCCTTTAAAGCTAAATAAACCTAACTTTTCCTTGATTTAGTGTTGTAAAGTGTATTCATTTACACCTTCACATTAAATTTAGGGACCTTGGACCTAATGTTGCTTTAATATAGTGTTGTACACATTCACATTGGATTTAGAGCTCTTTTAAGCTAAATTGAACTCATTTTTCCTTAATTTAATGTTGAAAAATGTATTTATTTACACTTTCACATTGAATTTTGGGACCTCTTGCATTTATGACCTTAATATCACCATTAATAGGCCCCTAAGACCCTATATTGTACATCCCAAGGCATATTTCAATCAAAATCCTAACAATATCAAAAAATAAACTTAATTTCTTAACACCTCGACACTTTTACCACCTAAAAATGCCATGTGGGACCCATACGCCACCCTGGGCATACGAGTCCCACCTAGGTGGAACCCATATGCCAAGTGTGGTGTATGAGTCCCATTTGGCC
The DNA here is from genome assembly GCA_007258455.2 of Sequoia sempervirens. Classification (NCBI taxonomy): domain Eukaryota; kingdom Viridiplantae; phylum Streptophyta; class Pinopsida; order Cupressales; family Cupressaceae; genus Sequoia; species Sequoia sempervirens. The sequence continues at coordinate 5,235,044 of VDFB02000010.1, read as the reverse complement.
TATTTTTAGGGTTTTGAGTGAGAAAATATGGGTTTTAAGTTCAAATTTAATCAATGTCAACCTATGGGATCCTATTAATAGGATACTAGATTGATTTCTTATATAAAAAAGGTCTTAAATCATTATTTCACATAAGCCTTCATGATATCAAGTCAAGCACTCAAGAGTTAAGCATTCCAAGACTTTACAAGATCATCAAGAGAGCATTCAAGGTCATTTGTAAGGAATTCAAGGGTAGATTCTTCATCATTTGTTGCAACAATTCAAAATCCATCATCATGTAAAGGTGTAAGGTAGGGGGACCTCCACGTGCAAGGCCCTAGGTCACGGAGGGCCAAGATGCGGAAAGCTGCCCTAACTTACCTCAGCTAAATGGTATGTTTAGGGTATAAGGATGAGAATGATGAGGATGATGGAGTACTACAACCACTCTACAATCCAAAGATTTGAAATGGGGCTAAGTGAGCTAGTTTTCGAGCTTAATATTGTATCTCAGATAGCTCTCTATCAGAGGATGAGAGCGTAGTTCTGGGATGATAGCACGGTGCACTAATTTTTCTGAGGTGTGTTGTTGTCTGTATGACCAGAGGATAAAAAACACAATATGAACTTATCAAAAAATGAGCTAGTGGCCTAGCTAGAAACTTCTAAGAGAACAAAACAACACTATGAAATACAAGAAATATAAACAAAGGTGATAAATTAAATATACCAAAGCTAGGGTGACAAAGATGATTTTGTAGAAGAGTCTATTTGCCAACTAGCTCCTTGAAAGCACGTTCACCTACACACACAAAGGAGAGGAAAATGTTGGGTGGATTTATAGGGTCCTGCCTTAGTCAGACCCCCATTTTGGTGTTTCCACCTCCACGGACAACCAAGAAAGTGAGATAAAGAGAACAATGTAATAAAGAGCACAAAAGCACTACAAAATAGTAAAGTGCTCACTCAACCAAGTGATAGAAGGAAAGAAAGGGAAGCTTACCACCTCCACCAAGAGAAGTCAAGGCTACTTGGGGGAGAAAATGAGAGTACTCAAGCCTCTACTACAATGGTGTTTCATTCCCAACTTGTTCTACCAAAGTGATGGAGTGTTGTGTTTGTTGCAAGGGAGAGCTTGTATGCTTGGAGTGAGTGAAAGTGACCTTGTGAAGTGATAGAATGAGTGATTGAAGTTGTGAAGAAGCTAGAATGCATGTTGAAGGAATGAATTTGAAGAAGGAATGAAAGAAACAACCATATTTAGGTCGGTCGGCTGAAGGGGGCATTACAACTTGACTCCCAATGAGAAGTGTAATGCCTCTACAGGTTCAGCCGTAGGAATCTTCCAGTGACAAGTGCATCGTGTGGACGTTTGCACACCGCGTGGGCGTCCCCAACAGAAACGACTTCACCGACGCTCAAAAAAGATGCCAAGTGGGATGCAAGTAGCGGGCTTAGGTAGAATTAAGCCTCAAAACTTTGTTTTCTAAAGTGGAGAGGGAAAAAAGGGGAATTTACACATGGGGTGCAAATTCACTCCTATACATTTTTCCCCATCTTTAGTGAGCACGAATATTGATGAGTGCTCAGTAAAGTAGATCAAGGAGAGTGTAAGGTTAGAAATGTATAGCTAAACCATCGAGGAAGCAAAGCTCGGTCTGGCATGCTTGAAGGTGTGGGGCAAGAAAAGGACTCCATAGCTACTCAAAAATATGAAGTTGAAGAAAGAAAGCACCTTATAGGTTCTCGGTCCTATAAGGAAGGTGTCCCCCAAAAAATCTAGCATGGAGGAGAACCAAAGGAAGTTCCCTATAGGCTCTTAGTCCTATAGGGAAGGTATTCTCCATGAACTCAAGCATGAAGAGTACCCAAGGAAGCACCCTACATGCTCACAGTCCCATAGGGAAGGTATTCTCCATGAACTCAAGCATGAACAACACCCAAGGAAGTGCCCCATAGGCTCTCAGTCCTATAGGGAAGGTAACCCCCAAGATATCTCACATGGAGGAAACCTGGGAAAGTGCCCTACAGGCTCTTAGTCCTATAGGGAGGTATCCACCAAGATCTCTCACATGGAGGAAACCTAAGAAATCTGGCTCCGCAGAGTCAAGAAGTGGCAACGTAGGCAATTAAGTGGACAGTTGCACATACCATCGATAGTTTTGAAAAATTTCGAAGGGGTCCCTTGGGAACCCATTGTGAAGAGGAGGTTTACTCAAGGGACACATAGTTCAAAAGTAGATGTTCTCTCTCTCAAATTGATCCATCATCAAGGAATTCGAAAGGAAGAATATGCCTCCACATGAGGGGAAGGTCAAAGTTGTTCCCACTTCGGAGGAAGTTTTCAAGTCCTTTCTTTACAAACCCATGATGAAGGAAACCCATTCCGTTAGGGTTCCAAGTTGAGAATACAATTCTGAAGAAAAGTTTGCAAGGATTTTTGAGAAAAAATTCATTGGAAACAAATGTGTTTTCTGAAAATCAAAGTGTTGAAGAAGAGCATTGTCACACACGAGAGGGACAACTCAAGCAAAGGAGAGAGAAAGATAAAGAGAAAGCAAAAGAGAAAAACACAAACAAAGGGCACAGTAGTAGCCTGATATTTCAGGGTCAAAACAACTCAAAATTAATATAGATATGTATAGTAATAGTATATAAATGAATTGTCATCAACCCCCTACTATATAAGACCATGTGAAGAAGGCATTAAAAGACAAAGTAAAAATAAAAAAATTGGGTCAATATAGAAGGGAGGCCTAAATTCCCCCAACACTTTGCATCATCCCCAATTTATCAAAAATCAAGCACAAACATGGAAGAATGATGATACAAATAGAAGGTTTATGAGACAAAAACCATGCTTGTATCCAAGCACCAATAGGGGTGACAAGGGTCATCTGGGAACACACACACACAAGATCAAGAAGAGGCCTTCTCCTAACATTGATCATCCAAGAGGTCGTTCACTTCCCACTCTAGATCCTCGTAGGGGGGAGGAGGGTGAGCCTACAGTGGAGGGATGTTAAGAGGAGGGGTGTCCAACCCTTCCACAACAAGGGCTAAGGAAGAGGGCCCCTCGAGGTCCTCTTCACCGAGCTCTTGTAGAGTCAAGGTCAGCAATTTCACGAAGATCACTAACAAGGCTAGAACTTCATCCACAAAGTTAAACATCCACCCCATAAGATTTTCATGTCTAACTTTAGTGGATGGGGCAGGCTGAGCCTAAGATTCATTGCTAGGCTCACCGAGTGACTTGAGAGTGGTGATGAACTTAGGGGAAGTTGGGACTGGTTTTGTCACTAAGAGAGAACAAGTCAGCATAGGGCCACCTTGTGAAGAAGGTGGGATCCTATTATTCCCTTCATTGCTAGAAGGACCACTCTCCACCTCTTTCTTTGCTAGAGGAGATGAAATCCCCATAGATGAGGCTAGAGGTGCAGAGGAAGAGGAGGAAAGGACCACAACGGATATGACTGAGGTATTAATCATATCCAAAGGCTTCGAAAAAGGCTGGATATCTAGAACGAACATCAACAAAGGTGGATCCACCGAAGGAGCAATGAACACCTGTACCCTCTTGGGTTCAGGTGCATTTGCACTCGCAGCAAAAGATGGAAGCGGTACAAAACTAGATTGGGGTGAAGCAGAAGAGAAGGAAGAGGGCAACACCGTAGGAGACCCTGAAGCAAGGGAGGTCGTCTCTTCCTCCCTTCTTTGCGAGGTGACTTGCTCAACTAAGAGGGCCTTTCGCTGATGCTTGCGTTCACACACAAGGTGGTTTCTTCAACTCTTGGAGCTAGAGGCTGGAGGTTGTGAAGGAGAAAAAGGTTCCTTCTCAACAATAGGAATTCCCACTACGATTGTTTCTGGCAGAGGAATGGATTCCTAAATGGGAGCAGGAGAGACAAGTTTTAGGACAACGGGAGGAGTCAGCTCAAGAGCCTTGGCAACGGGCCTCTTCCCATTTATTGCCCTGGGAGCAAGAGTGGTAGGAGGTCATGAAGGTCGAGAAAAAGAGGAATCTCCTCGAGAGACCTTCTTCCCATCATACCAAATGGGTCTAGGCTCCATTGGTAGAGTAGGAAGTTCGAATGTAGGACACTTAGGATTTCACCAAGCGGGCACCAAAGGATTCTCCTATAAACGAGGAGCAGAATCTAATGGTACCATAGTAGAGTGAGAAGAAGTGCCTAATTGACCAGCGGAAGAGGAAGAAGGAGGGTCAGGGGACCACTTCTCTTCTTCCTTCTTTCAAGCTTTAGCGGCATCGCTATCAGCCTTTAAGCAAGCCCTGTGTGAAATAGCATAAGGCGAGGGAGGGTATCTAACTTTCAGCCTAAGACGCCCTTTCTTATAGTTCTGATATGTTTGATGCAGAAGGTCCATCCTAGGCAGGAGAGGACCGATGGGCATAGGCCAAGAGTAGTCCAAGGAGTAGCTGTCACATGCAATTGATGGTCTATAACTGGTGTCATGGATTACATGCATAGAGCCCCCATGGATAAATTTTAGACATTTATGCACAATGGAGGGTATCACATTCATTGCCACCAACCAAGGGATACCCAATTTTATCCTAAAGAGATCAGACCGAGGGATGATTTCAAACAAGAGGTTCATAGATTAAGGTCTTACCAAGACCGATAGGATGATACTACATAAAGGGGGCATGGAAAGCCCATCATGTGTGCGGATAGTACTCATAGGTGCATCATACCCATCTTTATGTAAAAACTTGATCAGCATAATCTCCTCAGCTATTATGTTTACTTGTGATGTTGGATCAATGAGAACACTTGATACTATGTTCCCATTGATCCACGCGGGGATATAAAGAGGAGATGGTTCTTTGTTAAAACCCATCAGCAGGTCCTGTGAGGTAAAGGTTATGCCAGTACCACTGTCCAAAGGCTATGTAGAGGGGATAGGTTGATGCAAGAAGGAGGCCATCATGCATGCTAGACAATGCTTTCACAGAGTCCCTAAATGCATAAGGAAAAGATAGTGACCCAACTAAGGTTTTGTTATGCAATACCTTTGGAACCTTCCAACTACACCAACTAGGGGTCGCAAGTTGGGTTGGAAGGCAACAACCTTACAACACTTGCACCTACAACACTCCTAGAGTACGAGGAAAGGAACTGTCAGTATCACAAAAATGGAACCAAAATGGTTCATGTCAGGTTCACCAAAATGTAAGGTAGGGGGACCTCCACATGCAAGGCCCCAGGTCACAGAGGGCCAAGATGCAGAAAGCTGCCCTAACTTACCTCAACTAAATGGGATGCTTAGTGTATGAGGATGAGAATGATGAGGATGATGGAGCCCTACAACCACTCTGCAATCCTAAGATTTGAAATGGGGCCAGGCGAGCTAGTTTTCAAGCTCAATACTATATCTCAAATAGCTCTCTATCAGAGGACGAGAGCGTAGTTCAGGGATGGCAGTGTGATGCACTATCGTCTCTCAGGCACTCTAGCATCCGTATGACCACAGGACCAAAAAAACAATATGAACTTATTAGAAAATGAGCTAGTGGCCTAGCTAGCAACTTCTAAGAGAACAAAACAACACTATGAAATATGAGAAATATAAATGAAGGTGATAAAGTAAATATACCAAAGCTAGGGTGACAAAGATGATTTCATAGAAGAGTCTGCTCGCCAACTAGCTCATCGAAAGCACGTTCACCTACACACACAAAGGAGAGGAAAATGTTGGGTGGGTATATATGGGCCTACCTCAATCAGACCCCTGTTTAGGTGTTTCCACCTCCATGGATAGCCAAGAAAGCGAGATAAAGAGAACAATGTAATAAAGAGCACAAAAGCACTACAAAATAGTAAAGTGCTAACTCGACCAAGTGATAGAAGGAAAGAAAGGGAATCTTACCACCTCCACCAAGAGCACTCAAGGCTACTTGGGGGAGAAAATGAGAGTACTCGAGCCTCTACTGCAATGGTGTTTCATTCCCAACTTGTTATACCAAAGTGATGGAGTGTTGTGTTTGTTGCAATGGAGAGCTTGTATGATTGGAGTGAGTGAAAGTGAGCTTGTGAAGTGATAGAATGAGTGCTTGAATTTGTGAAGAAGCTATAATTCATGTTGAAGGAATGAAAGAAATGGCCATATTCGGGTTGGTTGGCCTAAGGGGGTGTTACAACTTGACTCCGAATGAGAAGTGTAATGCCTCTATAGGTTCAGCCATAGGAATTTTCCAGGGACGTAAGCATGCCGCACGGATGTCTACCCACCATGTGGGCATCCCAATAGAAACACCTCCACTGACACTCAAAACTGGTGCCAAGTGGTATGCAAGCAGCGGGCTTAGGTGGAATTAAGCCTCCAAACTTGGTTTTCTAAAGTGGAGAGGGAAAAAAGGGGAATTTACACATGGGGTGAAAATTCACTCCTATTCACAAGGATATCAAGAATCAAGCATGTTATTGAGCTAGTGTTGTGATGTTGCATCCAAGATCCAAGGTTAAGCATTGTTCTACACTTATCTCAAGATCTAGATCTACATCCTTCATGGCCATTTCATGTTAGCTTTTTGATTTACAAGACATCATTCATTGTTAGCATGTCCTTATTTCATGTTAGCATGTCCTTATTTCATTGTCTCATCATTTGGTTTAATTACCTCAAAGGGGTTTGACCAAGGAAAACCCCCATTTACTAAAAAATCAACAATTTTTTCCCTCTCTACATGTGTGATTGCAAATCTAGGTTTCTTGAAGCTTAAAGATCCATTGGAGATTAGGTTACAAGCTTGAAGAAAGTTGATGGAGTTTTACCCTCATTTGCAAGGTTTCTATCTTCACAAAAAGTCAACTACAGGTCTGAAATCAAGGTTTCAGATCTAGAAACAATGTGTGGTAGAGAGAGAAAAGATTGGAGAGTAGAATCAAACCTTAATCTTCCAAAAACGCACACTGGGACCAATACGCAACGTTGGGTGTATGATTTCCAATATAGCCATTTTTTTAGGGTTTCTAGAGATTCATCACTAGCACTGTCAGATTCCAGTTTTCGTGCAAAAAACCCACTCTAGGACTAAATCGCCCAAACTAGCATATGAGTCCTAGTTAGCATAAAAATTAGTTTTTTTAGCATTCTAGGTCCTCATTCAGGCCTCTACATATTTCCAAGTGCACACTTCTAATTTTACAACTTTCCATTTTGATCTATATGCATTTCTAGGTCATTCATTCAAGTTTCATACATCACTAGGTTTTGTCATTAGATCTTGCATTTCACTAGTCTTTTTAAGCCTTAGCTTGGTGGTGAACCCTTCTTTAGTTTATAATCAAACCCTAGGAAACCCTATTGCAAGATCTCTTTCTCCTTTGCATACTTTAGATTGAGATCTCTAGGGTTTCCCTTCAATGAAATAATTACAAAGTGGGTTTGCTCTATGTTCTAAGCCATACGAAAGAAAATCCATTTTTCATTATTTCAATACATATATATATATATATATATATATATATATATATATATATATATATATATATATATATATATATATAAATGTATATACATATATATATATACATATATATATAGTCATTATATATATGACAATGCTTTCCTTGGTGGGGAATTGTTTAACTAGCACAAGTAATTTTAAACATAGCTTATGCTATGTATTACATCCAACATTGTAATAAAGAGAAAGATGTTAAATAAAGAAACACATACATTATAAGTGATGCTTAAAAAATTTAAAGTGTTGTATAATGTAAATATAACAATGTTATATATTAGCGCTTAACTTTCCAAAGCTTTCCAATGTCTAAAGAAAGCTTCCAAGACTTTGTCAACAATAAATTCTCATGTATAGAAAAGTATCGACCAAGTCAATTAAGCTCACTACAACCCTTGAATAAGGCACAAATAACATAATGTGGCACCAACTGAGAATGGAAGGAATTGATTAGAATCCCATCTTTCAATATGAATTTCTAGATTATGAAGCATTTTGAATATGTAGAAATGGTCAAGCACACAGTTGTGCCAAGTAAGTCAACCTTAAGCAGGCATATACCTTGCATTTTTTTTATCATCATTCTTGTTGTCTATCATGGTATCGACTTATTCACTTTGGTTGCATATGTGTTTGTTGTGCAATGAATTTAGTGGCCACCTTTTCTTTTAATTGCTGAGTCAAACCTCCTAAGATGAGAAGTGTCATTCTTAATGCCTTGTTTCTAGCCATTTGTTTTTGAACAATGTGTATTAATAGAGGTTCTCTCAACCTCAATAGGGCTGCATATTTTGTACATTAATGTTGTTTTTTTCTAAGTGGATATAATCTAAAATTCTAAGCGATATTTGTGAGTTGTGAGAAGAATTTGTGAGTGAGATGTTAGTGGAAAATGAGGAGGTTTATTTGGGAAATTGCATACTGAATTAAGAAGTTGAGAAAGGAATCCAGATCGATCAATCGAAGTATTGCATAAATAGGCATACTGATTTATTATCTATTATTCCTTCTATGTTTGGAATGATTGTGTGTATTTGGTTGTTTTGAATTAGAGTATCGTATTGTTTCCTTATAGGAAAATATTGTTATATTCTAAGTGAAATGGAAAGATTTCTTGTTGTACTTAGTGAAAAGGTATACATTGCTTGAAGTGTTTGTATATATCCCATAATAAGGAAAGGGTGGATATAGGGGGAATAAATACTATATTGGGGATATAACTTTCATAGCTAAATGTTTAAACTAGATAAGTCATAGAGTTACTATTCTGTAAGGGGGAAAATCATAAATTTAAATAAAAGAAATGTAATTGAAATTAGAATCTAATCTAAGATCAAGAACACTAATCTAAGATCTATTCCTACACTTACGAAATGAACAATTTAGAATACTGAATTCAAGAACATGAAAATGCAAAATATAAACAGATGAATTCAACAATGAAACTGCTACCCATCTTGTATTGATGTGTGTTCTCCTAATGTTTGATTTCTCGTATCACTGTGAAGCCTCCATAGTTCATATGCAAAAGCTTAAGGAATGATGTGTTGCATGTTGGTTGATCGAAGAAATGTGTTGAAGCTCTAACAATGGTGGTTGTGAATGTCAACAGTACTTTTTTGTGCAAATATTGTTGACTCTTCCATCCCTTTTGTGAGGAAAGAGATTTGTTATATAGAAAATGATAATCAAAATGGACGATCGGGATTAAACAATGTTGAATCAATATCAACGATTGAAGGTGTTGAGAGGATTTAGACATGAATAAATTATGCAAAGTAGATTGGAAAATTTGTGTGATTGAGGAATAGATTGGTTAGTCAAGATTTAGATTGATCAGTCAGGATTTAGATGGCTTAGTTAGGAAATTATATGGCTTACTCAAAAAATTAGATGGCTCAGTTAGAAAGTGGGTGAGGATAATTGATTAATTGATTTAATTAATTAATTCCTTTTTGGAGTTGAATGTGCAAATAAAGTTTGACATTTGCAAACAAAGTTGCATTAGTTTGATTTGATTTTTGATGATTTTTTGAATAGTTTGATTTAAATTATTCAAATTTGGAGGGAAAGTGAGTTAAATAAATTATTATGATCAATCGAATTAGGGGAATAAATTGATTTAGTGACAATTAAATAATTAGTGTTATTTAACTAATCAGGACAAAATAAAGTGATATTAGGAATTTATTAAATAAATGTGATTTATTTAATTGGTTGAAATGATGAAAAACATGAATTAATTAAATAATTTTTTTTATTTAATTAATAACTGAAATAGGGTTTTTAGTACTTTATTAAGTAAATGGAACTTATTTAATTAGTCAAAAATGATGAAAAAGTGAATTAATTAAATAATGTTGTATTATTCAATTAATAGGGGAAATTAGGGGTTTGGATGCTTTTGATGTGAAATGCAGTGATGTTTGATGATAATGATGTTGATGATGCAAGAATGTCATTTAGGGTGTGTGATACGTGTTAGGTCAATTTTACATGTCTACATTTTCCCCCTCTTTGATACAAAGTACTGGTTTCTTTGTTTCAAAGATTTTGATTTTAAGATCAAGTTTCTTGAAAAAAAATTATGCCGCACTATGCCTTGGCGTTTAGTGGAATGATGGTAGGACTTTGTGTTGCCCCCTCGAGAGGTTGGCCAAAATTTTCAATTTTGAGGTCAGGCTCACGAAATTGTTCTATTTCAGTTTAGATGTGTTTAGAACAAAGAATTAGGTCTATAGGTCCCTCGTTGCTTGTTTTGATGTTCCCAAGAGGTCCTAATTTGAATGTAGGAAGGTTCCCTAATTAAAAATTAGGGTTTCCTATGTAAAAAATAGGGTTCTTGAGAGTTAATATAGGTAATTAGGGTTCCAATTTCCTCATTTGTGCTTTGATCCTATAGCGAATTCTTGTCTCTAGATTTCCCATTTTGTTAGTTGTTGAGTAGCAATGCCTAGGATTCAGGGAGCCCCACATCGTTTAGACTTGGTTTGAAAGTTTTGATAGCCTACAGATGTTAGTGGCCTGGTATGTACCCTCTTGCTTCTTGTTTTCATCTTGTCCCATTCTCATAATTCATGTATAAAGTTCCTTGAGTCAATAGCGAGGTTTTAGGAGTTTCTACGCATTTGCATTATTTTCTTCACACTTTCCAAGTTAGGAAGCTCACACTTGCTCTAAACCTACACACTTGCTCTAGATCTTCACATTTGACTTAAAACTTTTCCTTTGAAACTAGCACCTGCTTTGTTTCTTCACTTTTGTTTGCTCTGGAACTGTCTTTGTGCCTTTGTGTTAAACCTGCGCAGTTGCTCTCAACCTTCACTTTTGATTTCTTTACCCTTGACGTAAACTAGTGCACTTGCCTCAAACTAGCACTTTTGCTAGTTTTTTCTCACTTTTGCTAAATGTTGCTCATTTTTTCCTATTTGGAACCCTAACTGTCATTTTTCGTCATTTTTGTGTTGTTTGTGCATTCAGAGTGAAACCCTAATATCATGGGTTAAAATGATTGTGGGTGGTCCTTAAACCACTATAGCTAAGGGATAGATGACCTCAAGATCTATTTGATCCAATTATTGGTTTCAATTTTCTGGAGCAATATTTTTTAGATGTGATTGAGCTACATCATATCTGTTACATGCATCCCATCTAGAATCATACAATGATGATGGTCATGCTTTGTGGAGTGATGGCATTCAGAGACATCCTCATTTCATTTACCTATAGGAGAGAACACCATTACAATTGAGGATGTGTGGAGGATTCTTCATGTTCCTATCCATGGCGAGCTTGTGACATACCATGTTCAACGAGGTACCCGTGCCATGCAGCGTGTGTTGGGTGTCAAACACTTGGAGGTGTGGTAGTCCCAGATTAATTTGTCTGAGTTCATAGGCAGTGCAAACCCTGTTTATGTTGTCCTTTGTGCTTTGATTTCAGTACTAGTTATTCCTGCTAGGAGAGGTCATCAGTTAACTTTTGGATGGGGTATTTGCATTGAGGGTATGCTTGAGCATGGGACCAGATATGCATGGGGTTTGTGCCTTCTCACCCACCTCTACAAAGATATGCATGAGGTTGTATATCGGGGTGGGAAATATATTTCCGTAGGTGTCTCTCTTTTGCACAAATGGGCCTAGGAGCACATTGCAATTTCTCGGCTTGATGGGATATAGGACCGCACTACTAAGGATGCGTACTCATATCATTATGGAGATTTATTACACTACACCTTGCCTAGGGATCTTCCATACTAGCACCATGTGTTAAATGATATGTTAGGTTTTATTTGGAGGACATATATGGATTGTAAGGCATGGCCAAAGGATCTGAGGTAGCTTGTGTACTGTTGGAAGACTAGATGGTTGTTCGATCGCTCCCACTCTTTGCTAGAGCATTACCTACTAGAAAGAGTATGTCATAAATTTGGAGAGAGACATGGCCAGTTTCCTGATACTTACGAGGCTCATCTCAATTGGACAACTAGGGAGGTCTGTGTATGGGGTTATTAGGTAGACAGAGATGTTGATGTTGCTGCATTTAGAGCATTTTCTCTAGTTGATTGGGGTTAGCTAGTTGGTTTATCAAATCTGGGTACCACACCTGATTTTAATCAGTAGTGGGCATGATGTAGGCCTTTGATATTCACAAATATTGGGGGTGATCCTGCATTAGGTAGAGTAGGAATTACAGGTCGTCGTGGTGAGTGACACCGTGTTGAGATTCTTGTAAAGCAGCTAGATAAGGCCCAACATGATGGGGCATAGGGTGGTTAGGATGATCATATGCCTCAAGTGGAGGTTCATCAATAGGTTCTGGGTCCCCCTCCACCACATGGGGATAGAGGTATATAGTTAGCTCAGATGACTACTACTAGAGATGCAAAGATAGTGTAGTAATAGGCCATGGAGGCTCAGGTTGTTACTCTGATCATAGAGAGGGATAGTTTTAGGGCTGAGTGAGACAATTAGAGTGGGCAATGACATGCTGCAGAGGCTCAGGTACAATTATTTATGGTGGAGAGAGAACTCTTAAGGAAGAGCATAATACCCTTCATGCCAAGCAAGATTAGTCATTATAGAGGTCTACATATTATCAAACTCTCTATGATGCCTTTGTTCCTAGAGTGCAAAGATGACCAAGGTTCGAGGAGCCTAGTGTTGCAAGAGGTGGTGGTGAGTCAGCTAGAAATTCTATTAGATATCTAGATTGTGATGGTGGTTTAGAGCCTTATCCATAAGGTGTTCCCTTTCCTATCGGGAAGTGTTATTTTTGTACTTTATCTTTATTATGTTGTTGTTCAGAGACATATTGCATACATAATTTTGTATATATATATATTCATCGGCCCCGCTGAGGCCTTGTATACATGTATTATTTTGTATTATCCTATCAAACTTGTTTCATGATGATGATGTACTATGGAATTCTCCATTTTTTGATGATGATATATATGAGATAAACCTTCTTCGATTCGGATTTATTATGTGCTTATGTGATGATCATGGATGACTATGTATGATGATGCATGATGATGTATGTTTATGTATGTTTTTGTACATTTTTTGATTTATGCATATGATGTGGATGAATGGATCATATTTTATATCATATGATGTTTTATTATCGATGCTCGATATATCATTTTGACATATGATTTTTATATGATGTATGGATGATATATGATGAATGTATGACCCATACATGATACATGATGTTTTCATTGTTTTATTATCACCATGATATGTACTGACGACATTGTGGATATAGGATGGATATGGTACTAATAATATTGTGATGCAAGATGGATGTTAGTTAGAAGATATATTTGATGATGGATAAAAAATTTATGTTGTTAGTAGTTGATGAGTTTGCTTTCACTTTGCTTGGAGGCTTCATAGTTTTAAAAATTCCTATTTGATGTAGCAAATAGATATGATGCACCAGGGTATTAATGACCAAGGTGAATTGTATCCATTGCGTGGACTTTGACTCTACAAACAAAGAGTATTTTTTCTCATACCAGACATATGGAAACTTTGTTTAAAGTATATAGTTGGGTAGCGTTAAAAACTTTTCAAACCAGTCACACATAGAGGCATATAACACCTAACATGCAATTGCTTCACGAATTTCTTGAACAAAAATTTCATACACTCAATAAAGCAAGTATTCACCATGGTAGTATTACAAAAATATCTTACAAACAACAAATCAAAATGGCACTCAATTGGCCCCATTCCTTCTTCTCTAAATCCTTATGGACATCCTCAAGAGATCCTATGAATGAGTCAATAAAATAAATAAAAAAGATAAGACTATAAAAAGATAAAAAAAAGTTGTAGTATCACTTGCCATATATGTTTCGGGTGGGGCTATTATCCTATGTTGATCATGTAGGAATAAATTCATTAAGGCATATCTGATACTTTGGCATTGTTCCTGTTTGTTTATAGTCAGAGCTTTGCAATTTTTTTCTTGAAAGTTATAGCTTTTGATGTTTTCTTTATTTTTTTGTTTGTTTTTTCAAAGGGAAAAGGTGATGACTTGTTTATTATGGGTGAAAATTCTATTGCGAATTGTGATGATGGAGTGTGTCTTTTTATTTTCTAAGTTTTATGATGTTTTTGTTGTGTTTAGGGGACTAATCTAGGGCCTCGAGGGCTCATAAAAAATCAACCTTGCCTACATTGTACATGTAGAGGCTCGTATTTTGTTTGGTTTTTAAATGTTTTTGACCTTTTTTATTTTGTGAATGTTTTTGGATTTTGTATTTTTGACTATTTTTGGATTTTGAATTTTTTGATTGTTTTTGGATTTTGGATTTTTTTGACTAATGTTAAAAATAAGGCATGTTAGAAACCTAAGGGGACTGACCTAGGGTCTCAAGGGCTATTAATCCTTGCCTACATTGTACATGCAAATACCACGTAGTTGAACTATTTGACTCAAAGCATAAACTATTTTTGGGATAAACAACATTGATATCTTGGATTGAAATTCCACTTTTGTGTCTAGAGGATATGTTGCAGGAAATCTACTTGAACTAGCTATGGGGTTGAAGAAAATGTTGATATCTTAGACTATTTTGAGTGAAGGAATAGCCCAATGGTGTTTTTTTTTATGTTTTTCAAATGGTTTTGAATTTTTGTTGTTTTTCAGATGTTTTTGATTTTTATGTTTTTGACCATGATATGAGGCTCCAAGATCTAACCCAAAACCAACTTTTGGAAGTTTCCTCCAACTTAATACAAGACGACTTTCCTCAATTAGTAACAAGCCACGATTGGATACATGTTTTATTATGAAATGGATGGGTGGATGTTGTGAATAGTACCGATAGATAATGATGCTAGTCTTATTCAAACATAATGCATGTTTTCTAGGTTGCCACTATGGTTCCTATTCTAGAAGTGCCACAAAGTGGTTTTTACTCAAAGAACGTTTTATTTCTCTTTACTATTTTTCTTGCTTTATGATTTTTTTGTATTTTTTCTCTTTTTTCCATTTTTTTGCATTTTTACCCTTTTTTCGTGGGGTATTTTGACATGCTTCATGTGTAGAACTTCTTGAGGTGGTTGTTGTTCAATGATTTAGCTAAAGATTCTCCTTCAGGATTAGCCAGTTGATAGGCCCCAAAGTCATAGCTTGTTGTGATGACAAATGGGCCTAACCAGTTGGGTTCAAATTTTCCTTTACCATCTTGATTCAGTTGTACCTTTTGATTCTCCTTGAGGACCAAGTCACCAATTTGAAATATTTTGTCTTTGATTTTCTTGTCAAAGCTTCATTTGAGCTGATTCTGATAAACATGTAGATGGTTTAACATGCTCAAACACCTTTCATCTTGGATTTCTAATTCATTTATCCTAGATACCATGTATTCTTTGTTGCTAACCATGACTTTTAATGAGACTCACAATGAGGGAATTTTGACCTCAATAGGCAAGACATCCTATGATCTGTAGACCAAGGAAAATGGTGTGGCACTAGTAGGTGTTCTGATGATTGTTCTATTACCATATTTTTGCTCATAGGCTCAATCAGGTGGTGTTGGTTGATTTTAAATTGATGAAGTGAGGTACATTTTATTAACTTTCCTACATTTCATTTAGATGCATAAATGAAACAATCCGGAAAGATTACAATTACAAATTACTACATTCATACACATGCATGTAACAAAAGAAAGATTCAAAATATTTTCTGAACAAAGTAATCTTTCTTAAATGTATAAGTGTACATTGTCTCATACAAGCCATGAGACTAACCTTTACTTATTCAATACAAACTAATAAAAACCTATACATGAATAAGTAAACAAAATAAATGTGCATGTGAGGAGAGAAACCAGTCATTTCCTGAGAATGACTGGTTCGGGATGCATCATCTTGTCATGTTGATGCCTTGAGCTATTTATGTCCTTCATAGCTCCACACTGCTCCTAGTCCAAAATTTGGCAAAAGCAATGGTATTAGAGCAATGCTCTAAGAAGTGAAAATTTCCCAACCTTACATGAACAAGTACCTATCCATATATAAACTAATCTCAATGTGCATTAAACAAGCAATACCTACTTTAGGTGTCTGAGAGAACCATCAAAGTCATCTAACACACCTAAAACATGCACATGTTTCTCTAACTTGTTTGTTTCATGTGCAGATATAAGGAAAGTTAAGTTGTCTTAATCCATCTCATTACGAAATGTGGGATAAATGTGGCTCCCACAAGGGTTGAGCCCAGTGTGCTAACATTCCGTGTTTTCATCAATCATTAAATGATATCGTAAGTTGACAAGCATTGGCTTATTTTAAATAAGACAAGAGATCATAAGAACGGGTCAAAGATCATTTATGATTTTTAATGCAGATTGCAGATTGCATAAGCATTAGAAGGACAACCTAAAATTCATATAAGGCAGGGAAAAATCTTTTTTTTTACACTTGTAAGGCATACTAATCACTCATGGGAACTTATTGTGTATGTAAAACAGTTTCATAAACCAAATTCATATGAGTAAATGAATAGTTTTGAATCAATAGACAATATAGGAAAATGCCATAATGAGTGATGGAGAGATTAGTCATCATTGCAGTAATCAAGGTATAGACATTTCATGATAGCAAGGAGATGATAATCCACATAACATAAGCATTTGATGAATCACTATGTGGATGAGCTTGATGAGGGTTCATTCCTTTATAGCATACTTGAACAAGTATACACCACTTATGGCAATAAGTCATCAGTCACTATCATAAGTGACATATAATCATTCAAGGAAATCATAAGTTTGATTCAGATATCAACAGTAGAAAAATGTATTAGGAAATGTTGAACTTTAAGATCATGAGTTCATGACACTCTAATACATAATGTTCAGAGAGTTCCTAATTGGCTGAACAACTATAGGTGACAAATGAGATACATGGTGAAGGTGCCAATTGTATTGGAAAAAATAGTAATGCATGAGGAAAATTACTATATCCATGAATGAAACAACATGAAGCTTAGATTTCAATGTTATGGAGATAGACATATAAAGGGTTCCGGGCCTTTACAACTATGAATGAGATTTTCAAAACATGACAATAGTAGTTTGTAATGGCGAGCCTGTGAGGATTTTGACAAGGTTTGGAAAAGTATGAAAACAAGTTTCAATGAGCAGTGCAACTCAATGGTCGAACACAAAGCAAATCAGACCAATGGAAAATCAACAGTATTTTCATAAGACAGATAACAGTAATAAAGGAGAAGGCATGATCACTTTGTAGAAGAATAGAATGCAAAATTTCAAGGGCAGCGTTATGTTTGTGAACAGTCAACTGAAATGATTCTTGTTTCATTCATCCACTCTTCCATGAAGGCTCATTCACATTATAATATGGAATGATTCTTATCATAGAAAAAACAAATATAACACTATTGGCCGCCATTACATGATATCATAAAGCAACGATGCTTATATTTTGTTCAAAAATCAATTGCAAGAGAGTGTGTGGCTTTAAGAAAAAAAAGATTTAGAATGCAAAGATGCCTAATAAAATACAGAGAAGTGTAAACCCCCGAGCTAGGGTTTTTAACATTAATCAAGCTACCAAAATATGCACGTAGCCATGAACAATACCCAGATGGCTGAACACAGAGCAGAGAAATAAAAAAGGAAATAGCAAGCTTGTGGCCTATCATATAAAAGGAGATTTTCATTCATAAATAAATGAATACATAGCCAGTGGAAATGACCAATTGACAAAGGAATGGAAAAGATGCATAGAGTTTTGAATAGTTCCCTTACTGTGCAATGGAATTTAATCTTTTTATTTTTATTCACAGGACAACATTTTCTTGTGAAAATGTCAACTGAAATAGCTCTTGTTTGGACCATCCACTCTCTTATGGCATTTTCAGATGATTTTCACAATGAAATGATAGAGATCTCATGGCGGCCATAGAAAATAAAAGGAAACAACAAAATTATTTTTTTAAAAAGTGGCTTACCTAAAGTCTCCTGTTGGCCTATATACTTTGTAGCTGTTGATTTCTCGTGATTTTTTTTGAAGTATTGCTCATTGAAAACCCTAGCCGCGATGGAGAAAGCTCAAAATAACAAATGAATATATGTTTTCTTTTCCCTTCATTTAGGGTTATTTCCCATATAAGGTTGACTTATTTCATGGTGGCATTTTTTTCCATACATTTTAAAAAATAAAAACCAAATTAATGATAACCCACAAGCTAAGACTTATGTCTTATACCTTGGGTAAAATAAACCATGTAATGTGCCAAACAAGTTAAGTCTTTATAAAGCCATTGTTATAAATGTAAAGCATATGATTTTAATGATGTTTTATAAATCATTTTAATCATATTGCTATTATTATGCAAGGATAAAATACATACTCCTTTTTGGCTTTATGAAGACTTGTTCAAGGAGTTATTTTTTGAGAGCATCTAGGAATGTTGAGAGAAGTTAGCAAACATATGGAAGAGAAATAGGAGCCTTTATTTTTATTTTTTGGAGCAAATGAGAGTTTCTAGGGGGTGGTTTGGTGTGTCATCATATTTGACATGGTCAAGTTTGACCTTTTTATCCATATTGAAGCCTTTTGGAGTAGATTGACATGCTATATTTTAGGCTTTTTGAAGGCTTACAAAAATGGAGCCTGTTTTGGTGGATCTTGATGGGGAGATGTTGGATATAATCACTTATGTGATTCATTGTAGTTAGTTCTTGCTAGATGATTTTTTTTGAGTGAGTGACTTTACAGTCCTTTCATAGAGAAAAGTAGATTTTGTAACTCTTTTGACTTGAATGATAGTAGGTGCCTTGAAAATCAATGAAGTAAAGTATTTTACCTTCTCAATTATTTTGTTATACTGTGTGCAAGCATTTGATAGATAAAATTACTTGTGAATGTTTTCTAATTCCTTGTGATTTCTGTCTTAAAGTTAGCACCTTTTGCAGAAATACATGGATGTTGCAAGTCATAAGTTGTATCAAAAAGTGAAAATGCTTATAGTTGTGAAAGTCATTTTTTCCTCTAAGAGTTTAGCATTTTAAAGATCTTCTAATGAATTACTTATGCATGAGGCATATGAAGTTGAGTTGTGTGAGTTAATCTTTGTCATTTGATTAGTTTGTGTACGTAAGTTGTTTACAAGCCAAGTAATGTTTAGGTGTATCACCATAGGGTTTAGTTTCCATTTTTATGCATTCTTTCTTACCCTTTTCCTTCACAACAATAGTTTTAGGTGATAACCCAACCAGGAAGCTAACCTTCTCCGGTGGTTGACCTTTGCCTACAAGTAACCCATGGCTTTAGAGGTCTTCCCATGTTACACTAAAATGTTGAATTTGATATTCAATAAGGTGCAATTTTAGTAGATAGCAATTTTGGCATGCTTGGTGGGACATGTTCTTCAATGTATTTTGTTGTTTTGGTATGCAACCAACAGTCTCCAACCTTTTTAGAGGTATCATTTGCATATCTAGGGACTCCAAGTTTGAATTTACTAGTTTTAGCAGTGTGAGTTCTAGTTTGTTTCAAAAATTTTGACTTTTTTTTTGTTTTTCTGGCTTTCCAGCTTCTTAAATGAAAAAAGCATGTCTTCATTTCATGAAAACATGGTTTTTTTACTCTCCATATCATGAAAAATATTGCATATATACCCTCTTACTAGCCATACCAAGCAGAATATACTACTGATTTTCTTCCCAATGATCCTCCATTTTCCTACCACTCACCCATCCCTGCTTAGTTTGTACATGAGCCTATTTTTGTTCAACAACAGTCTTAGCAAGATCATTATAATGTCAACCAATCTCAGAGGGTTAACATGAGTATCAAATATATAG
The DNA here is from genome assembly GCA_007258455.2 of Sequoia sempervirens. Classification (NCBI taxonomy): domain Eukaryota; kingdom Viridiplantae; phylum Streptophyta; class Pinopsida; order Cupressales; family Cupressaceae; genus Sequoia; species Sequoia sempervirens. The sequence goes on along the minus strand of VDFB02000010.1, from coordinate 5,215,215 downwards.
CTTCTAATTTTCAAAGACAAACATTTGAGATTGAGAGGTAGCAGGAAGAGCTTGCTTATCAAGCTTATATTCATCAACAAGAGGTGAAGGCACAGAGAGAGTCCTATTCAGAGCAAGAGAATGTAGTATTTGAGCAAAGTCAGCTCAAATCTCCTGAGGAACAATTTTCTCAAGTTCCCTAGTCAGCTACTACCTTTCCAAATCCTTTCTTTGAGGAAGGACTTCACTTTCCAAGGTTCAATACATTAAGCTTTGAACAACATGAATCTTCTATTGAAAATACAATAGAAGAAGAACAACCCATTGATTAAGATAAATTACTCCTATGGGAGAAAATTAGTAGATTAAATCCTTTACATTTAGCTATAAAGTGTTATCAATTACAGTAGCAAAGGATTGCACAACAAGAGGACAATATCAAATAGTGTGGTAAGTTACTGAATGATGATTATCAGCAAGAAAATAAAACATTGGATCATGAATATGAGCATATATCTGAACCTGACATCATTTTTCAATATGTAAACTTTTATATCATTGAACATATTATGAATGAAGATGCTAATCTTGAGCTTTATGAAGAAATTTGCACAGGGATTATTGAACAGTTTTGCTTAAAGTTGGATGATATCAATTCAGACCTGCTTGAGGAGATTAATAGCCATGATGAACTAGAACAACATGTTCACAAGTTTGAACAAGTGCTAAGGCAAGAGGAGTGTGGTCCTGATAGAGAGGAATTCATTCTCTCAAATCAAGAAACCTCTGCTGAACTTGATTTGCAAAATCTAGAGCTTCCCTTTTACTATTTAGCAGAATTTGAACCTGATTTATCAGATGGAAGTTCATTTTTATAAGCTTCTTCATTTTTTGAAGTTTTTCCTTCTTTTATTGATGAGGATAATTTCCTAAATTTAAAATTATTTCATTGAGTGATAAAGATGATATTAATAGCTTAGAATGCAAATTTTTTTTTCAGATGCACCAATTACAATGCAAAAAACCTAGATTAATTGTTCATGCCACCAAGGTTCCATCTGAGGATGAGTGTATTTATGTTGAGGATAGATAGTCTAGCATACCTTTTTCTAGGAGCCAAAAGAAATCATAAAAATAATGAACAATGATCAGGTTGAATTTCAGAAAAAAAAGATAGAGGTTCATGTGGAAGGTGATGATATACCACCTCTTGGTGAATTTGATCAAAAGCTTAAGGTGAATCTTGAAATTGTTGGATATACTCCTATACAAATGCATACCTTACCAGTTGTCTCTAGGAGCCTTATAAGAACTTATAGTTTTGATGAGTTGTTAGCCATCTTAGTGGAGGAGGATTGTCTGCTCACCTTGGAGGAAGAATTGACATGGAAAACAATTATGCAAAGTTAAGATAGGGATGTCGTTACAATTCATTCAAATTTATTTTTCTCCTATCTAAACTTAGCTATGAAGTAGGATATTCATGAAAAACACAAAAAAAGAAGAGTAGCCAGTAATGGCAGTTCAAAGTTTGTTCCTTCTAGAGGTTGTCCGATAAGAGACTTAGCCAGTTTGGAGGCCATTGAAATACTAGAGGTCATGCTTGCACCTAGGCATGAAGATGCAATTGAAGCTAACTTGGGAGTAACAACTGAAAATGAACAAGTTTAGCTCATTTTTCCAAGCCACGACAGTGATAAGCATCAACAAAATCAGGTTGCAAGTAAGCTTATTTGCATTTTTCATGGAACATTGTAGCAATTTGTTGAATACCTACTAGTGTTTCATATCTTTTTAGCAATATATAGCCATGAAAAGAATAAGATGTTTCTAAGAAAGGGATGTTATTTTGCAAAGCCATTCAATGGGTTTGTTTGAATAGATTCTATATTGGTTAGTGTAGGATACTATAGGTTTCAGTTCTAGTTTGATTTCCCTAAGTTCTTTTAAGCATAGTTATGTAGTTTCTTTCTGTTGTTTTTGTTTTTAATAAATGCCAAGGTGTCAGTAATACTGTCAAGTTTGAGTTACAGAAGTTCTGAATCAATTTTCCTAAGTCACGAGCCTAGTTTTTGAGTGAATCCATGCCCAAGGATATGTCTAGGCAACTGGTCCAAATGTTTAGTAGGAAAACACACAATAGATGTAACCAAAAATGTTACCAGATTGTCACTCATAGGCTTAATCAAGTGGTGTTTGTTGGTTTTAAACTGAGGAAATGAGGTACATTTTATTAAATTTCCTACATTACATTCAGATGCATAAATGAAACAATCTAGAAAGATTACAATTATAAATTACTACATTCATACACATGCATGTAACAGAAGAAAGATTCAAAATCTTTTCTGAATGAAGTAATCTTTATTGAATGTATAAGTGTACATTGTCTCATACAAGCCATGATACTAACCTTTGCTTATTCAATACAAATTAAAAAAAACCTATACATGAATAAGTAAACAAAAGAAATGTGCATGTGAGGAGAGAAACCAGTCATTGCCTGAGATTGACTTGTCCAGGATGCATCATCTTGTCCTACTGATGCCCCGAGTTGTTTATGTCCTTCCTAGCTCCACACTGCTCCTAGTCCTGCATTTGGAAAAAGAAATGGTATTATAGTAATTCTCTAAGAAATGAAAAGTTTTGAACCTTACATGAACAAGCACCTATCCATATATAAACTAATCTCAATGTGCATTAAACAAGCAATGCATACTTTAGGTGTCTGAGAGCCATCACAGTCATCTAACACACCTAAAACATGCACAAGTTTCTCTAACTTGTTTTTTTCATGTGTAGATATAAGGAAAGTTAAGTTGTTGTCTTAATCCATCTCATTGCGACACATGGGATAAATGTGGCTCCCACAAGGGTTGAGCCCAACGTGCTAACATTCAATGTTTTCATCAATCATTAAATGATATCTTAAGTTGACAAGCATTGGCTTATTTTAAATAAGTCAAGAGATCATAAGAATAGGTCAAAGATCATTTGTGATTTTTAATGCATATTGTAGATTGCATAAGCATTAGAAGGACAACCTGAAATTCATATAAGGTAGGGAAAAAAAAAAATTACACTTTTAAGGCATACTAATCACTCATGGGCAATTATTGTGTATGGAAAACAGTTTCATAAACCAAATTCATATGAGTAAATGAATAGTTTTGCATCAATAGACAATACAAGAAAATGCCATAATGAGTGATGGAGAGAGTAGTCATCATTGTAGTAATCAAGGTATAGACATTTCATGATAGCAAGGAGATGATAATCCACATAACATAAGCATTTGATGAATCACTATGTGGATGAGCTTAATGAGGGTTCATTCCTGTATAGCTTACTTGAACAAGTATACACCACTTAAGGTAGTAAGTCATCAGTCACTGTCATAAGTGACATATAGTCATTCAAGTAAATCATAAGTTTGATTCAGATATCAACAATAGAAAAATGTATTAGGAAATGTTGAACTTTAAGATCATGCGTTCATGATAGTCTAATACATAATGTTCAAAGAGTTTTTAATTGACTGAATAGCTATAGGTGACAAATGAGATACATGGTGAAGGTGCCAATTGTATTGGAAAAAATAGCAATGCATGAGGACAATTACTATATCCATGAATGAAACAACATGAAGCTTAGATTTCAATGTTATGGAGATAGACATATAAAGGGTTCCAGGCCTTTACAACTATGAATGAGATTGTCAAAACATGACAACAGTAGTTTGTAATGGTAGACATGTGAGGATTTTGGAAAGGTTTGGAAAAGTATGAAAACAAGTTTCAATGAGCAGTGAAACTCAATGGACGAACACAAAGAAAAACAGACCAATGGACAATCAATAGCCTTTTCATAGGACAAATAACGGTAATAAATGAGAAGGCATGATCACTATGTAGAAGAATAGAATGCAAAATTTTAGGGGCAACGTTCTATTTGTGAACAGTCAACTGAAATGATTCTTGTTTCAGTCGTCCACTCTTCCATGAAGGCTCATTCACATTATAATCTTGCATGATTCTTATCATAGAAAAAACAAATATAACACTATTTTCCACCATTACATGATATCATAAAGCAACGATGCTTATATTTTGTCCAAAAATCAATTACAAGAGAGTGTGTGGCTTTGAGAAAAAAAAGATTTAGAATACAAAGATGACTGATAAAATATAGAGAAGTGTAAACCCTCGAGCTAGGTTTTTTAACATAAATCAAGCTATCAAAATATGCACATGGCCATGAACAATACCCAGATGGCCGAACACGGAGCAGAGAAATATAAAAGGAAATAGCAAGCCCACAGCCTATCATATAAAAGGATATTTTCATTCATAAAGAAATGAATACACAACTAGTGGAAAAGACCAATTAACAGAGGAATGGAAAATATGCATAGAGTTTTGAATAGTTCCATTACTGTGCAATGGAATTGAATATTTTTATTTTTATTCACAGGACAACATTTTCTTGTGAAAATGGTGACTAAAATAGCTCTTGTTTGGACCATCCACTCTCTTATGACATCTCTTTCATATTATTTTCTTGCAAATTAGATGGTTTTCACAATGAAATTACAAAGATCTCATGGCGGCTATAGAAGAGAAAAGGAAACAACAAAATGATTTTAAAAAAAGTGGCTTACCTAAAGTATCATGTTGGCCTATATACTCTATAGCTATTGATTTCTCGTGAAAATTTATGAAGTATTGCTCATTGAAAACCCTAGCCGTAGTGGAGAAAGCTTCCAGAGAAAGCTAAAAATGAAAAAGAACATATGTTTACTTTTCCCTTCATTTAGGATTATTTCCCATATAAGGTCGACTTATTTCATGGTGGCACTTTTTGACATACATTTTAAAAAATAAAGACCAAATTAATGATAACCCACGGGCTAAGACTTATGTCTTATACCTTGGGTAAAATGAACCATGTAATGTGCCAAACAAGTTAATTATTTATAAATCCATTGTTATATTTATGTAAAGCATATGATTTTAATGATGTTTTATAAATCATTTTAATCATATTTCTATTATTATGCAAGGATGAAATACGTACTCCTTTTTGACTTTATGAAGACTTGTTCAAGGAGTTATTTTTTGAGAGCATCTAGGAATGTTGAGAGATGTTAGCAAACATATGGAGGAGAAATAGGAGCCTTTATTTTTCTTTTTTGGAGCAAATGAGAGTTTTTAGGGGGTGGTTTGATGTGTCATCATATTTGACATGGTCAAGTTTGACGTTTTCATCCATATTGAAGCCTTTTGGAGTAGATTGACATGCTATATTTTAGGCTTTTTGAAGGCTTACGAAAATGGAGCTTCTAGATCCTTTTTTGGTGGATCTTGATGGGGAGTTGTTAGATATAATCACTTATGTGATTCATTGTAGTTAGTTCTTATTCAAATTTTTTTTCTGAGTGGGTGACTTTTACAGTCCTTTGACAAAGAAAAGTAGATTTTGTAACTCTTTTGACTTGAATGACAATGGGTGCCTTGAAAATCAATGAAGTGAAGTATTTTACCTTCTCAATTCTTCTATTATACTATGTGCAAGCATTTGATAGATAAGATTAGTTGTGAATGTTTTCTAATTCCTTGTGATTTCTTTCTTAAAGTTAGCACCTTTTGCAAAAATACATGCATGTTGCAAGTCATAAGTTGTATCCAAAAGTGCAAATGCTTATAGTTGTGAAAGCCATTTTTTCCTCTAAGAGTTTAGCATTTTAAAGATCTTCTTATGAAATACTTATGCAGGAGGCATATGAAGTTGAGTTGTGTGAGTTAAGCTTTGTCATTTGATTAGTTTTTGTACGTAAGTTGTTTACAAGCCAAGTAATGTTTAGATGTATCACCATAGGGTTTAGTTTTCATTTTTATGCATTCTTTCTTACCCTTTTCATTCACAACAGTAGTTTTTGGTGATAAACCAACTAGGAAGTCGACCTTCTTCGAAGGTTGACCTCTTCCTACAAGTAACCCATGACTTTAGAGGTCTTCCCATGTTACACTAAAATGTTGAATTTCATATTCAACAGGGTGCAATTTCAGTAGATAACATGTTCAATAAGCCTATAGGGTTGGGTTTAGCTACAAATTCCAATCATGGTTGGCTTCATTAATAGTTTTTTTGAGTTATTTCAATATGGTTTTATTAGACGCCTCAGACTGACCATTTCCTTGGGGATAGTAGGGCATGGAAAATCTATGCTGGATAGAAAATTGGGAACATATCTCTTGGACATCTTGATTTTGGAATGGGGTTCCATTGTTTGTTATTATCGTTTTTTGAATTCCATACCTATAGATCAGATAATTCAAAATGAATTTCAATATTTTTTTTTTTGGTGATATAAGTCAATATAATTACCTCTATCCATTTAATGAAATACTTTGTTGTTGTGATAATAAACTTGTGCCCATTAGATGAAGTAGGTGATATCTTTCCTACCAAGTCTAATCCCCATTATGAGAAAGGCCATGGTGTGGTAATGGGTCTCAACTCTTGTGTTGGTGCATGGACCAGATCACTATTTTATTGGAATTGATGATACTTTCTAGAATATTGCATGCATTCCTATTCCATGGAGGACAAATAATACCCCGTTTTGAGAAGTTTTTGGACTAGGTTAGGTCTGGTAGAATGGGACCTGCAAACACCTTTTGTGCACCTCTTGTAAGGTTGTTTGTGCTTCTTTTGTGTTAAGACACTAGAGTAACATACCATCTAGGCTACAACAGTATAGGGTATCTCCTAGGATTGTAAAGCGGGAAGTTCTATGGGTGAAGGTTTTCTTTTGAATGGTCATTAGGCCAAGTGGCATGATACCATGTTGGATGTAGTCAAAAGTATCTTGGTACCATGGGGAGTTAGGACCAACAACAACACATACTAGTTCTAATTCTGAGATGTCAAATGTAGGTACGAGAAGTTTTTCGATGAGGAACTCATACTTAGGAACATTCTGTGGAATATCAAGCAGTGAGCCTATTGTTGCCATTATGTCAGCAGATCTATTATTAATCTGATGAACTTTCTCAAAGGTTATTTTTAACAAAGTACTCCTTGAAATTGTCCACCATCCTTTTATATGGTATAAAATTTTTCATCTTTTTTTGGTACTCATCATTCACCTATTTGATCGCTAGCTAAGAATCTCCAAAAACATGTAGCTCTTTTATTCTCTATTCAATAGCCATGTTTAGCCCTTTGATAAGAGCTTCATATTCTAATATATTGTTTGTGCATGTGAAAGTGATCCTATAGGCCTTGGGTATAATATCTCCTTGTAGTGTGAGAAATAGAACACCTGCTCTAGATCCATACAAAGTATAGGACCCATCAAAGTATAGAGTCCAATGGCCTGTCTATTTTGTCTTCAAAATACTCTCATCTAGAAAGTCCATTGTGAGAGGCTTGTGATCATCTATGGGTGCTTTGGCCAGTTGGTCTGCTATGATTTATCCCTTGATGGCTCTTCTATCCACATACTCTATATCAAATTAACTTAGGATCATCACCCATTTGGAAATTCGGCCTATTAGGGCTGCCTTTGCTAGTAAGTACGTGAGTGGGTCTACTTTTAAAATCAGCTTTACCTTCCTATTTAAGATGTAGTGTCTCTTCTTTTGTGTTGAAAATATGACTGAGAGACATGCTACTTCAATGGGTGAGTAGTTCAGTTCATATCCCACTAGTATTCTACTGATGTAGTAGACCACCCTTTCTTTTGTTATCATCTAGCTGGGCTAGGAGAACTCTTAGTGTTGCTTGTTTGGTAGACACGTAGAGCACCATTTCCTTATCTAGGATGGGTGAAATGAGTACAGGAGGAGTAAGTAGGTACTCCTTGACTTGTTGGAATGCTTGATAACATCTCCCATCCCACTTGAAGGTGATATCCATGTGTAGAAGATGAGTAAGTGGGTGACATTTTTTTCCTAATTGTGTGATAAATTTCTTGATGGATTGCAGCTTTCCCTGTAGACTTCTCAACTATTTTAGTTTTTTTGGTGGAGGCATTTCTAATATAGCTTTTAATTTTGCAGGATCCACTTCAATCCCTCTTCTTGATACTATGTATCCTAATAGCTTTCTGAATGTTACTATGAACACACACTTCTTAGGGTTAAGTCTCAGATTGTATTTTTCAAGCCAATCAAACACCCTTGCAATATTTGACAAGTGATCTTCCCTTTTGAAAGACTTGGCTAGAATATCATCCACATAATCTTCCATGATGGTGTGTAGCATATCATGGAATATGGTTTTCATTGCTCCTTGATATGTCACTCCTACATTCTTTAGGCCAAAGGGCATTACTTTCCAACAAAAGGTCCCCCAAGCACAAGTAAAGGTTGTTTTGTGTTGATCATCTGGAGAGATCTGTATCTGGTTATATCCAAAGAAACCATCCATTAAGGACATCATCTCATACCCTGCTATGAGATCCACGATCATGTTGATACTTGGAAATGGAACTTCATCCTTTGGATAGGCCTTGTTAGAGTCCCTAAAATCTGTGCAGATCCTTATGTCCCCAGTAGGCTTTGACACATGTACTAGATTTGATATCCATTGTGGATAATCGATGGTTCTGATAAAACCCATTTCTATTAGTTTCTTTATCTCTACCTTTACCAGTAATGATATGTATTTTTTTTTATTTTTTGCTCGATAGGATTTGCTTTAGGGACTACAACCAAATGATGTACCACTAATGTTGGATCCAGTCCAAGAATGTCAGCATAGGTCCAAGAAAAAATTACCTTTGTTACATAGATGAATGCTATGAATCTTGATTTCTCTTCAGGATCAAGTGATGTTGTGTGGTATGTTATTTTTGGATTCTCTATGGTGACAACATTTATGGAAGCTGCTTCCTCTACTAGGAGCATTGATCTTTCTTGGTACTATATGGGGAGATTGAACCCTCCATCCTCGAGTTCCTTTGGGAGGTTTTCGTCTTTGGATGCATCCTTTATTTTTTTCTTTTCTAGATCTGATAAAGCCACAATGTGGTTTTCTCTAGGGGACATCATTTTAATTTTGATACTTTCTCTTTCATTTTTGCAACTAGAAGGTTCAATCTCTCCACCAAAGTATGCATCATGTTTGAACTCCATGATGAACCATGCTTTGTGGTCTCCTACTGGTATGTCTATTCAAAGTCCCATGAACTCCACGATTGTCTCATCATTTTTAAATTTGTCTAGAATAGGTGTTTGTTTTTATTGGTCCCAATCTATGAGTTGCTAGTAACATAGTGGGAGGCTATCATCTTGGTCCACAAAGCTGATGGAGGCTGGTGAAATGGTCACTATGGCTCTAGTATCCTTTTCCCATCAGGTGTCTAGGTCATCATTACTAGAAGTGGGGGAACTACATCTAATGAAAAATGAAGGGGAGTCCCATTCGTATTCATTAGAGTTTGTTCCAAACTAATAATAGATATTGGGAAAGGTTTCGATAAACTAGAGAGGGAACCTATCAATTCTAAAGTTTTCAAATAAATCTTTGACAGGTAAATCATTGTCCATGATATGGTAGATATCCAGTGCCTTAATGCTAGCAAAAGTTTCTTGTTTCTTAAAAGAGGTTCATCCGATTTTTGGAATAACCATGTCTTTTGGCTTATAGCCTAGCCCCATATTTTTCTTTATCTATTCCACTATGATAGGCTCTTATTGGCTTTATTTGTGTAGCCCAAGGCCACCTGTTTCTTGATACCCCATTTGTTTAGCTAATTGATAACCTCCTTGTAAATCATGGATGAGAAGTCCTCCTTGAATATTTCTTTATCTTTCATGTCTCCCCACCTAGTGAAGATCATGGGCTTGGCTATCATTTGTAGTATCTTGATCTCTTTCGAACCTCCATAGACTCTGGGCATTGGTGGAAGCATGCCGATGCAAACTTCTTGGTTGAAATGGTAATTCCCATTACCCTTGTCCAGTACTTCAACCTTGGCTTTCATTTTCGGTTGCTCACTTGATGTGTTTTTGGTTGAGGTCGATGGTAGCGTGGAAGGGTTAACATATGAAAATGAGTGGAAGGCTATGTCATTGCTAGGAACACATTTGATTTTATTGTACTTCTCCTCCAACTTTGCATAGAAATGAAAAGGCTCAGGATCGACATATAGATTTACTTTTCTTTCATGGGGAAACTTTAGGCACCAGTGAAAGGTCGATGGTACTACTTGTAATGCATGGATCCGAGGGTATCCTACAAGGAGGTTATACGACAACTCAAGGTCAAGTACTTGACACATAGTTTATGTGATGGCCAGTCCTATCTGTACCGGTAGCCTGACTATTCCTTCAGAATTTATTTCAAGGTCATCGTAGGCCCTTATGGTGATACTCTTTCCTTTATCGAACACATCATCAGAATACCCCAAATTTTTGATGAATTTTAAGGTACATATGTTTAAACCCGCACCATTATCTATCAATGCTCACTTGGCAATGCTTTTGTGAACACCAACCTTTATCTAGAGGGCTTGGTTATGGAATGTTCTTTGTGGTAGATCTTTCTTGGAAAAGATTAAATGATTTCTAGCCATGATCTTGCCAACCATGGCTTGGAACTAACTAGGATCGAGGTCATTAGAGACTGATGTTTCCAATTCTTTTTCCAATTTTCCTTATGTGTGGGTGATAGTTTTAACAACTCTAGGATTGAGATTAGTGCAAGTGTTTTCTTCAACTGTTCCTAAATGTTCTAGTCATTTGATGACTTAATTGTGGGTTTTGGTGGGACTCCTTGTATTGTAACTCTCCCTTGATGGGTGGTTGCACTATAGTTATTAGCTCCACCTCGTATAATCACTACATTTACCCTATTGTCATCAACTTCTGTAATTATCATTGTGGAACTTTTTTTCCTTTCCTTTGCCATTCCTTTTGGCATGGTTTGGGATTGGGTTCGAGTATATTTGAAGATCTTTGTTTCTAGGATGATGCTCAACATTCACTTCCCCTTTGTCTATTAAATCTTGGATGAGGTGTTTGAGTTGCATGAAAGTGTTGTTTGTGTGTCATTTGATCTTATGGAATTCACACAAGTCTTTCTTGTTATACCATAGAATCTTGAACCTAGGTTCCTCATAGTTCAGGCAATCATTTACCTTGATGAGGTTTTTTTGTACTAGTTTATGCCTGGTTTTTTCAAGTGACTCCTAATACAGTGAACTGCCTCCTAGGTTGATTGCATTGTCTTTATTTCCCTCAATTCATTTGTTGGTTGACTACCTAATTGTTCTTGAGATAAGTAAGCTAGTTGTTTTGTGTGTCATTTGGAACATAGCTTGTTTGTGCCACCTATAGTTTGTTTTGAGGTGTATTTTGTGCATTCCATAGTGCTCTAGCGTCTACCACTCCATCATGTGTAATGTTCTTGTTATTTTCCTAGATCTTAGGTTTATCATTGGAACTAGAGGGACTATCTTTTGAGCTATTCAATTTAAGGACTCCCCTTGCAATAAGGGCTCTCTCAATATGTAATCCCTTTTCGATTATTTCTTCAAATTCTATAGGGAATAACATAGTGAGTTGGTAGTTGACCTCAAGTAGGACATTTGAGATGAATATATCTACCAATTCCTTATTAGGAAAGGGCCATTTGCATCGACTAGCCTTGTGTCTCCATTGTTGTAAGAGGTAAAGGAATCTCCTTGACTCTATTTGATTATACATAAACTTGTGATGGTGATGTATTGCTCTATGTTAAATGAGAAGTGGCTTATGAACTTGCTAGATAGTTCATCAAAGGTTTTAATTCCTAGTTGCAAATGAGTGAACCACTCCATAACATGACCTATAAGGTTGTGTGGAAAGAGTCTCATGAGATAAGCATCATTATTTTGTAACTCCATACAAGACACTGAGAAGTATCATACATGCTCTACTAGATATCCTCTTTATATTTATTGTCAAACTTGGGTATTTCAAAATTCTTTGGAAAAGGTAGTGCAGTGATGGAATGATCGAATGGGAATGGAAATATTTCCTAAAGGGTGTAGGTCTTCTTTTGTTTTCCTACCTGCATGTCTATTATTTTTTGGGTGAAGGCCTCTAGTTTCAGTTACATCTATGTTTTTGGTACATTTGTTTGCAATCCTTGTGTATAATAGCCTTGTTTTCCCATAATGCAAGTTGGTCATAAGTTACATATAATAGGGGTATCAGACCTTGGTAGTTACTTTGAACATAAAGCGAGCTAGGTCCTTGTTGCATGTAAGAAGGGTTAGCTCCTTATTGTTGGGATGGAGTATATTGAAGGTTACCCTATTGATGTGTTAGCAGGACACCTTGTTGGAAGGATGAATTAGAAGGAGTGACTTGTGGTACACCTAGTTTTTTATATGAATTATGTTGAAGGTTTACCCTGATGGCTCATTAATGGGTTACCTTGTTGATGGGATGATTGAGGAAGGGTGCCCTATTGCACACCTTGTTGCTAGGAAGGACTATACTGAAGGTTACCCAATTGATGTGTTGGTGGATTACCTTGTTGATGGGATGAATGAAGAAGGGTACCATGTGGCACACCTTGTTTTTGGGATGGGCTATCCTAAAGGTTTCCCTAATGGTGCGTTGGAAGGTTACCTTGTTGATGGGATGACTAAAGAAGGGTACCATGTGGCACACCTTGTTTTTGGGATAGACTATATTGAAGGTTTCATTGATGGTGTATTGACAGTGTTAGGTATCAAAAATGTAGGTTTTTAAACCATAAGAGGGTGCCAATATCTTAATACATATTTGGCCAATGAACAGGGTAAATATGATTGATAACCCCCTGCTAGACCTAACCGGGTGTACCTAAATGAAAAGGAAAATTTGAATGTTTGGATATGATCTCTAATTTTAGAAATATACTCACAATGGCATGTGGGAGTGAAGTAGATGCAAAGCTTAATAAATAATTCCTACTAAAAGTGTTTTCAATGATCAAGAGTGTGAGAAAGATTTGTGTAAAGTTTGTTCTAAAGTTGACTAGTGCCTAATCTATTGGGTGAATGGATTCAAAGGGTGGATAATGAGGATGGAGATAAATTTGTAAGAGAGGTGGATCTACTCCTCATCTTAACTCTAATTGTTGGGCACTTTTAAATGTTTGCACCTTGTACAAATGTGTAGGTTAGTCGATTACTATACTCTTCTTTATTAATCCCAGTGTTATCCTCCCAAATTACTGTGATAGCATGAAAGGATTTTCAATTCTTAGCTTTGAGGGAAACCAATTAGAATGACCACTATAAAAGTATTTTAATCCCTAGCAGGAACCAATTAAAGATTAATTATCTAAAAGAATTTTAATTCACTCTAACTAGAACCCAATCAAAATAGCCACACAACAACAACAAATGTGTCCTAAAAAATTATATAAATTTGAATAACATAAGAGAACCACTTTGGAGACAACACAACAACACATAAGAATGAATATCAACACAATAGTTGTACGCTGAAAGTGAATCATCAATTATAAGTAGTCTTCTCCATTATATTAATTCAAAAGAGGTACATTAACAATAGAAGTCTCTAAGATATAGAAATGGATGGATGGAATATGCAATACTAATTAAAGCTATCTAATACTACTAGTGATGATGATAATGATGATCAAATTGGGCCTTGGTTTACCCTTTTTATATAGGAAGCAACAAGCTATAGACCCATTACAAAAAGGTGTGACGTTTGATAACTAGAAACTTGACTTAACATAAACATAAAACTTAGTAGTTTGTAGGTGGATGCACCATGATCCGTTAGTCTTCCAGAAAGCACTTGTGATCACCAAAGACCTGTTCAAGGCTCATGCCCCATGATAATGCATCCATAGCTACCAAAATTTGATACACTGTCCCCTTTTACTTGGCCCATGCAATGAATATGTTGATGTTCGAAAGATGTTCGATATATTGTGTCTATGCATAAGTGTCTACATTATTTATGATTTCCTTCATCGCATATTAGATTTAAAAGATTCTTCCTAGTTGCACATGTGTCTTTTTGAGCACCCTATCTTCATCGTCAATGTCATCAAGAGCCATCAACTGATATTGAGCTATTTCATCCTTCCATACATCCTGGTCTTTTAAGTTTGTTTCTTCAAAGAAATTTGGAAAAGCCATACTTAGTGACTAACTAAAGTCACTCAATTCTTGTGTTAGGATGTTATGAAAGTTGACATGTGCATTCATAAGCTCTTGAAATTCTTGAAGCATACTTTGTTATCACCTTTCTTTTCCTTTATGTGTAGCTCCACCTCCTTCATTCTGTCACACAATCTATTATGTTCTAGCAATGCTGCATATGTTTTGTCATGGATGACCCAAACTTTGTCAACAAGTTTAATCACATCTTCCAATCTCCTACACGCCAGTTTTGATGCCATTTCAAATGTAGTAGTCTTTAGTTTTTTCTTCAATTCCTCTTGCCCTTTCTATACTATTTCATATTTACATTTCCAATAGGTGATCTTAGAAAATTCTTCATTTATTTTCCTTTCATGTTCAATCAATGGTGAGTAAGGTCCCGAGGAGGAGGGTAATCTATCTCTATAGTTGATCACTTATTGCTTCAATCTCTCATTTTTATCAGCCATCCCCTTATTATCTCTAACCAATTTTTGAATTTGAGCCTTGGTAAGCTTGGCCATGTTTACATTCAAATTGGTAGTCTCCATAGGGTCTATATCCCCTACTCTTTGTACTAGAAGGTGACCAAATATCTGATCATGATTGTTGATAAGGGGAGGCCTCTTTCCTAGTGGGTACAGTGCCCAAATCTGTAAGGTAGTGTTATCAGGATTATACCCTAATCCTATATATATCTTATCATTTGCCTCATATGTCAATTGCAAGGACCTATTCTCTCTTTTCAGGAAACTGTCAAACACAATGGCTAAGCTGATGTCCCACCCCAGAAGAAGAATGATCCCAGCTTCTTGTAATAGTGCTCTTCCTTTTTTAGGAGTCACATTATCCATTTCTTTATCAACTTCATGCTAGAGTTCTTTCAAGGAACCTGCTTCCTTCTTATGGTTGATTTCTTTTTATCCTTTCTCTTATAATTCTTCCTTTGTATTTGTAAATGAAGGATTTAAACTTAGGTGTTTGAACAAATGTGTCATCTACAATGAATTCTTGGCTAGCCTAATGTCTCACATCATCAGAAAATTCCTTAGAAGTTTCAAATGTGATCACACTCCTCTCTAGTGGCACTTCATATTAGGGAATAGTGGGAACGGTAATCTTTCTAACCTCATTCTCTTCCTCAATATCATCCTCAATAATAACATGAGTATTTGTTGAGAAGCTCGCCTCTAGAGTAGACTATGGTGATGCATGACTCAAAGGTACTACATTCTCGACATACCTCTTTAAACTAGTATCTCTTCTTCTTTTGAAAGCCACAAGAGGTAGATCTTTAGTGGGATGGGGGGAATGGGAACCTAAAACTACTATGCATGGAATAGTATATTTTTAAGAAAAGAAGTGTTTCAGGAATTTTCCATGCATTGGCAATTCCTGATCTTCTCCTGACATATTTTGAAGATAATAAGAATATCCACCACATTTTCTTGTAACAACAAATGGACCTCTCCAAAGAAATTTTAACTTCCCATGTTTCCCTTTATCTTGACACCTGGCATTCCATAACAGGACCATGCCATTCACTTCAAACTTTCTATCTTTTTCCCTTTTGTCAAACAAGTACTTTGTTTATGCCTGCATTTTTTTGTCACACTCTTGGGCCAAGCTTCTAATATCATCCAATTCTGCCAATTGCTCGATTCTATCTTCCATAGGTTCAGGGATGTCCAAGTCTTCCTAGAGAATAAAGTTATATATTGGTAAAAGGTTTTGCATAAGAATCCTTGCTTGTGTCCCATAAACCAATTCAAAAGGTGATTTTCCAGTTGACTTCTTCACTGTGATTCTATCTTCCCAGACCGCCAACCTAAATTTGGAATCCCAAGCCTTTTTATTGTTATTCAACTTCCTTTTAATTATCTTTAGGATACTCTTGTTCCTTGACTCATCCTACCCATTTGCTTGGGGATAATATGGAGATGCATATGAAATTGTTATACCATAAGTCTCGCAGAATCCTTTGAACTCTTCTAATCTAAAGCACATGCCATTGTCTGTGATTACCCTTACAAGTGTCCCAAATCTTGTAATGATTTTCTCCATCAAAAAATTTATCACAACCTTACTAGTGTCTTTCTTTATAGGGATGACTTCTATCTAGTTTTTAAATTAGTTAGTTTCCACTAGTATCCATCTATGGCCTCCACTATATTTCTTTGGTATTTCTCTGATGAAATCAATTCCCCATTCATGAAATGGAGCTTCAACTTGCATTGGTCTAAGTGGCAATGCTCCTTGATACCTCATTTTCCCAAAAAATCTTTGACAAGCCTCATGCTTTCATACATATGTAAAAGAGTCATTGAAAACCCTAGGCCAGTAATATCCAACTCTTAGGATCTTGTGGGCAATGGTTTTGGCCAAAAAATTTCCTCCACAGACTCCTTCATCCATCTCTTTTAACACATGTTTTTCTTGTGATTCATCTAAGCATAACAACAATACTCCATCTCTATTCTTCTAGTATATGTCCCTATCCATAAAGACATACTTTGAGGCATGCAATTTCAAGGCTCTTTTTTTATTTTCATTCAAGTATTTATGGCATTTTTGGTTTTTGAGATAATACATTATATCAATATACAATGGGGTGTTCTCTATGCTTGCAATCATACCTTCCTCCTCCCCTATGTTGTAGATCTAAGATGCTTCAAGGTTTGATTCAACCATGAGTTTAAGCAACCCTTGTCCTCTTACTAATTTGGTGATTTGGATTTCAATATCAAACTCTTGAATTTTGTTAATCCATCTACAACTTCTCCTTGTGACTTCAGTTTGTACAAATACATCCTTAACTATAGCATTAGGAATATATTCAATTATTTTAGCACCTACCAAATAAGGTCTGAAGGCCTTCACCGATTTGAAAAGTGAATATGCTTGCTTCTCTATACTGTAATAATTTAGTTCTACTCCTTAAAGAGATTTGTTGAAGAATGATATTGGTTTCTCATACTCCTCATCATTTTTCTGTAACATCACCACTATGATGGTGTGGTATGATGCAAATGAAAAGATCTAGAATGGTTTGTTGAAGTCAGGGGACTTTAATACTGGTGCTTCCTTGATTTCTCTTTTTATAGATATGAATGCATCAATTTCCTCTATTGTCCAATCAATCTTGGCTCCTTTCTTCAACATTTTTGAAATAGGCTTGACAATCTAAAAAAAATTTGATATAAATCTCCTTACAAAGTTTATTTTTCCAACTTAGACTAAATAACCTTCACTATCTTTGGAATGGGAATCTTGTCTATAGCATCTACCCTTTTTGGATCAATTATGACCCCATCTTTGGACACTATGTGGCCCAACAACTTTCCCTTAGTCACAAAAAAATGACACTTCTTAGGGTTTAAGGAAATACCATACTCCAAGGCTTTGAGGAAGATCTTCTCTAGATGTTCAACATGGTCCTTTTCTTTCTTAGAGTATGCTATGAGATCATCTTGATATACCACCATTATTATATTGATCAGGTCAACAAAGGCAATGTCCATAGCCCTTTGAAGGGTGGCACCAACATTTGTGAGGTCAAATGGAATCCTTACATATACATGTGTTCCCCAAGATGTGGTAAACATGGTCTTATACTATTCTAATTCTTTTACTTTCAGTTGGTTGTACCCTTAAAAACCATCCATCATGGACAACAATTCACATCGTGTTACCCTTTGTAGCATGGCTTCCATGTTTGGGAGGGGATAATTGTCTTTAAGAGGACACATTCAACTTTGAAAATCTGCACAAAGCCTTATGTCTCCATTCTTCTTCCTAATAGGCACCAAGTTGGAAGTAGAATGTCTAATGGGTTTAATAATACCTCCTTCTCTAAGCTTCATGAGTTCTTCATGCATCTTGGGCTCTAGATTAGGATTTATCAGTCTTTGTTTATGTCTGAAGGGTTTTGCATTTGGCTTTTGTGGGATTTCATGTTGAAATAGATCTTCTCTATATGCTTTAAGGTCATCATATGACCATGCAAAAACATGCTTTTACTTTCTCAATAGTGTGATCAACATCTTTCTAATTATAGGGCTTATCTTCTTTCCTATGTACACCTTTTCTGGAGCCAATTTAGTCCCAAGATTAATTTACTCAATATCTTCCCTTCTCACTGGTGTTTGGTTCATAATTGCTATATCATTCCCATCAAACACCCTTTCTAATGCCACTAGTCCTTTGGGGATCTTATTTTTTTGAGTTGCACTACCTCTTGGACATACACAGTTTGTTTACCATCCACTTCTTCAAAAAATGCATTGAAATCAATCTCTTGGGCCTCATACTGATCAATACAGTGTAAGAATTTGATCAGATTTGTGTCATCACTGAAGACCTGCCAATTGTAAATATTGTCATGAATTGCAGGTCTGGTCTTGAGTTCCACTTGTGAGATTCTTGCCAAGGTAATGTCATCCCTTTTCAAGGCCACATTTGCCAAGAAGTCAGCCATTGAGTTTTTTGATCTATCCACCCACTCAATCGAGAAAGAACTAAAGAGTTCTATAGTATCCCATGCTGCATTTCTATATTGCTTCAATCTCTTGCCTTTTGTGGAATACTTTTCCCTCACCCATAAGACAACCAATTCTAAATCTCCAAAAATAGTTAATACTTTTATCCCATGTTTTGTGGAAATGTTTAGACCTAATAACAATTCCTCATACTTTGCTGTGTTATTTGTGCATTCAAATGTTAGAAAAATTGAGTACTTAAATGTTGTGCCATCTAGTGAAATGAAAATAATCCCAGCTCCATTCCCCTCTCTATTGTAGGCTCCATCAAAATACATTTTCCAGATGCCTTGTTCATTTTGAGAAACATCACTAGCAATTGGATCTATGTTTAATAATTTAGGGTTTGAATGCTCAATTCTAAAACTCCCAAGATCCACATCACAAAAGCAATTCATTTGATTAGGTTCAAAGAGATCAATAACATGTTATGATCTAGGCTCTCTATAAAAATTGACCTCTCTTCCATTCACAGGTATTGTGGCATAAGATAAATCTAGCTAGACATTTCCACCTATTGCTATAGTCCATTGTCTAGATAATAACATTCCATAGTAAGGAGGAGTGTCGACCACAATAATGTCCGTTCTATATTTTGCCTCGGGGTATGATGCCAATTTCAATTCTACATCCCATATCACTCTGACTACTGGGACTAATCTATTATCCATGGCATAACACTTCCTGTATATGCATAAAATTGGTCATGTCTAGTCCCGACATTTAATTAAATATTTTATTATTTAATTAATTTCTCTAAAGTCCTCTACATATGATTAAATTTAATTAATTTAATTATATTGTTCATTCACTTTATTCTTTTGTCATGATTAAATAAATTCAACTTTATTTAATTATTTCACATTCATATGTCTGCTTGATTAATTAAATAAATACTTTTTATTTATTATAATTAATTATCACTTTTTGAATTTAATTAAGTCTTTTGATTTAATTAAATTTAAATATATTTTTTCGCCTATTCAAATCTTTCTTCTAATTAATTAAATATATTTATTTAATTAAATATCTTTCATATCTTTTCAAATACATAATTAAATATTTTATTTATGAAATCCTCCATTATTATCCAAATCTTAATTGAATATCTTATTTGATTAAGAAAATCTTCCATGTCACCAATAAATGAATAATGAATTTGATAAATTCATTATTTATCTTTAAAATCTTTCCAAAATCTCACAAAAAGATGATTTTTACAATTCATCTTTATCGTCTCATCTTATCTCTTCTACGAAAAAGGAAACAAATCCTGCTTTCTGGTTTTCTTCTATTTTTATCTCTAGTCTTATCCATCTTCGATCGTTTGATCTTCCAAGAATTTTCACAGTCATTGATCACCTCAGCCAATCAGAATCTTTTCAAAGTTCTATAAATACCCCTACGAACCCAAGCATTGGTTACAACGCATAAACATTAGATACATGCATTCAGGCGATTAGCATTTTAGCATTGTTATCATCAACTTTAGCATTCATAGCATTTCTTAATTCTAGTTTCTTTTAACAAGTAATCATAGCATGTTAATCATATATTAGCATAGCATGCATCCATCTTTAATCTCATTCTCTAGGAAGACCATTTGTTGAGCCTAGCCCAAGATCTGAGAGCAAGCTGGAATCGACAAAAATACTAGAGATAGAGGACAATGGAATGTCTTTGAAGCATAAACAAAGTTTTCATTTCTTTTAGTTATTTTATGCTTTGATTTAAAGTTTCATTGGTGTGTTTGATTTGTTGTTATAAATCCACATTTATTTATTTCATACACATAAATAATCGATCAAACATTTCTGGTGCCCACTGTGGGGCCTTGCCCCATTTTTAACATCCACTTGCAGGTTTTCTAACAAGTTTTTATGTTCTGGAATTCAACTTTCTAACGAAAATTAGCGTTTTAGCGCATACGTGGGTTTCTGTAGTGCATCCAAGATTTCTTTTAGCACTTTTGCAAGTCCTTTGCCGCATTCAGGAACTGTTTCAGCACATATAAGGAACAAAATAGCGCATCCTTTGGCTTACTTTATTTAAATTGTAAAATTTTGCATTCTTAGATTAGCACATTTAAGATTTATTATAGCGCATTAGGGTTTTTTGCAGCGCATTTACTATCTATTTTAGTGCATTAACTATTTGTTTTAGTGCATATGCAAGATCTTTTAGCGCTTACAGGTTGTAACTAAACAAAGTTTCGAGTCTGATGCCTTCTGCAGATAGAGCTTTTTCTGGCTTTAAAAGAACCAATCTAGAATAGTCACATCTGGTTTTAAAAAGAAGCAACCCTAGGGTAGACATGGATTAAAATGAGGCAATCTAGGGTAGTCACCACACATTGATTTTTGCAGTTAAAATGAATCCCATGCTTGTTGTGAAGCAACATCTTCACATAGATTAATTCATTGTCATTTGGGCTCTAAAAAAATAGTTTATGCTTTGTCTATGGCAATAGGTCTATGCTCTCCCCTTAACTGGGTGATTAGAATACCAGACTTGCCTTTTCAATTCATGCAATTTTAATGCTATATTACATCTTGTAGAGGGCCTGCTCTTGTGAGAAAAAGTACTCACCCAAGAGGAACGACCCAAGTGGGTTCAAGCCAAAGCCAAGCTATTCCACCCCACTATAAAATTTAAAGCAAATCTGGGGAAACCCACTTTTTCTAGTAGTGTGCAAGATAACCATCCCCAAAGCCTTTGTTCTAAAGGTTGGGAGGTCTCTTGAGGGAGTTTATTATTGCCGCACCGAATGGAAAACCTTACTACGAACCTAGTGTAGTAGCCAACTGTGTCAGTTTCTGAACATCTTAATAATCACAGTGCAAGGGGAGGGAAGAATCTGCCCCCAAGACACTCACCATATAACTGCCAAGGACCGTTTGCTCAGGGGATCTGGTATCCACTTCCGTCACTCTGAGTACATGCTTGGAAAATACAAAAACATGGGTGCCCCTTTTGGGGTGACACGGCTGTGTGAGTCGACGTAGTTCTAAGATGTGGACTGTGGTTATTATGATGACCTACTTGAGTACTAAGAGTGAGTCTGCCTGAAATTGTCTTTTATGTGTAAAACCTATGAAAATAATTTTTGAAAAACATTTTGAACATACACTTTATTTTTAGTATAGGGCTTAAAAACAACTATTTTCAGAGTGTTTGTTGTGTTTTCAATCACATTAATTCAGATAAAAGATCATCCAAGATGAACATGCAAAAATTCAGCTGGAATTATTCAAAGACTGTTTGAAAAATTACTTTGGAAAAGTTTTTTAGTGCATCTAGGGGATGTTTTAGCAAATATAAGGTCTATTCTAGCACATTCACTGGTTAGTTCAGTGCATTTAGAGCCTATTTTAGCGCATAGACTGAATATTCTGTAAATAGTTTGTCACTGTCAAAGCATTTTTCTGTAGCACATATAGGACATAGAGTAGCGCATCTGAGGTCTGTTGTAGCGCATTTGACTATTTCTTTGGCACATATGCCTATTTCTGCAATGCATACAGGGTACAAAGTAGTGCATTTGTCACTTTTCCAAAATTATTACTTTTTGACAGATCTGATTTTGTAACATCTTCGATCCAGTAGCATCTCGACATTTTTCTCATGCTTAGAGAGTGGAAATCAACCAAATTTGTTAGGAAGTCGATTGCCAATAGGATCAAGAAACCTAAGAAACATTAAGGTTACAAGAAAACCTTCCAAACGAAGGAATTTTTTGTATAAAATTTGAAATGTCTTGCTCCATTACTGTGAGTTCATCCATAGGTACCAAGATTTTGCTAGGGGATTTACCAACGAGTACACTATAGAACCTTTATATTCACGAGCTTATTTCTAGAGAAGAGCTCTATCACAACAACACAATCACAATCAACCTCTCAACTTTGATTATCTACCACAACCTTCTATTGAATATCCAACACATCTAAGTCAAATCCTTCAGTGAGTTTAATTAGGCTATTTGATATACTTCAAAAACAAGGATCAAATCTTAAAAGTGCACCTTTCAAACAAATTTTTGATTATTGATTCAACTTCCCCAATAGGATTTTGATATCCTTTATCATTGGAAGCCACAATCAAGAATTAGGAACGTCTTTTGATCATATCATAAGATTTTCATCTTATCAGATCAAAACATCATCATTTGTGCACTTATCAAATTGTGATCTAAGTCTAGAAGAATGTTTCAAAATCATGTGCCTATTTTTACAAGATCTCAATACAATAAGCTGAGAGAGGATATTCAACAAGAATAACATACTCGAAGAACTCAAGAAGAAGGTGAGAATAGCAACCCCCTTTATAGTGTGAGTCGAAATCCCCTCTTTAACGACAACATGGATGAAAGAGAAAAGAATTTGTTCGCTTCCAATAGAGACATGAGTAGAACTCCGGTAGATAGTGATGATGAACAAGATGAAGAAAATTGCCTTAGAGAAGTTGAACAAGATCCTAAATTTCACAAAGCCTTAGAAAAGATCTTAGAGCACAACAAAGAGAAATATTTCCTATATTTGGCTGACAAAGGAGTTAAATTGCCTCATGATTTTGATACTAAGAAGTTAAAGAAAAGTATTGATGACACACCCTTGTCTGATATTAGTGCATTGTCTCAACAGGTTAAGGCACTTCAAGTACAAATTAAAGACCTACAAGGGGGAACCACAATGAAGACATATGCTCTTGATGACATCTATCCTTATCCTTTTGATTGACGCCTCAACATGATCCCATTTCCCAAACATTGTGAAATCCCAAAGTTTGATTGTTACAATGGGAAATCGGATCCAATTGATCATATTAGGGACTTTTGAAATATGACTTTAGAGTTTTCCCATGAGGATACATACTTGATGTGTTTGTTTCCTAGAAGTCTTGGAGGCCAATCTATGGAATGGCTATCAAAAATCACACCTCTTGTCAAGACATTTGAGGAATTGATTAATGAGTTCATATCACAATATTCCTACAATATACAACATCAAATAACCATGATTGATCTTTGCAAGGCTAAAAAAAAACTTGATGAACCATTCATTACATTTCTTCAGAGATGGAGAAGATTGTTCACTAGATACCCACGCCATGTTCCTGAAAAGGAAAAGATCACCACTTTCATAAATAGCCTAGATCAAGAGATGATCTATCATCTTAATCTTCATTGTCCTCCCTCTTTTTAGAAATTGATTGAAAATTTCATCACCATTGAAAGTGCCTTGGTCCAGAGAGGGATAATAAAACTTGACAAGGACAATCCTAGCTCATCAAATCACCACAATGACAAATCTAAGTTTTGGACTCGCAAAAAAAATGTGGTGAATGATGGTGTTGTATATGAAAATCATGTCTTGACCAAGCAATTTGTTCTTGGTGCTTCAAGTACTCCTCGCAACAATAATTATAATAATGTCAACTCGGTCACAAATCAGGGAAACAATCCTCCTCCCCCAAGGAATAACATGAATGAAACTTTTACTCCCAATCAAGGGAATTCCAACAATAAAGGTTACCATGGAAACAATAATAATGACAATACCATAGGAAATACCCCGAACAAAAATCCACAACGATCTTCATTCTTCTCTAGCAGGAGAACTTTTACTCCATTGGGTCAATCCTTAGAATCTGCATTCAAAGAATTGATGGCTAAAAATTCTCTTACTTTGCCACCCCAACGCAATTTTGAACCTAGTGTGAAACCTCCATCATGCAATGATACATACTATTGTGATTATTATCGGTGCAAGGGCCATCGCACAAATAATTGTCAAGCCTTGAAAAATAAAGTCCAAGACTTAATCAAAAATGGCACCATCATAATAGAAGGACACCAACAATCAAACGAAGACCACCAAGCATTTCACAACCCTTTTCCCAACTATCAAAAGGGTGAGTCTTTTGGAAAAAGTTTGAATCATATCAACGACAATATAATCAATCATATCTACACTGACGATGAGCAGGTCAATGTTATAAAAGTTTAGGAAAAGATGGAATATAGCGAAGTCAATGCAACAAGAGGGGCACAAGCTAAAGTTTTCTTAAAGGGAACTTCTTCAAAATATGTTGTGCCCCTACCTCAACATCAATATGACTTAGTCAATCAACTTGGAAAAACTCCTGCTCAAATTTCTATCTTAGAACTCTTGAAAATTTCCCCAGCACACAAGGAAATTCTAGAGAAGGCCCTTGTTGAAACAACTGTATCTATTGATCTAGATGTGGACCAATTTCAAGCCATGGTGGGACACTTGTCCTCACCCACATGCCTCTCATTCTCTAAAAAAGATGGTGTTTCCATGACTCATCCCCATAACTCATCGCTATACTTAGAAGTCATGATCCACAAGTTTTGTGTCAGACATGTACTAATAGATGGAGGAGTTGGCTTGAACATATGTACCATGAAGTTAGTGCAGGCTTTAGGATTTTCTACGGACTCCATTGATCCCAAAAGAAAGATCACTATTAAATCCTACGATGATGAGGAAAGAGCATCCAAGGGTTTAATCATGCTGCCAATCAAAGTGGGACTTGTCATCAAGAATACTTTCTGTCAAGTATTAGATCATGATCTTGCATAAAACATCTTGTTGGGTCATCCTTGGATCCATGAAATGCAAGCCATCTCATCCACATATCATCAATGTATTAAGTTTCCTTATGACAGACAAGAGATCACAATACCAGCTGATAATTCGAACAGTCATACTTGTGCCAACATCAAAGCTAGTCAAGATACTTTGGTTCCCAACAATCGAGAGCCTCCTAATACTTCTCTCAAAGTTGATACACAAATCAGTCAGTTAACCAAAAGCTTTGACAAGCAACTATGGTTCAAGGAAAATGGAGTAGGGGAGTGCTCTCTCTATCTTGCTAATCTACCTATATCACCTCAGTCACATGGACAACCTTCTATCACACAACATCAGATATATGTAGCATCAACATCAACACAACCACCAAGAAATCCAAATACAAAGTTTAATGGATAATTTATCAAAGAAAAATTCCCCATGGAAGATTCTGAGGATAAAGAAGTTCTAATTTGGCTCTATAAAGATGGAGATGAAACAGTTCTTAATGTCAAACTACCTACTGATCAATATGGTAAATGATATTCAATCATGCAAAAGATGGGTTACGATGGTAATGGTCCTATCGGAAAGAGAAAAGGAGTAGTTGAGCCTATTCACCTTCTAGGACTTGCTACAAAAGATAAAACATGAATAGGCTATGATACTAACTCAAAAGAAAGATGATCTAAGCAGTTGCATGATACTGTCCTCACATTACAAGAAGGGTCTGATACAAGGGAAGCCTGTTTGACAACAATTCATAATTTTGTGGATAATAACTTCGACACAGATTCTGGTGAATACGAGTGGGACACCATCAACAATGATGAGTTCTGGAGGGAAAAAAGGGTTGATGTGGTACAAAATTACACCCCAACTCTAATCGAAGGTGAAGGGTCAGGGTCCCAACCGCAAGAATCTAATCTACAAGGTGACTATGATTCTAGTGATACCGAGTCAGATTTAATCAAACAAGACTATCATGATAACAATACCATCTTTGATCTACCTCATACCTTAGATCCTACAAACAACTCCGTTATGACCATAACCATAGCTGATTTCATGCAACCCGTTGATCCGCTACCTTTGATCCATCCTGATCTCATTGACTGGGATTCATCTAGACCTATCGATCTACCTATGTTTCCAAGTGATGAATCTATCATGACCTTCCTTTCCACAGATAACACAAATGATTGTTCCACTGGTGATTTTCAGCATAGATTCTTTAATCAAGAGAGTGTCAAGTCTCCTAGCTACAAAAATAAAAGTCAAAACGAAAGATCTAATGGTGAAAACCAGAATTTGGTAGTATTAGATCAAATAAAAGATAAAACAAAGAGCATATTAGATGGTGAAAACCTTTTTAAGGCACTAGATGATGGGATACTTGACACTCTCCCAGAGCACTATCATGAGTGATTTCCTATCTTGATTGAGCCTACAAAAGCAGTTAATCTTGAAACTTCAGAAAAACCAAAGATTCTACAGTTAGTTACATCAATGACAGATAAAGAAGTACCTGAGTTCATGGAATTTCTTAGAAAAAATCAAGTCAACTTTTCCTGGTCTTATGCAGACATGCCAGGTCTTGATCCTGATCTTATAATACATCACTTATCCATCAAACTAGGAGCTAAACCTGTGAAACAAAAACTTAGAAAGATGCATCCTCATGTTGCACTACTAGTTAAAAAAGAACTTCAAAAACTCCTTGATGTGGGATTTATAAGACTGATCGACTATGCAGAATGGATCTCCAACATTGTTCTTGTGTCCAAGCTCGACAAAAGTATCAGAATGTGCATAGATTTCAAAGATCTTAATAAAGCATGTCCTAAGGATGACTTCCCGCTTCCAAGCATTGATACTATAGTTGATCTGATAGCTAGCCATGCCATGTATTTACTAATGGATGGTTTTTTTGGTTACAACCAAATCAAGATTGCACCTGAAGACTAGGAAAAAACAACATTTACATGTCCATGGGGGACTTACTGTTGGAATGTCATGCCTTTCGATCTAAAGAATGTTGGGGCTACTTACCATGGAGCTATGACTACAATTTTTCATGATATGATGCACACATTCATGGAAGATTATGTAGGCGATATATTGGCAAAGTCATACACAAGAGAAGGAAATCTTGAAGTATTATCCAAAATATTTACAAGGTTAGAAAAGTTCAAAGTTCGCCTCAACCCTAAGAAATGTGTTTTTGGGGTCACATCTGGAAAACTCTTGGGATACATAGTATTAGCAAAAGGAATTGTAGATCCTTCCAAGGTGCAAGAGATCATGGAAATGCCTCCACCAAGGAATATTAGTCAGTTGAGGTCATTATAGGGATGACTTCAATCTATACGAAGGCTCATTGCATAGTTGGTAGATAAAAGCCTACCTTTCACACATCTATTGCATAAAAATGTTCCTTTCAAGTGGGATGACAAGTGTGAAATGGCCTTTCAACAAATCAAGCAGTACTTAATGAACCCACCAGTTCTAGTACCACCAAATTCGGACCAACCTCTAATCTTATATATTGCTGCAACAAAGACATCTTTGGGGGTATTATTAGCACAAGAGGACTCTACAGGAAAGGAATGAGCAATTTATTACATCAGTCGAACATTAATGGGTCATGAACTCAACTACACTTTCATCAAGAAGGTTTGTCTCACAGTAGTTTTTTCCTCACAAAAGTTTCAACACTACATGTTAACTCACACAATCAACCTTGTTGCAAAGATTGATCCACTCAAGTATCTGCTAAGCAAGGCTACATTGACAGGAAGGTTAGAAAAATGGGTTATGATCCTGAGCGAGTTTGACATCCATTATGTTGATTGCAAAGCAATCAAAGGACAAGTTATCGCTGATCAACTGGCTGAAGCACCACTACAAGCTGCGCATCCCATGCACATTGAATTTCTAGATGGTGATGTCTTCACTACATAATCCAAACAACCATGGTCATTATATTTTGATGGTTCTTTCACTCAACACGGATCGGGGGCAAGCATACTCTTTGTCACCCCTCGAGGAAATACCATTCCTCGGTCATATAGGCTAATGTTTCCATGCACTAACAACATAGCCGAATATGAAGCTTTAATCACTAGACTCAAGATCTCATTGGAATGGAGGATCAAAAAACTACAAGTTTATGGTGACTCACAGTTAGTCATTAATCAAATCAATGATGATTATCAGACCAAAGATGACAAACTGTTGCCATATAAGAAAATGGTTGACAATTTCAAGAAGTACTTTGTGCATATCAAGTTCATACAGATTCCAAGACTTGATAACAAAGCAATTGACACCATGGCCACGATCGGATCATTGCTACAACTCCCAAAAAATTAGGCTTGCTATGAATTTTTGGTGGAACAATCGTTTACACCTGCTTATGACACACCTAAAAGCCAAATCATCTGCCACTTAGTAGGATTCGATTCACCCTGGTATGGCAAGATTTATGCCTACCTAAAAGACATCTTACCACCTGACTTATCTCGTAACCAAAAGTGCAACTTTATTCGCCAATCCTCTCACTATACTCTTATCACTAACATCCTTTATCACCACGGTCTTGATGGTACTTTACTTCGATGTCTTGAACGTGATGAATCTGACAACGCTTTACAAGAATTTCATGGTGGGATTTATGGCACTCATTCAAGTGGACTAACCTTATCCAAGAAATTGATTAGAATGGGTTACTACTGGCCGACTATGGAGAGAGAATCATTCACTTTTGTGAAGTGCTCTAAATGCTAGATTCATGGGAATCTTATTCATGTTCCTGCACAAGAACTTCAACCGTTCACACCAACTTGGCCATTCTCTCAATGGGAGTTAGATCTAATTGGAAAGATTCATCCCTCATCATCGAACAAACACAAGTTTATCATCACAGCGACAGAGTACTTTACCAAGTGGATTGAGGCAGTACCTCTCACTAAGGTTATCGACAAAAAAATCTTGTCATTCATACTCAACTATCTCATTTGTCGGTATGTCATTCCCAACTCCATTATCACAGATAATGGATGACCATTCGAGAATCAGGATGTTGATGAACTTTGTGAGAGATTCCATATCCAACACAAATATTCAACACCTTATTATCCACAAGGGAATGGCCAAGCAGAGGCCTCGAACAAAACAATACTAAAAATATTGAAAACGACTGTGAATGATGCAGGGAAAGATTGGCACGTTCAACTTAATCCCGCATTATGGGCCTACAAAACTAGCATCTGAACACCAATAGAAGCAACACCGTATGCTCTTGTCTGTGGAGCAGAAGCCATTTTGCCACTAGTGGTTGAGATTCCATCACTAAGGGTATCATTGAAGGGTCTCACAACAGATGATGAATACAGAGTTTCTAGAGTACAAGAATTGGAACTCCTTGATGAGAAGAGACAACGAGTAGCTAATCATTTGAAAGCATATCAACAGATGATGTCTCACAGCTATAATCACAGAGTCAAGCCACGTACCTTTCAGGTTGGTGACCTTTTTTTGAAGGAAAACCCATGCAATCAGCAAGACAGAGAGAAGAAAGTTAAGTTTGAACCAAATTGGCTGGGTCCTTACGTGGTCATCGTAGTATATGGTTCAAGAGCATAGAAGCTATCAACACCAAAAGGGAACCTGTTTGACAAAACCATCAACAACATGCACCTGAAAAAGTATTATGTCTGAAGTAGTTATCCTCATCCATAAAAAGTCCTAAAAAAAATACAAAAACAACAAAAAAAGTCCTAAAAAAAAATACAAAAACAGTAGAAAAAGTCCTAAAAAAAGCAGAAAAAGTCTTGAAAAAAATAACAAAAACAGTAGAAAATGTCCTAAAAAAAATAAAAAAATCAAAAATAAATCAGAAAAATGCAATAAACACAAATAGTCAAAATCTGGCAAACAGATGTTATTTGTAGCTCTCCATCTATTAACTCATGTTTTGCACTTAGCTTCTCAACCTTCATTTCATCCATCATCCTAGGGTCATAATAGCATCATACTGCCATTATTTTCCTAGAACGATAATGTCTTACCATGGCTTGATCGTTGTACATATTCATTTTAGCAAGTTCTGCCAATATTAGGGGAAAATTTTGACATATTGGGGACAATCAACTTTCAGAGTTTACTGAAACAACTAGACAATGATGTAACATCTGATCATGCAAACAAACAATCAAATCACATGAATAACTACCCAATCATTGATCCATCTCATATTTTTCAGCAAATTTCATATCATGACTCATATCTAGATGATCTAAAATCTGAATAATGTTTGGAATAGCAGTATTATATTTTGAACAATGGTTGTTTGATTTTCGTTATCATTCCTCTAGAGCACACTCAATGATTTACTAAACTAGAGTGTCGAGGAAAGAGAATGATTTTTCTTTGTCTGTTGTCTTGAGATTGACTATCAATTTGGTGCAAATATGTCGCGAGACATGATTTTCAAAGCATATCATTAATGACAGTTCCAAATTTGCATCAGAAAGTAGTTAATCTTTGTCTGTTTATGAAAGAAATGCCCAGGTCATCCTGGTTCAATTATACCTTGATGCTTGTGCTCACTTGCTATATCAAAAATCATGAAAGTTGTACTCAGGTCATCATTGATGCTAATTTCCCCTCTAATGCTTGTACATACTTCCAACATTTTAAAATGCTCTATGATGATTCAAGAAAGCTAACACAAGGCTCAACAAATGTTTGGTTTCATTTCATTCCATTTTATTTAGATCATTATACATATCTGCATATTGTATTTGCATCAGAGTTTTGAAAGGCTGAACAAAAACATCAACGACCATCATGTCTCTTTGGACTATTTGTGGAGGACATTCAGACATTTGTTTCATTATCATCTTTTATCTTCATCATCATTTCCTTAATTAGTATCATTTCATTCAGGTACTCTACATATCATATAGTTTATCTTTTATCATTTATTTTTCATATCATTTAGATCCTTTATCATTTATTTATCCTTCATATCATTTTTATCTTTTATCATATCATATCATTTATCATTTTATCATTTCGTCGTTATCATTTCATTTTATCATTTTCATTTATCATATCATTTTATCATTATCCTTATCATTTCATTTTATCATTATCATTTTATCATTTTATCTCAATTCATCATCATATCATTACATTTTATCATTATCATTTCATTTTATCATTATCATTTATCATTATTTCATCATCTCATTACATTTATCATCATCTCATTTCATATCATTTTCATAACATTTCATCATCTTTTATCATTATCATTATTATTTTATCATCATGCCATTACATTTCATTACATCATACATTTCATACCGTCATTGCACTCATCTCTCATTTTCATATCATCTATCATGACATTTTCCTAACTCATATACATTCTACAAATTCATGATGCATCTCATAAACATAAACATAACCATTCATTTTTCATCTAATCATCATTGTTCATTGCATTTGAAAACTCCAAAAAAAAAAATTCATACATACATTACATTTCCACATCATTTTTTCAAAAAACCCATGGCATATTTTCATAATCACATCCTAGGTCATCCACCTACATGACATCATTAGTACACATCACAAATCGACATCATCACATGTATCATCCTGCATATCATGTTAGTCATCAAATCAATATAATGCAAATCAAAATCCATACTACATCATACTACATGCATGAAATACCACATCATCACATCAAACACACACATCATCAAAACTCATCGCTGCTACATATCATCGCTCATCAAAAATACATACAAATGTCCAATGTCCAATGAAATTGAACAGTATACAGAGATACATGAGATATGATAAAAAAAATATACATGCTCCCACAAAGTGATATACATCAATAATCCCGTATCAATATCTCAAGGTTGGCTGGTGGACCCCCTTGATGGAGCTGGTCTCGAGGATGATGGCTTGCCACTAGTCCCTACATCAGGATCTTGTCGTGGACCTGTGACCCCTCTGCTATGTGTAGTCATCCGTGATATGCTCCTAGTCCTACTATGGGACCGAGGGTAAGGCTCTCTGCGGTCAGGAGGACACAACTCCTCATACCTCACCCGGTAGTACTCAGCCTCCCTAGCAATCTCAAACCCCTCTATAATGGACTCTCGTAAAGATGCACTCTCAACAGTGCCCATGAGTCTATGTGCCACACCCTCTGCCTCCACTGCCCTTCGTCTGAAAGAATCCCTCTCTGTTATCAACTGGGCTACTTGTGGGTCTGGGGTAGGAGGAGGTACCTGTACCTGTACCTGTGCCTGTGCCTGTTCCTATGCAAGTTGTGCCTATAACTGCACTGCCAAACCCTAAGCCTAAGCCAACTAGCTCTGCAATTGCACCTGCTGCCCCTGAAGTGTCTATACCTGGGCCTGTAGCATATCTATCTACCCCTGCTGCATTGTAGAGGTGACCTTGATCACTGTTTATCGTATGGTATCACTCCTCAACCTCTGCATGCCCTGAGCACTGCCCAAGATATTAGTCCTCTGTCTCACTAGCCTTTGCTCCTCCCCTCATCCATCTCCGCTGTCGTCCCCATCACCATCATCTGAGCTCTTCTCCCCATCTCCACTCTCCTCCTCATCTCCACTCTCCTCTGCCAACTTCTTGCTTCACACCTGCCACATCCTCTTGTCTCCTAACCCCTGGCTGCGGTGCCACCAAAATGGGAGTCGGCTCATCTAGACATGTGAACTATGGAAATGGGTGTGTGATAGTAAACAGAGTACTCCTTTGACATGCCTGCATCAACAATATATGGTCTTCCATCCCATACCTTGGGCTATAAAGTTGTATACTCTGTATACGCAACCTGATAAGAAATGCAGGGCCCCCATCTAGGCTCATCCTTACATCGTCCATAGTGCGCAACATCCTGAGGCATCCCCTATGTAAATCCAAACTGCCTATGTACTCGCAAGGCCAAAAACCTCTCTATGATGAATGGAGTATGACCTATCACAAAATAGGGTATACATACAAATGGCATCTCCATATGATCTCTATCCCACGCCTCACAATCCATGTAGGGCCTCCATATCATTGAATCCATATCATCCAGGGTCTATCTCCAATAGTCCAACTTGCCCAGCTTGGGTTGGACAAGTGAAATAGAATATGCATATACATATGGCCTACCTGGTGGCCTAACTCTCAGACACAGTGGTCTCGTCACAACAATATGCTCCCAAGCCCAGATATGGAGCAGGGTAATGCCACACGACAAACTCGATGATCCTCTATATACCACTTGGTGCAAGTCGTGATATAAATGAGCTAACATACAGCTCCCCTAGGCATATCTCTGTAGTTGAACCATCATCTGCTCGATGATCCTCCCCCACCCAACTGATAGTCCCTTTGACCAGCGATCCAAACAAAGGAAGCCTCTAATGAATGCACCCAACACTAAAGGTAAGGCTGGATATCCCCTAAAGCCTTCCCATGGCACCCAATACCCTAATATATGCACATCACCATACACTCTCCTCAGTGCCTCTATACCACCTAACTCCTTGTGGTCATAGAACACAAGGGCATCTACCACTGGGATCTACAAAATCCTGTATACATCCTCTGAGGTCACCATCATCTCACATGTCAGAAAATGAAAAGTATTGTGCTCAGAATGCCATCTCTCAGCTAGCACGGTCAACAGTCCCCTGTTAACTTGAATAGGGGGCATAGACAACAATGGTCCCAACCCACATCCAACTATCAACTGCACATCTTTAGGTGTGAGATCTCGTATCCGATCCCAACCTGCAAAGAAGTGCTCTCTAATATGGAGGCTTTTGAAAACCTCCTATTTTTGGTCATCACAAGGACAATCAATCAAACTCATATCATCAACTCATATCAAAACAATCTATCTACTTCACATCATACATATCAGTGACCCATATCGAATGACCCATCTCAATCGGATTCATATCAAGTGACACATATCAGACTCCTATCAAGAGAATCATATCACATGAACCATATCAAGTGTTATATCTAAGAGACTCACATCATGAAATCAATGCAAAATCATTCTATTTGAATATCAAATCAATCTATTCTATCATCATTTACTATTTGTTTTTCTTTTTCAAGAAAGAAAATTTATCAACAATCAAATCATCATCCTATTTGTGCTTCAGTCACAAATGCAAATATGTTTTTAATTACATCATCTACTATTTTTTTTCTATCATAGAAAGCAAATTTATCAGAAGATATATTAGTCATCTACTCTTTGTTTTCTAAAAGAAAAATTATCAGCAAATCGTAAAGCAATCAATCATTTCTCAAACTTTCTATCATTTCTATCCATATCAACATGATGACAAAGACAATTTATCTATCTATTGACCAAAGAAGCAATAATACATCATCATTTCCATCATACAACATTCTGTCTAAATTTTCCTAGATGCACTACTCTATGGCCTAAAAGCGCTAAAACCCTAAATGCGCTAAAATACCCAAAGCGCCATTATGTGCCTTGAAAGCGCTAAATTAAATCCTATATGCGCTATTTCCCTATATGCGCTAAATCCCTAATCGAATGTGCCATTTCATCTACTTGATGCGTGAAAACCCTAAAAGTGCCATTTTGTGTCCTAAATGTGCTAATGTACCAAATTTTCTATCGACCTCCTATAAGTGCTATTTCACCTATCGAATGCGCTAATATGCCTAAATCCTTAAAGCGCTAAATTATTTCCTATATGCACTACAAGACACATCGTAAGTGCTATTTTATTCCATAAAAGTGCTAAAACATACTGTGACAACCTAAATTCGTGCCAAAATACATCAAAAATCAACTAAAAACAAAAAAATTCAAAGGAAAGTGGGTTGAATCGACTCATCGGTGGTCCATACGCAACTAGTCTCTAGTATCGGTGGGCCCACTCAAATCTATGCCTGTGATAAGGAATCTCCATCTCGCCAAGTCACTGTCAGAGCAAATAGTTTCTAAAGTCAAAAGGTGATAATGACTTATCCTTTTTACCCTTTTACCTTTTAAGGGTCAAACAAGGTGAGTTTTTGGTGGCATTTTGTTATTTTCAATCTGGGGCAGCTTTTAATCAATTATCGGGAGCTAAATCACTGCATCCCTCTCACCATACGAACTTTCATCACCAACTCAACATTTTTCTCATCATTAGTGATTTACCTCCCAAGGAGGCATCATCAATATCAACCACATTAATCAGGGGCATATCGATTAAAAATTTTCTTATTAGGGGAAAAATCAAACACAACAAAATTTCAAAAGTAGGAATATTTTCTTTGAAGCAATGCATTTCACACATCACTTCAAAGAGGGGAAAAATGTATATGCATAAAATTGGTCATGTCTAATCCTGGCATTTAATTAAATATTTTATTATTTAATTAATTTCTCTAAAGTCCTCTACATATGATTAAATTTAATTAATTTAATTATATTGTTCATTCACTTTATTCTTCTGTCATGATTAAATAAATTCAACTTTATTTAATTATTCCACATTCATATGTCTCCTTGATTAATTAAATAACTACTTTTTATTTATTATAAATAATTATCATTTTTTGAATTTAATTAAGTCTTTTGATTTAATTAAATTTAAATATTTATTTTCGCCTATTTAAATCTTTCTTCCAATTAATTAAATATTTTATTTAATTAATTTCATCCACATGTCATTTCTTAAACAATTTAATTAAATATATTTATTTAATTAAATATCTTTCATATCTTTTCAAATCATAATTAAATATTTTATTTATGAAATCCTCCATTATTATCCAAATCTTAATTGAATATCTTTTTTGATTAAGAAAATATTCCATGTCACCAATAAATGAATAATGAATTTGGTAAATTCATTATTTATCTTCAAAATCTTTCCAAAATCTCACAAAAAGATGATTTTTACAATTCATCTTTATCGTCTCATCTTATCTCTTCTACAAAAAAGGAAACAAATCCTGCTTTCTGGTTTTCTTCTATTTTTCTCTCCAGTCTTAAATCCATCTTCGACTGTTCGATTTGCCAAGAATTTTCACAGTCATTGATCACCTTAGCCAATCAGAATCTTTTGAAACTTCTATAAATACCCCTGCGAACCTAAGCATTGGTTACAATGCATACACATTAGATACAGGCATTTAGGCGATTAGCATTTTAGCATTGTTATCATCAACTTTAGCATTCATATCATTTCTTAATTCTAGTTTCTTTTAACAATTAATCGTAGCACGTTAATCATATAGTAGCATAACATGCATCCATCTTTAATCTCATTCTCTAGGAAGAACGTTTGTTGAGCCTAGCCCAAGATCTGAGAGCAAGCTAGAATCGAAAAAAACACTGGAGATAGAGGAAAATGGAACGTCTTTGAAGCATAAACGGAGTTTGCATTTCTTTTCTTTATTTTATACTTTGATTTAAAGTTTCACTGGTGTGTTTGATTTGTTGTTTTAAATCCACATTTATTTATTTTATACACATAAATAATCGATCACACACTTCCCATAGGTAGTGTTCAACCACAAACCTAATGCCTTCATGACAACTAAAGGCATGATATTGATTGCTACCCCTAAGTCAATCATGCAATTTTTGATCAACTTGTTATTGATCACCAATGTGGTATAAAATGATCCTCCTAGGAAGGATTCTTTGTAAGGGTGTCTCCCAAATAGACCTCTGGTGCCTTTGTAGTTTCCTGCCCAATGACATTGACATCTTTCTTTTGATCCTTGTGTTTGTGAGATGTATTGGCAATCAATTTGAGGGTTGTGTCTCTATACTCATCAATTTTCATCATCTCCATCAAGGGCACTATCATTTTTATCTAGGTTAGTTCTTGAGCAATGTCAAATGAAGCAGTTATCCCTTGCTCTATTTTCTCTATTTTAGCAACCCTTTTTCCTTCAGTTTGCATTTTGTCATTATTTGGTTTTTTCTAAGTTTCAACATTTGTATCCTCCTTTTGAGCAATCTTCTAAGGATTCTTTGCTTCACCCTTCTTTTGATCAGATGAGACATTCTCCTTATGTTTTTTCTCCTTTATAAACATGCCTCTAGGTGTCCCCTAGTCTACATCTATGGGCTTACTTATTAGGTTATATCTATTCTTCTTTGCTTCAGCCATAGCTTTTGCTGTGATGGCCCTTTTCTCCTCTTTTGTTGGTGTTCTCAATTGAAACTATGGTGTTATATTGTATGCATAGGGTACTTCTTCTATATTGTCTTCTAAGTCAGGGAACACTTCTTGTTCCATATTAACATTGTATTTCTGATTGGTGACATCATATTCATACCTATCCTTAGAAGATGAATGTCCCTCATTGGTCTAATGGGACCCCCATCTTAACATGTTCATGGTGTGGAGATCTCTATCTTGTTCTTGTAACTACTCATCTTCTTGGAAAGTTTGAGCCAATACATAGTGTTCTGGGGCATGGGGTCCATGACATGGTGGACACCATGGTGTAGTATCTACTACATGTGCCCCATATTTCTTCAAAGGATCTGGTGTATCTTTCCAATTTGGCTTACCCACTGGTCACCCATCCTTCCAAGTGGTGTTATAGGGCATGTCATGCAATCTTGGCCTTTCATTCCTGTATTGATTTTCTTGTCTACTTTGAGGATTGTTAGGATTTTGTGGGATCCTAAAATTGTCTCTTTTTCCAATCATGTCTGAAGCTTTCTTATTATTTTCAATGGTTATAGTAGCCTTTTGTGCTTCGGTCAAGATTCTAAGACATTTTTTCTAATCTTGTAACCTTTTTTAGGATCAAAAGCTTTCAATAGATGCTTAAAGTTGTTGAATCAACTAATTTAGATCCCTGTGGTATCTTGTTATTGATCTTGGAGAATATTTGATTAAAGTAATAAACTGATTCATTGTAATGTTTATGTATCCCTATTAACTCATGTAAAGAAAATTCAGGAGCACATTGATTCCCATATTGCTCTAGAAATTGATCTTTGAAGTCTATTGTAGAGGTAATTGAGGCATCTGGTAAGCTATTGAACCAATCCCTTGCTTCTTTAGTCAAGAACATCATGAATAGCCTCACAAGGACATCTTCCTATTACATGCCTAAGTCTTGAACAAAAGCATCAAAGCTTTTTATGTGTTCCTCTTATGTAGTTGCATTACTTCTTGTGAATTTGGGGAAAAAATTTCTCAAGTTACTATCAATGGGGTATATTGAGTATCCAGTCAAGTCAAATTGTTTGCTTAGACACATAGGATTTTGTGGATAAGGATTT
This sequence comes from Sequoia sempervirens, assembly GCA_007258455.2. NCBI lineage: Eukaryota > Viridiplantae > Streptophyta > Pinopsida > Cupressales > Cupressaceae > Sequoia > Sequoia sempervirens. The sequence goes on along the minus strand of VDFB02000010.1, from coordinate 5,176,590 downwards.
TGATGTGGCGGATTGGGATAATATTTGAATCCATGTTGAGGTTGATAAACATTTGGTTGGAAATTTTGGTGTGAATATACATTTTGATGTGGCACATGGTGCTGATGGTGTGGAACATGTTATCGTGGTAGTTGGTAAGACTATGGGATGTTATTGGTATTTTGTAAATATGAATTTTGTGGTGGCATATTATATTGCACATTTTGTTTTAGCTTCCCAACTGTGTTGTAAGGTTTTTTTGAAGTACCTAGAGCACTTGTATTCTAAGATGGCCCATGTGGATTGATGTTACCTTCTTGCTTATGGGGAGGGACATACTTTGGTTGTTTTGTCTTGTGGACATTCATCTAGGACATTTGGATATTCATCTGGGACATTTTTTACTTCAGTTCTTCATTTTCTTTTATCAACTCATGTCGTCTTCTGACTTCCTCCTTATGTCTTTCCACATGTTCTTCCAATTATTGAGTGGTCATTTCATCATAATTATGAATAGGGGTAGAGTGATCCATGAATCCATACTGGTTCTCTTCCCCTTGTTGTAATGAGATCATGTGGTCATACTCATTTTTCCTTTTAGTTTGTTCCTCATCACATTGGGTATAAAACTCCATTTTTTGAGGGTCTTCTTTAAAGCAGAAAACAAGAAGACCAATATTTTCTTGTCCTAATGGAGTATGGGGATCTTTGAATAGATCATCATTATGGTATTCTGATTCATGCAATGTATCAAAGCTATTGTGCAATGTGGGAGGTTGTTCCTAGATATTCTCTTGATTGATGAATGCAATGTCTAGCTATTTAGATGTTGTCTTGTTTTTATCACTATTAGCTCTTGGGAGAGAAGAGTCGTGTTTATCTATCTATTTGTTGTCATTCTTCTTTAGACTATCTTTGTGAAAATATCTCTTGCCATTCATTTCATAAGATGCTTTGAAGCTCTAAACTCTAGGGTTTGTTCTTTTGGATGTGTACTTCAATTTCTCAATCATGCATTCATTCCTACAAAATTTTGGTTGAGTCACAACTCACTTTTATGAAAAGTGAGAAAAGTTTACAATCATCTATGTTTGTTCCAATAGAGTCTTTTGATGTTCAATGTAACAATTCAATTTTGGGGCTTTGTTGACTCTATGAATGGATAGGTTAGAACTGAAATCTTCTTGAATTTCTCTAGTAGAGTGGCCAATCTATTAGGTCTTAAAAATGTAGGTTTTTAAACCATAAGAGGGTGCAAATATCTTAATACGTTTTTAGCCAATGAACGAGGTAAATATGATTGATAACCCTCTTCTCTTTAGGCTCTGCTAGACCTAGGCAAGTGTACCTAAATGATAAGGAATATTTGAATGTTTGGATATGATCTCTAATTTGGGAAATCTACTCACAATGGCATGTGGGAGTGAAGTAGATGCAAAGCTTAATGCCTAATTCCTACTAAAAGTGTTTTCAATGATCAAGAGTGTGAGTAAGATTTGTGTAAAGTTTGTTCTAAAGTTGACTAGTGCCAATTCTATTGGGTGAATGGATTCAAAGGGTGGATAATGAGGATGAAGATAGATTTGTAAGATAGGTGGATCTACTCCTCAACTTAACTCTAACTGTTGGGTAGTTTTAAATGTTTGTACCTTGTACAAACATGTAGGTTAGTTGGTTATTGTACTCTTCTTTAGTAATCCCAGTGTTATCCTCCCAAATCACTGTGATAGTAATTCACTCTAACTAGAACCCAATCAAAATAGCCACACAACAACGATAAATTTGAATGACTTAAGAGAACCACTTTGGAGATAGCACAACAACACATAAGAATGAATATCAACACAAAATTTGAATGCTAAAAGTAAATCACCAATTATAAGAAGTCTTCTCCATTATATTACTTCAAAAGAGGTACATTAACAATAAAAGTCTTTGAGATATGGAAATGGATGGATGAAATATGCAATCCTAATGCAACCTATCTACTACCACTAGTGATGATGATAATGATGATCAAATTGGGCTTTGGTTTCCCCTTTTTATACAGGAAACAAGAAGCTACACACCCATTACAAAAAGGTGTGACATTTGATAACTAGAAACATGTTTTAACACAAACATAAAACTTAGTAGTTTGTAGGTGGATGACCACAATCAGTTTGTCTTCTATCAAGCTACCATGATCACCAAAGACCTATTCAAGGCTCATGCCCCATGATAATGCATCCATAGCTGCCAAACTTTGATGCTTTGTCCCCTTTTACTTGGCTCGTGCAATGAAAATGTTGATCTTCGACGGATGTTCAATATATCCTATATTTTCATAAGTTTTTGCATTATTTATGATATCCTTCATCGTGTATTTAGGTTCAAATATTCTTCCTAGTTGCACATGTGTCTTTTTGAGCACCCTATCTTCATCATTAATGTCATCAAGAGCCATCGACAAATATTGAGCTATTCATCCTACCATACATCCTGGTCTTTTAAGTTTCTTTCTTCAAAGAAATTTAGCAAAGCTATACTTAGTGACTGACTGAAGTCACTCAATTCTTATGTCAGGTTGTTATGAAATTTGACGTGTGCATTCATAAGCTCTTGAAATTCTTGAAGCACACTTTTGTTATCACCTTTCTTTTCCTTTATGTGTAGTTCCACCTCCTTCATTCTATCACACAATATATTATCTTCTAGCAATGATGCATATGTTTTGTCATGGATGACCCAAAAATTTTCAACAAGTTTAATCATATCATCGAATCTTCTACACACCAGTTTCAATGCCATTTCAAATGTAGTAGTCTTTAGTTTTTTCTTCAATTCCTCTTTCCCTTTCTGGACTATTTCATATTTACGTTTCCAATAAGTGATCTCAAAAATTTCTTCAAGTACTTTCCTTTCATGTTCAATCAATGGTGAGTAAGGTCCCGAGGAGGAGGGTAATCTATCTCTCTAGTTGATCACTTCCTCCTTCAATCTCTCATTTTTATCAGTCAACCCCTTATTATCTCTAACCAATTTTTGAATTTGAGCCTTGGTAAAATTGGCCACATTTACATTCAAATCAATAGTCTCCATAGGGTCTATATCCCCTACTCTTTGTACTAGAAGGTGACCAAAGATATTATCATGATTGTTGATAAGGAAAGGCCTCTTTCCTGGTGGTTACAGTGCCCAAATCTGCAAGGTAGTGTTATCAGGATTATACCTTGATCTTGTATATATATTATCATTGGCCTCATTTGTCAATTGCAAGGACTTGTTCTCTCTTTTTAGGAAACTATCAAACACAATGGCTAAGTTGATGTCCCACCCTAGAAGAAGCATGACCCCAACTTCTTGTAATAGTGCTCTTCCTCTTTTAGGAGTCATATTATCCATTTCTTTATCAACTTCATGTTGGAGTTCTTTCAAGGTACCTGCTTCCTTCTCAGGGTTGATTTCTTTTAGCCTTTCTCTTATAGTTCTTCCTTTATATTCATAAATGAATGATTTAAACTTAGATTTTTGAACAAAAGTGTCATTTGCAATGAATTATTTGCTAGCCCGATGTCTCACATCATCAAACAATTCATTAGAAGTTTCAAATGTGATCACACTCCTCTCTAATGGCACTTCATATTGGGGAATAGTGGGAATGGTAATTTGTGTAACCTCATTCTCTTTGTCAATATAATCCTCAATAATAATAGGAGTATCTACTGAGAAGCTCACCTCTGGACTAGGTTGTGGTAATGCATGAATCAAAGGTATTACATTCTCAACATACCTCTTTAAACTAGTATCTCTTCTTATTTAAAAATCCATGAGAGGCACACCTTTAATCAATTCTTCATCATGTAGAATCAACTGCTCAATCCTTTCCATAGGATCTTGTATTTCATGGAAAGATTCTACATATAGTGGATTATTGTTTCTTGTCCAAGCCTCAACCATAAAAATTATGTTGTAAGAAACTTTCCTCATCATTAATTGATTTTCATCACAATTCCTAATAACATCATCCATAAAGAATTTGTGAGATCTTGGCATCATAAATAAAGTTCTCAGGGTCAAATTTCTCCCTCTTGTTTCCCAATGTAAAGCAATAATAATCTATTTTGTTGCCAATAGATTCATACCCTATATTAGCAATGATGGTATAGTCACCAAAACATAGAGTAGAAGGCATAAAAGTTTGTATTCCATAGCTTTTGAGGTGCATGAAAGCTAAGCAAGCCATTTTCCTTACAATCTCAAGGTATACAACCATGTCTGGTACATTTTAGGCAATAAGGATGGAGATACCTCGAATTCCATACACTCTAATCATAGTACAATCCTCAAATGCATACCAATCCCCCCAATTATGGTTTATCTTTCCCTCAAGGTTTTTCTCTTTTGGCCTGAGGAATCTTTGTATCTCCGGGGACAAATTGTAATCACATTTGTGGCCAAGCAGCTTATATAAGTGTTTGACAAAATATTCTTCAAAATACAAATAGTGGGATCTCCCGCATCTACTGTCCCAGATGGATGTCCACATCTCCCAATATAATATGTATAAGTAGTGAATAATGCTTGAAGTTGATGTCATCGCCATTGTTCTTAATGGAAGTGAGAGAAGTGTTAATGACCTCAGATAAGTATTCTACATAATCATAGGGCCTAGCATCTTGGATTTGGATATTTGTAGCTAGAACCATGGGAGCTATAGTCATGTTGGTAGAAGAAAGAATTCCTAAGACCTAGCCAGTTGAATAGTAGGTGTACTAGTAATACTCTTCAAATGAATCCATAGAAAATGGAGGTTTTTCATTACTGGAAAATATTTTGAGTTGGTTCCCTAGGCCCTTGGGTCTGCGTAGAGGTAATTCCCACCTCATATAACTTGCATCCATGGTCTCATACTCTTCTATCAAATCCCTTATCCTTAATTTTGTCTTCAGGGATGTGTCTAATTGAAAGACCATGCAGATATAATTATGTGTTATGATAATAAATTGTGAGCCATCATGAGAATAAATTTCCCTTGTTTTAGAGTTGTAGTTTCTAACCAATGTTTTAATCAGTTCCACATTAACAAACATGTTGGGCATCACAAGTTTTGAAAAAATCATGTTCCAGGGATTCGAGACAAGCCTATGTGTGTATTTCTTTTTGTAATGATATATAAATATATCATAACCTCTATGTGGAGTGCACACATCTCCTAGATTTTGTGCTTATCTTCCAATGTTTCGCATGAAGGATTTGATTGAGTTGTTCTCCTAGATTTTGGTCCGGACCCAAGACACTAATCTATTAAGTCTCGCTTTAATGGCTTGGCCTCTATTTCTAACCTTTTTATTTTTGGTTTCTATGGAGTTTTATCCATCTTAAAACCCTACTTGTACAACACTTCAAACAAATTTTTATAGAGCACATTCAACCGAGCCAAGAGTACTTACTTGAATGAATGTTGCAATTTTTGGGCTACTTGTCATTGTCCAACTTTGCCTCCTCGATATTCAACCACAATTCTTAGTGATTCTGATTTCTTATGAGTTAGATATATCAAGATTTGGCATGCTCGAACTAGCTTTGGTTCATAAATGGTGCTTGTGCCACCTTTCTAATCAACTACAATATTAATGGCAGTTGTCTCTTCAATGACCTTTTTAGTCATGTCAACCAGGTGAGACATTATTTCATAATGTTGAAGAGACATTTGAGTTTATCTATTTTATCCCGCAGGGTCCCCTCGATGGATACTCTTCAAGTTCTTGAACTTTTGACATTTGAATGTCTATGAGACTTGTGAGCATTTCTCTCTAATAACCTTGACGTATCCATGTTCCTCTTTTTAATTAGTGTTTCTTCAAGTAACCCCCTTCTGTATCTTTGAAATGTCGAAGAGACCTGTGGTTATCTCTCTTCAATGTCTCATAGTCTCATCAACGATATATGTTTGTAGCTACACCAGAATGTTGAAGAGACTTTTAACAATGTTTGCTCTATGCTTCCTTGTCTCTTCGACATCTTATTCTTAAAAAAAAATTGAAGACTTTTATCAATGTCTGTTCGATGCCTTTATGTCTCTCTGACATTTTGTTTTCACTTTCTCTTGCAGTGTCGAATAGACTTCTTCATTTCTCACTATGGCACACTGACGTCTTTTCAATATTGACATTGTACTCATCCAACCCTATTCTTATCAGTAACTTACCATTTATTTTATAATAATCTCTATATGTATGAGAGATGTTTTTTTGTTTCGTGAATGCGAAATAATCCTGTATCCTCAGAGTATTGTTGTCACCGTGTCATGCTAGAGAGACAAGTTAGTTTTCTTCTTTGATACATCCAAGTCTCCTTGATATATTATTCCTTAGATTGTCAGAGATACATTTGAGCATGTCTCCTCAAATTATGAAGGTTTCATCAATGTTTTCATCAACCTTCTATTGACTTTGTTGGAGAGACAATGGCGCAACTCTCGTTGATGTGGCATTGTCTTGGCGACATACCCTATGATGCCGAGGAAGTTCCTTAGAAATGGGAATTATTTCAAGATGGAAATTAGAGGCTTTATTTTATGAGTTATGTACACTAGGAAATTTTATGTTTAACATCAAATACAATAAAATCAAGTATAATGGGTGCTTATGGTGGGAATGGGATGATAAATAAAATGGGGGACATGTAGAAAACCAAGGTGGATTTTTTAGCTCCAACAGGCAGGTTACCTTATTAATGGGATGATTGAAGAAGGGTACCATTTGGCACACCTTACTAATAGGACAGACTATACTGAAGGTTTCCCTGATGGTCCATTGATGGGATACCTTGCTGGTAGGATGAATTAGGAAGGGTACCATGCGACACACCTTGTTGTTGGGACAGATTATACTGAAGGTTTCCCTGATGGTGCATTGATGGGTTACCTTGTTGGTAGGATGATTGAAGAAGGGTGCCCTATAGCACACCTTATTGTTGGGACTGATATGGAAGGGGACCGTATGGTCCACCTTATTGGTGGTACTATTTGCTTAGAAGGGGATCCTATGGTCCACCTTATTAGTGGTACTAATTTGGGAGGGGACCTTATGGTTCACCTTGTTGATGGTATTGATTCGGAGGGGGACCCGATGGTCCACCTTGTTGATGGTATTGATTTGGAGGGTGACCCTATGGTCCACCTTGTTGATGGTACTATGTGTTTGGGAAGGTTCAACATTTAAAGTGTTTTTAGGTAGATATTGTCCAAGAGGTGGATTGTTGTTTTACGATATGTACTGGGATGGACCCCCTTGATACTGTTGTGCCATCTAAACCATCAAAATCTAGGGTCGGGAGAAATCGCTAGGGTTGCTCCACTCTGTTTTCCCTTTGAACAACATTCCTACTAGGGAAGTCTGACCCTTTTGGCCTGATTTGTCCAAAATCCCTCTAGTAAATTGCTAACGATGTCTTGAAGTAAAAGTGTGATTTTATGAATGATATATCATCTAATTGGACTTCGTTTATGGGATTATGACTAACATTCATGTTTTCGTGATTGGTTATGCTCATTGTGCCTTGTTTGTAGAATATATGGAATTAGGTGCAGAACCCTCGGAGGCAGCTACAAAAAAAGACAAAGGAAAGAAAGCGAGAAAGGTTCCTCATGGAAAAGAGTACAAGGACCAAATAAAGTTCTAATTCCAGGGAGAGCTGTTGCAATCCAAATTCATCACAGACTGGAATGAAATAACAGACACCAATATCGGCCATGTCGATATTGAGGAATTCAAGCGGAGGGTCAGAATCCATCCTAAGATAGATAATGCAAGATTAATCAAACAAAGTGGAATTGCTAAGGCTGTGGGTTTTCCTCCGTCCCTTATAGCCCCTAAATTGGTTATGGCCTACCGGCAGGAATATCAGCCAGTCACGCAGACAATAGTTGACAAAGATAGAAACGTCCTTGTTGATATGTTGGTAGAAGCAATAACAAATGCTTTCCACATCCCTACCTTCAAAACAATGGAAACGCCAACCATCACAGAATGTAAGGCGGCATGGAATGAAAATCCCGTTGGTTGTAAGAAGCTTATAAACCAATATTGGCTTAAAGAGAAAAGGGGCAGCGCCACAAAGGTTCCTCAGGAGCTCTTCCGTAGTGACTTCCACAAGGACTACCATGACTTGTTGACCCTATTGAGCAGGGTGATGGGCCTCCCCACTGCCAAATATTTTCAAGAATGGATGGTATATTTCATAGAGTAGATCCTCCGTGGGGAGGAAGATGTCACCACAAAGGCCTCGTTCTATTAGGGAGAATTAAAAAGTGATTTCTTCAACAAGAAATTTATGAATGTAAAGAAGAGTTCCAAGTTCTACATGACCTCTTATCTTGTTTACTCATTGGCCGAGCGGAGGCAGTATAGTGGATTGTTTGTGGCACCTGATGAGGAACCGGGTCGTGCATTGAAGGTTTATGATAGATACCCCAAGCTACAGTTCAAAAACTTCAAGAAGGAGTATTACAAAGTAAATTACACCTTCGTGGGTCACATTATTAGGTTGCTTGGAGGGGACTTTGAAAGAAGGATCTCTCACAATGCTCAGGCATTCTTGAAACAATATGCCTTCTTGTTCATCTAGTACCCCAAGTTTACATACATTCCTGCCCAGGGTTACACAGAAAGGTCGAATAAGCTTCCCTGATACCCCAACGACCAGATCTTACTATTAGAGCTCTCTCAACAGCTACAACATGTGCATTCAATCCTCAACAGCAGACATTTAGCAGGGATCCCTTATCCCTTGGCTTTCGGTCAGGGAATGTACAAATTGTAGACCTCCTAATGTGTTGGGAATTAAGAGAAGGATTTAGCAGAATATCATTTTCTCTTGCACACTGCTCTCCCATAGATAGATCCATACGTGCACGTAAGGAAGGCACTGGGACCAGGATACACCCATTTGCATCACATAGAATATTTCTGGGAAAATTTCCAAGATGATAAGGACTTAGGTGCAAGGCATTACATGCGGATGACTGCATATTTTGTAAGAAGGGAAAATATCTTTCCCATACTAGATCAGGTTGAAGAAGATGAAAGCACTATCATGGACCCCAAGTACAACGCAGTTGCTAACTTGTCGTTGCCAACAATAGATTGTAATGAGCAAGAGTTTGATGACCTTGATACTATAACCAAGCCCATTGAGGTTCACACTAAAGAATGGGTTGATGGACATGTAGCATGATTAAAACAACAAGGGGTTATATTAACATATGATGGGCTCAAGAGTGAGCCTAGTGCTATGGAGGATGATGCCGCTACAACCTCAACAAGAGGGACATCCAAATCTCCTCTACTCACGAGATCTAATAATAGGAAGGAAGCCAAGGTGGAGTAGCAACCAGACTCAAAGGTGTATTCAAGAAAAGATTCAGAGGGTTCACCCTTGAAGAGGCATAAGAGGATGGGAAGCATTGCAGGACAGCCTACAATTCAGGAGGATCCCCTTCACATGGGTGAGGAAGGGAAAATAGATTAGCTAAAATCTCCTCCAGCTGTCCCTATTTCTGCTGCTCTTCCATCTATTTCTCAAGCCATGATTGCCACATCCCCACTTGCGGTGGACATCTCGGTCCACCTCACCTCCTCTCCACCAACTGGTCCCGTGATAGTGGTTGACTCTTCCTCTGCCACAACTTCCCCACTTTCCTCCGCATCCATGTCACCCACTACATCACTTCCACTAGCAGCAGCGACAATACCAATGCCCGCATTAACATTGCTGGAGTATTTCTCACGGCACATGCAAAATGCCCCCTCTGAAGTTTCCCAAATATTGCAGGTCCTCGCCAGTGCTCAGCCCTCAAAACCTCTAATGGGACCACCAATAATGGAATCCACATTGTTAATCTCTGAGGAATGGGAGAAGCAGGAGATGGAGGCTACAAACGCATTGGAGGAGGAAGTAGATGAGTACCATGAACACCTAGAATATGAACACGAGAAAATTGACAGGGTGATTTATGAGGAGGAAGAAACAGGATATTACAAGAGTGGTGACGAAAGAGATCCCAGTACTGAAATCATGCAAACATTTGATGATGATCTCGAGGAGGAAATGGCCCAACAATTGAAAGAGGTCAGGGAAGAAGTAGAAAGGACTCCTCCCAGAGAAGAAAGGCAAGAAGGTGACAGGACAACAAAAAATGTGGAATTTCCTACAAGGGAACAACAGGTGGATGTGTCACCTCCTCACAAAGAAGAAGAGAGGGCAGAGGAAGACAAACCTGAGGGTGATGGTCAAACCACCAAAAGCCTCGAAATTGAAAAGCCTGACGAGCACAGACATGAGCATGAGCATGATGACAGAAGGGAAGAGGAGGCTAAAAGGGAAGAAAGTCCCAAGGAGCGCCTGCCCACCAAGTCCCCAATCAGACGTATAATGTTCACCCTGGATTCCGATGAGGACAAGGAAGATACAAAGGTAGAAGAAGAGGCTCCTAAGGAGAAGGAGATTGAAATCAAAGAGGGCAAAGAAGAAGGTGATCATGAGTCGCCTAGAGAAAAGGAACAAATACCCGAATGGCTGGAAAAACAACTTGAAAAGAAGGCTACTGCCCTGAGCAGTCCAAGAATAAGACTAAAGGCTATCCTAGCCAGATCACAAATTACTACAAAAAAGGAAAAAAAGCCCAAGGTTAGATCCAAAGTAACAATGGATGTTTCTGGATCTAGGACCATTTAGGTGGCTATTCCCATAGTAGGGGAAGGGGGGGTAAGTTATAATATCTCTACTATTGACTTGGGGATGGCTACAAGAGATCAGAAAGTGGAGCACCTCCAGGAGTCTGTCGCTATTGTGGTGCATCTTATACAACAAGATAAAGTTTCAAAGGAAGAGCTTAAGGCACAGGTAGCTGATCTAACCATGTACATTCAACAATGGTCCTCAACAAAAGAAATTTCTACCACATCCGCGGCCCCACCACAACTGCTGTCAAAAGAGAAAATTGATAAGTTGGAAAAGAGAAAAAACCTAGATAAGACTACGAAGACTGGTTCCGACAAGTCTTATATGTCGAAAACATGGGCATTAGTAGTGCTGTTAGAACAAAAAACAAAATTTTGGATCTCCAACAGTCTTTTGAGAGTATGAAGAAACTTTGCATTGAATTCCCTGCAATGTATAGGTCTACCTACCCAAAGATCGAGGCTATTCTCAGATTGACAAGTGCCACATGGGAAAAGGAACTCGTGTTCAAGAAGGACGATCATTGGCTCATGGATGTATGGAAGCAGGACTTTGAGAATAGGAAAGAAAGGTTGGAGCAATTGCTTGACAAGGTGGACCTGGATATTGAGTGGGTCAAGGAAGTTAGAGCAAGTTGTGCCCGATATTTGAGGTTGATGGTAGGGTATGACATGTCTACGGTACAGATAGATTGAGAGAAAATAAAGCCCCACTTTCAAAAAAGGATGGAGGATGGGATGTCAATGGAGATAACCACAAATTTCATGAGTTTTTCCGCCTGCGCCTTCACCCAGTCGGAGATGTTCAGGGACCACACTACCAAGTATGACGAAGATTGGGAAAGGCTTGCAGACAACTCCAAGGAATGGAGTTATCAATTGCTATATCCGAGATTTTGGAGGTTGAAAAGCTCCAACCGGTAATTCTAAAGTTCATGGAGTGTGCAGCTTTAAAGAAGCAAGATGAAAACCCTATTATTAATGAAGAATTCCTGACATAATAGCTACAACAAAAAGGGCAATCAACAAAAAGACAAATTGTTACAGTGTTGTTACTATAGGACAAAATAGGGATAAGGATAAGGTTGTGTTTTAAATTGTAATATATTGGGGGGGTAGGTAGAACCCCAGGTTATAGTGAATCTTGGCCACACAATGGGATTAAATCTTGGCCATTCATTCTACTTTTTGGACACTATAAATAGGGGGTCTCATCTCATTTTCAAGAGAGAGTTGAATTGTTGTAATAACATGCTGCATAAATTTCTAATGAAAATACATTGACTCGGTGCATTTTCTGAGTTTCTCTACATGTTTCATGATTCAATCTCCCATTATTGGATGTTTTAGTTAGATTTCATTGCTGCTTTAGTTAGCTTTAAATTGCTTAGATAGATTTTGGCAATGGGTATGTGCAAGATCATCATGGAAAAAAAAGGCCCTTAAGTGGCAAAAAAATCAGAAAAATCATAGTTAGGAAATTTAATGTAAAAATTTGAATAAGTTATCTATATTATTTCAAAAATATGTAAGAATAGAATTTGTAGAAAATTGAATGTAGTTTCTAAACTACTAGGTTTGTTGAAAAAAAAAAATCTATTTGGTGAAAATTTGAAATTTCAATGCAGTAGCACTTAAATTTTAGGGAAAAAATAAGAAGTAGACCTGTCTGTCTGACCACCCTAACCACAATAAAATGATAATATTTTTTTATAATATTTTATATATAAATAGAGGATTCATGTCCCGATGTGATGCATATTTTTTTGTAATTTTTTTCTAAGTAAATAATTAATTATGAATTTCTTATTACAACTTTTAAAAAATATAAAAACTCATATGTCTAACCACCTTAACTTGGTCAAAACTTCATGAAATTTATTTTTTCTTTTTTTAATCCTATAGCATGTGAAGCATAGAATGTGACACATGTTTTGGATTCAAAAAATGTGATACCGTTTGAAAGCTATAGATGTTTTTCAATCAGACTATCAATCAGGACTTTAGTCGTAATTCAAATAGAAAATGACTAATAATTACTTATTAAATTCAAAGTAAAGCATAGTTTATAATGGTGGAAAGCTGAGAATCTCTTTTAAAAACCCTTTTCATTTCATTAATTTCGGGTAAAAAAATGTCATCAGCCACATACCCATCATATTGCCACTTTTTGGCCCATCATGATCCTGTACATACCCCAATGTTGTTATGTGACTGTAGAAATTTTTGTTGTGTTGATGCCTTCTAGTCTATACTTTTTTCCATTTGCTGCTGGTAAAGTTAGTCTGGGATGAAACTTTAAGTTGCTCTAAATCTTCATCTTTATTCATGCATATATATGGTGGATGAATGGTGAAAAAATCTATAGACCTTAGAAGATAGCACAAAGTTTCATGAGACTGTGATTGTTTCTAGTTAAGTGAAACTTTGCTTGAAGGGAGTTGTCCGCAATAGAACCCCCATGATCACAGTTCATAGTTAGTTGCAGATCCCGGAACCTTCCTTCTTCCCTGCCCCTTTTTCTTTTTTTTAGAAACAACCTATGCTAAGGTTCATTGTACATTGTAAAGCCAAAACTTAAGAAAATATTGAAGTTTTAGATCATTGTTTGAACCTACAGAAAAATGCACCTTAACTCCCATATGAGAAATTTTAGATTTTAAGTCCCATTTCACATCTAGCTACATAAGTCTTCCCTGTGATTACCAGTAAAATCACATCAAACATCAACTGAGGAATTCCATGCAAGTCATGACCTGACACCCGAGAGACCTTGGGGTGATTTTCAGCAACTTGTTGTTGGAAGTCTCCTTTCAAGAGAGGTAGTGCACCTACGCACTGCCTATGTTGAGAAAGTGTGCAAAAACACCCATCAACATCGGGTTTCATCAAACACATGGTGTTTGTGTTGGTCACATGACACTAGATTGGAAGTTGATTTTGACAAGTCACATTGATCAGTATTTTTGGCAATGACCATCATTTTATTTCACCAACAGATTTTAAGTGATTACATTATTGGTATTATTTGACAGCAATGGACTTCAAAATGGTTTTAATCATTGCATAATTTATCAGATTTCAACTGACTAAATTTTTTTCTATGAAATATTTGAAAGCTTTAAAGGAAAGAAAAGCTAGGGAAAAGCTATTTTTTTTATCTCAATGAGCAAACTTGTGAAACCCTAGCCACCACCATGCAATTATCATTGCAAATTTTTGGTAAAATTTTAACTAGGGAAGTTGAAGACAAACAATGCTCGTTAATGGAAGTATTCATCTAGGCAGTTATGATGCTATTCAACAGTTTATGGTATCTATTTCTCTTTCTCCCACCGCAAATAGGTAAAGGAAAAACTATCACATGCTTTTGGTTTTGCATTGAGATTTTTTTTTCTTGCTAAAACAGTTGTTAAGGGATTAAAAGGATCTTATTATCTTTCTTTTTTTTAACAAAGAAACGAAGTTATTTTATGCACAAGATGATAACTTATTGTCTATCAGTTATTCGACAGTTGGCTATAACTGTTACAAATGGGTTATGTTGTAAAGGCTTTTGTTAAAATGCTTAATCTTTGATGATCACGATTGAAAACTCATTAGGGTTTGTAGAATCTCATCTGGAGATTGTTTTTACAGTTATAAAATTGTTTGTAGCAATCCTTATGCATTTTTTTATTTTAAGAAAATTTTGTTGTAATTTTTGGGCAACTGAGAAGAAAAGGAAAGGTTCTTTGAAATATCATATTTTATCTATACAGTGATAAGAAGTTGAGTTACATTGAAAATATTTGATCTCTGATACTTTGTAAAAGAAGATGTTGTCAATATTATACAACATTTTTCATCGGTGAAATTATTGAAAATTATTATAATCCTGTGTTGAGATTCTAGGACTGCAATTACTGCACTTCTAGGTTTTTAACAATTGATTATGATCAATGTTTTATGGAGTTGGTGCTTCTGTAGTGATTGTGGAGTTGGTGCTCTTGATTGTGAAAGTGTTGGTGCTCAAAGTGAATAAAGGAAATATTTTTTAGTGGCTTTTATTCCCTGAGAGGGATTTCCACTCAGGACAAATAATGTGTTATGTGATGGCTCTATATGTGTGATTTTTTTTTATATCTGTTTATGTTGCATCAAAAGTCTTGAATGATTGTTAGTCATCAATCCTTCATATCTGTCATATTTTATGTCAAATCTCATGCATAAAGGTTCTGGTTTAAAAGTAAGTTTTGATACATGTGAAAGTGTTGAGTTTCATTTCAATTAATGTTTCTTGTTAGTTCATAGTTCAAGCAAATTTAATACTATTTCAGGATAAATCAAACCTATTTTGAATTTCCATTTGGTGTCTTGATTTGAAAAGTCAAGTTTTCTACACATACTATCGTTTGTCCTCCTGGTTCAAAAGCAAACATAAATTCTATATTTTAAAAATATTGTGACTTTTATAAATCATTGATTCACCCCCCCTCTTAGTGATTTCAATCTTCCAACAATTGGTATTAGAGTGTAGTATCCTTTCATAGGTCTAACTCACCTAGAATTGATTCTGGTATTTAGAATTCTTTCAAATATATCTTGAATTCAAGAAGGTACTTATGTGACTTGAGTCAATTCCTTCTTTAATAAATTTTGATATGGAAAAATGTAGAAGGAATAAGGGAAAAAGAAATTCATAGAAAAATACTAATCATCAAATTCTGCCTGAATCTAATATGAATAGTAATGAAGAAGAAGTCATATACAGTAACTCTGAAATGGTAGAATACTCTAGATCTGGAATACCTCAGTTCGAAGGTACAAATTTTATCTTGTGGAAATCTAGGATGGAAACTTATTTATCTTCTTTAGGGTTTGAAGTGTGGGTTGTAGTAGAAAGAGGTTGCACTGCATCTGCAACATCTTCTTCCACACCTAAGGAGAAGAAAGCTCTTGAATTAAATTCCAGAGCTATAAATGTTATTTTTAATAACCTGCCAAGTAAAGTCATGGAAAAAATTATTCATTATAGTAGTGCAAAGGAAATTTGGGACAAGTTGATTGAAATGAATCAGAATGGTGAGTTGCAAGAGGAGATATCTTTGGGTACTAAAATAAGTAGTGCAACATTGAGAAGTGAAGAAGGTGTAAACCTTCATAGTTTTGAAAAGAATCTAATTGAATCCAAAGAAACTAGTATAGAAGTAGATCAGTTTTTGGGTGAAGTGAATTTTGAATAGGAATATGATGAATAAGAAAGTGAGGTTGATTTGGAAAGTGAAATCGTATGTGCTTTCTAAGATACAATTAAACAACTTAGAAGAGAGAACTAGAATTTAAAAAGGAAACTTCAACAAGAAAAATATATCAAAGATAAGATATGTTCAGATCTTATAGAAGCAAAGATACAAGTTGAAGAAGCTAGAAATATTGAGGAAGAAGTTAGAAACCAACTTAAAGAAAAATATTAGAGTATAGAAAAACTTGAGTGGCAAGTGGTCTTACTGAGGAACATCGATAAAGCATCAAAGTAGTTAAGTGATGATAAAATTAATGAGAATGGCTCTATGTCTTTGAATAAAATTAATGGTGCATAGAAAGCTCCAAGTGACAAAAGTGGTCTAGGATTAGAGGAAAGTTAGTGTTCTATGGTTATAAAAACACCTAGAACAAAGGTAGATTTAAACTTCCATGTTGTTGACATTGAAACTGCAGGAAACAAACAACACAAGGATATCAACAGAGGATGAAGGAATAGAACAAACAGATTTACAAGATCTTCCTTTGCTTGGAAAGGTATAATTGTTCTTTTTTAGGCTATTGTTATTCATGTTTTCAATATGGTCACAGAGCATCTGAATGTTGGATTAAAGTGAAGAAAAATGATTGGAAAAGGAACTATGATGTTGTCACATGCTTCAGGTGTAGTCAGTCAGGTCATATTGCAAGAAATTGTGATAAATTATCTTTGAAAGATGATGTGGAAGAGTGCAAATCTTCAGTTGTCTACTATAGATGTAATGAATTCGGTCTTAAAGCAAAGTTTTGTAGAGAGAAATCATATGGAAATGGATCTTTAAGGGTCTGGAAAAGAAAGAAAGGAAAGGAGAAGGAAGGACTTAGTCTTGTGCATGATGCACAAGGATCATCTCTTAGCATTTAATGGTTGTTTGGTTTTAGGGGGAGTAATCCAAAGTTTTATTTTCTATCCCCAACTTAGATTGTAGTGGAATAATTTTTTTTTATTTTGGTGTAGTTTGTCTGCTTCATGGACAAGGTGAGTTTGGTGTGAAAAGAATAAGTAGTATATTTGTGGTCAACAATCTTTCATAATAGAGAAATTGGATTTTGTTTGAGCTAAGATATTATTTTGATAGTATACATGATATTTCATTTCTTGGAATGCATTCTACAGTAACAGGTTCATAATAGAACCAGGTGTGAGGGTTTTGACAGTTCAAGAATTAATTCATGCAATCACAATGTTTTGTGGTAATTTGTTTTGAAAGTGAAGTGAACTTAACCTTCTTTTACACTCATATGACAATCATTCACCATATAAAACATAGTCAGGAGGATCTATGGTATGATTTCATGTTTATTTGGTTGCTTGGCTATACAGTTTGAAAGTGCAATGATTGTGATAATGATTTGTAGAAGTGGTAAGTTCAATAACACAGGCAGTGATTTCTAGTATTGCTATAGTTTGTTTGGAGTCAAACATGTTAATTTTTGACAAATTTTCATGTGCTAGCCACGTTGGAAATGACAGTATATTTTTATTGAGAATATCTTTGACAGCATGCTTGTCACAATGAACAATGCTTATCCACATTCTTGGATGGTGTGGAGTGATCTATTTGTTGATTGATGAATTAACATCATATAATGTCATTGTTTTGCACTCTAAATCAAAGTGACAGTGAGTAGAAATGTTATTTTTGAAATGTCAATATAAGGGGCAGTGAAATCTTCAGAGGCTAGTATAGACATTAGCAATTCTCTTCATACATTCAAATGCATACCAATAATCAGAGATGCAGAACTTAGCTCTAGTGTTCGCAAGGCTATTGGTGATAGTATTATCCATGGTGCCATGACAATGTTTTTGAAATTTTGTGGAATATCATTGCTTAGTGTTTGCTTGAATGGTGGTACATGATATTGCTGCAATCATACTTTGATAATGATATCATTTTTTTACTAACATTCACTAATGAAGAAGGGGAAAATGTAGGTTTGATAGTAGTAGTTTGTACAACAAGGATAATTTATAGTTTTTTCAATAGAAGTAGTACATATGATAGTGGTTTATGTTGATATCATGTCAGTGGATCAATGGTTGTTTGGTTGGTTGTTAATACATCTGTGTTGATAGTGGAACATGTACAACAGTGACTTAGCTTGGACAATCAGTGATTTGAAGGAGTAATGGTTTACTTTGGTTCACATAGTATTGCAAATTGCTAATGCTATAAATGGTTTTTGATGCTTTGACATGACAACATACTCTTCTATGGTGGACAATGCGTATAGTAATGAAATTGTTTGGACATACTAAATTTGTTAGTGCTAGTGAGTTTTGATTGCTTTGATTCACATGTATGTGAATATCATTAGAATTGCCTAGAAATTTAGTGATATTGCATTATTCAAAGGTTGCAACGTTATATGATCAAATTCAATTTTTTCCTGAACTTCTTTGTTGATCAGCATATAGAAATAGTGATGCTTTATACTAAAGGACATTTATTTTTTCTTGGAGGAAAGATAAAACAATCTTCTACCAAGATTTAGCATATGCAAAGTGTTAGGGGGAGCTTCATGTTGCAATTTTGTCTTTAAGTATCTGAATTGACAGTCTTTGATTGTATTTATCCATGTGAACACAAGGAGATATGTGCAATAGAGTTGTTTGATTATGAAGTGATGATATATTGGTTGATTTTTGAGTTTTGATTCATATTCTCAGATGGATATGTGTTGGCTAGACTCTCAATTGTTTTTCATGGCATTACACGATCTCCTCTTTCATCCTTTGTCATTGAGGCAAAAAGGGGGAGAGACATTTGTGTTTTTCCATCAAGGACAAAGGGGGAGTTTGTTGGCTTTCAGTTGTTGTTGTTTTTCCTTGATGACAAAACTAGCCTTGGTGATACATGTTGGTTATGGTTTTGGTGAATAATTATAGTTGATTGATTACAGTTGGATCATGGCATGCACTTTGTTAACTGTTATGGTGGTACTGATGTTTTTGACATTTGGTATGCATTTTTTTCAAGGCATACATTTGATTCAGGCTTTTCATGAGTATGTTTATTCAGTTTCAGATTGGTTCATTTTCAGGTATACATTTTCAAGTTTAGTTTGATTATGCATATTTCTATTGCATATCTCATGGCTTTTTTGACTTGGCAATATCATTGTGTCAATGGTTTCTACATGGGCATGATAAGGTGAATTTTCTATACAGACCTTGCTATGATAATCAACCTTGAATGATCATTTAATGTGGTATATATTATGAGCCTAAATTGGTTTCTTTTGGTACTTTGTATTGTTGTTTATCTTGGTATATCAGATGGTTATTTTATTTCACATTGGAGTTATCTTGTTAAAGTCACATGGTAGTGACATCAATAATATATGGTATCAGGTTTCATTTTGTGTGGCATATACATTAATCTTATTGGGTTTCATCAAGCACATGGTGTTTGTGTTGGTCATATGGCACTAGATTGGAAGTTGATTTTGAAAACTCACATTGATCGGTATCTTTGGTAGCAGCCATCATTTTATTTCACCGACAGATTTTAAGTGATTATGTTGTCGGCATTATTTGACAGCAATGGACTTCAAAATGGTTTTAATCATTGCATAATTTATCGGATTTCAAATGACTATTGTTTTTTATGAAATCTTCGAAAGTTTTGAAGGAAAGAAAAGTACTAGGGAAAAGTTATTTTCTTGATCTCAATGAGAAAACTTGTGAAACCCTAGCTGCCACCATGGAATTATCATTGCATATTTTTGGTAAAATTTTAACTGGGGAAGTTGAAGACAGGCAGTGCTCATTAATGGAAGTATTTAGCTGGTTAGTTATGATGGTCTTCAACAGTTTATGGTATCTATTTCTCTTTTTCCCACCGCAAACAGGTAAAGGAAAAACTATCACATGCTTTTGGTTTTGCATTGAGATTTTTTTTTCTTTCTAAAATAGTTAAGGGATTAAAAGGATCTTATTATCTTTTTTTTTTTTAAAACAAAGAACTGAAGTTGTTTTATGCACAAGATGATAACTTATTGTCTCTCAGTTATTCGACAATTGGCTATAACTGTTACAAATGGGTTATGTTGTAAAGACTTTTGTTAAAATGTTTAATCTTTGATGATCATGATTGAAAACCCGTTAGGGTTTCTGAAATCTCATCTAGAGATTGTTCTTACAGTTATAAAACTATTTGCAGTGATGCTTATGCATTTTTTATTTTAAGAAGATGTTGTTGCAACTTTTGGGCAACTAAGAAGAAAAGGAAAGGTTCTTTGAAATATCATATTTTATCTTTACAGTGATAAGAAGTTGAGTTACATTGAAAATATTTGATCTCTGATACTTTGTAAAAGAAGATTTTGTGAATATTATACAACATTCTTCATCGGTGAACTTATTGAAAATTATTATAATCCTATGTTGAGATTCCAACACTGCAATTACTACACTTCTAGGGTTTTAATAGATGATTATGATCAATGTTTTATGGAGTTGGTGCTCCTATAATTTGAGAAGTTGGTGCTTCTATAGTGATTGTGGAGTTGGTGCTCCTGATTGTGAAAGAGTTGGTGCTCAAAGTGAATAAAGGAAATATTTTTGAGTGGTTTTTATTCCCCAAGAGGGTTTTCCACTCAGGACAAATAATGTGTTATGTGATGGCTCTATATGTGTGAATTTTTTTTTATATCTATTTATGTTCCATCAAAAGTCTTGAATGATTGTTAGTCATCAATCCTTCATATCTGTCATCTTTTATGTCAAATCTCATGCATAAAGGTTCTAGTTTAAAAGTAAGTTATGATACATGTGAAAGTGTTGAGTTTCATTTCAATTAATGTTTCTTGTTAGTTCATAGTTCAAGCAAATTTAATACTATTTCAACATAAATCAAACCTATTTTGAATTTTCATTTGGTGTCTTGATTTAAAAAGTTAAGTTTGCTAGACACATACTATCGTTTGTCCTCCTAGTTCAAAAGAAAACATAAATTATGGATTTTAAAAAGACTGACTTTTATAAATGACTGATTCACCCCCCCTCTTAGTGATTTTAGTCTTCCAACAATAGGTCCATCAAGACAATACTGCATGTCCACCTTCTCATGAAATGACTGATCTCCTTGGAAATATACTCGTTCTCCCTGAATAGGAACTCAGAGAGTCCAGTGTACATCCTCTAAAGTGATGGTCATCTCCCTAGTTGGGAGGTGAAATGTACATGTGTCAACATCCCAGCACTCACATAGGGTGGCCATCAACATGGCATCGTGGTCTCTCATAGGTGGCATCAAGTATGCCCAATAGATGCCTACTACCTAAAGATACTTTGTCTCCTCTACTGATAGTGTTGGAGATAAGTCTCCAAGAAAAATTATCTATATCCCTCTAGCCATTGTCGCGATCGGGCAGGTACCTATCAAAATCACAACAGTATGCTCTAAAAATTCATCTAATATTTTAATTTTTACATTATTCATCATGTAAGTGTATTAAAGTCCATCTAGTGTGCTTTTCTAAAAGCCCTAGACACTTTAGAACCCTTTTGGGACACTTTGCAAAGAAATGGAACACTTTTGCAAACAAAAGGGACACTTTGTGAAAAAAGGGGACACTTTGTGAGCTTTTTTTTTCCAATATCCTAAATTAACCTATAAATGCATTAAAAATCATAAAACCATTACAAAATCACTAAGGGAAAGTTGCATAATCGACTCACCTCATGGTACAGCTCACTGCACACCACCTGCTCTCAGAGCTCATCTAGTTGTGAAGGCGTGTAACCCCGTCTACTCAACATCTTCTCATCTCACTCATCACTCTCAAGCTACAAGATGGTAAAATGCAATAGTAAGTGAAAAATTACTCTCCTTTACCCCTTTTAACATATTTTCATCCCTTTTACTCTTATGCATTAAAATAGGGTTATTTTCTTTCTTAAGAGTTGATAAAGTACCTTTTCTTCAAAACAACATAACAGGAGCTAGGGAACTCCATTTTTTATGTCATTTGATGCATTGGAATCATGATTACGCACCCGACATTATCAATTGTCTATAGTTACATGGAATGGTACTTGGAAATGCCCTATGATATGATTTTTCCTTCTTCGACGTGGCTAGATTGCTACCTTGATTCCACCTCTATAAAGCAAACGAAATCAAGGGGCATACATCTACCCTTGAATTTGATTTCTAGAAGTTAGATAAAAGGATTTTTAGACAATTAACGAATTTTTGTTGTAGGATGTGGTTCCTAATGTTGTGGTTTTGCAGATAACTACAGTGGGGGTTTCATTCTCCCATCGTTTTGAATGAGCATCCTTTTATGCAATAAAGTGTACTGTTTAGAGTCCTTTAACTTACATATGCACATAGAGTCATGTGGGTGCTAAAGTGGGGGCTAAATGTGGCATAGAAAATTGGACACTCTTGAGAAAATAGACAATTTCATGCTTAATTTGGACCTACTTTTGAGTACCCTTGCGTTATTCATTCTTAAAAATAGCATTTATAGGCCCCTAAGACCCATTATTTTTTATCTATCTAAGGCTCGATCATCTAGATCCCACCAAATAACACTTAATTCATTCATATCCACATTGGGAAAATGAGTCCCTTCTGATGGGACCCATTTGCTAAGGGTGGCGAATGAGTCCCTTTTGGGGAAAAAAACAATTTTGAGCAGGAATTTCACTAGTTTAATTCAATTTTTTAGTGGATGCTAGCCTCTTAGGTCTAAATAATGGGAAAATTAGGTGTTGATGCCTATAAATATAGATTTTAGGTCATTTTTCACATCTCTTAGTCATTTTCACAAAGAAAATTCAAAAGTCAAGTATTAAGAGTCTTCCACAATAAGTTTCATTAGCATTTTTCTACAAAATTTGAAGCTTTTGGACAACAAGATAGGGTTTTTACAAGTCTTCAAGCTCACTTCTCATTTAAGATCCAACATTGCAAAGAGTTGGTAATGGATGCCTATGGAGAATCATGGAGAAATCTAGGTTCAAGAGATGCAACTAGCCATCAAATCACACCTAAAGACTTGTTTTCAAAGTGATTTCATCTTCCATTTATCTCTATCTTCATATTTAAGGTGTGCATAACATTTGCATGTCATTTACATTCATTTGATATGTTGTAGGGTTTCTTGGATTGAAGTCTTGCATCATTCAAATCACATTTGCTCATCTTATTCTAGCACATTAGAATAGGGTTTTGTCTTACTTCAGATTTTCCTAGTCTTAGACACACTTAAGGCTAGGGTTCTATGCAAATTTTGTTCATTCAAGATTTGATTACCAAATTAGGGGTTTGACCAAGGAAAACCCCCATTAGACAACAAACTTTAAGTTGTTTTGTAGGTATTTTATGAGATTTCGATCTGAGTTTCCATTAGGAAGTGTTGTGCAAGTGACAAAGTACAGGTCTAAAACTTGAATTTGTAGAAAACTAAAAAAGGACTAATTTTCTATGGATGGAAAATGAGTCCCACTGGAGGTGCCTGTCAGAGCTTAATGTAGATTCCATTACCCATTTGGTAGAAACCAGATTCTAGGCAGAAACCTTTACCTGGGACTGATTTGCCCAAGGTGGCGAATGAGTGCTAGTTAGTCAAAAAGTCAACATTTCTAGATTTTTAGAGTAGTTTCCAATCTCCATCAGGGTTACAGGTGCGCGCATTCTAAGTTACAGCTCTCTGTTTGGTTATATTTGCATTTTTGTTCATCTTTTTAAGCCTTTTGCAAATTTTACCATGTTTTCAAAAACTTCATATTTCTTAGGTTTTGCATACATAGTCAATCAATTTTATCAGTTTGCTACATCTAGATCATTGCATTTAGGCATAATTTCATCATACTTGCATTAGTTTGAGTGAACCACTTATATTTTTGGTGTGGGATCTATCTCTTTCCTTTAGGTGAAAGACCCTAATTGAGGAAAAGAGACATATCATTCCTAACCATCAAAACCTACGGTTCATGAAGGTATATTTTAATCCCACAAAAATATAATTTTGAAAACACACAAAACAAACAAATTAAAAAATACTCTATAATAAAAGTCTTCTTAAGTTCATCCTATAAAACCATTGAATTAGAAGGCTTAGAGTTCCTTTCATTCTTTGGCTTGCAAGAAGGACAATTTTAGTCTTTGGCTAAGGAATGATGGTGCATTTAAAATATTATCCAAAACATAAAATAAAATATTTAAAACTAAAAAATAAAGAGTAGTATTATATTAGTCATGATTTTATAATTATAAATATTTTAAAAAATAATCAAATTTTTATTTCAAACACAAAATTTATGCTCATCTAATGATTTAAAATGAAATACATAATTTGAATGAATTTTCCTATTTTTTATGCATGATATTGTAAAATAGCTTTATCTGTTGTGTTGAGCTTGAAATTATCTTTTCAATTCCTATAAGAAGCCAAAACATGGATTATTTTTGTCAAAGTTATAATAATCATTTTAGTGTAGGTAATATTTTTAACATTTGGAAAAGGTACGGGGTAGGAATTTAGGCCCTTCATCTAGGGTTTTGGTTAGCAATGTGACTAAGGGTCGAGTTGTCATTTTTAAAAAATAAGGGGGTTTAAGTGCTTAGCCCCATATGAATGAGGGTTCTATGAGGGTGCTATTTTATTCTAAGGAGGAGTAGTAGAGCTTCTATTCACTCATGTGACCTAGGGTCAAAGGCCTTTAAAATTATAATTTATAAATTAAAACAAAAATATAGTAATTGAGCTATGTATACAGTCCTATGGGTTTGTATATATAACATACTTGAGTTGTGTATATTTTATTTTATGTTGTGATAGTGTATATACACATGGATTTTATACATGTATATCAATAGAAGTACTATGTATATTACAGATAGGAATGAGTATATGTAGATTTTTACAAGCATATTCTAGGGTGTAGGTGTTGTGTATATGTCAATGACTATGTATACCACAATGCTCATGTTTATACAATGTTTAAAATCTCATGATCTCTATGTATAACCCACAAAGTGATTTTATCATGTGAAATAGTGAGTATATAATAATGAGTTTTTGTGTGTATATTACATTGTATACCTTTATGCGAGGATTTTAAAACTTAATAAACTATACATACTATAGAAAGAAAACCTAAATAAAAAATGTTTAATGTATATATATGCTAAAAATACAACAAAACACATTGAATAGTATGGTACAAATGTCAAAATTTATATAATTTTACATATCAAAATTTATTTTTCAACCCTTCTATATACATCCATGGCATGTGTTTCACACTAAGAGGCTTCTAGAAAATGTTGATTCCTAAAACTACCTAAAAATGCAAAGGACCAACAAAAGAGGAAACACAAGAAAATTTCCACACAACACAATTGGTTAGAAGATTGGTGTGTTCACGTCAAGTTCACCAAAATGTATGTAATAAAATGGATAAAGTAACAATAACAAAGACTTGAAATCATAAACAAAGAACACAAATAAATCAAGTGATATTTACTATACTTCACTACAAACATCAAGATCAAGTGTATTGTAGCAACTTGCTCATGAAGGGATATGGATGCAACTCAATAACATACCACTATACTGTTTTGATAATGAATTTTGATAAAGTAAAATTGCATAGAGACTTGATTGATGAAAATGATGAGAGGATGAAGGTATTTTTAGATTTTTAGAAAAAAAATGGATGGATAAGGATAAGATTGAAGACTAGGAGTTAATTGAATTGATTATGAAGTCAACTCAAGAAAGTGGAGAAGATAACTCAATTGATAATGGAAAATTATCATTTTAAAATCCTAGAAGAATAATAATGAATTTTTAATTCATTAAATAGATAAATGAGAAGAAGAAGCTTCTATTAGAAAATGAAGTTAATTAGTGAGATGATAAATAAAGAAAATATTTATTTATTAAAAATGGATAATTAGCTCTTGTTAATTAAATAATAAAATGATAAATAGATAATTAAATAATTAAATATTTATTTATTAGAAATAATATTTAATTAATAGATGATGAAAAGTAGAAAATAGTAATTAATTAATTAATACATGGTAAATGATATGATAAATTATTTAATGGCGCTAAATGATTAATTAGTGATATGATGACAATAGTATGTACTAACAATTAATATTTGATATTGAGAAGAACATTTTACTATTCATGATTATATGATTAAAACTAGCGCTTGCACCTCAACTGGGTGCAATGGTTACGCCGATAGCAGGATATACTCTGGCAGTATATGGAAGGGCAGGGGAAAAATCGCAAGAAAAATGTAAATTACTTTTCTTAAGACTAACTATTTATAGCAAAAGTCAATTGATGATGGGATGCAAGAAGATTTGAATATGAACAAATGGAACTTTATTTAAATCGATATGCTATGCTAAATGGTGTCACAACAAATCCTTTGAAAATGAGCTTAAAAGCTCTCAACCTAGTTAGAGTTTCTAGTACAGATCTCCAGCTTTCTTATTGACTTCAATATTTATCAACCAATATTGCTCTTCCTTTTTCCAACTACTTGTTGGTATATAGATCGGCCTCCCTTGTCAATGTGTATGACTTCTATTTTTTCAACTTTTTGCACGCTTAGACCCACCTATACTTGTCCTCCCCCACTAAAGATCAACCTCCTTTGTCAATGTGTTCTACTTCTAGATTTTCAGCTCCTTCTAGGATTAGACCCACCTTTACTTGTTCTCCCTCATTTCTCATTGATTGTTTTGTCTATTAAATAGAAAATTAGTTTCTCCAATGTTATTTTGTCATCATTTTCTTTTATGAATTTCTTCCATTCCTTATATTTGCATGGTGTTTATAAGGCTTTGGTTACCTACAAAACAATTCCTTTTCTTCATTGTCCTCCTTTGTCACTCTCATTTATATTTACAATAATGGTAGGCACAAATTTATAGCAAATAGAAAATTAATGCATAAGGCGGATGTAAAACACAACTCCTACAACCTTTATGATCACCCTCCCTGCATGCTGTAATATTCAAATCCACGCTAGTGCTCTGGTAGACATGCATGCAAAATACAAAAGCATAAACAAGGTGTGCGAATTGTTGACAGGATTCCACAAGGAAATGTGGTCTTATGGATTGCAACGATGCAGGGTATGCACAAAAAGATTCATTGCAGAGGCTTTAGAAACTTTCTAGCGGATGGAAACAGTGGGGTAAAGTCAAATTTCACAACCTTTTTCAGCATCCACCCAACTTGCACCAAAATGGGAGCTTTGGAACAGGGTTTGGACATCTAACGAGAATGGAAGAATTTGTCAGAGTTTGTAGTTGCAACTACCCTGGTAGACATGTATGCAAAATGTGGTAGCATTGCCTATTTAATGGGAAAAGACATAGATCTATTGTACAAGCCAAAGGACCCAAAAATAAATTAGCATTCATGCCTTTAGCCTCCAAGCAGACGTAGATATAGAATACAGAGAAAAATAAAAGTTTATTTTCTTTATGCCAGTATGGTAAATGGTCAATCAAACCAATCATACCTGATCATTAAGCTTCTTCTCAAAGAGAAAGCTGCAGAATCACCCCTCATAATCTCTTTGTCACGCCTCTCAATCTGGATAAACTTGCCCTCCTCCAAGTTGCGCCCTAGAATTTCCTTTGAAAGCTCCTCTCAAAATGCGGTCTCATGAAATACAATCATAGGAGAGTCTGCACAAAATGGATTCGTTGAAAAGGCTTTAGTAATTTTCAAGAAAAAGTAATTTACAGCTTGCCAGCGCCATACGTGCCTATGCCAGGATAAGCACTTTGGGACCAAGTATTCACACCCTCTGGAAGACAGGTATGCAAAATGCGGAGACACAGACAAAGCACATGAACCATTGACAGAAAGCTTCAGAGAGATGTGGTCTCAGGGCTGAAATGAATGTAGGATATGTGCAAAATGGATTTATTGGAGATGCTTTAGAAACTCTCAATCAATTGACAGCGGTAGGTGTGAAGTCAAATTCCTCAACCTTTTCCAGCATCCTCTCTCTGGGTAGATCTGCATGCAAGACGCAGAGATATAGATGAGACACATGAACTATTTAGCAGAATGACCCAAAGAGATGGGTCTCCTGCACTGCAACATTTTGCAGTCAATCTATTGAAGATGCACAACCACTTTCAAGCAAATGCAATTGGTAGGTGTGAAAAGCAAACCTCGCAACCTTTTTCCAGCATAAAAGATTGAAATCTTTTGTCAGATCCTATAGTTGCAACTACCCTGGCAGACATGCATGGACATTGTGGATCCTAAACAAGGCACGCCATTCCTCATAAAAGCAGGACCAATCTTCCCACCATTCCCTACGCCATCCTTATCGACAACGCCATTCCTGTCATTAATTGGGGATGTCAGTGGAACATGGCCCCTATGTTCTGCATAGATGTTTTATTTATCATCTCCCTTCAATGACTCCAATGGCCAACAATCCTCATTTAATGCAATTGAATTGATTTTTATTAAGTTGATTTTTATTAAGTGAGGGGGAGGGGGTGAGAGGGAGAGGGAGGGCAGCGTCTATCCAGCCCCAGGAATGCACCGGGGCATGGATGGCTGCATCATGCATTATGGGATGTTCCTACGGTCAAACATATCGTTCTGTTAGAGAGCACAGTAAATATGAGGTACGTGCATTCTGACGAAATTTATTAAATTTCAATTCCCCCTAAAATTTTAGTAACATGCTGTCGAAAAAAACTATTTCGCTGGACAATGCATTAAAAATATGATTTATGCTTTTCTTTTAATTTATACATTATTAAATAAAATAAATAGATGTTATGTTCTTTTTCAAAATAATAATTTTTAACATTTTATTTTATTTTTAAATAAGTTTTTAAATCAATTTTGTATTTATTAATATGTTTAAAGGCATGTAATAAAATAAAATTATTAAAAGTTGATATTTTTATAAGCATAAATAATATATAGATAAAATATTTTTTATTTTTAAAAAAAAATTAGTCTATATTAATAAAATGAAATAAAATAAAAGTTATATTTATAATTAAGTATAGATTAATAATTCAAAGTTATATTTAATTTTGTCAATTAATGTATTTTGATATTAATGTTAAATTTTGAGTAAATAAAATAGATAGGGATGTTTAATTTTATAATTAGAAATGTTTGTTCTTTGATAAAGATAAATTTAGTCAATGAAAATGTTCTAAGCTTTATATTTGTAGTTTGAAATAGTTTATGTGAGAAGTATTGCTTGAGCTTAATGATAACAAAAAAATACTATAGTTGTAAAATGAAAAAAAATAGCCAAAACATAAAAAAAACATTGGGTGTAGAGTAATGATAACAAAAAAATACTATAGTTGCAAAATGAAAAAGATAGACAAAACATAAAAAACATACATAGGATGTAGTGTAATGATAACAAAAAAATACTATAGTTGTAAAATGAAAAAAAAAACCAAAACATAAAAAAACATAAATAATATATTTAAATAATCTTTAAATGGTTCTAAAGTAAAATCAAATAACTATTAAAATAAATAAAATAATTCAAAAATAGAATCAATAATATAAATAAAATAAAATAGTTGTAAAATGAAATAAAATAGAGAAAACATAAAAAAAAATCATATAAAATAATTCCTAAATAGTTCTAAAGTAAAATCAAATAACTATTAAAGTAAAATGAATAATTCAATATTGATATTTCTTGGTGGTGTTTAGATAAATGTACTTAACATATATTTATAGTAGTATATGTATAAATGAAAATAAAATTTATTTAAATTTAGTATGAGTAATTATAATGGATAAAGATATTTAGTGCTAGTAATAAAATCAATACATAACAAGTTGCTAGAGAATAATATCTCTTGAGATATTCTTACATGTATTTTTATAAAGATATATATGTTAGTTATATTTGCTTAAGGGTTATTTTATTTTATTTAATTAATAATATTATATAATTAATTTACTTAATTTTTTAAAATTTTACCTTGGCAAAATTTAAGAATCATTTTAATTTCAAAACTATAAGGGTATCTATTTTATCTTATCTATAACTTTTAAGCTTAAACATATATAAATAAAAAATAAAAACCATTAAAATCTAAAATATTAAAAGCATTGGTTCTTATTATTCTAGATCCAAAATATTGAGAATTTTCTTACAACTATAGAATATATTTAATAAAAAATTTGCAATTCAATATATTAGAGATAAAACACTATATCCACATTATATTTTAATTGAGTTTTAGAATTAAATTTACCGATATTATGTTTGACTTTAAAGTAAAAAAAATTAGGTAAAAAGATATTAAATAATGAAAATTAATGAAAATGATATTTCTACAAACTACGAAAATAAATTGAAATGTATTTAATAAAAAATTATATATCATTTTTAGTTCCTATCAATTAGGGAGTATGATTTAATTTTTTAAATTCAAGTAACATAAATGATAAACTGAAGTGGGAAAATTTTGAATACTATTTTTTATATTGAGGATCAAGATTTATACTTGTGAGATTGATCTAATATTTAAATAGAAAATGAATGTAAAAATATGTTGAAAAATTATATATAATGAATGTCCAAGTAAAGTATATGTGCACACATTGATAAGATAAGATCTATCAAACAAAAAAAAGTGTATTTAAAAGTAAAGAAAAAAATGAACTCAAATTTAGATAAAGATAGATGATCAAATTATATTATAACTTTAATCTTATTAAATAATTATTGTTAAATGTTTTAAAACTCATGATTCTATACTAAATTTAGTATTATAGTTAGAATTAGGTTTCAAGTACAAATTTCAATTAGGGTTCAAGGTCAGGGTTAAGGTTGGATTAGGGTAAGGGTTAATGCTAGGATTATGGTTCAATTAGGGTGATAGTTAGTGTGAAGGTTAGGGTTAGACTTCAAGTGTCAAGATTCAATTAAATAAATATTGTTAAACCATTATATTTGAGCAAATAAATAAGCTCAATGATGACATACATATCTTTATAAAAATACATTTAAGAATATCTCAAGAGATATTATTCTCTAACAACTTGTTATATATTGATTTTATTACTAACACTTAATATCTTTATCCATTATAATTACTCATAATTTAATATTCAAAACCAAAAATCTACTAGTCCACAAAATTAATTGCAAATTTTAAATATTAATTATACTAAATCATAAATTTATATCATTTTAATAATCTAGACTAAATTTAAATAAATTCTATTTTCAGATATATGTTAAGTACATTTATCTAAAAACCATCAAGATATATAATATTGAATTATTTTATTTAATTTAATAATTATTTTATTTTATTTTAGAACTATTTAGGAATTATTTTATATTATTTATGTTATTTTTATGTTTTCTCTATTTTATTTCATTTTACAACTATTTTCAAAATTATTTTATTTTACTTATATTGTATAATTATTTGTTTTTACTTTAGAACTATTTCAAGATTATTTAAATATATTATTTATGTTATTTTATGTTTTCTCAAATTTTTATTTATTTTACAACTATTTTCAAAATTATTTTATTTTATTTATATTATTTATTCTATTTTTATTTGAAGAAGTATTTATATTTATATAATAGTAATTAAATTTTATTTATTTAATTTTTAGTTTAACAAGAACTATTTTAGAGAGATAAGGTTTCTATAGTTCATCATGATAAGAGAGTGTTTTTTGGATTCAACTCTTTATTTTTTGCATCAACTATTTTACTTTTGGATGTGAATTTTAATTTTACTTTAAAGTAAATTAATTATAATAAATTTAAGTTTGAAGATAGTATTTTTTTTTTAATCATTACACTACATTTTTGTTGACATAATTATTTATATATGTATAAAACTATCAAATTTTAAAAATAATTTAAATTACTAAAGAGCCCAAGGTGCGTTAAAAGGAGTTTAGCTAGGGCAATACTTCTCACATAGACTATTTAAAACTACAAATATAAAGCTTAGAACATTTTTATTAACTAAATTTATCTTTATCAAAGAACAAACATTTCTAATTATAAAATTAAATATCCCTATCTATTTTATTTACTTAAAATTTAACATTAATATCAAAATACATTAATTAACAAAATTAAATGTAACTTTTAATTATTAATCTATAATTAATTATAAATATATCATTTTATTAATCTAGACTAAAAAATTAAAAAAAAAAAAAATCTTTTATTCATATATTATTTATGCTTATAAAAGTATCAATTTTTAATAATTTTACTTTATTATATGCATTTAAACATATTAATAAATACAAAGTTGATTTAAAAATTTATTTTTAAAAAAATGTTAAAAATTATTATTTTAAAAAAGAACATAACATTTATTTATTTTATTTAATAATGTATAAGTAAAAAGCATAAATCATATTTTTAATATACTTAGAGTTTTCCAACGAAATGGTTTTTTTCCCAGCATGTTATTAAAATTTTACACGGAGAATTGAAATTTAATAAAGTTCGTTGGAATGCACGTACCTCATATTTGCTTTTGTCCTCTCTGACAGAACGGTACGTTTGACCGTAGGAACATCCCATGATGCATGATGCAGCCATCCATGCCCCGGTGCATTCCTCGGGCTGGATAGCCACTGCCGAGAGGGAGAGGGGAACGGGGTGTGAGAGAGGGCACTGGCTATCCAGCCCCAGGAATGCACCAGGGCATGGATGTGTCGCATGTTGTATACCATACATAAAATCAAATCAACTGACAACCTCCCCATCCGTATTGTTTATTTACGAACAGTCTTGTACCGGGCGAATAAATATTTATAAATATTCCCTGTATTAGTGTTTCCAAATATTTAGGAAGGGTTTTTCTGGACTTAAGAATAATATGTTTTCGAATCTCAGATTAAATATTTTTTTACATTGTTTTATTTTATATAAAAAAAATAAAAAATTATCTTTAATAATTTTTGAAAATGATTTAAATGATTTAATAGTTTAAATTATTTGAGTTATATTTAGATTTAATTTTTTAATTATTTTTATATTTAATATTATTTTTATAATTTTGATATGAATGTGTATTTATATTTACAATTAATAATATTATTTTTTAAATGAATTATTTGTATGTTTATTACAAATTTATATTTTTCTTTAAATATTTTTTTATATTTAACAATTCTTTAAAAAGACTTATTATTTGAATTGTGTTTATATATAATTTTTAAATTATTTTTATAATTTTGATTTGAATTGTGTTTGTATTTATAGTTAATAATATATTTTTTTAAATATTAATATTGTCTTTAAATTATTTGTATTTGTATGTTTACTATAAATTTATATTCTTCTTTAAATAATTTTTATGTTTGACAAATCTTTTAAAAGAGTTTTAAAAATAATTTTTATAATTTTCAATTTAAATTGTATGTAATGTCTATTTTTTATATAATTTATTTATATGTTGACTAAAATAGTACATTCCTAACTCATTATTTAAATGTTTAATAATTTTAGAAAAATAATTTAAATTCCTATCTTTTTATATAATTTATTTATATGTTAACTAAAATATTACATTCTTAACTAATTATTTAAATGTTTAATAAGTTTTAAAAAATAATTTAAATTTATTCACATATTATATTATTAAATTTAAATTATTTTTCTAAAATTATTAAACATTTAAATAATGAGTTAGGAATGTAATCTTTTAGTCAACATATAAATAAATTATATAAAAAGATAGACACTAAATACAATTTAAATTGAAAATTATAAAAAGAAAATTTTTAAGTATCAAAACTCTAGGCCCACATTTCTTCTTCAAAAAACTAAAGGAAGTTGTAAATCATCAAAAGATGAATTTTTATTTTAATGTGAAGCATGGAGTCTATAAGATAAGTTAGATTTAAAAGAGCGTTCAATTTGTATAAAATGTTCTACTAAGATAGTATGAGGTCAAGGTTATTACTCTCAAGGATTACTACTTTAAGCTAGGGTAATAGAGATTAAAATATATTTTAAAAATTTAAACAAGGGTTGTAAAGACTAAGTTTACTTCAACTAAAAATTTATTAAACATATAAATAATTTTAAAAATTATTATTAAGAGTAGAAATCATTTTATAGTAAGCATATAAATAATTTAGTTAGGAATATAATATGTGACTAAATTTAAATTATTTTTCCAAAATTATTAAACATTTAAATAATCAGTTAGGAATGTAATATTTTAGTCACCATAAAAATAAATTATATAAAAAGATAGAAATTAAATATAATTTAAATTGAAAATTATAAAAATTATTTTTAAGACTCTTTTAAAAGATTTACTAAATATAAAAATTATTTTAAAAAAAATATAAATTTGTAGTAAACATACAAATACAAATAATTCAAAGACAATATTAATTTTTTTTAAATAATATTATTAATTATAAATACAAACACAATTTAAATCAAAATTATAAAAAAAAATATTAAACATAAAAAATAATTTAAAAACTAAATATAAACACAATTCAAATAATAAGTCTTTTTAAAAGATTGTTAAATATAAAAAAATATTTAAAGAAAAATATAAATTTGTAATAAACATACAAATAATTCATTCTAAAAATAATATTATTAACTGTAAATACAAATACACATTCATATCAAAATTATAAAAATGTTATTAAATATAAAAAATAATTAAAAAATTAAATCTAAATATAACTCAAATAATTTAAACTATGAAATCATTTAAATCATTTTCAAAAATTAGTAAACATAAAAATATTTTTTATTTTATATAAAATAAAACAATGGAAAAAAAATATTATACAAATCAAATGATTTCTAAATAATATTATTGAAAACACTAAATTTATTCACCAGGTGGTAATATTTGTAAATATTTATTAAAAATTATTAAATAATTTTAAAAATTATTATTAAATGATTAAACATTTAAATAATTATTAAACACTAAATTTATTCACCGGTTGTACGAGACTGTTCGAAAATAAAAAATACGGACGGAGAGGCTGTCAATTGGTATTTTGATTATGAACTATTGGTTGTTTCAAGCTTTTTAAGGGAAGGGACCTAGTTTTCCTCTTTTATCTAATAAAAAATACTATTTTAAATTATTGTTAATATGTTTATTAAATTTATATTTAGAGAAAAAATAAAAAATTACTATGTATTTTAAAAATTACATTTCTTTTTCTATTAATATAATTAGTACTCAAAGGTGTTATGATTATGTCTTTATGTAAACTCAAATAAGCTTATATTATGTAGAATATTTGTCAATACCTTTTGTTTGTTAAAGAATTGTTTAGAAATTTATTGTGCATACTATATTTGTTAAATAATTGTTTGAAGAAGATTCAAATTTCTTATTAAAGACTTAATAATGATTTTTTTTTTAAATACTTGTATTCAAAATTATAAGATAGTATTCAAAATTATAAGATAGTTGTAATTAGATTCATGTTTCTAATCTTCCATCTAATGTGTGATATTGTAGCTCTCTATGAATATTTTTAAACATGAGCTTGTTCAATAATAAAAAAAGTAAAATTTGACTAATAAAAATACAATAGCTATTTAATTTTTTTAGTATAATAATGAAGAGCATAAGTAACAACTCTCAAATTAACATTTTTAATCAAATAAAAAGCTTAAAAAATATATAAACTTATTTTTACATTTTGACAAGATTAAAAAAAATTAAAAAGGGGTGAAATAAGGATAGAATAATTTTTAATCAAATAAAAAGCTTAAAAAATATATAAACATATTTTTCCATTTTGACAAGATTAAAACTCACTTAGTTATCTTGTTCAATAATCTATCTAATATTATTTTAAGTATGCATAAATATTTAACTATTTAATTTGAAACCATAAATGTTAAATTATGATGATGAATTTTTTTATTTATAATAATTGTATGATTTTAATTTATAGAAATGCCAATTTATATTAATATTTTTTTACATTAGTATATTTGATATGTAAATAAATATATAATAAAATATATTATAATTTTATTTTTTATGAATTTTTTTTATAATAATTATATGATTTTAATTTATAAAAATGCTAATTTATATTAATAATTTTTTACATCAATATATTTGATATGTAAGAAAATATATTATAAAATATTTTCTTAACTTCAAAATATTTTCAAAATGAATCAATGAACCTATTTTCAATAGTTACATACATTACTATATTATATTTCTAGCTTTGATATGTTTTATGGTTTTATGCATTGACTTCCATATTTTATCGACGTTAACTACCTAACAATCACTTATTCCTCTACTAGTCAGTTACTAACAATTTATCAAATTTCCCTACATTTAAGGATGAGTTTTTCTGTAGTAAAAAATTAAAAAGCAGTGAAATAAATATAGAATATTGCTAATTTCTCCTTACAAGCCGGAGAGATAGAGTACATAAGTTTTTGTTAATCCGTGGAAATTAGGCCCTTCAGGTGGTCACGATTCACAAAACACTGCAAACACCCGCTTCTATTTGAAACTCTGTGTGATTTCTCCTGGACAAATACTGGATTCTATTTGAAACTCTATGATTCCCCTTGGACAAAATGGTGATAACTGGGATAGAACTGATTTTATCCTCTACCGAATGTATTGATTTTGTAGCCAGAAATTTAGGCTCAAATTTAAATAGTTGGAGATACTTATTGCATAGCCGGCTGGAAAATATTTAATGAGATCTTTCATTAAATTCAAATAAGTTGTCGGAGGCAGCGGTGGTTGATTTACTATGTTTTCCATATTTCTTTAAGTCAACGTGTTTTTTTGTTTTTGCTGCCTGCATGGACAAACACGGCACAGGAGGTGTGGCAGTATCCGTAGCATGTATGGAGGCAGCCATCGGCATGGTATAGCATCCATCCCCAGGTGCATTCCTGGGGCTGGATAGCCAGTGTCGTGAGAGAGAGGGAGAGGGGTAGGGGGTGTGAGAGGGAGAGGGTGTAACGCCCTGTCTTGGTTACCGTTAAAACAAAGTGTAAAGAATGAAACTTACCGAACAATTTTTTTTTTAGATATTTAATTTACACAGTTGCCATAAGGTTTCCAAGACGACGTTACTTAATCCTAATAATTAAACTCAACACACTATCATAAACATAAGTACAAATATAATTTCATGAATGGTTCAGTTTACAAAACTTATTACAATCGAGAAACCATAGGTCTAGATTACAACAAGAGAGATTTTAATAAATCTCGATACATCCAAAGTTGGTACACTATGAACACTCTTATACAAGAGGTAATTTTTACAAAGCTGATAGTGAACATATCACAACTAATATCCATATCCACGAACATGCTTCGCATCCGCAGTCACGAACAATGATGTAACTGGAATCAACTGCAAGCATAGGATCATCTGCAAGAAAATACAAGGTGTAGCACAGTTTCCTCCCGACCACGTGGAACTCGAAGGTTCACTCCCTCCGTGCTAGGAGATAATAACAGGTCCACAAGCAAAGAAGATAGAACATTACGTTTACGGGGTTAACAACTCACATCACGACATAACGTTAACAATCATAGCAGATAAAACCTCAGTAACACAACACATCAAAATAAATCTGAACACAAGGAATCACCATCATGATATAGACTAAGAGTGTCATCACACTGTCGGGATAGGTTACCTTGGTGAATCTTCCTAGACTACCGGCCCTCTCTCCAAGAGTTACCCTGGTAGCCTCTACCGATTCCCGGCCCCTATGCAGATCAATGTGGAGTCACTTCATCTTTCAAGAGGACAAGATGACGACTTGCCATTCCAGGCCTTCTCAACCTTTTCTTAACCTAAACGAGCATTAAGACAGTAGGCGAAGCACACTTTTATCTGAATTAATGTATATAACTTCCCAACCCATAATTCTTTAGTTAGGTTTTCACTAAATTAACACACCTACGATAGGTTACCCAAACAATCACTTCCGGATTTCGGCCCCTATAGCAAGTCACTCTTTCTATAACATGACTCAACATAAAATGACTAGGGATAACCTTCAAGCACAAGGAGCAAATTCATAAAGGTACATATATTTCTATCATGACATAAACCAGGATTTTCATAATGTCACCATAATTACAACCAGTTGTGCAAGGCCTTACCCCAAACATGATCATGGCAATAATATTCCAAAGTATATGTATTCCTAACATAAACCACCAATTCAATTTTCTAACCTCAGGAAACTAAAATTTCAGTAACACTTAATATTCGACTTCCACTTGACAATTTTCAAACAAATAAATCCAAAGAGGTCTCCTTAGTCATAATCATTTAAGATAAAAATTCTAAGTTGATATATCCTTAAAAGATCATTATGGCCGTCAATATATCACCAACCATTAAAATAAATTTAAGGAAGTTTATTTAACTCCTCTTAACTTATATTTTAAAGAGTAAATATATATATTTAAAGTTTAGTTAAGTAGAAGTATAGTAAATAAAGAAAAGATATTTCACAGTCCATGCAACCAAATAATTTATAAGATCTTTTAAAAACAACAGTCACTTCAGATCACTGGCTTATTAAAAACAGAGATTTCGCACCATGCATGGATAACATTATTTAAATTACTTAGTGATCATATACAGTCCTATCCTTGGAGTAAATAATTTCCGTTTTAAAGTATAGCACAAGCAATATCACATAGTTTAAATTTCTAATAATTTCAAGAATTGTATTTACTAACATTATAACATAATAACAATACAAATTCTTTAAAATTCAATTACCTTGAAAATAAAAGAAACATTATCACTTATAACTTAAGTTTCCATCTTTTCTTTTTTTCTCGTTCTTAGTCTCACACTTAACTATCACTTGAGCATATTAAATATCTAACATTAGATAGATTTATTAAAAAAAAGATTTTCTAATTAAGGTATGTGTTCGTTTAATGCATGTAAAGATGAGACGGACAAAAGATAAGTATAAGTTCATGAATAAATATCTCAACTTGAGTATAAGACAAGACTCCATGCATTTCAACACAAGTAATAGTAGTTGCAGACAAGTGCTTTAATGAAGCCTTATAGGATCAATTCAGAGTTAATTGAAGGTTCATTTGGTATATAATTTTACAGGCAATTGTAACGCACAAAAGTTCCCTTGTTAACACAAGAAAAGTTTATAGCCATCGAAGACACATTATCTGCCGCCGAGAGATCAATAAAGGAAGTAATTATTAAACGCCATGGTAGACAAACATTCCTTGAAAGGAAAATACAGGTGGTCAAAACTTTAAAGACACAAATATGCGTTGCCAAGTAGAGACAAGTGCAGATGAACCAAACTAGACGCATGAAATTAATAATGGAAGAACATGGTATCATATTGGAGATTCTTCATTGTAGAGTTAAAGATTATAGGATGAGGAGCAATTTTAAATGGCACAGATATATTTCCTTAGAATTAAAAAGTCTTCAATCTCTAACCACAGCCCGCGCGGAATTTACCAGGTGAGGAATGCTAAGGCAAAAAGAAATAGACCAGGGAGATACCAAAGAAAATCAGAAGCATAAAAGATTACTTCAATCAAAAGCGTAGATTTGGAGGATAAAGATTTAATCATGCCATACACAGGATTCATAATATAGCTTATTTTTGTTTGATAAAAAGAACACCAACAATCTGAACCTAAGTCGTATGGAGGATGTGAAGTGACCACACGTATAAACATTCGGTTCCTGACGCATGACAGAAAGAATTATGATAAAGTAAAGTTATGAATTTCCATGCAATCTGCCATGATATCTCATTGAAGCGTAGGTTAAGTAACTTCAATAAAGGCTATGTCTATGGCGCATACTCAATGCAGAATAAACATAGACACGAACTTACCAAACAATGCGCATGAAGATAGGGATGAAAGAGACACAGATTCTCAGTGGAGTAATTACTGTCTAACGAATAAAAGATGTTTGAAGAGGGGTGGATTAATTTATACAGTTTATTTCCCTAGACAGAGAGTCTCCAAACATGATCTACAGCAGGCACAAATTTTGTTAGATGAGATATACTATGGTGAGTAAAAGAAATTAAAGAGACTACCATCTTCCAGAAGACAAATCATTGTCTCAGCTAACCGCGTTGATAAAGAAAGAAAAGAACATGATACATGAAGAAAATTTGTAAACTACAGAAGATTTTTGATCAAGAACAGAGATAAAGCGAGGTTAACAAATTCCTAAATCATACAAATCGCGCACATGCACAGGAAACAACAATGTAGGAGTAACTAAATAATTTGATTTGTTTGAAGAAGAAACGAAACTATAACATCTTTAGCATTATTCTAGTCATAACAGTAGAAAAGAAAGCGGCAAAAACTACATAATTACAGACCCAAAATTGATATTTTTGAACATTTGAAAAGGACATTAAATGATGCACAAAATTCATAATTCATATTTCTTTTAAAATTGCATCCATTTGTACAAAAGACATTCCTGAATATTTCCTAATAAATTGAATGATATCAAGAGTTCAAGATTCCAATCTTATAAAAGCAACACCTCTCCCAGGGAAACCATAATTTCTATATTAAAGAAAAGAATGAAATAAAGAGACGACATTTGTGAATTCAGTGATTCAACCCTCAAATTGTGTTGTATAAATTTTCAAGGAAGCAAACTTTAAAATACTACCAAGATTTCATTTAATACTCTAAATTAGATATTTCACTAAATCATCAAATACACAGGAGAAATCAACTACCGTTTTCAGTTCTAAGAACAAATACTAAATTTCTATCTTCATGAATTCTTGGCAGCTTCATTTATTTGTATTTTATATCAAATCTGTTTACCTATTCTCATTATTTTTCTATTTTATTTTGCAGGTTTGACAAACCGTTAATCTTTCCAAGCGTTCACAGAAGTAATTTTGCAAAAACTTAAAAAGAAGAAAACCCGATTAATCTGGATTTCGAGCTGAAACAGAATCTGAAACCTTTTGCTGATTCTTCTATTAATTTTCCAGACTTCGATGGTGAAACTCTGATCAATGAGCTTCAAATCATGCTTATAAACAAAATCTAAAAGGAAAAGTTCTTCTGAAACAATTGCCGTACAAAAATTTTGCTAAAAACTGTTGCCATAAAAATTCTTCCCGTGAATGTATGCACAATACCCAATTTTCCAAAAGATATTAATTCATGCAAATCACTTTCCAATCATAAAACTCAACTGACAGATCATTTTTGCATTGGAAATAGATCAACCAGTTAACTCATTCTTTAAAATATCAGAACATACATCTAACTGTCAATTAAGATTCATTACCAGCTCAAAATATATTTCCATTTAAATATCAATTTCGTTTATCTCAAATTTGCAAATAAATCTGCAATATTAATATTTTAAATAAAACATTTCAAAGAAATAACTTTCACTGATAAATTTAATAACTTATTTAATTTAACTTAGTAAATTAAATCACAAACACTAATATAAACATCAATAAACATTTAACAAAATAAATATTAAATACGCAAACACAAAACAATATATATATATAAACACGACAAGACAAACTGGACAACTACATGGGGTAACACAGAGATACTCGTTCAAAAACAAACGATGGTTTAAAAGGACCTGTTAATACCTCCGACAACATATTTATATTGAATTAGGGTACGCTCAGACCTGTCAAGCAGGTGGAGCCGTTACCCGGTACCTGTGTTTGCAAGGAAACATCAACGTTAGAACATATATATACTCATGTTAGAAAACACACCGTGAATAAGAATTGCAGTGTAGCAGGGTACTCACGAATGAGTAATGCCACACTGTCTTCTTCACCGACACACACGAGCAAGATAAATCATAAGCAATTATTACAACATGATAACCATATGCAAAGTCATAAGAAAGAAACCATATCATGTAAGAATCTATCTCAGTATCATCAAACTAATCACAATCCAGATAATCAGGATGTCAATGTATCTTCCACAAAGTACAAAACAATATAATATCAAAATCACCTTTGAACAAGAACAACATAGTATCCAAAAGAAACTATAACATCTATCAAGCAGACTGAAACTGAAAACAACTAAGACAGGATGTCACAGCGGGAGGGTCACTACAGAGGGGGAGGAGGGGCAGGCAGGCAGGAGGGAGAATTCACCAATATAAAATGTGGCTTTCCCCACACGATTTTGGTGGCTTTCCCAGATGATTCCCGGCATCCTAGGCTTTCCCTAGATGATTCTCGGCATCAGACAGCTGACGATTCCGGTGGGATTCCCACCCATAATAGCCTATCGGCTAATAAAAATATTGAACATTAAATCAAGAAATACAATTACAATTATTAGAAGATATTCAATGGTGGGTCCTCTCTCATAGTGATTTCATATAAAAATATCTAAAAAGAATCAAATTCCCAAATTACTTTTTTCTTTTTAATAATAAATGGTGTACATATACTCCAAAACTCTTAGAACAAACTCCAAACTCCTTAAAATTAATCTACATCCAAAAATTGAATTCCTTTAATAACTATTTACTAACTTTAAACTATTTATGTGGTGGTTGTATTTTCTTAAAACTAACATCTACTCTATTAAAAGATATAAAGGGTTCATCCAAATGCCAGAATTTTTTGTTTTTTCATAAAATAAAGGTATATGTAAAAGTGCGAAACAACTTTTTTAAAGCCTATCGGCTAGTAACGCGGATAGGAACAGAAAAGCTGAATCATCTGACATTGGAACATGCCCTTTGGCCCGCATGGGATGGATATCACATTGCGGGGCTTCACAAATGTAATCAATTAACATGCAGTCTTGATTAAGGATTTCACAAATTTAATTTAAACTATTCAATGTCATTTTCATCGTTCCAGAAATTAGGTGTCGAGTAATAATGCAAGGAATATTTGTGGCTAGGCAGATTTAATGCTAATTTAATGCACATGTAAGAGATGATCTGTGGAGCCTGGAAGTTAATACCTATATATCTCTGCCTCCGTTCTGGCATTTCAGAAGCACAGCGTTGCGCGCCTTCATCTATGGACCATAATGGCGGCGAGGCGGTGAGTCCCATTGATCAGATTTTAAGTACTTCGCCTCTATGCATCCACGCGATATTTGAGCTGGAGCAACCTATAGATGTTTCTACAATGAAGAAAGCCATAATGGACATTCTTCTGCCGTGCCACCCCCGTTTTTGCTGCATAATGGTATGTTGTTTCTCATTATTCACTGCCAAAGTTATTCTCTTTTATTATTATAATATTATTTATGA
The DNA here is from genome assembly GCA_007258455.2 of Sequoia sempervirens. Lineage (NCBI taxonomy): Eukaryota > Viridiplantae > Streptophyta > Pinopsida > Cupressales > Cupressaceae > Sequoia > Sequoia sempervirens. Next base: position 5,133,286 of record VDFB02000010.1, on the reverse strand, counting down.
AATATGTGTTAGATTTCTAGCGTCCATGATATCATTCTTGTTTGATAGCAGACAGAAGACACGCATGGAGTGCTGCATTAGGTGAAAACTGAAGTGAACGTGGATGATCATGTAATTGTTCCACACTTTCCTCCTGGCCAAACTGAATATGATGAGTTTGTGAAAGATTATATCTGTCACATACACCTTACCCCTCTTCCTAAAAACCGACCCCTCTGGGAGTTCCACTTTCTCAACTACAATACAAGCAAGGCGAGAGCCACATTGATTATAAACATGCACCATTCTTTAGGTGATGGTACTTCTCTCATGTCCTTATGCTTTTGCTGTGTAACCAGAGCAGAAGATCCCAATCTTCCCCTCACCTGTCCTACTTCGAAATCTCTGCCTAGTCCACCACCTTATTCATGGCTTTCGACCGAGTTTATGTATTACACGTTGCACAGGCTATTTGTACTTGTGCTTGTATTGTGGTACACAGTTTCTGATTTCATTAGCTTACTGAGAATGATGTGGATGGGCGATAGCAAGCTACCCATTCGAGGGCCTCCTGGCCGAGTGGAGATGCTGCCAAAAGTTATGAGCCATGTCACCTTCCCCATAGACGACGTTAAAAGAATAAAGAATTCCATCGGCGGAGTAAGTCTTTTCATCTTACCCTCATTTCATATCTACTCTTTCTAACTCGTTCATCATGCTGGACTTATTTGGGTAACATGCTTTTGCAGACGGTGAATGATGTGATAATGGGCGTAATCTTCTACGGTTTTCAACGATAACTACAAAAGACTCATTCTCATGGTGAGAGTTGCGACAAAGAATATACTCAAAAATTCCAATTGTGACTGTGACTCCTAGTAATCCGTGCTTTTCAGTATAATAAAGTCAATGATGGATAGTGATTGCAGAAGGAAACGTGGGAGTGAGAAAGGAAATGACAAAGTCAAGAGTAACAGCGCTTGTTGCAATGAATACAAGAGTATTGTCAGGATTGAAGGTCGTACGCAATCTTCTATAGTCCAGTCTAAGGATTTAGGAAACATTGCCACTCACAAACGGCTTCACAAACCATTCATAATAGACAATATCTTATTTTTATTTGTTATGTGTTTTTGCAGGATATAAAAGACATGATAAAACCTGAAAGTGGAGCACCGTGGGGAAACCACTTTAGGCTGTTACATATACCCATGCCGACCGCTAATGCGGAGAGTCCATTAGATTTCGTGCGAAGAGCCAAAAATGTCACGGATCGAAAGAAAATGTCACTTAAATTGTCCGTTACCAGTCGACTAGTCGGTTGCCCGAGCCGACAGGTATGCGAATTCATTGCTTTTAAAGGAGGGAGTACTAGTGTTCGAATTACAGCTTGCACAATTGTGTATTGCAGGCGTCTGCAAATGCAGCGTTAACAATATCGAATATGATCGGCCCGATGGAGAAGATAGCCATAGATCAAATTCCGGTGAAGAACATGTTTTTCTCGATATCCGGTTTGCCTCAGGTAAGTTATTTGCCAACTAGAGCTCAAAACTGTTTCCTAGTTTACATCTTTATCTACCACCTAATAATCTGTTGTTTTGATGTAACGTGGTAATTTTAAAGACTATTGTGAAGATATGTTGGGTTTTACAGACGCTTCTTTTGACGGTGGTGAGCTACATGGGAAAATTACGGTTGGAAGTGATTGGCGTCAAAGGTTACGTAAACAGCGATATTCTGGCCAAGTGTTTTGGCGAGTGCTTTGAGGAGATCAAGGAGGCCTCCAAGGCCTCCAATGCATTATAGGCTTGCTATCTATGGTCTTTGTGGACATTAAAAATCTTTTATTATTCTATTTTCTTTTTGTCTATTTTAAGTGACATTTTCTCCTGTCTATTTTAAGTGATATTTTGTATGATTTATTTATTATTCTATTTTCTTTTGTCTATTTTAAGTGGCATTTCCTTTAGATTTATGATTTATTATTAAATTTTTGAGTATTCATTAAAATTGTCTATTATTCTATTGTATTCCATCATTTTCAAAATTTCTAAAGAAATAAATGAAGATCATAGTTTTTCATTTGTTAATCATGAGAGGTATTCTAGAGAGACAACAAAGGGTGGAATTTAGTGACATGAGTATTAACAAAAACTATTATTTTTATTTGAAATTTGACAATCATTTATACATCAAAATCATAATTAATAAAAAACACAATATTTCGAAAATAAAACACATACAATTTATGTCTTCATAAATATAATAAATGAAATAATTCCAAAGTAAAATATAATAACTTTAAATTGCTATCTCAAGCATTTTATAGATAGATGTATTTAAAAGTATCTATATGTGTTAGGTAATGCTATGTAATAAAAAAGTAGTATGGTTTCATAAGATATATTCTAATGCAACTTGGATGTACCATTTCTAGATTTACTATTAGATTATTTAGTGTTTTATTAAGTGAAATTAATATAGATTTTTAAATTTATTATTAAATTAATATTTTTAATTGCTATATATTATTAATCTATATTCTTAAGTAGTAAATGTGGATATGTAAAAATGGCTTAACACATATCACACATCTTGAATGGTATTTTTTCATTATTGGCATCACTTTCATTATCATTATTGCATTTCGCTTCATTAACATTATTAATCTCCTTTTTAACATCATTTGCATCATGAACCCTATATTCCTCTATTAATTAAATAATCTTGAATTATTTAATTAATTCACTATGTCATCACCTAATTTAGCCTTATTCCTTCCGATTAATTAAATAAACACTAATTATTTAATTATGTCTCTAACATTACTTATTCTTCTAATTTAATTAAATAGTTATCATTAATTATTTGATTAATCCATTTTCCCTCTTCAAAATTAAATAATTAAACTAATTATTTGATTTCCCAAAATTCACTCAACATGATCTATTAATAAATAAACTTGTATTTATTTCAAATACATCTTGCGCATTAATTAATTATTTAATAAATTATTCATCCTCACTACTTTGATTGAGCAAATCATGTCCACTAATTTCTCAATCTAATTTGGTAATTCCACTAATTACTCCAATCTCACTAATCATTCAATCCAATCTCACCAATTATTTAATCCAATCCCATTGATTATCCAATCAATTCCCTTAATTGGATTAATCAGGATAGTTAGTTGATCAATCTATTTCCTCTCAACAAACATTGACTGTTGATCTTGATCTTTCATCTTTTCATCCAGATAGTTCATCTGAAACTTGTAAATCTATAAAACAACCCTCATTCCTCTCATAATGGATCCATAGAATTTGTAGAAAGGTCATATTAGTGTGATTCTTGAACAAATTGGGCAAACACCCTCACATTTTAGATCACCGTCATCATTATGAAGCTTTTGCAAACCATGAAGGCTTTGTGTTGAAGAGCAATCTGACATATCAAGATCAACATGAATACACTTCAACATGAGATGGAAAGATAGAGTAGTTTGAATTCATTTATGTTTCCATTTGATTGTGCTAACTTCGTTTATTGAATTCATGGCTATGATAATTACATTTCATGAGTAGGTTGGGTTTAGTCTTTTGTTTTGATTTAATTTTTTTTATTTCATTATGACTAATCCCGATCCATTAATTCCCCCTTACACATTTTGGCATGCCCGATGGGACCATGTTCCTTAAATCTAACATTTTCATCAATTTTCGTGATTAGTTATAGGTTCTAGGTCATTGTTGTCATTTTTAGGAATGGTTTTTTTCAAACTTGGTTGTTATAGTCTTAAATCCAAATGTGGTTGTCATATTTGTTGGCTTCCATTGTAGGAACAAAGCCACTTTCATCTTTTTTGATATTTTGTGCAAGAATAGAGTTGTTATCATTTGGAAGAAGGCCGCTATCATCCTAATTTTCTATTGCAATTATCCTAAAATCTGGCAGCTATCATCAAAAATAACCACTTTTGTCACTTTAGTTCATAGGTTTTAACTACCTGTTGTTATAGAGTCGTAATTTTCAAGAACATAGCTATTATCATCTTATTTCTTAGCTACTATCATCTAATAGAACTGTTATCGCACCAATTAAATAGTCGTTGTTGCAAGTAACAGAGCTACTATCATACTATTTCTTATGTCTATTATAGTTTGTCAAAATTCCTTGGATTCTTAGTTTACCTAACCTTAATGCAATTATTGCTTTTTGTTTTTTGAGTTTATCTGACATTGTTGGTGTAGCTCTTGTAGGGTGATAGGATTTCTTTCATTGAACTACTAATAATTTTCTTATAGGGTTGACGAACGGTCCAAGACTCTTAAAGGCTTAAACTACTAACCTCTTCAAGATCATTTTATTTTCAAGCATTTTGTATGGATGTTTTAATTCTCTAACATTTGAATTTGGTGCTTTAAAAACACAAATTTCTATCTACAAAAAAATTATTTCGGCTTAAAAAACTAATTTCAATGACAATAAATTTGGTTTACAACATTTGTATGGATGTATTACGTCTCTAAACATTTGAATTTAGTTCTTGAAAAACTTGAATTTCTATCTACAAACATTTCATTTGGGCTTAAAAATCTAATTGCAATGACAAAAATTAGTTTGTAGCATGTGTATGACTGTTTGAAGTCTCTAATATTTGAATTTGGTGCTTTTAAAGCACAAATTTCTATCTATAACACCTCATTTGGGGCTTAAAATCTAATTGTGATAAATTATCCACTGTGTCTTCCATGATTAGCAAGCCAAGTGCATATCCTCTCCCCTTGCATCTTTTTGATGATCCTGGGTGACGAGAAACACTTTGGGCTCTTTGCATTTTTTGTTGGACATTCATTTTATTAGATAAGGACCTACCTATGAGACACATCCCCCAATGGAGAACTCATAAGTGACCCTAAAAGAACATTTATTGGTGGGCTATATTAAAGCATGTGAAATAAAAAAAAGTAAAATGAATCTAGGTAGGAATGCCATAACATCCCAATAGTCCTTGTGTGAATGTAATGTATTGCACAGGCTAGGATAGAGACTTAAGTGTCTCACATATTTGATGTAAACATTGCAGTGTTCACAGTTGTCATTACACATCTTGTATCTAGAAATCCATCAAAGTCTTTCCAAAATGTTCTTTAAAGCAGTGCATGGGAATAACACCATTCCTAGAAGTTACTTACCACATCTAGTTTGTAGTTGAGGCATAAGGCTTAAGAGTTTATTCTCTTTGACAAAGCTAGTACTATCAAGATAGTACATTTCCTTAATATATCATATTTGACCCCTCTATGAATAGAGATTCATCACTCTTTTGGGGGTGAGGTAGGACGATAGAGAAGAATGTACCTTTATTCCTTAGGGTGTTTTGAATGATATTCTTCAAGCTATACCAGTGAATATTAATGGAAGGACTATAGAATATCCCCCTTTACCAGTGAGTCAGTTATTGCAATAATTTACATATGTTGTATGCATCACTTGCTATCAAATGCATCTCCTAAAACATTAGACTTTAAAACATCAAAATTGGTGAACTTATTTGAAAGTATCAAATAAAATTAAATACTATCAAACTAAAGCTGCTACTGTCAATTTTGCCACTTTTGTTCCAAAATCCTACCACAGTCATCCTAAATTTTGACCACTTGTGTAGAAAATCGCTATTGTTAATTTTGTTCTACTAGTCACTAAATTACACAAAGACCATTATTTCTTGGATTAATGTGATCGTCCTTAAATAGAACCACTATTTTCTCAATTCTTGCCATTATCATCCTAGACAAAAGTTGCTATCGTCCTACTTTTGAGAACATCTCAGAATTTGTCAACAACTGGTTTCAAAACATTGACATAATACCTTACACAATTGTCAAAAAACACTATCATCATTAGACCTGTAAGTTCACAAATAAATATCACCATCCTACACTTCAAACTTGGTTTACCTAGGGTTTTTAACTATCACCTTTTAGACAAAACATCAAAATAAAACTTGCACCATATCGTATTAACATCACCATCATTAATCAAACATCAACCTAGTCTTGAACTTGTATTGAACACAACAAATCAAACCATCATCTTGCTATTACTTTCTAGGCTATTAGTAGCAATCTTTTCTTGCAACCTTATAGCTAGTTTAAGTAAAGTAATCAACATATCCTCTAAGAAAAAGAAAACATCAATCAATGTAATCTTGTGCATATTGTGTCATAGATTATCATCACATCAAAACATCAAACATCCAACATCATGTAGCTTCATTTATCAAATGAAATCCAAAATTGATGCATCTCCTTATCATAGGGTTGAGTAGCAAAATTTTATCATCTTTAAATATTAAAGATTCCAACATCAAACTTTACCATCCAACTATCCCAACATCAATCCATATCAAAAAATAAAAAACCTTAGTCCAAAAGGTTTACAAACAACCCCTTTGTACGTAACTTCACCAAACAAGATCTCAACTCCAAACACCATCACATTTCCATAACTTGTCATCTCAAACTCACCAATGTCTTTTGAGCTCATTTATGACTACAACAAGATCCCAACATAAAAAGAAAATGGAAGCCAAAAAAAGTAGTTCTAGTGTATGAAATGTAGAAGTTGAGAAAGCCAACTTCACAGAACCTGAAGATCACCTACATGCAAATAACCTATCATAGAAAGGAAGAGATGGAGACAAAAAATCAATGTTGCTCTACAAGCTTCAAGAGAAATTGTATTAACTAAATGAAATAATAAAAAGAGATCAATCCTTATGAAGGAGATCAAGAAACCCTAAAGTGTAACCTAAAAGGGATGCATTTAATAATTAGAATAATTATTAAATTCCTACAAAATGCAAACTAAGTTAATCTTAAGAGAAATATAAAAGGTAACTTAATTAAAATAATTAAGTAAAGAACCTTTTACTCTAACACCCCCCCTTAAGATGAACTTAGGGTGTAGCTACAAACTAAATGCATGAAAGTAATGCAACTACAAGCTAGAAAGAAAACTTGGGTCTTGACAACTAGGCCTGATGAGGTACCCAATCACAACCAAATCTCTATAAAGTGGAGAAATAGAGAAAACCTCATGGGAAAAACTCTACTCCAAAAAGAGATGCACAAGACATGAAGAACATCACTGAAGCAAAAGAAGCTACAAACAACTATCAAAAGATGACTGCTACAATGTTGAAGAACTTCCTCTAAAGATAGGATGATCAGGATTAAGAAGACAACAATCTACATGAGTGCCCCCAACGACACTACTCGAACAATGATCAAAAATACAGATGGCACATGAATTTGTATGAGTGACCCTAATGACACTACTCAACCAATGAAAGTTGAAAATATAGGTGCCAATAGTCTGAAGAGCACTAATCAGTTCTGAGTATGGAAGATTCCTTCCAAGGAAAAACTAAGGAAGCATTAGCACGAATAGTATAATACCCCCCCATAATGCTGACTGGGAGAGCCTGACAGATCCACTGAAATGCTATGTAACACCCTGTAGTGCATGAAGAAAAAGAAACAACATTTGAAAGTGCACAAGAAAGCACCTACAACTGAAAAAGTGGTGTGCAAAACAAAACACACATGCATGAGGCTGGAATCATATGGATCCACTGTTGTCATGGAGGGACACTCACCAGACAAAGGTGTGATGGAAAAAAAAGGCACTACACAACCCCCCCATAGCACTTTATAATACAATGCGAGTATAGAACATGGCACAACCTTATGTGCAAAATCCCCAAAATACATGTTCAATAGTGTGGCACTTTATCTTAGTGCGTTTACATAGAAGATTGCTTACAAATGATGCTCAAAATGTCATAAAAAGATGCAAGATTGAAAATAGATGAAGAACAGCCAAAAACAAAGTAACCCATGCAAATAAGAAATTCCCAAGAGCTAATATGTCCAGGTAATTCACCAAAATGTGAAAACACAAAAAAATGAATAAAATATCCTAGAGTGAAATTTGAAAAAATTGCATCGATGGAACTAAAGAGCTTTGAAAGATGGTTCCAACATCGCTAAAATCGCAAAAAATGAAGAAACTGGTCAAAAGTTATGAGCTCAGGACTGAAAAAAACTCCTCTAACTTCAACCGATTGTAGAATCCAATAGCAATAGAAAAAAGTGATGAAACCCACACCACTAAAAATTTGACAAAACTAGCTTTCCGACAATATCTCGTTTGCTAAAAAATGATATCATATGCAAAAGTTAAGGACAAAAGAAAAAAAAAAGCTCTCTGGAGGCCATAGAAGCGGTCAAAGGGGCCAATGTATAGTCCATACCGCTGACGTTAGTAGAATATTCTAGGAATATTCCTTGTCCGTCTGAAAAAAATTTGGCCCTTGCGAAAAAAGCCGACAATGGAATATTTTGGCCAGCTAACAGAATATTTTCCCTAATAAATGAGTTGTCGCTGATTTTGAAGCTGACTAGAAAGTTTTGAAGGCCATTGCCCAGGAAATTCAAAAAAGCGGCCAATTTTTTATTGTTGGATGGCAGAAAAAGGGCCACTGCCGACAGACCTATATAGCTGTCGTTGGTGGGTCTATACAACCACCAACATGGTAGGGTATGTTGTACCCTCAACAAAAAACCATGCCCCAATTTTTTTTTAAACAAAAAAAATCGCCCAAGATTTTTTATTAAAAGCTTTTTAATTTTTAGTTTTTTCAATGATTTTTTTGAAAAAAAAAATTCGTGAAAGAAAAAATAAATAATTTTTTTGACGAATTTTTTTGAATACCTCGATCCACATGCAAATGATCGTACATGGCCATATGGGAAAAAAAAAATTCCTCAGAGGTCAACTGTGTCCAAAATGGATGAATGAATAGTCATTTTGGGGGTTTTGAGCCGCTACGAACTCAATGGCGAGGTTCGTTTGGACTCAAATGGCTTCAATCAAATAGGTATGCCCTGGATCAAAAAAAGACAAACCCCAAACCCTTGAAGCTTTAAAAATCCTTCAAAACATGAACAGGAAGCAGCAGGTCTGGAGCTTTGATACCATGTAGAAGTTGATAAATCCAATTTCACAGAACCTGAAGATCACCTGCATGCAAATAACTTGTCATAGAAAGGAAGATATGGAAAAAAAAGAAGAAGCAAGGGTGCTCTAGAAGCTTCAAGAGAAATTGTATTAACTAAATGAAATAATACAAAGAGATCAATCCTTATGAAGGAGATCAAGAAACCCTAAACTGTAACCTAAAAGGGATGTATTTAATAATTAGAATAATTATTAAATGCCTACAAAATGCAAACTAAGTTAATCTTAAGAGAAATATAAAAGGTAACTTAATTAAAATAATTAAGTAAAGAACCTTTTACTCTAACATGATACACCAATACCACCAATTAGGAATCTCAACCATGGAGTTACTATCCTAATACATACTCAACCTCTAAAGAACAACCAATGTTTAAAGCTCAACCAAATCCACCACCTAGTGATGCTAAAATATGCCTTAAACATCAAGACATATTTGTTAGGCAACAAACTCAACCTCCTAATCCTATAGATATGATCATAAATGAGTATGATAGTGATGAGGAAATTAGTGACAAAGTACTATTAGAGCACTCCCAAGATCATAAAATGCAAAAACTAATGGAAAAAATGATTGGGAAATATCCAAACACATATTTCCTCAAACTAGCACAAAGTGGTGCCAAGCTACCTACAAATTTTAAGATTGAAACTCTTAAGGATCCTATTCTCATCCCTTTGGGGACCAATCACTAGTGAGACAAATACCTAAACCAGTAGTGGATCCCAAGATACCACCTTTTCTCTCAAAATCACCTATCAATGATCAATCTTTCCCACAAAATGTGAAGAATACATTGTATAGACATCCCTCATAAATTGAACAAGTTGTGGTAGCTCAACATGCTCAAGAAAATCCAAACCTATTGAAAAGTCAAAACATGGGCCACCACATAATGTTGAAACTAATACAATGGGACTCAACATATATGAGACATCTTGGAACACCCAACAACAAGGTTGTAGTGTTAATGTGCAAGAAATTGAAAATCTTCCACCAAGAGCACAACAAGATGTAATGAATTCAATCCTTTTTAACCACAACTACATGCTAACAACCCACCTCAAGGATAACACATGTATCAACAAAACAATCCACCTATATATAAACAACCACCACAAGATCAAAGCATGTACCATGAAAATGTCCAAGATAAAACTCAATGCATGTGACAACAACATTATGATCCTAACATGTAATACTAATATGGATCATCATCTACCCAAATTCCTCAACATTAAACATATCTTCCAGCACCATAAAATATCAATCCTAAACATCAAACGTATGTTCAACCACCACAAAACACACATCTTCAAAATTAAGCACCCAATCCCCACAACACAACATTGGTGCACAACAACCTCCATCACAATATCAAACCTATGCACATAAAAAGAAGAACATCACACCTCAACAACAACACATCACATATCAATAGCAAAATTTCACACCTCAACAACAATCTCAAACTTACACATCACAATAATGTATCATAACATTAATCAACAACATACATCATTCTTCAAGGACCTAACCCATCATCCTACACTCACAACATGACCCAAGGGACCTCATATATATAAACCCTACAATATAATGCACAAAACATTGTGAGGTGCAAGATTATAATATCCATCCTTTTCAAATGAACACACCAAGTGATAACTTAACCTTGCAAATCCAAAATCTAAACCAAAGGATATTAGATTTATTCAACTTCAAAAACCAAAGAAGAGCTACGTTTTACAATAAATATTTCCATATCCCTTTGATTGTTCCATATCTATGATACTCTTCCCTAAGAACATTGAAATACCCAAATTTGATGAATACAAGGGAAGAGGAGATCTAATAGAACATGTACTAGAATTCTTAGTAGCTTATGTGGATGTACAAAACAATGACTCCTAATTAATGAGGCTTTTCCCATGAAGTCTTAGCAGTGAAACTATTGAGTGGTTCTCTCATCTACTGCCCGGTATCAAAACCTTTGATGAGTTATCAGAAAAAAAATTTAACCACTTCTCCTATAACATAGATCAAGACATAATGGTCCCTAACCTATAAAAGATTAAACAAATCCAAGGGCATGAATCCTTTGCTTCATACCTACAAAGATGGAGGCACAAATCTAGTAAGTGTAAGTGGCTCATTCCCAAAAAATAACTAGTGGAAATATTTTCCTCTAACCTTCAAGGGGACATTAGTTGTCAATTCACCATGTTATATCCTAAAAATTTTGAAGAAATCATCGAAAAAGGTTTAGTCGTCGAAAGAGCTCTCATAGAAAGGGGAGTCATTAAAATATATAATAATAAGGACCAATCTTCTAGTTCTAATGATAAACCTAAACTATGGGCAATGAACAAGAACGTTACAAACAATGGAGTTGATGCCAAATTTGTATGTGTATTGTTGAAAAATGTTGTCTATTACATTTTCACACTTGTTTGGGCCCTTGTGAACTAAATGAACCTAATTGTGCCTTATTTAGGGTGTTATAAAGTGTTTTATGGCACTTTCACACTAATCTAGAGTTTTCATTAATTAATTGGTCTTCTTTATGCCCTAATTGGCCTTATTTTGTAACCACAAGCCTCATTTAATGCATCTCTTTGAGGATAATCCTGAAACATTTGTAATTCCCAATCAGAAAATAATGTTTTGGATTCTATGGCCTATATTTTATGATTTGGGACTCATGCACCACCTTGGGCATATGGTTCCCACCTAATTTTTGGGGCCCCAATCCTGATTTCACATTAATCTAAGCATTTCTTGAAAAATGTGTCCCAAATCCTAGCCTAATGGGACTCATATGCCACTTTTGGCGTATGAGTCATGTGTGGCTTAAACCTAAATGAAATTCAAATTCTTTGTGGTATTTTATCCTCCTAGATCTAATTTTGGCTTGTAGTGTTTTAATTTCAAGAAATTTGGCATAAACAAGTATAAATACAAGGTCATTTCATATATTTTCTCCTAGCAACCTTAGTATTCATGCATTGTAGCAAATTAGAGCTCACAAGAGCATTCAATAGTTTACAAGAGCATTCAAGACCCTTCAAGAGCTGATTATCAAGTGTTTTGGAGCATTATTTATCAAGGATCATGTCAAAGTCATCATGCATCATGTTTGTTTTTTAGCTAACATTTGTCATGTAGGGTTTCATGATTCAAGCAAGCATTCAAGTCAAGATCTACAACATTCAAGCAAGATTCAAGATCTACATCCATTGGAGCCATTTCATACATGTTTTCAGCCTTTATTTCTAGGGTTTGGTAAGTTGCAACATATCATTTTGTTCATTCATCATTATTCCTTTCCATTTGATTTCATTACAAGGTTTGATTACCAAAACGGAGTTTGACCAAGGAAAACCCCTTTCCACTAAAAAAACAAAAATTTTCCTTGTTTTATTGTGTTATTTTTAGATCTAGCTTGAATACATATTGAAGAGAAAGATTGGAAAGAAGTTTTCAAAGTTGCAAATTTGTCCAAGTTGTCACCTTGTTTAGAAGATCATTAAAAGACATCTACAAAGTAGAATTTAACAATTCAGATTTGGAAATCAAGTTGAGAAGATAAAGTAGAGATTGAAGTGTAGATTCAGACCTTGATCCCTAAAAGACCAAGCAAGACTAATATTCCACTTCTAGCGTATGAGTCCCAATTTAGTGGAATTTCCAATTTTTAGGTGTTCCAGACTTGTCTCTACCATATTTATGTTCTTGCCTAAAAATCCTAATCTGGGACTAAATCACCCAAACTGGCATATGAGTCCCAATGGGAGTCAAATAAATGTTTTTTAGGATTTTGGAACTTTTTTTGGACTCATCATTCTTCTAGGTGCACCTCTATACTTTATTAGTCTTTTATTCTACATTTCAATTTCATTTCCTAGGTCATTTAGTTAGGCTTTGCATAGTACTTTACATGTCATCTCCATCTCTTTTCTTTCCAAGCCCTTGCTTGGTGGTTGTACCATAGAAAACAGTATTTCTTGCTTGATTTGGGAATAATTGATGGTAAATTGGACTTAATGAGGCCTTGATTCAGTGTTGTGAGGTGTTTTACACATGCACACTAGGTCTTAGACCCTTGCAAATTGAATAAAATGCACTCATCAATGTCTTGTAAAGGTGTTGTAAAGTGTTTTAAAAGAATTTCACACCTCTCTAGACTTAATGAACCCATTTTCCCTTAATTCAACATTATAAAATGTATTTAATAGCATCACACTAATCTAGAAGGCTTGTAAATTAAACTTAATGATAATCTAGTGTTGTAATGTGTCTTACAAATTCACATTGGATATTGTACCTTTCTACGTTGTATGGACCTTATTTTAATGATGTAAAGTGTATTTAATCACACTTTCACATTGAAATTTGTGTCCTTGGCCTTATTCACCCTTTACATCAATAGGCCCCTATGACCCCATATTATGCATCCCAAGGCATAATTTGATCAAATACCTAATGAAATCAACATAAGAACTGATATTACTCATTCCCCAACATTCCACCTATCAAAAGGACCCCTTTGGGAATAATTCACCCATCTAGGTGAATGAGTACCTTCCAGGTGGGACTAATTCACCCAAGGTGGTGAATTAGTCCCATTTGGGTCATTTTAGAGTTTTGAGGAGGAAATTTTGGAATTTAAGTTTTATTTTTCTTCATGTCGGCCCTTGGGGTCCAATTGATGGGAAAATAAGGTGAATTGCCTATAAATACAAGCTTCTAAACCTAATTGACAATCTCTTAATTCATTCATAACACATTCATCATTTTTTCTTCCATCTCAAGCCAAGCAAGCTAGGGTTTATCATTCTAAGTTATTCAAGATCATTTTTCAGACATTCAAGGGTAGAATATTCATTCTTTGTTGTAGAAATCCAATATCAATCATCATGGCAAGGTAATAACTCCATTTTTTCATTCTTCATTACATTCTTTCTCTATTTTGGTTTAATTACCTACAAAGGGGTTTGACCAAGGAAAACCCCCATGCCTTAATATTCAACATTTCTCATTCTCTTCTTGTGTGTTTGTAGATTTAGGCATCTTGAAGACTTGGAAATCATTGAAGAATAGATTCAAGTTTTGTTAAATACATCTTCTTGTTGACCAAGGAAAAATATCAACAAAAAGTTACTTTCAAGTTTGGAAATCAGACTTTCAGAGGTAGACAACTATCAGGAATCGAAGAGAAAACAAAGGGTTTCAGTTTCCTCTTTTGGATTTTCAAAAATTCAAAAGTGGACTCATTTGCCATTAGTGGCAAATGAGCCCCATTTCCAGGCCTAGAAAGGGTTTTTTGCAGTTTTCAATACCCATTTGTCCAAAACGAGTTCTAGGACAGTTTCTCAAAACTAGGACTAATTCGCTTAGAATGGCGAATGAGTCCTTGTAGGCCAAATTTTTAGTATCAGTAGCATTTTAGATATCATTTCCAGTTTCTAGTAAGATCTCAAGTGCACACATTCAATTTCATCCATTTCTATTATAGTTTAGTATTCATTTCTAAGTGTTTTTGCATATCACAATGTGTTTTCAAACACTCTACATTTCCTTAGTTTCCATTAATTAATCAATATATTTTATTAGTTTGTTGCATCTAGGAAATTTTATTTATACATATTTCTATCATACTTTCATTAGTTTGAGTGAACCACCATAGTTTTTGGGTCTATCTCTCTCCTTTTAGGTGAAAAACCCTAAGAGAGCAAGAGAGTCATAGCAACACAAAAATTGTTGGTTCATTTTGGTGAACCTACCTTTAGAATACTTTTATTTACTAATTTAGAGTCCTTCATCATAGATATAGCTAGTATTGACCTTGCATTAGGGTTTGCATGGATTAATTTGCATGTTAGGTGTCAAATTTTGCATTCATGAAAAGTGCATTTAGGTTGCATTTTTGGCATCTAAAATCATTAAAATTTTCTGATATTTTGCATTTTCATTTTAGGTTTGCATCTTACAACTCAGCAAAGATCAAAATCCATCAAAAATATTTGAAAATTCTAAAAAAATTCCTCATTGGGACTCATTCACCACCTTGGGCGAATCAGTCCCTTTTCACCCCTGAAACTGCCCTTTACAAAACTGAAAAACCCTATTTTTAAGCTTATTTTTAGTGCCATTACCTAACTATATCAGTTGACTGAGTTTCTGTAACATACATTTTATTAGATCTAGCCTAAATTAGTTCATTTCATGCATGGCTTAAATTTCAAGTTTGCATTCTCATATTGTTACATAGCATAATCAGTTAATTATCATCCTTAAAATCTATTCCTCTTTTGCATGATTTCTTTAGCATAGTTACATTTCAAGTTTGTAGAATAATCATTACATCATTTTTTCCTTACACAAATCTATAATTATCATATTTCATGTTCTATTTTTAGATCTTATTGCATGTTGTAAGAGAGTTTTGTTAAGTGCATATGAATATGAGGTCCTTTCCCCTCTCTTTTTTTTCATCATTGATCCCTCTCCTAGTTTTCCTTCCGTGGATGAGGTTAGTCTAGTGAAATAAACCTTGGATAATCATAACAATCACATTTGTTCTTCTCCTATTATCTCTCACACTTGTGATGTAGATATAGTATAGTGCTAGAAGAACCAATTGATGAGAGTTTTGACAATCTGAGTTGTTTCTCTCCTCTTACCTCTCCTATTAGACATAACATTGCTAAAAGATAGGACATCACAATAAGTAATCATGATGATCACACAACACAACAAGACAATGCCATCATAGAAATATTTCTGGGCATTACCTTACCTAGTCTCCATAACCATGATAATCAAACTTGTTCTCCTCCTAATATCCTTGCTCAATGCAAAAAGGATAGGTTGGTGTTAGAAGATATACCTATTAAATTTCATGAGAATATTATCTCTCCCTTCCCTAATGTTCCTATCACATGGGAATATCTATTTGGGAAACATGAACACCATAGTAGTCCTTCTCTTGATGCCTCCTCTATTTTTGATGAATCCACTTTACAAATTCCAAGCTCTCCTTCTAGGGTAAATCATATAGAACAAGAAAATGAGACCTTACAAAAAACTCACAATCAAATAGAGTCTTCTTCTAATCTCCCCACTCTTAATAATCAAACAAATTCAACCATTCATAACTCCCTTACTTGCGATGAAGTCCTTTTAGAAGAACCAACCCTCAAATGTCACGAACATGTGGTTTGTGGTTCTCCTAAAAACACCCCTTCTAGGGAGGATGTCATGCTACAAGACAAGGCTAACATTGACAATAATAATATTATGCCCTTAGACTCTCATTCACCAAGGGACATTAATATTATTCAACCTCAACTCATCCTTTATCCACCTTCACACAAACAACAAACTCAAAACCAACCTAAACTCATCTTTTACCCACCATCACATAAACTTCCACCTCCATCTAAACCCAAGTTTACTCTTTACCCAACTCAAAACAATGTTTCACAACAACTGAGTCATAATACCGTTGCTCATACATCTAACACTAGAAATAATCCCCAACCACCACAACCCACCCCAACACCATTACCTTTGCCTAATCCCATATTTCCTAGTGCTCCTCAATTAAATTCACACATTAGGGAGTATGATGTTGTTGAGCAACTTAAGAATACTCCTACAAAGATATCCCTATGGGATTTAATTCAGAACTCACCTAACTATCACACTATGCTTCGAACAACCTTACAACAAGTTCCTATCCCTTCTAATGTGCAACCAAATGACATAGCATCTATAATTCAAGGATTGCATTTTGACATTGTTTTCCACCAAAGTGAACTCCCCCCTTTGGACGTGCAAAAACAAAATGAAGCTTTCCAAATAATATCTCAATACAATAAGATAGGGATAAAGTGAACCCTTATTGACAATGGCTCTACTCTTAATTTGTGTAGTGTAAAACTATTGGATAGGCTTCATCTGGATAAATCAAAAATTCAACCTGATTCTCTATCTATTAAAGGCTTTGACAACGTACCAAAATAACTGCTTGGTGTGATTACTTTTCCTATTACAGCTGGAGTGGCCACATTAGATACACAAATTCATTTTATGCCTCATGAACTTTCATATAATCTCCTTTTAGGTAGGCCATGTATTCATGAAATGAATGCTTTGCCTTCCACTCTTCATCTAAAAATGAAATACATTCACAACAACCAAGTGCACATTCTTAACATGGACCCTGATCCTAATAGTCATTTGAACATTGAGAAAAAAAATGTGCATCATTTAAACACCTTAACACCAACTATGCAAGTAGAACTCATCTAACAAACAAACGAACAACAACATCTTGAACAAGTAACGGAGCTATTAGAAGATTATTGGGGTTCCTTGAATTTCGAATATGAATTCATGGGAGAATACAAAATCATCAACAAAAATTCAAATAAGGGAAAAGAAACAACAATAATGTCAACACAAAATTCAAATGACCTTTTGAAAGAATCTACCTCAACCACTTTAGCCAATGAAGCAAATTACACAACAAACTTTGATGAACTTAATCATGAACATCCACCCAATCCAAAATCAATTAAAAAGCTTTATGGATTCAATTATTAGCTTATGAAACAAATTGGATATAGTGGAAAAGGATGTGGTGCTATAGAACAAGGTATCTATGTCCCCATCTATCCTATCACACATCAAAAAAATTGTGGTCTTGGATATTTTCCTTTGATAGAAATAACCAAGCCTTCACTCAACATTAGTAATATCACAAATAATTCCTCTAAATCAACTTTAATAGTAGTACATCCTGAACTCATCGACACTAGTGGTCTTGAAACTTCTCCTTTCCAAAACATTAAACAAACAAATACATCCTTGCTTAATGTCAATTCCATCTTGCAAAACACTAATGATTTGAATTCGTTATCGATTTTACACCCTCCTGTACATGAGAGAAAAAAATTCTCGCAATCTACAGAGTCTTGCATAGGTATGACATCTAATACTAAGCAAGATGTATCTTTCAAGAAAAGCATAGGAACATCTTCTACCATTGATCAAGAGGGTATCTTGTTGAGACTTCTTCAAGATCACTTGATCTCTCTCCCTCCTATAACTTGAAAGAAATTTTATTACAAGACTTCATTTTGCACATATCATAGAGTTCATGGTCATTCCACTAACAAATGCAAGGCTCTGAGTAGTAAAATCCAACATCTTAAGGAGTTTGGTGTTCTTCCTTATCTGGGGGCACCTAATCCCTCTAATTGATACTGATTTTCACTCAACCATGCATTTCATCCATTATTTTGGCCCACCCCTGTCCTGCACTAAGTGGGGGCAAGGGGTTAAGTAGCCTTGTCCTCGTATGTCACTTTTCGTTGCATCCTTTGGCTAGTCATTAACCTTTCATGAACATATAATAGCAAGCCTGGGATGTGGATGACATGTCTTAAGTTGGCTCTCATGTGACATATGGCCATTTTCATGATGTAGCTTATCGGAAACATATGACTTGGTATAGGGCTTTCTGCATAAGCTCTCATGCCTCTTTCTACTTTAAATCAATTGCTCATGTAGTACCGATGTTTGCAACCACTTTAAAGTGGGCGCATACATCACCATTCACATTTCATTGTGCGATTTTATTTTTCTTGTGATTCCCTTTCTTGGACACATTTGGCACAATGTTCCCCAAGATAAGACCTTGCACTTGTCCTCTCTTAGAAACAAGACGAGACTGTTTGCACTTATCCTCTCTTGGATACATTAAGCATGATGTTCCCTAAGATGAGACATTGCACGAACTAAGAAAAATACATTTGAACAAACCTTACATCATTTTGTATTTACAATGTCCACTTTTGTGGTGCCTTATTAAAGTTATTAGGAGGCATAACTTTGGTATGGTTGAGCGGGAAGCCCATTCTGAGGCACAACTTTCCCATAGCCACCTACATATTTTGTGGGTGCATACCAGTTGTGAGTGTATGTTTCTCACCTTTTAGGCCTTCTCACTCAATGGACAACCAAGAATTTCATCGCCTCAGAGTGAGTATGCATATTTGGACAAACAGCTTAGATCTGATCCACAACTTGTTGGAAAAACGGTCGAAGCTTGATCCACCTTTATACTTCTCTTCCTTCAAGTTATTGCCATTGCATGTTCATGTATCTGGTTTTGTTGCATATCATTCACCTTGTGCATATTCTTTTGCACTTATGTTGGTTTGAGTTGGGATCTTGGATTCTGGGGGCTCGCGTAACCTCCTTTGGTCTTTGTCATACTTTTCCATTCGTATTGGTACGATTGGGCATCTCTTGAGTGTCTACTTTAGTGTGAGTTTGAAGCAAGTTCATCCTCTCACTAAAGTGGGGGCTAAATTTACCATAGAAAAAAGTATTTGTTGCTTGATTTGGGAATAATTGATGATAAATTGGACTTAATGAGGCCTTGATTAAGTGTTGTAAGGTGTTTTACACACCCACACTAGGTCTTGGACCCTTAAAAATTGAATAAAATGCATTCATCAATGTCTTGTAAAGGTGTTGTAAAGTATTGTAAAAGACTTTCACACCTCTCTAGACTTAATGAACCCATTTTCCCTTAATTCAACATTATAAAATGTATTTAATAGCATTATCACACTAATCTAGAAGGCTTGTAAATTAAACTTAATGATAATCTAGTGTTGTAATGTGTCTTACACATTCACATTGGATATTGTGCCGTTCTAGGCTATAGAGACCTTATTTTAATGATGTAAAGTGTATTTAATCACACTTTCACATTGAAATTTGTGTCCTTAGCCTTATCCACCCTTTACATAATCATTAATAGGCCCCTATAACCCCATATTATGTATCCCAAGGCATAATTTGATCAAATACCCAATGAAATCAACATAAGAACTGAATTACTCATTCCCCAACATTCCACTTTTTAAAAGGACCCCTCTAGGACTAATTCACCCATCTGGGTGAATGAGTCCCTACCAGGTGGGTCTAATTCACCCAAGGTGGTGAATCAATCCCATTTGGGTCATTTTTGAGTTTTGAGTGGGAAATTTTGGAATTTAAGTTTTATTTTTCTTCATGTCGGCCTTGGGGATCCAATTAACGAACAAATAAGGTAAATTCCCTATAAATACAAGCTTCTAAACCCTAATTTATGATCTCTTAATTCATTCACAACACATTCATCATTTTGTCTTCTATCTCAAGCCAAGAAAGCTAGGGTTTATCATTCTAAGTCATTCAAGATCATTTTTCAGACATTCAAGGCCAAAATCTTCATTCTTTGTTGCAGAAATCCAAGATCAATCATCATGGAAAGGTAATAACTCCATTGTTGCATGCTTCATTGCATTCTTTCTCCATTTTGGTTTAATTACCTACAAATGGGTTTGACCAAGGAAAACCCCCATGCCTAAATATTCAACATTTCTTCTTCTCTTCTTGTGTGTTTGCAGATTTAGGCAACTTGAAGACATGGAAATCATTGAAGAACAGATTCAAGATTTTTTGAAGAAATCTTCTTATTGACCAGGGAAAAATATCAACAAAAATTCACTTTCAAGTTTAGAAATCAGACTTTCAGAGGTGGACACCTGCCAGGAACTGAAGAGTAGACCGAGGGTTTTAGTTTCCTCTTTTGGATTTTTAGAAATTCAAAAGTGGACTCATTCACTATTAGTGGAAAATGAGTCATGTTTTCAATCCTAAAAAAGGGTTTTTTGTAGTTTTGGATACCCATTGTCTGAAACGGGTTCTAGGACAATTTCTCATAAGACTAATTTTCCTAGAATGGCGAATGAGTCCTTGTAGGCCAAAGTTTTAGTATCAACAACATTTCAAATGTCATTTCTAGTAGTCTCCAGTAAGATCTCAGGTGCACACATTTAGTTTCATCCATTTCTATTACAGTTTACTATTCATTTCTAAGTGTTTTCGCATATCACAATGTTTTTTCAAACACTCTACATTTCCTTAGTTTCCATTCATTAATAAATATATTTTATAATTTTGTTGCATTTAGAAAATTCTATTTAGACATATTTCTATCATACTTGCATTAGCTTAAGTGAACCACCACAATTTTTGGGTCTCTCTCTTCTTTAGGTGAAAAACCCTAAGAGAGCAAGAGAGTCATAGCAACACAAATTGTTGGTTCAGTGGTGAACCCCCTTTTAGTCTCTACGAACACCCTAGGACATCCATATTGCAGATCTCTTTCCCCTTTATATCATTGGATTGAGATCTCTAGGGTTTCCTTGAATGAGAAGTGTAGAAAACTTGTTCTATGTACTAAACTATACAACGGTCATTTTCTATCTTTCATTTTGGTGAGCCCGATGTGATTACATTACCACCCATAAGAGAAGATCATTCTTCAAATCCTAAGAATACAAACACATCACATTATCAATACCATAGTGTTCTTAGACATAGTACCAATGAGTGCCATGCTTTAAAACAAATATTTAAAAAATTTTATATCATAGAAATAGTCCCTTAAAGTAGGACCCTTTTTCTCCTTGCCAGGTAATGGTTGTAGGATCTTAACATGCTCACTATTACATGCTTTACATTCATTACAAATCATTTTAAGATGCAAGGAATGCTCCCTCATCACCTACCTTCGCTCATTCTTGTCTTGCACTCAGTGGGGGGCAAGAATTGAATAGCCTTGTCCTAGTAATGCATTTGTCATTGTCCCTTTGACTAGTTTTCTTCCTTCTATATATGATGAACATGATTGGGATGCAAATGACCTACTAATAGGTTGAATTTCATGTGTCTTACTATTCTTTCCTTTGTTTTCTTTTTCATGTTATGTGTGTGATTACATGTGCGTAATGTGACCTCCCTATGTTGTTTTGTTTGATGTATCTCTCTCTTTGTGACATTCCTCTATTTGTACCTACATTCTTTTCTATGTCGTGAATATTTTTAACTTTTCACTTGTCTTTTTTTTTCCTTCTGGGATGACACAAGGCATCGAGACATTCATTTCTCTTCAAGTTGACCCAAAGGATTTTTCTTTGTTTTCACTCTCTTTGTGACATTCTTCTAGTTCTATGAGTATTTGGGGAATGATCGCAGTTCTGAGCTCTCTAAAAACATTGTAGCAAGAACATACTGACCCCAAATCCATGGATCCCTCATGTGTTTGGAGTTTCATTTTAGAGGAAACCCCTCTTTCCCTTTTCATGATGCAACTTTATTTTGAAACATATGACTTGGCATACGGCTTTCCAAGTTATCTCTCATGTCTTCTTTATTGTAAGCATTTATCATTTGCTACTTTAAAGTAATTGCTCACAGTATGGTGTTTAGAAATTTCTTTAAGTGGGGGCATACATTGGAATTATTCTTTTTCATTTCATGTTCAATTATATAGTCTACTTACTTCATGTGATGTGTATTTCTCTTTGTGAATGACATTAGATGTGATGTCCCTCAAGAGAGTGATCTCTCTTAGCATATTATATTCCTCTTAGTGGCTTGATGTGATACATTGCATCCCCTAAGTTGTGAATATTCTATTCTTTGATTGGTCCTCTCTTGGAGACATCAGGTACAATGTTCCCTAAGGTAATATCTTACATCAACTAAGTAAAACTCCTCTGAGCATACCTTACACTATGTTGTAAATTTTAGTTATATGGCTACCTTACATAATATACTTTTTTTTCCTATAGTGTCATCTTGTTTGTTCATGAGTTCCAAGCATACGAAGCTTTTCTTGCCTCATGAAGCTCGAATTTCTTTTTTGTGTGGCACCTCATCAAAGTTATTAGAAGGTAAGCTTTGGTCTGGTTGAACGGGAAGCCAAACTTAGGCATGACTTTTTCATAGCCACATGTTTTTTTGTGTGAGCGCATACCAACCACATGCATTTGTGTCTCACCTTTCTGAATACTCACCTAGCGGACAACCTAAAGTTACATTGCCTCATAGTGAGTGTGCATTTTTTAGAAAAACAACTTAGATCTAATCCACAACATGTGGGATAAATGGTCAAATCTTGATCCACCCCCCTTTTTGTTTTATTTTTGTTTTTCTTTATGTCTTTGGTAGTGTATGCTTGTACCTTGTTATTGCTCCTTATATCATTTCCATGTGTGTTCTTGGTTTGTCATAGGATCTTGATCCTAGGGGATTGTGTAACCCTCTTGATCATTGTTGTCCTATCTTACTGGAATTGGTACATTTCGACCCCTCTTGATGTGTATATCATCTACTTTAGTGTGAGTTTGAAGCAAGTTCCTCCTCTCACTAAAGTGGGGACTAAATGTAGTGTCAAAAAATGTCGTTTGTTACATTTTCACATTTGTTTGGGTCCTTGTGAGCTAAATTAACCTAATTGTGCCTTATTTAGGGTGTTGTAAAGTGTTTACTAGGACTTTCACACTAATCTAGGGTTTTGAATAATTAATTGGGATTCTTTATGCCTTAATTGGCCTTATTTTGCAACCACAAGCCTTATTTAATGCATCTCTCTGAGGATAATCCTAACACACATGTAATTCCCAATCATAAATTAATGTTTTTGGATCGTATGGTTTAGATTTAGTGATTTGGGACTCATACGCCACCTTGGGCATATGGGTCCCACCTAAGTTTTGGGGCCCCAATCCTAATTCACATTAATATAAGAATTTCTTGAAAAATGTATCCCAAACCCTATCCTAATGGAACTCATACACCACTTCTAGCATATGAGTCTCATGTGGCTTAAACATAAATTAAATTCAAATTCTTGGCAGGATTTTATCCTCCTAGATCTAATGTCAGCTTGCAGTGTTGTAATTTTAGGAAATTTGGCATAAACAAGTATAAATACAAGGTTATTTCACATATTTTCTCCTAGCAACTTGAGTATTCATGCATTATAGAAAATTATAGTTCACAAGAGCATTCAAGAGTTTACGAGATCATTCAAGAGCCTTCCTGAGCTGATTATCAAGTTTTTTGGAGCATTATTCAAGTATCAAGCATCATGTCAAAGTCATCATGCATCATGTTTGTTTTCGAGCTAACATTTGTGATATATGGTTTCATGATTCAAGCAAGTATTCAAGTCAAGATCTACAACATTCAAGAAAGAGTCAAGATCCACATCCATTAGAGCCATTTCATACATGTTTGCAAGTTTTATTTCTAGGGTTTGGTGAGTTGCAACATATCATTTTGTTCATTCATAATTCTTCCTTTCCATTTGATTTAATTGCAAGGTTTGATTACCAAAATAGGGTTCAACCAAGGAAAACCCCTTTCCACTAACAAAACAACACTTTTCCCTCTCTTTAGTGTGTGATCTATAGATCTAGGATGAATACATATTGAAGAGAAAGATTGGAAAGAAAATTTCCAAGTTTTCACCTTGTTTATAAGTTCATTAAAAGACATCTACAAAGTAGAATTCAATAATTTGGATCTGGAAATTAGGTTGAAAAGATAGAGAAAATATTGAAGTGTAGATTTAGACCTTGATCCTCCTAAAAGGCCAAGTAGGACTGATATGTCGCTTCTAGTGTATGAGTCCCAATATAGTGGACTTTTTAGTTTTTAGGTGTTCCAAACTTGTCTCTACCAAATTTTTGTTCTTTCCCAGAAACCCTAATATGGGACTAAATCATCCAAACAGGTGTATGAGTTCAAGTGGGCATCAAAGAACAAGTTTTTAGGGTTTTGGAGTTTTTTTTTACCTCATAAATCTTCCAGGTGCACTCTATACTTTCTTAGTCTTTTATTTTGCATTTTAGTTTCATTTTCTAGGTCATTTAGTTAGGCTTTGCATAGTACTTTCCATGTCATTTCCCTCTCTTGTCTTTCCAAGCCCTTGCTTGGTGGTGAACCCCCTTTTAGTCCCTAATCACACCTTAGGACATCTCTATTTCATATCTCTTTCCCCTTTACATCCTTGGATTGAGATCTCTAAGATTTCCTTGAATGAGAAGTGTAGAAAACTTATTGTTCTATGTCATAAACTATAGAGCGATATTTTTCAAAAAATTAGTATGAAACATACAAGATCCTAATAATCCACAAAATAATGTGCAAGAAGCTCAAACAAACCATCCTCAAAAAAACACACAAAACAACCAATAGAATAACAAACAAACAAATCAAGGTTGGGATAATCCAAGAGGGCCACTAAGGCAAAGTAACCAAACTAGAAGAAATTTCACTCCATTGGGAGAAACTCTTGAGGTAATTATGCATAAATTCATTCAAAAGAACCTAATGAAGCTTCCTAATCTTGATAAAACAACTTATGATGAAACAAAATTTAAACCACCTTGGTACAATGAGAATAATCAAAGCGAATTCCACAAAATCAAGGGCCGCACAACAAACCACTCTATGAGGGTTAAAAATATCATACAAGACATGATAGAAAAAGGAGAGGTTGGCATTGAACATTGTCTTGGGACCTCCTGAAATAGAGACATGGGAATCTACAAGGATCTAATCCCTAGTCATTCTAGAGGAAATGACAAAGCTAAGGGACAAGAATAATGAAAAATATAACTTCACCTACGATGAAGTCATAGGAACCATCTGTCAAGTTGATCGCAATATCAATGTCACAACTATAATGGGCAGAAATCCCAAGTGTAATGTTACTACACGAAGAGGGAAATTCACGATTCAAGGAGCCCCACTTCCAACCAAATTCACCTTTAAGCTTGGTACAAGAATGAAAGAGTTGTGGAAATATTGTTGGTGTTGTCATTGATTTCAACCGTCCAACTAGTTATCTACTAGTTGCTATTGGTTGTATATGTTGAGGAAATTAAGAAAATTGTAATAAAGATATGTTGCATGTGTTTAGTGGTTGCTCTAGTTTTTGGTCCAAGTTTTCTCCTTTGGTTGTGCAGTTTAGATACGTTGTCCATGGTTGTTAGTCGATGGTATATCTAGATTTTTTGTTGTTGATTCCTTGTACAGTGGAAGTTGTGTTCACCAATTGTGAACTATGGTTTTTTATGTTTCTAGTTGAGGTTTGAGAGAAATGGTGTTGGTCCAAATTTCTATTTTATGAAGTCTTATAGCTTGTGGTTCTAGATTTGTGTTGCTCTGGTTCTATTGAAGATAGTTTTTTTCATTTGGAAGATCTGTGCTTAATGGTTCTATGTGTTTTACACTGGTGGTTGACCTTGTGTGAAATACTACTTTCGAGGATGATGAAGTGTGTTGGATCTTTTTGGATCCCTTGAAGCATGCGTTTAGGTCACCCTCATTCTAATTCCACCCTACAATGTTTTGGCACTGACATAATTTGAATTTGGATTTGGATGGCCAACTTTGGATATGTTTTGAACTTGAAGATGGTATAAATGCAAGATGAGTTAATGATGAAGTCAAGATGCAAGAGCAAAGAAGAAAAGCGATAAGAGAAAGTGTAGTTTTATGAGACATTGATTCTATTCAATAAGTGTGTGTGTTTGTTGTGAGTTTGGGAGATCAATGTGAATCTTAATGCTGAGTTTCTGGATGCAATGAGATGAAGGTGAACTCTATCATTCATGCAAGTTGATCAAGTGACTTTGGTGGAATCCTTTGTTGCATTGGTATTGTAGTCTCTTTGCAACAAGTCTTCTTTGTCTTCTTCATATCTCTATGGTAGTGAGCCCTTTGGGTTGTAGCCCTATTGGAAAGTGAGTCCTTGTTCCATACAGTAAGTCCTTATTTTAGGTAGTGAGCCTTGTTTCAGGCAATGAGCCTTTTTGTAATTGGTTTTTATATTCTCTATAGTGTGAGTTAACCCTCACCATGGTTTTTCTCTCATTGGGTTTTCCACATAAATATGGTGTTTTTTGTTTATGTGTTGGATTTGAGTTTCTACATTGGAATTTGATGATTAATCATTTAAGCAATTTTAAGTAATAGTTCCAGTGACTAAATTAAAGGTTTAATTCTGTGACAACTGATTCACCTCCCCTCTCAGTTGTCCTATTCAACAATTGGTATCAGAGCTTGGTTCCTTAGTGAACAGTTTAACCGCTTGAGGAAGATTTGGGATGGTTGGAAAAATGCTCTTTGATTATCTGAGGTTCCATGGAACTAATTATGGTATCTAGAAAGTATTGATAGACAAATATCTGGAGTATTGTAGATATGATGTGGAGAAATCTTACAAGAATCCTCACACTCCTACTAATCATTTGAGTACACCTAAAGAGATCAAAACACATGAAGCAAACAATATAAGGAGAAGTTTATCTTGAAGAATAGTCTGGTACATTCTGAGTTGATTAAGGTTCAGAATTTGAAGACAACTAAGGAAGTCTAGGGTGCTTTAGAAAGAGTGTATGATGGAGATGAAAGAGTTAAAGAGAAAAAATTACAAAATTTGGAGGCACGGTTTGATCTTCTAAATATGTCTGAAGATGAAAATATTAAAGCTTATGTATAGAGATTGGATGAGATAGTGGTTGGAATGCGAGGACTTGGTGCTACTATTGATGAAACAAGGATTGTAAAGAAGATTCTCAGAACTCTTCCTAATGATTATAGTGAGAAGGTGAGTGCTATTGAGCAAACTATAGATTATAAGACTTGTACTAAGGATTTGTTGTTAGGATTTTTGACATCTTATGAAATGAGGAAGTCGAGTCTAAGAAATGGAAGCAAATCAGAGACTGCCTTTAAAGCTACAAAATTTGAAGATCTAGATGAAGAGAACTTTGATGAAATAGAAGCTAACTTTATAAGAAGAATGAGAAAAGGATTTGATAAGTATGAAGTCAATTTTCCCTTTAAATTCTTTAATTGTGGATAAATATGTCATTATGCTGCAAAGTGTCCAAAAAGAGCTAAAAGAAATAAACAAAGATATAAGAAAGAAAAGAAAGGAAAGAAGATTAATAGAGTTTACTATGTGAATGAGAATGCTAGTATTTCTAATGAGGATTTAGAATATGAAGATCCATATGACAATGAATTTTTTTTCTTGGTGATTAAGGATGAACCTACTTCTACTAATTCTAAAAAATAGATAAAGGAAAGCCCTCCAGAGAAGGAGAAGGAGAAAAATGAAGGTGTTTTTATCTCTACCCTACATGCTAAACAAGAGAATAATTTTTGGGTAGTTGATAGTGGTTGTTCACATCACATGACTGGTGATAAAAGTAAGTTTGTAAAGCTTGATAAATATGATGGAGGCTTGGTTATGTTTGGAGATGATACTGGTGCTAAAATATGTGGTATAGGTTCAGTAAGTTTTGATGGCAAGCATCATATTGACGATGTTTACTATGTTAAGGGTTTAGGTCATACTCTATTGAGCATTGGTCATATGTGTAGAAAAGGATATGATCTTTTGTTTAAGGATGAGAAATGTGAGATCTAGAAAGGATTTAGAATGTTGATTACTACAAGAAATAAAATTGAAGGGAATATCTATCAACTTAAAGGTGTTGATGGATGATGCTTTATGACTCAGATAAATGAAAGTTGGTTATGGCATAGGAGAATGTGTCACATGAATTTTGATAACTTAGCAAGGATTAGTTTTGTTTAGTTTGTGAGATATTTACCAAGAATTATAAAGCATGTTAATGATATTTGTAGGAATTGTCAGTTTGGAAAGCAAGAAAGAAATCACTATAGATCAAAGGAACAATCTACTACTAGACTACTAGATTTAGTTCATACATATCTTTGTGGTCCTACAAGAGTGAGAATTCTACTTGGTGAAAGGTACTTTATACTTTTAATTGATGATTATTCTAGCTATACATGGGTTAAATTTCATAGAGAAAAAATAGACGCATTAGATAGATTCAAGGCATTCAAAGAAATGGTTGAAAATGAAGTGAATTTGAAGATAAAATGCTTAATGTTTGACAAAGGTGGAGAATTTTTTTGCAAGTATGAATGATTATGATGGTGTTTTCATTAATGTTGTCATTGATGTCAACACAGTATAGGTTATTGCAGAGAAAGGAAACAAGTGATTTCAGGTTGTGCATGTATAATTGAGATACTGTAGAGATGTTGTGAGTACATGGAGATATCTTTATGATGTTGTAGGTGTGCTGATATGATGAGTTACCAAGTTCTTTTGAGAAATAGTGAAGACAAAATTGTGTGTGTGTTCAGAATGTTCTCTGGTTTGTGCTCTACATTTCTTTTGTGTTGATCCTATACTTGTTTGGATTTGAAGTCTTGTTTAAGGGAATCCTTGGGTGATATATCCTGGATTAGAGCTTTTCGTTTAATGAAGAGTGAAAGTTGTGTTCACCGGTGTGTGAACTAGTAGAAATGTATCTGATCCATAGTCCTTTGTTGGTTTGTTTCTAATCTTGTGGTTCTGGAAGAAGACTTTTAATGGTATTATCTATGTTTTTTCAAAGTTTTTCATGGTATGGCACTTTGGAAGACTAGTTTCAGAGTTACTGTGTGTGTCTATATAGTCTGGATGGACTGATGGAAAGTATTTTGTGTATGAAGGTTTTTGCATTTTCTACAGATAAATATGAAGGAATCTGAGATGTGTTCCAATGTATGGTGAAGCATGTTCTGTGGTGCGCATGTTATCTTCTTGTTGTGAAAACGTGTACTTCAAATTTCATTTATGTTTTCATTAGGTTTGGGTGACCTGGTGTCTACACATCATGCAAAGGATAAGTATCAATTAAGGAAGCATGTGATTGATCCAAGATATTGTTTTGGGTCCTAGTTAAGTGTTGGTTTGGTATGCTCTCATTCTCTTCCAACAAGGGAATGTTGAGTTGCAAACCTAATTTGAATTTTTAATATGAAGTGTGTGTCCGACCTTGGAGAAAGTTTCTAAGGTTGAAGATGGTATATATACAAGTCAATATGTTATGGATTTGATGTATCAAACATGCCACAAATGTGAGAAGAAAGAATGTGCGAAAGTGAATTAAGGAAGCAGTACTTTAATGTGTTGGATTTTGGAAAGTAGTGAGTTGATGATGTCTACAATTCTCTAATTAAGGTTGTAGATGTGTGTGATTTTTTGTGGTGGATTTTTCTGTTATCTTTTGTATTTGAAGGCAGTGAGCATCCTTGTTGGATAGTGAGTCCTATTTGTAGGAAGTGATCATCCTTCTTGGGAAATGATCCCTTTGGGAATGAGCCTCTTTCTAATCGATTTTGCAATTACTTTATATTGTGAGTTAATCCTCACCATGGTTTTTTCCCTTATTGTTTTTTTCACGTAAATCTGGTGTTTCTTGTGTTGATATTTCTTTATGTTATTTTCATTTCATGTTCATACTTAATAACAGAATAAAGTGGATGTGAAGTTGATAATTGTTTGAGATTTGTGATTGTGATTAGTGACAACTAATAAATGCCCCCCTCTTAGTTGTCTTGTGCATTTCAAAAATTGGTATCAAAGCCTTGGTTCCTCAAAGAAGAGCTTAACCGCTTGAGGTAGATCCGATGGTGCACCAATTTTAAATCCTTGTGCTTGATGGATCTAACTATAGTGACTGGAAAGTGAAAATGAGAGGTTACTTGATCTCTCTTGGTTACAAGACTTGGAAAGCTATTGAGAAAAAATATGTTGCACCAGCAAGTGGTCCCTCTTATGCAGATGATATTTCTACATATGAGGAAAATGAAAAAGAAAGGTATGCAATTTATAGTGCTTTATCTAAGACTGGGTGGACAAAAGCTATTTCTTTGGGCATTGCTTATGAAGTTTGGAAAAAGTTGGAAGATATCTATAAATGAAATGATAGAGTCAAATTTTCAAAGAAGCTAACAGCTAAGCACATATATGAGAACTTGAAAATGGAAGAAGGTGAAGATATTGCAAGCTATTTTTAAAGGGTTGATATTACAGTAAATGAAGTAAAAAATAAAGGTGGTACTCTGACAGATGAAGATGTAATGGAGAATATTTTGATGACCCTACCGGAGAATTACAGTGATAAAGTCTCAGCAATTGAGGAAGTGTATGATCCTAAGAAGTTCACTAAAGAACAAATATTTAGCACCTTGACTATATTTGAGATGAGGAAGTTTGGAAAAGAAAAGGAGAAAATAGAATCAACTTTCAAAGGTACAAAGATAGAAGATGATTTGGATGGTGATAGTTTAGAAGAGTTAGAAGCAAATTTTACAAGGAAGTTGAAGAAAGGTATCAGTAAGTACAAAGTTATGTTACCTTTGCAATCTTTTAGTTGTGGAAATATTGGTCACTATGCTTCAAGGTGTCCAAATAGAGCTATACAAAAGAAGAGCAGAGACAATAAAGACAAAAAGGATAAGAAGTTAAAGAAATTATATTATGTTAGAGAAGATGCTGGAATTTTTTATGATGAATCTCATTTTGAAGGTGATAATGATGAATGCTTGTTTCCAGCCTTAGAGAATAAATCAGTATCTACTAACCATGGAAGATGTGCAAGGTAAAGTGGTTCGGATAACAATAAGGAAGAGATGGAAGGTACTCTAGTTACTACCTTTCATTTTAGACAAGAGGAAGACTATTAGGTGATTGATAGCAGTTGTTAAAGTCACATGACCATTGATAAAATTAAGTTTACTAAACTTGAAAAGTATGATGGTGGATTAGTCATGTTTGGAGATGATTTTGGTGTAAAGATTGTTGGAAAATCAACAATTAGTTTTGATGGAAAACATAGTATTGATGATGTTTATTATGTTAAGGGCTTAAGGCATAATATTTTGAGTGTTGGACGAATGTGTAGAAAAGGATTTAAGCTTGTGTTTTAGGATAATACTTGTGAGATTAGAAAAGGGTCTGGAACTATGGTAGCCACAGGAAGAAGAACATATGGAAACATTTATCAGCTTAAGGGTGTTGATGGTTAGTTTTTTGTATCTCATGTTAATGAATGTTGGATATGGCATCGAAGGATGGGACATGTAAACTTTGACAATCTAATCAGGATTTGTTCAAGAGAATTTGTTTAGGATCTGCCTAAAACCACAAAGCCTACCGATACTGTTTGCAAAAGTTGTCAGTTGGGAAAACAAACAAGATTCAGCTTCAAAGGAAAAGAACAATCAACTACCAGAATGTTGGAATTGATTCATACAGACCTCTGTGGTCCCACAAGAACAGGAAGTCTTAATGGTGACAGGTATTTCATGCTCCTTATTGATGATTCTTCTAGAATGACATGGGTTACATTTCTTAGGGAGAAAGATCGAGCTCTAGATAGATTCAAAGTGTTCAATTCCAGGGTAGAGAATGAAGTGAACTTGATAATCAAATGTTTATGGTTTGATAGAGGTGGATAATTCACTTTTAGTGAGTTTAATAATTTTTGTGAAGAGCATGGTATAAAGAGACATTTTTCTGCTCCTAGAACCCTTCAATAGAATGGAGTTGTTGAGAGCAAGAGCCAAACTATTCAAGAGGCTACAAGGACTATGATGAAAGAGGAAAATGTACCTAATGTATACTAGAGAGAAGCAATCCACAATTTTTTTAATATTCTTAATAGAGTTCAAATAAGAGGTAACATCACAAAGACTCCAAGTATGAGTTGTGGACTAGCAAGATTCCTACTGTTAAGTACTTTAAGGTGTTTGGAAGCATATGTTATATTAAAATAGATGGTGATAACCTTGGAAATTTTAATGCAAGATGTGATGAATTTATTATCCTTGGATATTCAACTAGTAGCAAAGCTTATAGATGCTTCAATAAAAGATTGAGGAAGATTGGTGAGAGTGAAAATGTGAAGGTTGATGAAGATATGTACAAATTAGTTGAGATAAGTGAAGTTGAATCAAATGAACCTATCTGTAGACAAGTAAAATAAGAGAATAAGGAAGAAGAACACATTGAAGAAGAAGAAGAAGCTCTAGAACTTGCTCCTAAGACCCCAAAATATGTATAAAAAAATCATCCTAAAGAACAAATAATTGGAGGCTAAAGTGAAGGTGTAAAGACAAGAAGAAAAGTGGTGGTAGCTAAGGTAAATATATGTTTAATTTCCAAGATAGAACCTAAAATAGTGTGTGAAGCATGCAAAGATGAGAATTGGGTTAGAACAATGAAAGAGGAGTTGCAATAGATAGAGAAAAAACAAACATGAGAATTGGTTCCTACACCTATAAACAAGAATGTAATTGGTACAAAGTGGGTGTTCAGGAATAAGCTAAATGAGAATGGTGAAGTAGTAAGAAACAAAGCAAGAATAGTATGCAAAGGTTATTCACAAGTTGAAGGAATAGACTTTGAGGAGACATTTTCCTCGGTGCCAATAATGGAGGCTATTTGGATGTTTTTAGAATTTTTTCAACTCACAAAGATTTCAAGGTATATCAGATGGATGTTAATTCTCCATTCCTCAATGTAGAATTGGAAGAAGAGGTGTGAATGGAAAAACTAGAGTGATTTTAGTTATCAGATAAACTAGACATGGTCTGTAAGTTGAAAAAGGCACTATATGGACTTAAACAGGCTACCAGAGCATGGTATGCAAGGTTGGATGGGTATTTGACACAGCAAAGGTTTAGCAAAGGCTTCATGGATAGTAATCTCTATTTCAAAGTTGAAGGAAATAGAATGTTGATAATGGTTGTGTATGTTGATGATATTATCTTCGGAGGAAATGAGGGTATGTACAAGAAATTTGCAGAGGAGATGCAAAAAGAGTTTGAAATGTCTATGATTAGTGAGTTAAATTTCTTTCTTGGAATTCAAGTGAATCATAAGGGAATATTCATTTCACAATCTGAGTATGTCAAAGAGTTGTTGAAGAAGTTTGGAATGGATGACTCCAAACCGGTATGTACTCCTATGGTGACTAGATGCAGACTGAGTAAAGATGATGAATCTCCTAAAGTTGATTAGAGCATGTACAGATCTATGACTGGTGGAATGTTATATCTTACTACTACTAGACCGGATATCATGCATGCAGTATGTTTGGTTGCCATATTTCAAGCAGAACCTAAAGAAACACATGTTATAGCTATGAAGAGGATATTCAGATATCTAAATGGCACTCTGGATTATGGCTTGTGGTATCCTAGGGATATTAATTTCACTTTGAGTGCTTACACTCATGCAAATTGGGCTGGTTGTGTGGATGACTAGAAGAGTACAAATGGAGGTGCATTATTTCTTGGAGGAAGATTAGTTTCATGGCTAAGAAAGAAACAGGATTCAGTTTCTTTATCCACTATAGAAGCTGAGTATATTACAACAACATCTTGTTGCACATAGGTATTATGGATGAAGAAAACATTGAAGGATATAGGAGTGATATGTGATGATCCTATCCCTATCTTTTATGATAATACAAGTGCAATAAATATTCCAAAGAATCTAATAATGCATTCAAGGAAAAAACACATATCTATCATATATCATTTATTGAGAGAAAAGGTATTGGAGAATGAAGTTAGGGTGGAATATGTGCCTACAAATGATCAAATTGT
Source organism: Sequoia sempervirens (assembly GCA_007258455.2). Taxonomy (NCBI): domain Eukaryota; kingdom Viridiplantae; phylum Streptophyta; class Pinopsida; order Cupressales; family Cupressaceae; genus Sequoia; species Sequoia sempervirens. Next base: position 5,098,800 of record VDFB02000010.1, on the reverse strand, counting down.
TGATACATTTACTAAGGCTCTTCCAAAGGATACTTTTGAGTATCTCAGGGAGAATTTGGGGGTTACTGCTCCTCCTACTTCAAACTAGGTGCACATGGAGGTGCATGCATCCAGTGGATCTACAGATTCTTCATTTGTCTGGATTGATGATTGGGTTTACTCCTTAGGGGGAGTAGAAAGTATCATTATTGCAGTCTGAGATTTGGATGCACTCGTAAGGATGAGTGATCAGGCTCTTTGTTCTTTTCCATTGATGTCAAAGAGAGGAGAGAGAGCCATGTGAAAAAGGAAAATTTGTAAGAAAAAGAGAGAGTGCAAAAATGTTGTGTAGGTTGTCTAATCTAGAAAATAAAGGAGAGTGTGTATCATGTCTTTGGTTTTTTTTCACATCATGTGTTGCCATCAACAACAAAGAGGGAGATTGTTGTAAGTATGAATGAGTATGATGGTGTTGTAATTAATAGTGTCATTGATGGTAACACATTGATGTCAATGCAGTATAGGTTGTTGGAGAGAAAGAAAACAAGTGATTATTGGTTGTGTATGTATAGTTGAGATACTATAGAGATGTTGTGAGTACATGAAGCTATCTTTATGATGTTGCAGGTGTGCTGATACGATGAGTTACCAAGTGCTTTTAAGAAATAGTGAAGACAAAATTGTGTGTGTGTTCAAAATGTGCTCTACTTTGTGCTCCACATTTCTTCTTTGTTGATTACATGCTTGTGTAGATCTAAAGTTCTATTTAAGGGCATCCTTTGGTGATATATCCTAGATTAGAGCTTTTGGTTTGATGAAGAGTGAGAGTTGTGTTCACCAATGTGTGAACTAATCTGGCAGAGTTGTTTGTCTATGGACTGGGAGAAATGTATTTGCTTCACAATCCTTCGCTGGTCTGTTTCTAGTCTTGCGGTTATGGAAGAAGACTTGTAATGGTGTTATCTATGTTTTTCCAAAGGTGTTCATGGTTTGGCGCTCTAGAAGACTAGTTTCATAGTTACTATGTGTGTCTATCCATTCTAGATGGATTGATGGAAAGTATTATATGTATGAAGGTTGTTTCATTTGTTGCAGATGAATCTGAAGTCATCTAAGATGTGTTCCAGTGTATGGTGAAGCGTGTTATGTTGTCTGCATGTTATCTTCTTGTTGTGGAAATGTGTACTTCAAAGTTCATTTGTTTTTTCATTAAGTTTGGCCGACCTGGTGTCTACATGTCATGTGAAGGATAAGTATTAATTAAGGAAGCATGTGATTGATCTGAGATGGTATTTTGGGTCTTGGTTAAGTGTTGGTTTGATTCGCTCTCATTCTCTTCCACCGCAGGAATGTTGAGTTGTAGACCTAATTCGAATTTGTACTATGAAGTGTGTGTAGCCAACCTTGGAGAAAGTTTCTAAGGTTCAAGATGGTATAAATACAAGTCAAGATGTTATGGATTTGATGTATCGAACATGCCACAAGTGTGAGAAGCAAGAGTGTGTGAAAATGAATTAAGGTAGTAGTACTTTAATGTCTTAGACTCTAGAAAGTAGTGAGTTGATGGTGTTTGCAATTCTCTAATTAAGGTTAGGGATGTGTGTAATTTGTTGTGGTGTATTTTTATGTTATCTTTTGTATCTGTAGGAAACGAGCCTCCTTGTTGGACAGTGAGCCCTTTGGCAGTGAGCCTCTCTATAACCAGTTTTTCAATTACTCTATATTGTGAGTGAGTTAATCATCACCGTGGTTTTTCCCTTATTGGGTTTTCCACATAAATATGGTGTTTCTTGTGTTGATATTTCTTTCTATTATTTGCATTTCATGTTCATAATTAATAATAGAATAAAGTGGATGTGAAGTTGATAATTGTTTGAGATTTGTGCTTGTGATTGGTGACAACTAATTCACTCCCCCCTCTCAGTTTCCTTGCGCATTTCAAAAAATTCACCTCCCATGAGTTTAATATGTTTTGTGGAGTGCATGGAATAAAGAGACAGTTATCTACTTTGAGAACTCCTCAGCAAAATGGAGTTGTTGAAAGGAAAAATATAATATTTCAAGAGGCTATTAGATCAATGATTACTGAGGTTGGTTTACCAAAAGTTTACTGGAAAGAAGCTATTCATACTGCTTTTTATGTATTCAATCAAGTTCAAGAAAGAGAAAATAGTACAAAGAATCCCTATGAGCTATGGCACGAAAGAGTTCCTACTTCGGAAGCAAATGCTATAGTAGAAGAGATGAAGAAAATTTGGGTAAGTTTGATGCAAGAAGTGATGAAGGAATTTTTCTTGGATATTCTACTAAAATCAAGGCATATAAATGTTTCAATAAAATACTGAGAAAAATTATAGAGAGAACAAATGTGAAGGTTGATGAGACAATGAAGAATTCTATTGACATTGATGGATATGTATCTAATGAGCATGATTGTGCAAGAATAGAAGAAATTTTGGAAGAACAGGATAAATATGAGCAAACTAAGTAGGATGAATGGAATGAAACAGAAGAAGATGCTCTCATGATGTCCCCTAAGACACCAAAATATTCACAAAAGAACCATTCACAAAGTGAGATTATTGGAGACAAGACAAAAGGTGTATTAACTAGAAGAAAAGTTGTTGAAGTGAATATGTGTTTATTTTTTGAGATTGATCCAAAGACTGTATGTGAAGCTTGTAAAGATGAACATCAGAAAGAAACAATGAAGGAATAACTTATGTGAATTGAGAAGAATCAAACTTGGAAATTGGTCCCAAGACCGGAAAATAAAAACATCATTGGATCAAAATGGGTATTCAGAAATAAGTTGAATGAGAATGGAGAAGTTGTTAGAAACAAAATGAGACTTGTGTGTAAAGGCTACTCACAGTATTGTTGACCAATTAAAGAAAAATCTAGCATGAATCTCTATCCTTTACCTTCTAAAGTTATCACCTACACATAAAGAGATCTTGGAGAAAGCTCTCATTGAATCATCAGTGCCAAATGATATCAACACCGATTAGTTTCAAGTTATGGTTGGTACCATCACTTCCCCCAGTCACTTTGTCTCTTTTGAAAAAGGCCTTCCCCAAATATCCTTTCATAATCAAGCTCTATATCTTGAGGTTTGCATCCATAAACACAGGATCAAGAGAGTCTTGATAGATGGAGGTGCATGCTTAAACATATGTACCTTAAAAATGGTAAAGCAATTGGGATATTTTGATGAAATGATCAATTAAAAAAAAGAATCACCATAAGGGCCTATGATGATATGGAAAGAAACTCTGAGGACACAATCAAACTTCCAATTCAAGTGGGGCCAGCAATAGCATAAATGACTTGTCATGTACTGGATCTTGAGTTACCCTATAACCTTCTCTTGGGATGCCCATGGATCCACGCAATGCAAGTAGTTCCTTCAACCTTCCATCAATGCTTAAAATTTCCTTACAATGATAAGGAACTTACAATATATATCGATCTCAAACCCTTCCATTACCACACAAACTTGGAGGAGAAATAAAATATGCTTCTTCAAACACCTAGTAATGACATATCATTCCACACATTTTCCTATGTCGATCCAACATCACTTTCTTCATCCTCAACTCCATCTACATCAACTAATCCTCCAAAATCTGACCTTAAGATCCAAATACTTGACAAGGGCTATGGATAATACCACTTTAAAGAAACCTTCTGCATTTGGGAGCTTCCCCTGTCACCACATTCATACAGGTGACCAAAGGAAATCAAGCATTCAAGTTGTCACCTATGAAGTCAATCCTACTATTTTCACCAAGTGGGGAGACATAAAGGATGAAGTGGTGTTTGAAGAAGACCTCTCATTATGTCTCTACAAAGAAGAACAAGAGGAACAAAAATAACTACATCCCATTCCTGGGTATGTGCAGGATCATGATGGGCCAAAAAGTGGCGATATGATGGGTATTTGTAGGGTATGTGGCTGACGACTTTTTTTTTACCCAAAATTGATGAAATGAAAAGGGTTTTTAAAGAATATTCTCAACTTTCCACCAATATAAATTATGATTTACTTTGAATTTAATAAATAATTATTATTCATTTTCTATTTGAATTATGAGTAAACTCCTAATTGATAGGCTGATTGAAAAACATCTATAGCTTCCAAACGGTATCACATTTTTTGAATCCAAAACATGTGTCACATTCTATTCTTAGCATACTATAGGATTAAAAAAATAAAAATTCAATTTCATGAAGTTTTGACCAAGTTAAGGTGGTTAGACATACAAGTTTTATATTTTTAAAAGTTGTAATAAAAAATTCATAATTAATTATTTGCTTGGAAAAAAATTACAAAAAATATGCATCACATCGGACATGAGTCCTCTACTTATATCTAAAATCTTATAAAAAATATTATCATTTTATTGTGCTTAGGGTGGTCATACACCTACTTATTTCTTCCCTAAATTTAAGTACTACTTGCATTGAAATTTCAAATTTTCACCAAATAGATTTTTTAAAATAAATAAACCTAGTATTTTAGAAACTACATTCAATTTGCTACAGATTCTATTCTTACATATTTTTGAAATAATATAGATAACTTATTCAAATTTTTATGTCAAGTTGCCTAACTCTGATTTTTCTGAATTTTTTGCCACTTAAGGGCCTATTTTTTCCATGATGATCTTGCCCATACCCTCCTATGGATCCTAACAATAAAGGTTATTAGCTAGAAATAAATATGGGATACACTAGAAAAGGTGGCCTTGGTCTGCACAAATAAGGTATGAGAGAACCTATCATAATAGAACAACATAAGAAGAACCTATGACTAGTTTATGGTTCAATAGATGTGGTTAGCCCAAGAATTGAAACTACCTCTTTTCTAGAAATAGCTCCTTCGACTATCATTGAGACATCAAATGGCGACCATACTGAAATAAACTCCAATGAATGGGAATGGGATTCTTACGCCTCTAGTGACTATGACCTAGATACCTTATGGGACTTTGATAACTCTGGTATCCTTACCCTTTCCACATCCTTCATAAGTTTTGTCAATAGTGATGATAACCTACCCTTATGTCACCCACAATTGATCAATTAGGATCAACAACATCACGTATATGTTATGGACTTATTCTAGAACAACAAAGCTATTGTTGAGTTCATGGGAATTCGACATGGTATACCACAAGGAGATCACGAGGCTGGTTTTATTATAGAACTCGAACAAGGAGGATACTTTGGAGGGGAGATTACATCCTCCATTCACAAAATTGAAATGAAAATTTTAAAAATCAAAATGAGATGCCCTAGGGAAAACCATAATGTGGCTCTATCGGATCATGAAAAATGGGGAAAAAAGGACATATATGAGGGTGATCCCACAATACTGGTTTATAATTTTTGGCCAAATTGGACACTGAACTAATTTTTTAACTAAATCTTCACTTTCAAGCACTTATAGCAGCTAAACCGTGAGGAATTTGAAGATGATGCAAACTAGTGATTTGTGACATTTTGTCTGTAGATTCTAAATATATTTTTTTCTTAAATTTTTTTTGCATCAAATTGCACTTCTTTTTCCATCTCCTTTGAAAACCATTTTTTTAAAGAGTGACGCCACTAGCTAATAGATAACTTTTTTTCTATGAAGGATAAAATTCTATTTTTTTTTAATTTATATTCATAACTACGATATCTAGTGCATGGAATTGGTTTCGTAGCATTTAGTTGAATATTTTTTTCTTAATTAAGTTTCAAAGTCAAACCTTTTACAATTTAGACATGATTCACTGGATAAAGCATAACTTTTTTTGTATGTATCGAAATTCAATTTTTTTGTTGGATTAAGGACATCAATATCTAGTGCACTAATATTTTTCAAAAAAAATTGATAACCTGTTATTTTTCCACATGTGCAGAATAGAAAGCTTGATTTTTGGTGAAAAACCTATGTTTAATCAAACTAAAAAATAAAATACATAATAAAACAAAAAAATATTAAAATTATATTTGATGGATAACTCATTCTAAGGACTACCATCATCCAGTTGGGTCTGTGAATTCTCCTTCATTTTCATCCTCAGCCCAAGCTTCAAAGGGAAAAATTCTGTAGAAATTTGGTGCAAGAGGGGGAGAAGGGGGGAAAAGGGGGTTTCAAATGAACTTAGGTTTGAATAAACTCTCCTTGAAGGTTCACTATAACTAGGGTTTGAATGAACCCTGGTTCAAGAAAACCTCCCCTTGTATTCAATTCTCCATTGGCTTTGTTATAAAAAAATTCAAAAAAAGTGGGTCCCATCATTTAATAGGGTTCACTCAAACTAGGGTCCATTCAAACCCCTTTTGGGCCCATTCAAACACCCCAGTTCATGTGAACCCATAAAAAGAAAAAAAATCATAGGAGTGTTTTCCAATTTTCCTTCCTCACTAGAATTGTAAACCAGTATTGTGGGATCACCCATGAGGGTAAAAACCTCTCTAAGGCACTCAAAGATGGAGGATTCAATCTCCCCATCACAGAGTATCAGGAGCAATCAATAGTCCTAGTTGAAAGTTCTAAACCTATCAATGTTGGAACAACAGAAGCACCTAAGGTAACATATCATGCAGCTTCCTCAAATCTTGAAGAAAGAGTCAACTTCTCAACATTCATCAAAGAATGTAAGATTGACTTTTCCTAGACATATGTAGATATGCCTGGGCTAGATCCAACTTTAGTGCTACATCATCTCATAGTATTCCCTACAACGGAACCAATTAAACAAAATATTTTCAATATGCACCTACAAATAGAACTTTTAATCAAGGTAGAGCTTCAAAAACTACTTGAAGTTGGATTCATCAGACCCATAGATTATTCTGAGTGGATATCCAACCTTGTACTAGTGTTGAAACGCACTAGGGGCATATAGATCTATACAAACATTAGAGATCTTAACAAGGCATGCCTTAAGGATGACTTCCCCCTTCCTAGCATTGACATAATATTGGATCTAATTTCTGGCCATGAAATTATTTCACTAATGGATGGTCTTTTCGAGTACAACCAAATAAAGATAGCCCATGAAGATAAACACAAAATAGCTTTTACCTATTCTTTGGGAAATTTTGTTGAAATTTAATGCAATTCGACTTAAAGAATGCATGAGCTACATATCAATGAGCAATGACTACTATATTCCATGGCATGTTGCACAACACCATGGAGGACTATGTAGACAACTTATTGGCTAAATCAATCAAAAGATAAGAACACCTTGCTAACTTACCTAGGATATTTGATAGACTAGAGGAGTATAACTTGTGTCTAAATCCAAAGAAATGTGTGTTCAATGTAACATATACGAAACTGTTGGGCTACATTGTATCTAGAAGAGGTATCAAGGTGGATCCCACTAAGGTCAAGGCTATCCTAGAAATGCCTCCCCTAAAAAAATTAAAACAGTTGTGTAGTTTACAAGGAAAGCTTCAATCTATCAAAACGTTTATTGCATAACTAGCAAATAAATATCATCCATTCACACACTTGCTCCACAAAGATGTAGCATTCAAATGGGTAGGAGGTGTGATCAAGCTTTTCGATAGGTAAAGGACTATTTTATCACTCACCTAGTATTGATGCCTCTAATTTAGGATAAAGCAATGATTTTATATGTATTTACAACAACAACAGCTTTCAGAGCTCTATTGGCACAACTTGATGAACAAAACAAAGAAAGAGCAATTTACTACATCAACCGTGCCCTAGTTGGCTATGAGTTAAATTATACACCCATTGAACAAGCATATCTATCAGTTGTCTTCACAACACAAAAGCTTAGGCATTACATGTTAAACAGATAAATCAAGTTGATATCTAAGATATACCCCTTAAAATATCTCTTAGCTAAAGCAGCTCTTACAAGAAGAATCACTAAGTGGTTCATGATACTTAGCGAATTCAACATAGAATATGTTGACAGGAAAGCCATTAAAGGATAAATGATAGTAGACTAGTTAGCAGACACACCTGTTGAAGATCATCAACCACTCATAGAAAAATCTCCAAATGAGAGCATCTCGCTAACAACTCGATCAACCCACTAGAATTTACTTTGACGGATCCCATACTCAATAAAGCTCAGGGGTTGGTATCCTATTTTTCACACCAAAAGGAGATAGTATACCCAAAGCATACGAGATTTCCTTCCCTTGTATGAATAATATAGCTTAGTATGAAGCACTAATCATCAGGCTAAAAATGGTCATGGAATGGAAGATCAAAGAACTACAAGTCTATGGTGAATCCCAGTTGGTCATAAGGCAAGTCAATGGTGAATACAAGACTAAATAAGACAAGCTCATGCCACATAAGAGAAAGGTGGATACCTTCAAGAAATACTTTTTGGTCATCATCTATGAATAGCTCCCAAGGGTTAACAATAAAGCAACTAATGCTATGGTCACTATTGGTTCACTCCTTGGCATACTCAATAACATTCCTAGATACGAACTCCTAGTGGAATAGTTCCTTATGCCAACATTTGATATCTTAGAATCCAAACTCGTATGTGATGTTGTTGGTCCTGACTCACCTTGGTATGAAGGCACATTTTCCTATATCTAGTATGAAATCATATCACCTCACCTAACAACCAATCAAAAGAAAACCTTTATCTGCCAAACTTCTTGATTTACCATACTTGGAGATACCTTATACTACTGAAGTATTGATGGTATGTTACTTCGATGTCTCAAGGTGAAAAAGTGCAAACTACCTTGGAAGAAGTACATGAAGGTGTTTGTGGGTCTCACTCTAGTGTACCTAACCTATTCCACAAATTTCTATGAATAGGGTACTACTAGCCATCAATGGAGAAAGAAGTTCATTATTTCTTTTAAACTTCTAATTTTTGCATTTACTTTGTTGAATTCATTCATGACCCATTTAGCAGGCTTAAAGGTATAGGTAGCCCCCTCCCTAGCCATGACTAAAATATCTAAAATTTCCACATTCTCATCACTGAGATAGGAAAACTCATCAAAAAGAGAGTGAATATTACCAGAGTTGTAATAGACCTTCCTTGACTTGTTTCCCATGTATTTAGTAGCAACCTTTGAGACGATTTATTTTCCTTTGCTTGAGCTAATTCCTTTCTTTAGGTTAAAACTGAGTTTTTATAATTTTTTTGATAAAAATTACATAGAATGATAAATATTTGTGTGAAATAATAGACAAGTATGAGTTAATGAGGTTTAATTACACGATTCTATGTAATTTAGTCTTTTTTGAGTTTTTTACCAAAGTTTTGGAAAGAAAATAGTCACATAGTAGACACAATAGTTGTTGATACTAATAGGTTGGATGGTGTAACTGGTTTGAACAAGTAAAACACTCCAAGAAGTACAACCTAACTAGTATTAAAGGTGTGTCTTTATAGTAGAGGCTCATAAATAAAATACTATAGAAGACCATAGATATATGGCTCCACTCTCAAAGGGGGATATATAGGTCTCTAGTGGCACAAGGGCTAACCTTCCTTCTTCCCTTGAGGGATTTTACACCCTCAAAATAACTCACTCTAGAATGGTACATGTTGGGTAATTTTATGCATGATGATGTACACTGCACTCCACTAGAAATAATGACTACTAGTCTTAAGACTTCTAAAAATAATACATCTTTCATAGTGAAATCAATGAACAATGAGACCATCTATAGTGCTTAGGATGGAGGGGTCTTCTTTATTCTCTTCACCTAATGCATTTTGGTAGACTGAGGGTCACGTGACTTGGATCAAATGATGTTTGCCATACTATGGGGTATAAATTTTGTTCTCACCTCTTTCCATACCTCACCTACAAACATGGTTCAAGTCACCCTTGGGGTGATAAAATCCCCAAGAAAACCTCCTAAATTAAAAAGGAAAATGATGTTGTTTTTCATCCCTAAGATTGCACTAAACATGACAAGAGAGAATATGCAGATATCACTTCCTTGAGTAAACAAAAAAATGTAAATTCTAAGGTATTTCTAATCCCTAAGTTTGTACTAGGTGTGAGGAGTTAACATGCATACACAAGACTTCACTAGACACGGCAAATAATTCATTTCTCTTAAGAAATTGAAGAGTTATTTACTCTATAAAAATTAAGATATGTAATGCCCAAAACTTTACAACCAAAAACCAAGCTACAGACACAACACAACTTCAAATTTTCATCCAAAAACAGAAAAAAAACCAAAACACATTGGCTTCCAAGCAACATAGGGGGAACCTAAGGGGTTAGACCTAATTACTCGGGGGCTCATCTCTGATGGCCTTGCCTACGTACGCGCAGCGCAGAGGAATCGTAGTTCAACAACAAGAGCTTGAACCATTACAAGCTTTGACAATAGTAGGATACAACCTCAAAGTTAAATTTGAATTTGAAAAGACACAATAATGTAACTCAATCCGGTTCAACACTCTCACAAACAATTTTGCAATAATTCAAATATATATTCACTTTACAACATTCAGCTTGCTGATGGCAGCAAAAAATACTATACTAAAACACATATAACTCTATTCTGTTTAACCAAATTTAAAAGTTTAATATGTTCTGGAAAGGGGAAAGAACGAGGAGTAAAACCCAGAAAGCATTTGGTAATTTTGCAAAACATGCATGAGCAGTTTTTTCTGCAACTCAGCTTGCTATTTTTCTACATAGTTTTGAAAAATAAATTCATACAACAATGCTTCATATAGATTTCACATTCTAATGTTCCAATTTGTTTATGTCATATTATAGATATTGGATTCTCATTTAAATTCTGTTCTATTCACTATATGTATATGTACTTAATTATAATATATAATTTTTTATTTTTTTGTAAAGTAGAGACTTGAATATAAGTATAGATACTCACAAGTAATACATATTACCTTACAGCATATTTAAATAAATTAAGGCAAGAACATACAAATCTACTTGTCAAAATATTATTAAAATTGTTACTATACCATTCATAAATATCATAAATTAAATAAATAAATTTATATGCTCCAACTAGAGAAATCTTTTAATAAGGGAAACCAGCAATAGTAATAGATATTATTCTGTAGGGAGGACTACATATTAAATACATTTACTTGTTTCAAATATACCATAACATAATATTTAAAATGTAATACTTATATACGTTATATTATGACAAACAATCATTAAAATATCAATGAAACATTCATGTATGCCTCAATAATTTCCCATGAAAATAAGTAGTTTCACAAATAATAAATAAAAAGAAACAGATTTATAAATATTTTTGAATATTCTCCTTTCTTTTAACTACAAGATAATCTGGATTAAAAAAAAAAAGAATGCTCAAAGAGTATGATTTACCTGGTAAGAAAGTAAATCTACAACTTAACAAATGACTGTAAAAAAAATAACCTCATAAATAAGCTAAGAAATATTGGTTGAGTTGTAGGTAATCACAGATTGGTAAAACAAAACTATTTAATTCCAGTAGAAGTAGATCTTTAAACATTATACTATGATATTTCTCTACTATTATTTGCTTAAAAAAAAAAAAACCTATTTAAAGTCAAGGCTAGATTCCTTAATTAAATTTACAGATTCATTTAAATTAAAAAGGATGCTAAATTATTATATTTGCTAATGGTGTTTGGGGATTCCTTTCGCTGAAACCCTGTGGTATGGAGTGTGATTTTTTAATTTTTTCCTCCAACATTCCCCACAAGTTGCATTTGGTTTTCCTGAGGAAGTCTAGATCGTGGATTATCACTCAATAAATAAAAATGCACAAAAAAAAAATCCATGAATAACTAAAATATGTCAAACCTAGCAAATAAGATGACCTATGCATGAGGGACGATTAAGAGCCTTCACAGTTCTCTCAAAAGAATAAGAGCACTACCAGGAAAATCTGCTACAAAGTTCATATAGGAATAAACACCCTTCATAAAGCCTTCAAATAAAAACAAAACATACACAATGACAACAATACAACCTGGATATGTCAATAACTAAGCATTCATGCAAATGGTTGATCAGACATAAACATTTAGTCACTAAAATAAAAAGGGCATACCTGAGCAAGCTCCTCAATTTTACATTCGTGGTCTGCATTTGAGACCCGACCATTTTCTTTAGTCAAATCGTAGGCTTTCCTTCAATTTATATTCTTTCCTGACGGCGCCTCCTTGACTTTCAAGATTTAAATTTTAGATGATGTAAGACAACAGCCACTTGCTCTATTAGAGCGACATCCAAATGAAGGCCTTAGCCTGGCACGATCTGGGAGAGACCACGATTTACCTGATGACCAGCATAAATGTGGGTCATTTTTATTTTCTATTGGCACCAGTTTTAACCTCTGCAATGGCGTGAATGTCTGATGTGTGGGTTTATATTCTATCTTCCATGCCTACACTCTCGCTGAAGGCCCAATCTGTCTTCTTTCACTACCCCAACCAGCTTTTTAATTTAAGAATCCTCCCAAAACCACTACTTAGCACTCAGCTCCCTGAGCTAAATTCTGCTAACACTTATATTTATGGTCCCCTGGTCACTTCACATTCAACATTTTGTTTGGCTCACCCTCCTAAGGCTAAGACAAGAACTTGCTAAATACTTGCATGTATCTATTCTCCCCAGAGAATTTGAACAACAACCTTATTTCGGAATTGATTGAGCTGAATAAAGATGGGAACCAATAACAAATAAATATTCACAGCTCTTATCAACACCCCAGAAATTTTTCAGCAACCAAAAATTAAATCTCATTTTATTTCCAAAAAATGAAAACTCTCCTTTTCAACAACATATCCCCCTCATATTTAAATAGAATCATCGCCTTATGGATTTCCCAGCCTCCCATAAAGAGATAAAAACTTTAAAAATAGAAAAAAACAATTAATAAAACAATACATTTTACATGCATTCGCATGAAGTAAATATTTAGGAAGCTTTTAACCAAAAAAAAAAAAAAAAAGCAAACTTAAATTTCTAAAATGGAACAACAGATTTTATGTCAACTGAAATAAAATGAATATCTTTAAATTTATGTCTCCGATCTTACATTTTTTATTTATTTTTAAGCCTTTTTGATTTATTTGAACTATATTTATGATTAAAGTTTCTTTATTGACCAAATACTTTATTTTTTTATAAAATACAAAATTAGTAATAATATTTTAGGCAACACTTTGTACTCATCAATTTGATACTTTTCTTAATCAAATAATGATACTATTTAATATTGCATATCATGCTAATTTTAGTCAATAACTAACTTTTCTTCTTTTGTTTTCTATTCAATCATTATGAATGTCAAATGCTAATATTAATTCATTCAAAACTACTAACAATATTTTATAATCCATTATATATATATATATAGACAATAAATAAGAAGGTAAGATTCTAATATATATCATATACACATTATCAATTACACGAAAATCAATATTATAACCATAAAAATTGGGTAAAGTGAAGTTAAGTGAGTCCATACCTCTTATTTTTGCATCCATCATTAGTCAAAACCTTATATAAATATGAAGCTTGTTTTCCACCTTCTTGATTCCAACAAGACTATACTTGGATCACACTCAACCACCAAAATTAGTACATCATAAATTTAATCCTCCTCCTCATAAGACAAAGTAGTTCTAAATTCCCTTAACTTTTAAGCTTAGTCACAACTTGAATAATTTTCATTCATATAAAATTTTCTTTTAACAAGATTACATTGACAAAAATATGAAGTGATCCTTAGATGTATTAGGGGAGGTTGGCCAAGTAGCCTTACATTTACCCCCCCTTATATAGACTTCCTCCTGGAAGTCGCTAAGGATTGAAAACTTGACCTGATTAGAGCAATACACATCAAATGGATAACATTTCAATTATTATTTAAAACTTAAAATGATACCTTAACTATTGGCACTATCTCATATTATAAAACAATATCACAAATATATTAAACTATAACACAAGGAGTTAAAGCTTTTATATGAAGGGAGGAGCCTTACACTCCCCTCCCCTAAGATTAAACTTCCTCCTGGAAGTTACTAAGATTTGGGAGTGAATTCCCCCACAAAATCACATAAACATATGGAAATCACAATTATCACTCACCATACCAATGACATTTTATCCTATAAATCAATCATTATATTATAGAAATTATCTGACAACATAAGAATCCTAATATAATTGAGATAAATTTGAATACACACAATACATCGTTTTGTTTTAAAATTTCAATACAATGATGTCAACATTCACCATTAACAAACACATCATTCCAAATGGAGTTACATAGGTATCATACTAACACCTTTTTCATTCAACATAATCCTTTCAATCAAAAATATTTATAAGCAACCATATTGGTTCCAAATCACTTTATCACATCCTTAAATACTGTATCACATCACATTCTTTGCAAGATATTGAATACCTTAACAAGATATCTCAAACCTCATTTATTAGTTTTTTTTTATAGTTTTCTACAACTTATCTCAATGTACTCATACATATCTCAATGCTCAATAGTAAATCTCCATACTCATATCTATTATACTCCATTAAATCCACATTAAACACATCGAGAACTCACACAAAATGGGCTGAGGATGAGGATGACCAGTGTCCAAAATTCTCCTCTGAGAATGCATAGTATCATAGTGCCACATGAAAATCAAATAGATCTAGGGGAAATGGTGTATAACCGTCCCATACTGGTCTCATTAACCCCTTTAACAAAAATTCCCCAGGCCATCTACTCCCCCCATACAACCTGTCAGGGACCCCTCTTGAGTATGACAGTTTCACAAATTCACATTACTACACATGCCAGTAGTTTCCAATAACAAATAAGGCCTCAAATTGAGTAACATAAGTTCAAACCAAAGATTTCAATAAAATTCCCATAAAAGAAAAGAAAAGATAAAAGTCGATTGTAGCTACATTGAAACATGTAAATCTTAATTTCAACACAAAAAAATTAAAAATTCCTTGAGGCAAAATGGACAATTTCATAATTCAATCAATCAAATAACTTTAAGAATTTCAACACTGCTGGTTTAATCAATCAAATAAAAAGTCATAAAAATAATAAATAAATAAATAAAATGTGTTTCCAAAAATTATACAATTTTCACATCACAATCACCACGTGACTTTTAATAAGTCACCTAGCGGGGAGGAGGGGAATGGTGGTTCTCTAACCACAGTGGTCTCAAACCATAAAATAAAATAGCATGCTGAAAAAAATGGTGGTCTCTAACCACAGTGGTCTCAAACCACATAAAGCTCATGTAATAACTCAATCATCAATAATATATCTCCAAAGGTACACTTAGTTCCATCCTCAATCCATAGGTAAACATCAAGGAATTAGGCTTGCACGATGAATCAACTAACGTGATCCAAACTGCGGGGGAGACTTATGGGAACTAATGTCCATTCAAAATCCTAAGATTTCAATGGAGGTTCTCCATCTCTCAACCCCTAATTACACTAGCAGGCTCCCAATCCCATAGGGGAACCATACACTAGGTGTAGACATTTAACATAAGAACAAGACTCACATGAAGGAGATTCACATTTCATTTAGTACACACATGTACACACACACAACATTGTTACCTTATTGTCACAAATGATGGATTTACATAAATAAGCAATCACAAAGGGTGGATGTAAGGGATCGTACTCGACGTCCTATCACCCTTATTCCAATTTGGATACCCTGTATCACATACTTGGGCACAACACATTTACTGGTTCAAATTCACATGTCACAACACTTTAACTTATCAAGAATTTCTTCACTTCCTTCCTCATGAGTCAAAAATGTACGACTTACACCAACTCTTACAACTCGGTTAACCAAAAAAAACTTGGCACAATACACAACATAAGCACCATTACATGGTATTCACAGCCAAAAAGAATACAAAGCTGATACATTTCAAATTTTCTCCTTTTAATGCAATAGGACTATTTCCCTACACATAATTAACCATACTTCCATAAACCTTTCAAGAATCATCTTCCAAGATTTCTCTTCCCAATATATGTAAAATATACTCATAGATGTAAAATTATGAGCATCACCACACATTCCAATTTATCTCATTGATACACAAAAGTAATTACACTAACTATGAGAGATCCATGGATTTCATTCACATTCACAAGATGGTGTATCTTAACACACACACTTACATAAAACATTATCTTTTAAACCAAGATCTCATTGATTTCAAACAAGTTAGCATACTTCTAATTTCATAACAATGAATCTTCCTGACTAATGACATTCATAAAAAATATTTTCTCAACAAGTCTACTCAATGTTCAATACATGCCAAGAAAAACATAGTGCAGATCGTTAGCACCACAAGCACATAATTATTTTTTTACTCAAAATTCACTTATTCACGTATTATTATTTGTGTCTCCAATGAGTTAAAATTTATATGGTTTTCTATCAATAATACTACAATTTTATGGATCTAAGTCTTTCACCTAAAGATAAATATCTTGATCAAACATCATTCTTTCATAAATAATCATAGTTAAGGCACATGATCATGAGGCTGTAACTAAAGAAATCATTACCACTTCACTACCCTTTCCCACATCAATTATATGGACATAAAAATCATTTCTTTCATAATCAAATGCAGCATTCACATGAAAATACATAATACTCAATTAAATCTAACATAATATTCATTCCATTTTCAATTAGTATTTTTCACAACCACACTTAACAATGAATTAAAAAAAGCAAACTCAAGATATCAAAAGGTCATTTTGATAATCAATCACAATAAGGGGATGAACACAACAAGGAAACTCACACGACCAACACCACATAAGCAACACTGACTAGAGATCCCAGTGCTGCAACCTTGCTCTAATACCAAATGTAATGCCCAAAACTTTACAACCAAAAACCAAGCTACAGACACAACACAACTTCAAATTTTCATCCAAAAATAGAAAAAAAACCAAAACACATTGGCTTCCAAGCAACACAGGGGGAACCTAAGGGGTCAGACCTAATTCCTCGGGGGCTCATCTCTGATTGCCTTGCCTACGTACGCGCAGCGCAGAGGAATCGTAGTTCGACAACCAGAGCTTGAACCATTACAAGCTTTGACAATAGTAGGATACAACCTCAAAGTTAAATTTGAATTTGAAAAGACACAATAATGTAACTCAATCCGGTTCAACACTCTCACAAACAATTTTGCAATAATTCAAATATATATTCACTTTACAACATTCAGCTTGCTGATGGCAGAAAAAAAGACTATACTAAAACACACATAACTTCTATTCCTTTTAACCAAATTTAAAAGTTTAATATGTTCTGGAAAGGGGAAAGAACGAGGAGTAAAACCCAGAAAGTATTTGGTAATTTTGCAAAATATGCATGAGCAGTTTTTTCTGCAACTCAGCTTGCTATTTTTCTACATAGTTTTGAAAAATAAATTCATACAACAATGCTTCATATAGATTTCACATTCTAATGTTCCAATTTGTTTATGTCATATTATAGATATTGGATTCTCATTTAAATTCTGTTCTATTCACTATATGTATGTGTACTTAATTATAATATATAATTTTATTTTATTTTGTAAAGAAGAGACTTGAATATAAGTATAGATACTCACAAGTAATACATATTACCTTACAACATATTTAAATAAATTAAGGCAAGAACATACAAATCTACTTGTCAAAATATTATTAAAATTGTTACTATACCATTCATAAATATCATAAATTAAATAAATAAATTTATATGCTCCAACTAGAGAAATCTTTTAATAAGGGAAACCAGCAATAGTAATAGATATTATTCTCCAGGGAGGACTACATATTAAATACATTTACTTGTTTCAAATATACCATAACATAATATTTAAAATGTAATACTTATATACGTTATATTATGACAAACAATCATTAAAATATCAATGAAACATTCATGTATGCCTCAATAATTTCCCATGAAAATAAGTAGTTTCACAAATAATAAATAAAAAGAAACAGATTTATAAATATTTTTGAATATTCTCCTTTCTTTTAACTACAAGATAATCTGGATTAAAAAAAAAAAGAATGCTCAAAGAGTATGATTTACCTGGTAAGAAAGTAAATCTACAACTTAACAAATGACTGTAAAAAAAATGACCTCATAAATAAGGTAAATATTGGTTGAGTTGTAGGTAATCACAGATTGGTAAAACAAAACTATTTAATTCCAGTAGAAGTAGATTTGTAAACATTATACTATGATATTTCTCTACTATTATTTGCTTAAAAAAAAAAAAACCTATTTAAAGTCAAGGCTAGATTCCTTAATTAAATTTACAGATTCATTTAAATTAAAAAGGATGCTAAATTATTATATTTGCTAATGGTGTTTGGGGATTCCTTTCGCTGAAACCCTGTGGTATGGAGTGTGATTTTTTTTATTTTTTCCTCCAACATTCCCCACAAGTTGCATTTGGTTTTCCTGAGGAAGTCTAGATCGTGGATTATCACTCAATAAATAAAAATACACAAAAAAAAAGTCCATGAATAACTAAAATATGTCAAACCTAGCAAATAAGATGACCTATGCATGAGGGACGATTAAGAGCCTTCACAGTTCTCTCAAAAGAATAAGAGCACTACCAGGAAAATCTGCTACAAAGTTCATATAGGAATAAACACCCTTCATAAAGCCTTCAAATAAAAACAAAACATACACAATGACAACAATACAACCTGGATATGTCAATAACTAAGCATTCATGCAAATGGTTGATCAGACATAAACATTTAGTCACTAAAATAAAAAGGGCATACCTGAGCAAGCTCCTCAATTTTACATTTGTGGTCTGCATTTGAGACCCGACCATTTTCTTTAGTCAAATCGTAGGCTTTCCTTCAATTTATATTCTTTCCTGTCAGCGCCTCCTTGACTTTGAAGATTTAAATTTTAGATCATGTAAGACAGCAGCCACTTTCTCTATTAGAGCGACATCCAAATGAAGACCTTAGCCTCGCACGATCTGGGAGAGACCACGATTTACCTGATGACCAACATAAATGTGGGTCATTTTTATTTTCTATTGGCACCAGTTTTAACCTCTGCAATGGCGTGAATGTCTGATGTGTGGGTTTATATTCTATCTTCCATGCCCACACTCTCGTTGAAGGCCCAATCTGTCTTCTTTCACTACCCCAACCAGCTTTTTAATTTAAGAATCCTCCCAAAACCACTACTTAGCACTCAGCTCCCTGAACTAAATTCTGCTAACACTTAAATTTATGCTCCCTAGTCACTTCACATTCAACATTTTGTTTGGCTCACCCTCCTAAGGCTAAGACAAGAACTTGCTAAATACTTGCATGTATCTATTCTCCCCAGAGAATTTGAACAACAACCTTATTTCGGAATTGATTGAGCTGAATAAAGATGGCAACCAATAACAAATAAATATTCACAGCTCTTATCAACACCCCAGAAATTTTCAGCAACCAAAAACTAAATCTCATTTTATTTCCAAAAAATGAAAACTCTCCTTTTCAACAACATATCCCCTTCATATTTAAATAGAATCATCGCCTTATGGATTTCCCAGCCTCCCATAAAGAGATAAAAACTTTAAAAATAGAATAAAACAACTAATAAAACAATACATTTTACATGCATTCGCATGCAGTAAATATTTAGGAAGCTTTTAACAAAAATTTAAAAAAATAAAAAAAACAAAGCAAACTTAAATTTCTAAAATGGAACAACAGATTTTATGTCAACTGAAATAAAATGAATATCTTTAAATTTATGTCTCCGATCTTACATTTTTTATTTGTTTTTAAGCCTTTTTGATTTATTTGAACTATATTTATGATTAAAGTTTCTTTATTGACCAAATACTTTATTTTTTTATAAAATACAAAATTAGTAATAATATTTTAGGCAACACTTTGTACTCATCAATTTGATACTTTTCTTAATCAAATAATGATACTATTTAATATTGCATATCATGCTAATTTTATTCAATAACTAACTTTTCTTCTTTTGTTTTCTATTCAATCATTATGAATGTCAAATGATAATATTAATTTATTCAAAACTACTAACAATATTTTATAATCCATTATATATATATATAGACAATAAATAAGGTGAGATTCTAATATATATCATATACACATTATCAATTACATGAAAATCAATATTATAACCATAAAAATTGTGTAAAGCAAAGTTAAGTGAGTCCATACCTCTTATTTTTGCATCCATCATTAGTCAAAACCTTATATAAATATGAAGCTTGTTTTCCACCTTCTTGATTCCATCAAGACTATACTTGGATCACACTCAACCACCAAAATTAGTACATCATAAATTTAATCCTCCTCCTCATAAGACAAAGTAGTTCTAAATTCCCTTAACTTTTAAGCTTAGTCACAACTTGAATAATTTTCATTCATATAAAATTTTCTTTTAACAAGATTACATCGACAAAAATATGAAGTGATCCTTAGATGTATTAGGGGAGGTTGGCCAAGTAGCCTTACATTTACCCCCCCTATATAGACTTCCTCCTGGAAGTCGCTAAGGATTGAAAACTTGACCTGATTAGAGCAATACACATCAAATGGATAACATTTCAATTATTATTTAAAACTTAAAATGATACCTTAACTATTGGCACTATCTCATATTATAAAACAATATCACAAATATATTAAACTATAACACAAGGAGTTAAAGCTTTTATATGAAGGGAGGAGCCTTACAAGATACAAGACTCTATAATAGATACATTAGTAGTTTCAATGTTTGGTATTCTATCCATAAAAGCCACAATTGCTCAGAACATTATTATTAACCTAGAAAAATGTAGCAAACAATTATGCCAAATCAGACTGAAACGATCAAATGGTGAGTTATACCTATTTAGTTTATTGAGAAATTGTGCCAAAAAAATTGACAGATGCATGAATATCTCCTACAAAAGCATCATTTTTTTGACAGATGCACAAATCGACATGAAAAATAGAAAAAATGTAAAATAAAAAGGTATAACCCTAATTTGAAAGTTCAATTCATTAATCCGAGGTTAGATTATTACAAAAAACCCAATTAGAAACCAACAAAATTTGAAATAATTAACAAATTAAAAGAAGAATGAAATATAATCTCTAAAAACCCATTGATCTCCTTGTCACATAGATACATGTTCTATGTAAAAAAATACACCAATCCCAAGAACAAATGCACTAAAATCTTTAACAAATGTTTCAACCTTCTTTATAAATGTGCTATAATGTTTTGCAAATATGCCAAATTGCTTGGTAGTTATGCCAAAGTGGAAATAAGTGTACCAAACTAGGTCTGAATGCACCAATCTGACTTGTAACTATTCAAAAACTTGAAAAAATCATAAAAAATGTTAACTTTCAGGACTTAAGTGTGTCCCATCAGGCATGCCAAAATGTATGACACTATGAAATTGAATGATAAACAACCAATAAAAATAATTCACAACTAGATTCAAAATAGATCACATCAATAGAGCATTAAGACATAATTACAATAATAATGAAATGTAGAAAACCTCCACACAATTTTCCATAGCTTAGCTCCATTGTTCTCCTCTTTGGACCTTGGAGAAAAGTGTAGTGACAATTGCTTTCATATTTTGTAGCACAAGGCACTGATAATATGCATATAGTTTCTGCTCAATGATGAAAGAGGTGTAATAGATGATAGGATGGATAAATTTATAGATTCTTGGTGATACTGATGAGAGACTAAGTAGATCAATGACTCAGAATTGATGAGTAGTTTTCTGAATGAACAATACAACTGAGAGGGGGGGTGAATCAATTGTATCCAATTAAAACATCAAAACCATCAATAGTAATTAGATTCACAAGAATTCATTAAACCCTTATTTTTTAAAGTGATTAATCATGAAATGCAGATAATAAAAATTGAAACAACACCATACACAAGAGAGCACCATATTTATGTGGAAAACCCAATGAGGGAAAAACCACATCAAGGATTAGCTCACAATATAAGTAATTTCAAAAATGGTACAAGGGCTCACTACTAGAATAAGACACACTATCCAAAAGGGCTCACAACCAGGGCTCACTACCATAGAAAGAAAAAGAAGATAGAAGAGAAATGCTACACAAAGGACAACTTATCAATTAAACAAGGAATCAACCACAATTTCTCCAACACTTTTGTAGCCTTGTTTGAAAGATTGTGGATGCCTTCAACTCACTACCTTCAGAAGTCCAACACTTTAAAGTTTGCACTTCTATGCTCAAATTCACATCTATACTTCTATAATTATCACCACATTCATCACTCACATCTATCTCACATCTATCTTGAGATATTTTTACAACACCACTCTTATTTATATCATCCTCAACCTTGAAAACTTTCTTCAAGGTTGGAAACACATCCTATACTTTTAAAATTTCAAATTAGGTTGGCACCCAAGAATTCCCGTCATGGATAGGAATGAAGGTAATCCATATAAATCCTTAGATAGGACCCAAATATTCCCTAACACACCTCAACATGCTTCAACAAGCTTCGCTTGTAGTGTTAACAATAGGCAGTCCATTACTCGTGTTAAACACCATAAAACTATTAAGTGCATGCTTCCCATTTGATCAAGATGACACACATAACACATAAATGTCTTTTACACAATCTAGAATGATCCAGGAACCACCTGATATCCAACAAATAATCCATCCAAACTTGCATCATAGAAACAATTCAACCTAAAACATCCAGGTGTCCTCATATGCACACTAACGCATGAAACACACATTGTACTTTACCAAATCAAGAACAACCTTGAATTTTGAAAGATATAAACATTATAAGTAATGTCCTAGATCTACACAACTAGAAACCAAACTTTGGAGAAACATGGAGCAAATACATTTCTCCCATACCACAAAAAACACCACTGAAAACCTGGTCCACACACTAGTGAACATATCTCACTCTGCATAGCAATCTAGAAACCCAAACTCTGCATATAGAAACTACTGGAAACCTTGAACAACACATAATATCCATACAAGCATATCATTAACATAAGAGAAACATGGAGCACATCCTGGAGCACATTTTGAACACTTGCACAACATTGTTTTCTCTATTTATCAATCAAAATCATTTGGAAACCAAGTACTAGAGACACCATCTTAGCACATTACTTCATTCCAACACATCTCTAGACACATAAACATAAATATATCTCCATGTACTCACAACGCTTCCTCAATATCTCAACTATACATGCACAACATGCAACAAACTGTTTCCCTCTTTTTCACAATTTTCTCAATATCCTCGACATCTTCATCATGAAACAATATTCCTCAACACATAGTTGACATCAATGACAACACCTTTATACTTGCAACAATCTCCCCCTTTATCATTTATGGAAACACATGATGTGAAAAACCATCAAAGACAACACAACAACTCTAAACACACTTTCTCATGATTTTCTTTTCTCTCCCCCTGTGTAGATAAGTTTTTTTACATGATTATTTCTCCCCATTTGACATCAATGGAAAAGGATAAAATTATTTTACATTTTTCTCCCCCATTGAAACTGAACCAAGATACTTGCTCTGAATACTCCCCCTTAGGAGTACACCTAATCAAATCAACAATTTTGTACAATGACAATACATGAAACTACCTACTCCCCTTGAGAGGTAGCCACCAACATTAGTCCAAAAAAGAGCTGAATCCATAGATCCACTAGACTGATGCACCTCCATATGCATGTAGTTCAAATAAGGAGGGACAATAACCCCCAACTTCTCTCGAAGATACTCAAAAGTATCCTTAGGAAGATCCTTAGTAAATGTGTTAGCAATCTGGTCCTTTGTAGGTACATATTCAAGCTTAATCTCATTCTCCATAACCTTCTCTCTTAGAAAGTAATACCTAATTGATATATGCTTTATCCTTGAATGCATCATTGAATTCTTTGAAATGTTAATTGCATTTGTATTATCACAAAAGATAGAAATAGGCTCATCATACATTACTCTGATATCCTTCAATGTCTATCTCATCCATAATACATGTGTATAACAAGATGTTGATGCAATATAGTCAACCTCTGCAGCGGATAAAGAAACTAAATCTTGATTCTTACTTAACCATGACACTAATCTACATCCAAAAAAGAGTACACCACCACTTGTAGTTTTCTTGTCATCAACACAACTAGCCCAATTTGTATCCTTGTATGTACTTAATGTGAAATTAGTATCCTTAGGATACCATAAGCCATAATCTCGAGTGCCTTTTAAATATCTAAATATCCTCTTCATAGCTGCAACATGTGTCTCTTTAGGATCTTCTTGAAATCTACCCACAAGACAAACTACCTGAATGATATCCAGTCTAGTAATAGTTAGATATAGCAGTCCACCAATCAAGATCTATACTTCCTCTAATCAGCCTTAGGTGATTAATCATCCTGGATCAATTTGCAGCCAATCACCATAGGAATACATACCAGTTTGGTGTCTTTCATTCCAAATTTCTTCAACATCTCTTTGACATAGTTTGACAATGAAATGAAAATGTCTTTATATTATTTGATTGATGTGTAGCCCAAGGAATAAATTCATCTCCCCAAACATTGACATCTCAAACTCTTTTTGCATCTCTTCTAAAAATTTCTTACACATATCTACATTGCCTCCAAAGATAATGCCATCCACATACACAACCACTATCAATATTTTTTCTTTCTCAATTTTGAAGTAAAGACTACTATCTATGGTGCCTTTACTAAATCCTTGTTGTATCAAATATTTGTCCAATCTTGCATACCAAGCTCTAAGATCTTGCTTCAATCCATACAATTAATTTTTCAATCTAGAAACCATATTTGATTGATCTGATAACTGAAATTCTTCTGAATGTTCCATGTATACCTCTTCTTCCAATTAACCATTCAATATAATAGACTTCACATCCATCTGATAAACATTAAAGTCCTAGTATGTTGTAAATGCCAAAAACATCCTAATTTCTTCCATCCTATCCATTGAGGTAATTATTTCCTCAAAGTCTATTTCTTCTACTTGTGAGTAACCCTTACACACAATCCTTTCTTTATTTCTTAATACTTCCCCATTCTCATTAGGTTTGTTTTTGAATAACCACTTAGTTCCAATTATGTTCTTGTTTTCCAGTCTAGGAACCAATTCCCATGTTTGATTCTTCTCAATTTTCATAAGTTCTTCTTCCATTACCTTCATCCAATTTACATCTTCGCATGCATCACTCACTGTTTTAAGTTCAATTTTAGAGAGTAAGCATAGATTTACCTTAGCTTCAATAGCTCTACTTCTTGTCAATACTCATTTCCTGTTGTCTCCAATGATATGTTCTTTAGAATGATATTTTTGCACATACTTAGGGGTCTTAGGGGTATTTTCTAGAGCTTCTTCTTCTTGATTCCACACATCCTTTTCCTTAGATTTTTCTTCTTCTTCTTCTCCACAAGTAGTTTCATCTGAAACATATCCATCTATAGCAATTGAATTATGCAAATCTTCATCAAACTTAACATTTGCACTTTCAAAAATATTTCTTATCCTTTTGTTGTAACATTTGTAAGCTTTGATTTTATTAGAATATCCAAGGAAGATACCTTCATCATACCTTGCATCAAACTTTCCTAAGTTTTCTTCATCTCTTTTAATATAACATTTTCTTCCAAATCCTCTAAAATACTTGAAAATAGGAATCCTTCCATACCACAACTCATAGGGAGTATTTATGTTATTAGCTTTAGCTTGTTCAACTCTATTAAGTATGTAAACATTAGTATGAATTGATTCTCTCCAGTAGACTTATGATAGGTTTTCTTCTTTCATCATAGTCCTAGCAGCTTCTTGAATAATCTGGTTTTTCCTTTCAACCACTCCATTTTGTTGAGGAGTTCTAGGGGAAAACAAGTGCCTTTTTATTCCATGCACTTCATAAAACATGTTAAACTCATTGGAGGTGAATTCTCCACATCTATCGGACCTCAAATATTTGATTTTAAAAACCATTTCATTCTCAACCATAGCTTTAAATATTTTGAATCTATCTAGTGCATCATATTTTTCTCTAGGAAAAGTAACCCGTGTCATTTTAGAGTAATCATTAATCAAAAGAATGAAATACCTATCACCTTGAAGATTTCTCACCCTTGTAGTGCCACAAATATATATATGTATTAATTCCAATAGTTTTGTAGAAAATTGTTCCTTTCCCCTGAAACTACTGCTTATTTATTTTCTAGATTGACAATTTTTACAAACAACATTGATAGGCTTTGTGATTCTTGGTAGGTCTCTCATTGCATGAACTGAACTAATTCTAACCAAATTTTTAAAATTCATGTGACACATCCCCTGGTGTCATAACCAACCATCATTAATCTGGGACATAAAGCAATGACCATCAACACTGTTGAGCTAATAGATATTCCCATATGTTCTCTTACCAGTAGCAATCACAATTTTAGACCTTGTTCTGATCTCACATCTTTCATCCTTAAACACAAAATTATATCCTTTGCTACACATTTTTCCAACACTCAAAAGATTATGCCTTAAGCCTTTAACATAGTAAATATCTTTAGTATTATGCTTTCTATCAAAACTGATTGAACCTATTCCACAAATATTAGCTCTTGAATCATCTCCAAATTTAACTAATCCTCCATCATAATTTTCAAGTTTAACAAACTTAATTTTTTCTTTGGTCATGTGTTGAGAGTAGTCACTATCTACAACCTAGTAGTTCTTATTTGGTTTAACATGAAAAGAAGAAACCCCTTAAAACTTATCCTTCATACAACTTTCAATGTTAGCAGAAGTAGATTCATCTTTTAAAGCTAAGAACAAGCATTCATTTTCATCAGCATCTCCATAATGAGATTCATCATCAGAAATACCAACATCTTCTCTAACATAGTAACTTCTTTTAATCATCTTTCCTTTGTTCTCCTTTTATTGTTCATAGCTATTTTTGGACATCTTGAAACATAATGACCTATATTTCCATAGCTAAAACATTTGAAAGGTAGTTTACCTTTGTACTTATTAGTGCCCTTTTTCATTCTTCTTACAAATTTATCTTCCACATCATCAAGATATTATCCATCCGAATCTTCAACCTTTTCTAATTTTCCAACCTTGAAAGTAGTCTCCACTTTTGTACCATTTTCAAACCAAGTTTTCTTATTTCAAATGAAGTTAGTGTACCAAGTAACTAATCTCTAGAATAAGCATTAAAATTTGCAGCTTCCTCAATAGCAGATACCTTTTCACTGTAAGAATCAAGAAGAGATCTGAGAACTTTCTTTACCACCCTAGGTTCTTTGACTTGTGAGCCAAGACCTCTCATAGAACTTACCATCTCATCAACCCTCTCATGTGCCTTGATCTCATCACTTGTACTTGGACCATTCGCAAGTACAACATATCAATTATTTATTTCCTTTTCAATCTCATACCTATGAGATGTCAGATATCCTTCCATCTTGTTCTTCTAGAATGCATAGTCTGTGCCATAAAATCTAGGGAAATCCAACTTGTTTTCCATCCTAGATATACCTTAAGCAGTTAATCTCTTCTCCAAGGAACCTTTCTATAATGCCAATTTTTTAATGAAAAAGACAACTGAGAGGGGGTGAATCAATTACATCCAATTAAAACATCAAAACCCTCAACAATAATTAGATTCACAAGCATTCATTAAACCCTTATTATATTAAAGTGATTAATCATGAACTGTAGATAACAAAACTAAAACAACAACACTATACACAAGAGAACACCAGATTTATGTGGAAAACCCAATGAGGGAACAACCATGGTGAGAATTAGCTCACAATATAAGTAATTGCAAAACTAATACACGAGCTCACTACCAGAATAGGACACATTATCCAAAAGGTCTTATAGTCAGGGCTCACTACCACATAAAGAAAAAGAAGATAGAAGAGAAATGTTACACAAAGAAAAAATTATCAATGCAACAAGGAATCCACCACAATTGCTCCAATACTTTTGTAGCCTTGTTTAAAAGATTGTGGACACCTTCAGCTCACTTCCTTCAAAATTCCAACACTTTGAAGTTTTCACTACTTTACTAAAATTCGTATCTATACTTCTATGATTCACACCACATTCATCACTCGCATATTTCTCACATCTATCTTGAGATCTTCTAACAATATCACTCTTATTTATATCATCCTCAACCTTGAAAACTTTCTCCAAGGTCCGCAACACATCCTATACTTTTAAAATTTTAAATTAAGTTGGAACCCAAGCATTCCCATACTAGATAGGAATGAAGGAGACCGATATAAATCCTTAGTTAGGTCCCAAATATTCCTTAACACACCTCAACATGATTCCACAAGCTTTGCATGTAGTGTTAACACCAGGTCAACTGTTACCCATGCTAAACACCATAAAACTATTAAGTACACGCTTCCCATTTGATCAAGATGACATGTGGAAGACACAAATATCTTTTACACAATCTAGAATAATCCATGAACCACCTGAGATCCAGCAAAGAATTCATCCAAAATTGCATCATAGAAATACTTCAACCCAAAACATCTAGATGTCCTCATACACACACTAATACATGAAACACACATTGTGTTGTACCAAATCAAGAGAAACATTGAATTTTGAAAGATATAAACATTATAAGAAACAACCCAGATCCACACAACTAGAACCAAACTACGAAGAAATGCGGAGAAAATAGATTTTTCCCAAGCCACAACAAACACCACTAAAAATCCTAGTTCACACACTGGTGAACATATCTCACTCTACACAACAATCCAGAAACCAAAACTCTGGATATAACAACTACTAAAAACCTTGAAAAACATATAAGATCCATGCAGGCATAGCATCAACACAGAAGAAATGTGGAGCACATCCTAGAGCACGTTCTAAACACTTGCACAACACCGTTTTCTCTATTTATCAAATTTTCTCAAAAGCACTTGGAAACCAAGTGCCAGAGACAACATCTGAGAACATTACTTCACTCCAACACATTTATAGACACTACAACATAAAGATAGCTCCATGTACTCACAACACTTCCTCAATATCTCAATTATACATGCACAACTTGCAACAAACGGTTTCCCTCTTTTTTCACAATTTTCTCAATATCCTCGACATCTTCATCATGCAACAATTTTCCTCAACACATAGTTGACATAAATAACAACACCAACTTGTTGAAATCAATGAAAACACCTTCATACTTGCAAAGAGTTAACTAATCTCTTGATTGTAGCTAACTGATCAAATGAGTCAGTTATGAGAATTGATTGAAGAGATAAGTGTGACTGATGGTTAGTGAATAAAATTTTTGATCAATGAACTTGAAGTGATTGGGAGTGGACTAGAATTGATTAAGGAATGAATTGAAAGTAAGTCTCAATTAGCTGGTGAGGTATAAATGCATGGATAATGAATAGTTAAATGAAGTAATTATTAATCGAATGCACAAGGTAAAAATGAATGAATGAATAAATAGTTTTATTTATTTAAGAAGATAATACTGAGAAATAATTAGATAAATTAAATAATCAAAAATAATTATTCAATTTGAGAAGTGGGAATGGGGAATGAATTAATTAAATAATAATAATTTATTTAATTAAACTCAAGAAAGAGGAATAATTTGTAAATTAATCAAATAATGTTAATTATTTAACCAATATAAAGGAAGAGTGATGAAATAGATAATTTAATTTAAATAATTTGAAATTATTTAATTAAAGTGGAAATAAGTGAAAATTGAGAATTAGAATTAAATAATTAAAAATCATTCAATTATCAAGATGAAGGGGAAATAATTATTTATTTAATTAAATAATAAAATTATTTTAAAACTAAAATGTTGCAGATAGATTGATTAAGCTGGTGGCATGTTTTCACTTTTCGTGGCTTTCAATTTTTCTCCCTGATCCTTCTTTTGAAATATGTCTTCTTTCATTAGGATTTATTATGACAGTTACCTTTCAAATGCTTAAACCTTAGAAAAACCCTTGGTCTAGGTGTGGTGGTAACATTTTTATTTTATACCTGTGTTGACCACCTCTCAAGTTATGGCTTATGTGCCTTTATCTCATGTTTTAATTGGCCCCTTCTACTAAGCATACTGGTTGGACCCATGGATTGTTAATACCTTTTCCAAAATTTATTAAAACCCCAAGTCTATGTCCCTCATGTCACTAATGTTGACCCCTTTTCCTAGTGCATCCTTAAGAACATTTTTTTTGCACATGTCTAAATTTATAACTTAAGCGCTAAGAATCTCACCCCACATGATACATGTGTCAATCCCTTCACAGAGCATTTATCTTTTACAAACACATAAATAAAACACACTTAGCATAGGTGGACACTTGGCACTTGTTCCTTTTAGTGCATGGTTTATAAGGAGTACATATTTGTTCACAAAGCACATAAGGAAAAATGCGCTCAACAATAGCGAATAAGAAGCAACACAACCAAAATGTGTCGGGCAACAAAAAAAAGAAGCGGGATGTGTGTCAATTCTAGGCTTTAGCACAAAGGTTCTTCATGACATATTTTTATAAAAGGTTATTCAAATGGAATATTTGGCACACTGATAGTATGTTCCAATTGTTGATCTTATATGAAAAACACCCAAATCAACGACTGGAATTGAAACAAGAATGGTTAGTTGTCGATGTTTAGTTTCATTCGTGTGAACAATTATTTCAGCAATTAAGGCTTAGCATTGGTTTTTGAAGGTGATAGAACAAATAATCTTCTTACTTATCATCATAATTGAAAGCACATTTGTGATTTTTGAAGATTGGAGCTCTTTAAAACCAAATTTCAAAAAAAAAATTAGGGTTTCCAAGCAATTTCGGGTAAGTACTTCGGTTTATTGTAATTTTGAAATTGGTTGTAAATTATCACAAGGGTTATAAAGAAAAAAATTAGGTTATTTTTTTGAGTTCTTAGAAAAGGAATGAAAACCCTAGGAATATTTGTAATTTTATAAAGAAAAACCCTAGACAATTTGAAACTGTTAAAAACCCTAAAATGAGTCAATCAAGTGTAAATTCGGAGGGAACCAAAATATTTATGGAGGATGGCCTAATGACTCGATTTCTCAAGTATACTAAATGAGAAAATTATGCTCAAGGAATATGGGTTTTAACAGATAGGTTGCAAGATATAGCAGGACAAATTAGGGATGTCATCATTCTACATGGTTGGACATTGTTTGAATATAGATATAAAAGTAGATATAATAGGCCAGTGTCAAATTTGTGGATAGAAAGATTTGGGAAATTTTTATTCCCAAATATGTTTGTTAATGTTGACTTGATAAGAGCCCTAGCCTATGAATATGATGAGAAAGATAGGGTCACCAAAAGTCAAGTGGGTGCACCTTTGTTGGAAATTTCTAGGAAACAAATAAATGATACTTTTGACCTAAATGTTTTTTCTAGTGTAAGAATTGATTTTGTTTCTCTCGAAGATAATGGGACAAGAATAAGCATAGTTTCAGGGTGATCTGGCTGTCACAATGTAGAAGAAGAGGTTCAAATAAGAAAATAGTAAAATTTTCTAAGGATGAAGTCTAACCTTTTAACTTCGATATCTCTGAAGACTATTTCACTAATACTTACTTTGCTCTATGTCAAGTCCTCAAAGAGGACTATAAATTAAAAAATACAATTTACATGATGATGTTGGTTGCATACATCCAACACAGGGATGTCAATAGAATCTTTGATTATGTTGTATGCATTGCAGAGGAGATGCACAAGCAGTTAACATATTTGAAAGACCCCAAGGATGGTCTATACTTCAAGTGGTACTCTTTGTTGCTACACATGATTCTATATAGTGGGTCAAAGATTTGGACTATTCCCTTGAATCTTAAAACCCATGATGAAGGAAACAAATCTCCAATCCAAATGTGGACATACATTTGGGATTCCCACTACTCCTTTGCCAACTATTTAGTATTTGAGAATGTCTTTGTACAAGATGTCTTGAAAAATCTTCGCCTCAAGCCAAAGGACGAGATTTCAGAAGGGTTGTCAAGTTCCTTAGGCCCCTAAAATTTGATCTTGATGAGAAGATTGATCACAACTAAGGAGATTTGTATTTGCATACCAATTGCACAATTTTTAGAGTATTTGACACCCCAGTTCAACTAAATTATCTTCCAAAATTTGTGAAAGATAGACTTGCATTCATGAAGATAATGTGGCAACTTAATGAGACAGATAAGTTTCATTTTAGACTCATTAAGAAAGGATCACTCATCCTAGGGGGAATGATATTTTTTATTTCAATATAAATGCAAAAAGGCTTGGAATTTTTACCAACCATGCTATAGAGTTATAGAACGAAAGTGGATCCTTCTAAGAATTGTGACCCTAAGGGGTGAATAAATAAAATAAGATTGGAAAGAGGTAGATCCCATTATTATCACCAATTACATTCTTTTGATGATTTCATTAGAAATATCAGAAGAGATGATGAGGTGAAGGAGGAAACAACAATGGATCTTCATGGTCCAATCCAAGGAAAAAAGGATAGTAAACAATCGTTCCTATGTCATCCCCTTTGCAAACATCAAAAACCCTATTGAGAGTATGGAAAATATATTTTATATTTTGAAATTGGTACATATTTCAAGAGGATTCCATTTGAGCAAGGGCCTAAAGAAGAATTTGAATAACCTATTCAACAAGAAGACATGTCAACACAATCCTCAATGTAAGATACCCCAAGCCATTCAAGACCAGTTGGATTTCAACCATTAGTTGATTATTCAATGAATCCAAAAGAAGTGGAGAGTAGGAAAGAAGAATCTATAGAGAACATGCTAGGAGATGAGGAGGTTAATCAACATTTCCCTTCCCCTCAAGTCAATCAAGGAGATGAACAACTAACAAGTGCCTAACAATAGACTTGTAGTTGAATTTTATAGTGATGAATTATTCCATGATGTTAGAGTTCTAGCTTGCTCCAAATTCATTGATGATGATACCTTTGTAACTTCTAAGGAGTTCAAAAAATTCATTATTAAGGTCAAGTAGAATGAGTTCAGTGAAAGGCTAAAACAGGAAAAGGAGGGAGTGGATCCTTCAAAACATGAGGAAAATACTAAGTGAGTCCTTCAAGAAATAAACTTTGATGCCTCAAGAATTACTCCAGATGAGGGAAGAAGGATGGTAAAATAAATTGGAATCCTCTTTCTACCAAAATGGGACCTTACATCAACCATTGCTCTGGATACAATCAAGCATCAAGATGATGGTGTATTTAATTTAGATGAGCAGGTTGAATAGGTATATTTTGGGTCAGGATTCAATACTAACTTGCAAGCCCTGGCTATATGGGAAATAGCCCCTACCACAAACAAACCAAGAGTGATTGATTCTATTAAGGATATCAAAGGGAATGTGATCATTAAAAGAACATATGATACATTAACACTATATGTAGTACCTTTAGGTGTGCATACAACCATGTTTAGTGTTGAAACTGCCAAGAGATAGGAGGAAGAGTATGAAAATTTACATGATAAGAATGTAAAATTGTAGGATCAATACAATAAGGTGGTATCTCAACTTCCACAACCCCAATTTGCAGCTCCTTGACTTCCTCCATCCACATATATAGATTTCTCTATGCAAGATAGAGAAACTTTTATCTCCAAGAATAAAGGAGTTGAATGATCAACTGAAGCAAAGAAAGGAAAGAGAGAAGAAGGCCAAAGAAGAGGCTAAATCAATAGCCACTAATATTATTAATGAAATTTTAGGTCATAGGTTATCATGTGTTTTACAAAATATTGAGGGAGCTTGGAGTGCATTTGATGGACTTCATAAATCTTATGCTAAGCATAGTAAAATTCAAAATAACTTCCAAGATGTGCTGAGTAGGTGGGTCTTGAGGGCCACCTCAATAAAGGAAATGATTAAAATGACATATTTTGATGGAAGTGCCCCCAAGAATTTAGTACAAATAAGTAAACAAGTAGAGTTAATGAGGGAGGTTTCTAGTTTTTAGACAAAGCTTGATATGTAGTTCAAATCAAAATTGAATATATTTAAAGGCATGGAATATGGAATAATTCCTAAAATTATGGATAATTCAAGTACAATCAATTATTCGTATGTATGGAAGGAATAATTTATAGGAATAATTTTCTCATTGTCATCATATATTTATATGGATGGCAAACAAGAGTTAGCTCTCTTAAATAATTCAATTGATAACTTATTCAAATTAGAGACTAACCTAGACATTTTTACAAGGGAAACAAGAGAAATCGCATATGCAAGGTATAATTATCATAATAATGAAGCTCATAAGCTCTTGAATTTTTAGTGGCCTTCAAAAGAAGAGTACAGTTCATGGGTGGAAAAATATATTGAATAAATGTCTCCTATATCTCTTCATTTCTTTTTGCAAAGTGAGGCCTATTTTGTCCTATGTGGCCAAGTAATCTTCTTCCTCAAAGGTTTTTGAACTTATAAGAGGTGGTGGAAGAGCACAAAAAATTAATTGCACTTCTACATTTCCTCTTTCATCATTTTGGGATCAATAAATATCTTTTTCAATGACATATGCAACGATTTTGTCTTGTAGTAGAAGATTTGTTTCTCCCCATGGGGCAGTTGTAACTTGTTTTTCCTAATCCACTAAGGACAATATTGTCAAATGAAAATGTGACATCTTTCCATGGCCTAAAGCTTGTTTTCTCCCTTGTTTCTATAAAAGGGAATTTAGGGGCATTTTGTCAAGATCTTGGAGAATTTTGCAAGCAAAGCATTTTGTGTATTAGTTTGTATATATCTGGTCTAGGTTTTCATAGAAAAAGGTTTTGAACATAGGTTTTCATTGATGTCAAAGGTTATTGTCAAATTTTTTTAGTAAATTCATTGATGTTAGAAGTTCAATTTGTTCTATGTTGGTAATTTTACTACCAAGATGCAAAATCAAGAAATATACATTATTAGTTATTGAGGAGTGTGTGTATAACTTTTGTATGCTTGAAATATCATGCTTACATCTATTCTCTATGAAAATAGTGGTATATAAGTCTATATCTGTATGTTTCAGTTTAGTTCTCAGGATAGAGATATTTCTCTGGCAATACAACTATGGTCAGAATTTCTTTCAAAAATGCAATTTTTTTGTACGATTTCATAGGAGAGTATGTCTACACTATTTATATCATATTCTTATGTTTTGGAGGATATTTTTAACATGAAAAAATATTTAAGTGGTAGAATGTTCTCTGTGTATATCTCTCAACTTGGATTTCAAGGCATGTGTAGTAATGGCTAGTAGCGTGTGGTGTTAATATAGGACCTCGTTAAGGCTCCTATAGTAGCACACAATATCATGTGCTTTTGGGAGGAGGACAATTTTTTTTTGGACCAACCTATTAAATGTTTCATGTAGTTAAATTTAGGTCCACCTTTTGTTGTCCTGGCTATTTGTGGATCCCTAGCTAACATAGAAGAGTGTTAATGTAATGTCATGTATATATCTCAAATGTTCATATGCATTGTAAGTATTAGTGTGTGGTTGCATAAATTAGAATTACACCTGTGTGAAGAAGAGTTGGTCGTTGGTGAAAATTGAAGAGAAGGTTATGAAGATAAAAGGGATAATTATATTTCAGTGTGTGCAGCTATATTAGAAGATCATTTGCAGTAAGGAAGAGTGTCAACTGTAACTTTGGCACATGAATGTGTTGCATTCAAGATCCGCAAGCTTTATCATTATAATCTAGTAGGACTAGTGTTCTGCCAAATGTATTATTTTATTTTGGGATTGGTGTCTCTAGTAGATTCATTCCTACAAGCACAATAGGGGATTTTTGTCACCGGTAGGTTGGTGCCTTCTTCATTATGTAAAATTCACTTATACATTTCTGCATTGTGAGGATGGATTTGGACAATAGATCCAAGAAAATATTCTCACTATGGTTTTTCCCATATTGGGTTTTACATGTATATTTTGTGTCCTCTTGTGTGCTTTATGCTTTTATGTTTTATTTTCTTATGTGTGGTTAAGTTTTAAGACTCATATTCTCTGATAACTATAGTAAAAGTTAAGAATTTTGAATTGATTAGATCTATTGATTCACACCTCCCCCACCCTCTTAGTATATTGTGTTCCCTTCAAGTGGTATCAAAGCCAAGTTCCTTTGAAGAATCCTAACAGCTTAAGGTAGTTCTGAGATAGCACTCTCAATTAGTCAAGAAGGATTCTCTATAAATAAAGCACCACTCTTTGATGGATCCAATTTTGAATTATCTAAAGTTGGGATGGAGTCCTATTTGATGGCTTTAGGAATGGACATCTTGATGTCTGTAGTAGAGGGATATGAAATTATTGAAAAATATCCTAGGGATTAGGTCATAAATAGGGCTTTTGAACTCAATGCTAAGGCAAGGAATGC
Source organism: Sequoia sempervirens (assembly GCA_007258455.2). NCBI lineage: Eukaryota > Viridiplantae > Streptophyta > Pinopsida > Cupressales > Cupressaceae > Sequoia > Sequoia sempervirens. The sequence goes on along the minus strand of VDFB02000010.1, from coordinate 5,062,208 downwards.
TATTTTACAAGGATTGACTAACTCTAAATTTGTGAAAGTAATGTAGTAAAAAACAACAAAGGAAATATGGGATAAACTAGAGACCATCTATGAAGGTGATGAAAAAGTCAAAGAGGCAGATACAAGCCCATAGATCTCGATTTGAAAGCTTGAAAATGAAAGAAGATGAGAATATTCCCACATTCCTACTTCGGGTTGATGAATTTTTCAACTCTATCCGAGATCTTGTGAGAATTGTAAGAAAAATAATGTTGTGAAAAAGGTACTCAAATATCTCTCTAGAAGGTTTGATTCTAAAGTATCTTCTATTGAAGAAACTAAGAATCTAAATTCTTTGAAGTTGACTAAATTGCATGGAATTCTAACTACATTTGAGATGAGATTTGAAAGTGAAGACTCTATAAGGAAAGAGGCTACTTTCAAAGTATCTAAGAAGCAAGTTGATCAATATTTCGATATTGGATCAGATCTTGAAGAATAAAATTTTGTTAGGAAGCTACAAATAGGTCCTGGTAAGTACAAAGGGAAGTTACCTTTTAATTATTTTAATTGCAGTGAAGTAGGAGATTTTATGGCTAAGTGTCCCCATAATAATTATAACAATGTTGAGAAAAAGAATGGAATGAAATCATTTCAGAGAAGGTATAAAGGTCAAGGGAAAAACAAAATTTTCTACACCAATGAGGAAGAAGACTAATCTACTAAAGAAGAAGATGAAGATATCTTTGAAGATGAAAAAGAAAAGTTTGTGTACATGGCTTTTGAGACTACTAAAGGAGATGTAGAAATGGATTTGAGAAATAATGAAGATGAACTAGATTTTGTGGAAGAATTGATGTGTGCTGGAAAAGAAATCAAAAGGTTGAAGAATAGAATTGTAAAAGAAATGAAGTATAAAGAAAAGGTTTTTTAGGACTTGAAGAAATTAGAAAAGATGATTATTGATCTAAAGACCCAAAAGAAAAGAAGAAAAGATGTGAAGAAGTTTTGATAGAAAAATTGATATAAAGAGATAAGAACTATGAGAAGATGGAAGCAAAAATTGTGACAATAAGAAAAGAGCTTGAGAAAGTGAATCACCAACCATAAATGAGGTTTAGAAAGAGTAATGAAAGCCTGGATTAAATATTGGGAAGTTAGAGATCTCTACATGTTAAAATCAAAATTTATTTTAATGATCAAAATAATAAGGTGACAAAACAATCTTTGAAGTCTACTAAGGCAAGTCTAAAAGTGACTAGCTCCGGAAGTTCAAGGTTTGAAAGAATCATGGAAAATGATGAAAGCATGACATAGAATGATGGATTTATTCAAGTTTAGAACAAGAGAAGAACATCTGGAAGATAGGGATACAACACCTGGTTCAATTATCATTTCTTTGGTTACTTTTTTAATTGAAATAATTTTGGACATAAGGTTGTGGACAATAGAAAATCTCTGGGAAGAAGAAATAACTTTGTCAACAATAATGCATTTGTACCTCTATAAAATTTTAATTTCATTTGCTTCAAATGCAAAAAATTTGGACACATTGCAAGGAATTGTAGAAGTAATTTTTTGAGTCCTCCTCTACTAGAAAGTGGAAGAAAAGGATCATAAAGTAGAAGTCGTGAGTTAGATAAAGTTTGGAAGAAGGTTCTTGAAGATAAGAATTCAAAAAAGTCATTGATTACTCAAGATGCTCTACATGCTCAGGAGGAGAAGAACGTGTGGATCATAGACAATGTTTTCTCAAGCCACATGACTGGAGATAAAAGTAAGCTCATGAATTTCAAGAAATTTGAAGGTGCTTTTGTGACTCTTGGAAATAATTCCATTGCCAAAAATTTTGGTAAGGGTACTTTGAGTCTTGATGGTGGCGGGACAAAGACACATTATGTTTTGTATTTTGAAGGTTTAAAGAATAATCTATTAAGTGTGAGTTAGGTGTGTGATAAAAGTTATAAGCTAGCTTTTCATGTTGAAGGTTTTGAAATTAGGGATTAAAGCATTGATGAACAGATTGTGGAAGGAATTAAGACAAATAGTGACATATATCATCTTGTATAGGAGTGAATTTGCAACCCTCTTGCAAGTTCCCCTTTTACATCTTTCACCTTAGAAAAATCAAACCCAACCATGTAAATCCACATCACCCATCCGTAATCCATCCACTTGGTGCTTTTTTTAGTGTCGGTGGAGGAATTTTTGTCGAGGACATGTGCGCGACATGCAGACGTCTGCATGAAAAACTATCATCCTGATAGGATTCTTTCCTCTAAAATTTGCAGAGGTGTTATGTTCACCATTGGGGCTGAAGTGTGAAGCATATGTGCCTTTCTACCACATTTGAATGACTCTTTCTCTCCTAAAATAATTTTCAAATGCATATTCTTCATCCTCATTGATTCCTCTACACACTTTAGACATTCTTGAAGGAAATTCTCACATTCTCACACTCTTGAGCTACTTGTTGTATTATTGGCTTCACTATTCCAACATCATAGAATTCATCATAGCATTCTACACATCTACCATAGAATATGCAACTTGGTGTCTTACAATACTTCCTTTGGTGTCACTACGGCCACATAGACTTTGACACGGTTGTAGACTTGCATTCCTCTCTCATTAGCCTTGAGTGCTTTTGGTCGAGGGTGGTATTGTTTACTTACTATTACGCTATTGTTGGATTTGAGTAGCATAGTGTTTCTTGTAGTATTTGGTATTCTTTCCTTTTCAACATACTTTCTTTATTGCATTTCTTTTTCTCTATCTATCTAGCTTTTCGTGGAGGTGGGAAGACCAAAATGGGGATTTGACTGTGGAAGCCCCGAAATAGCCCCAACATTTCTCCTCATTTTATTATGTGTAGGTACTCATTCATGTGGAGCTTGTTGGTGAACTGGAATTTTCATGAGTTAAATCTCTACCATCTTTTTCCTTATCATTCTTATATTGTCTCTCTCATTATTTCAGTCATTCTATTATTTACTGTTTTATTCATCACTAGTAAACCTCAATACCTAAGTTGTTAGTAGGTTTTTAGTATCTTTGACTATCCTTTCACTTTCTCTTTGTATGAATGTCAATGCACTTGTGAGACACCAGTGTGTCACGTTGTTGTCCCTGTTCCGCACTGTTGTCCTCTGGAAAAGAGCTATCTGAGGTATAGTCTAAATTCTAGAAACCTATTCACTTAGCCCAAACCTAGCTCTTAGGTTAGTAGAAGTGACAAAAGTACTGAGAGTGCTCTACATTCTCTATCCTTGACATCAAACAATCCCTTAAACACTTGCACGATTGAGGTAGATTAGGGCATCCTTCAACTCTCATCTCTCTATGACCTGGAGTTGTTGAGTGGTTGGTCCCCCTCCCCTACATTTTGGTGAACCCGATGTGAAGCATTTTGATTTTGTTTGGTAGTTCTGAAAGACCCTTTCCTCATATCCTAGGAGTGTTGCAGGTGTGAGTGTTGCAAGGCACTTAGCCTTGCAACCCAACCTATGACCCCTAGTGGCATAGCTGGAGAGGTTCCCTAAGCATTAAAAAATGAAACCTTGAGTGAGTCGCCATCTAATTGTGAAACCCTTGGGGGCTCCTACGAAATTTATGTCTAGTGTGCATAAAGATGACTTCATTTTTACATCTACCCATCCCATATGCCCAACCTATGAGTGGATCTCCGTCCATAACATTCACCTCGTAGGATTTGTCGATGAACTCTAATAGAGAACTATCTCCCTTATACATCCCCACACATATCAATGGGAATATCATAACTGGTGTTCTCATTGACCCTACATGTCGGGTGAATGTCACTACTGAGGAGATCATGTTGATTAAATTTTTACATAAGGATGGGTATGATGAGTCTAAAAGCACTATACGAACACACGATGGGCTTTTTGTTCCTCCCATTAGTTGTGTAGACACTGAAAAATGTCTTGGTCTATGAGTGTCATTTTTCCATTGTCTTGGTCTTCTTTCTTACATAATTAAATACTTTTAATTATTTAATTATTGTCTTTGATCACATTCCTCTATTAATTAAATAATTTTAATTATTTAATTAATTCATTTCTTGATCTTTATTCTACTCTAATCAATTAAATAAATTAAGTATTTATTTAATTGCATTGCTAATAATTTTTTCGTCTATAGTTAAATAAATTATCTTTTATCTAATTATTTTCTCTTCATTATTCGTCTATAGCTAAATAATTATTCTTAGTTATTTGTCTATTCATTAATCCTTTTCGTCCTTCCTTTGTTAAATAATTATTTAAATTATTTAACTCCCTCTCTCCACTTTCCCTCTATTAAATAATTAATCTAACTTAATTATTTAATTATCTTTTGTCATTTTCTTCTATATTTAATTTAAACAATTGCACAATAATTTAAATTAAATATTCATTTTCTATTCCTCCATAAATAAATAATCTAAAATGATTATTTATTCCTCCATTATCTTTTACCAAATTTAAAATATTGTCAAAGATACCTTCCATGAATTAAATAATTTACTTTAGTCCTCCACTTCCTCTCCCAAATTAAATAATAATATTGTTTAATTTTCAAGATTCCCTTCTTCAATTAAAAATTATTATTTGATGGCCCACATGCTCTCCCAAATTAAATAATTATATTATTTAATTTGATCAACTACTTTCCCTCCACTTTCTCATTTCAAATCTTGATCGTTGATTCTATTTGGTCTTCTTTCAATCTTAACTGTCTATCTTTATCCGTCCCTAGCCCACTATTTTTTGGTGCATGAATCCCCGTCTGTTGATCTTAGCATCTTTCTAGAAGATCGATCTTAGTTGTGCATTTGAATAGATCTTTTATAAAAGAGACCCGCCTCCTTCATTTTGGCTTGACAACCACATATCTCCAACATTTGTACTTAGATTTGCAAGTACTTTGCATACAACAAAAACTGAGGCAACTTATGAAGGAATATTTGAGGAGAGACAAGGAAGGTTATTCAAGTTCAACATGGAGAGTTTGCTTCTATTTTCTTTCTATGTTGATTGTTCTTGCTTGCTTTGGACTTGGGTTTTTAGCTTAGATTTAATAGAGTGGTTGCTATTATCTTTGCTATTTGGATTTGTATTTTAACCCCTATCTAACATTTTTTGAACCCGATGTGAACAATCTAATCTTTTGAGTGTTTTAAATGAGTTTTGTTGGTTACAGCCAAGAATTTGTATTCAAAACATGTCATTCTTTTTTAGCACAGAAAAATGGGTGCATAAAATCTTATAAAAAAATTTCTAGGTGTTGTAGGGCTCACTCTTAGCTTTCCAAAACTTTTTATGGTTTTAAATTTCATTAAGATTTGAGAAAGTTATAGTTTTTTTAGTATTTTCTACTTTTTTTCAATTTTAGTTGTTAAAATCTATGTTTTCTTTTGTCTATAACAATTTTGTCATGCAAAATTTTGCAGAATGCTTTATGTGTTTTAAAGTTTTGTGTCTTATCTTTCCATAGCTTTTTGTGGTTTTAAATTTCATTTAGATTTGCAAAAGTTATTGTTGTTTTAGTTTCCTATTATCATTAAAGGTTTTATTGGTATTACTAATCTCTTGTTTTCAACGTGTGGCATCAATCTTGGAGGGAGTCTAAACTATTTCTTTTGAAACATTTTGTTGTCCTATTTTTGTGTTTTCTTAGCATAGAATCATCTTGATTTTGTTTTACAAATTTTCACTCATGAGTATAAAACGAACAACTTTGCATATTTCACTCATTGGGTTTAAAATTTACAACTTGCATTACACTCATGGGTTTTAAAATGAACTTGCATTATCATTCATGGGTATAAAATGAACAAAAAAATTTCATATATCACTCATTGGGTCTAAAATTTACAACAACTTGCATTACACTCATGGGTTTTAAAATGAACTTACATTATTATTCATGAGTATAAAACAAACAACTTGCATATTTTCACTCATATGGTCTAAAATTTACCACAACTTGCATCAAACTCATTGGACTAAAAATAACTTGCTTGTTTGACATCATAAGTGGGACTTAAAATAAATTAGTGTCATATTGTCTTGTGATTGTGTCTTTGTTATGGGGTATGTATGCTCTTCCCTCACGCCTGGTGTGACCTTGTGAATCAGAAATACCTCTTGGCATTTACACTCTCACACCAAAAATTTGATTTTGAGGCTAAAATGAACATCATGCTAGTGTAAGGAAAACACATTAATGCTCTCTCCTCACACTTAGTGTGATCTTGGAGATTCCAAGGCATTGTGTTTGTCTTGTTGTTGTTTACCCTTAGAGAGCCTGCCTCCTAATTTGTGAGAGGGAATGACCCAAGTGGTACTTTTGTTTCGGTCTGTTATACAAATAATTGTGGTTGTAATGAAATTCATCAATCACCTAGTGTGAATGTTCTACACCAATGAAAGTCTCCCTCAGTAGCCATGAGATGCTTAAAAACCCTTTTTAAGGGTTCAGAGACCTCTTAAATGAGTGAATCACCGCATGTATAGACACCATATTATCCTGAAGCATTGAATAAGAACCAAAATAATTAGAAACCACCCATTCACTTGAGTTTTGGTGACATTCTTAGTGCTAGAGTGTAGCACTGCACCCTTAATACTTTTATGCCCAACATTTGACTCCCTTTAGTGAGATAGAAATCCCTAGCTTGCATAAGTCACTTTCTTTTTGAGCTTGTAACTTTCCACAAAGAGGGTGATTTGAAACATCCTTCCATAGAAAGAGGCCCCTACCAATCCACTATCATAGGAAAGAGGTGATACATATCCCAAAATGGTTTCATGTATGGGTGTCCCTCCCTTGTGTCGAAAGAGATTCCTAGTTTGGGTCTAAGAGTGTTTCCATTGGCCATTGACCATATGATAGGTTATCTTATGTGTGTGATATTATACTTGATATGTGTTATACCAATGGAAATTCAAGGTGACTAACCTCAAGAAGATACACATGCACATTTTAAAATTGTCACAAGTCAACAACCAAACCAATATGCTTTTAGAGTGTTTTCAAAATATTCTCAATCATATTCCACAAATTTTCCAAAACAAAAACTAGTTGAGGTCATAGATTTTACTGAATACTTGTCCAATCTTCATCTGAAACATCTTGATAGTGATCTTATCATTTTAGTATCAAACTTGAAAAACATGATCTGTCCATTCCATCATCTTCATTAAGGATTGCATTACATTTTAGGTTGCATTGTTTATCATTTCTTTGCATAATTAATCTTAGCTTTTTCTTAGATTTCACATACCTTCTAGATTTCAAAAATAGGAAACTTCTCAAGCCTTTGGATAGTCCATGGTTACTTATTCAAATTTTCATTGCCTTTTATCTTTTTATCTATCAATCTTTTTCATCATCATCTTGGTCAAAATTTGGGTCTCAAACTTATCTCTTAGTTTAGACTCATCTTGTCAACCTATCATCTTCTCAATATTGGTAATCACAAAGGTTAATGACAACTAGGTTTGTTGTCTTGGACCTATAATAGCTTGGTTATCATCCCTGTTCTTAAATCTTAAAGTTCCATAACCTTAATGTCATTTTTCTAGTATCATTTAGCTTCATACCATATCCTTTGATTATAACATCATTATCATCATCTCATTCCTTAGTTATGACCTTAGGCGCTTTTTCATCTTGCATCCTTATATCCAAAAAATCACAAAAATGTAGCTTAATCTCATATCATCTTGCATTCCCATCTTGGATCAACATAGATTGGTTAGTATCCTCTATCTTAAATCTAGAGGTCCACATCTTTAGTATCATTTGGAATCCGCATTGGTCTTATTTAGCTTTATTTTCTTTGGTCATTATCATCCTTGCATTATCATTTTGCATACTTATATCCCAAAAATCGAAAAAACATAGCTTAGTCTCATATCCCATCTTGCATAATCATTATCATCATATTCACCTTTGCAAGTCTTACATGGTTGAAACAAGGTCACGATAAAAAATAAATTACATGGAATGTTCAAGTGATCCTTTTTACAATCCCACAAGTGATATGAACCTTGGGTCAAATTCAAACCAAACCCTAACATCAAGAGGAATCTCAAATCTATTTTCTAATCTCCCATCAGAAGAGGTCAACAAAGTTTTAACCCCTGAAGAAATTGAACAAGGATTACAAGACCCAAGAATAGTACACATTGTTGAAGAACTAATTAGTGCTTAACCAAATAAATTATTTTATACACTAGCATAGAAAGGTGTCAAACTTCCTCAAGGCTATGATGTTTCTACACTTGTAGAGGGAGCTACACAAGCCCTAAACCAAGGATCTACCAAAAACACGTTCACATTAGGGATGTCATCCTCATCACATCAAGTATTCACAAGTATTGCCCCTAGGACAACAACACACATGGAAAAAAATGTTCACATTCTTAACAAACCATTTGGAAACAAGAGAAATCATGCTTCAACACAAGGAAAAGCTTTTACATTTGGTACCTCATCATCAAACCCCATGACTATGAAATTTACAAATCCTCTTTTCCAAAGAACAAGTCAAGGTTTCACACCTCAAAATCATCCCAAAAAATCGAGGATTCATAAGGCACCAAATCAAGGTCCTACACCATTACTCCAAAATTAAAATCAAGGTCCTACCCCATCACTTCAAAATGCAAATCAAGGTCCTACACCATCATTTCAAAACACCAACCTAGGTCCAACATTTCAATTCCAAAATGCTAACCAAATCCCAACACCTCAATTTAAAAATGCAAATCAAAGTCCAACCTTTCATTTTCAAAATGCCACACCAAACACAAACATTACCTTTGTGACAAATCAAAATACCAATTTCATTCCAAATCAAGCCAACATAAATGCATCATTTATACATCAATATTAACAAGGTAACCAAGGTCCCATGCAACAAAGCGTCAATCCAAATTCAAATCTAAAATTTGGCCATCTCAATACCAATACCAATACCACTGCCATCATGCAAAATAAACCAAACACAACTTCATCTCTCATAGACACCTTGATGCAACAAATACAAGCCATACAACAATAGATGACAAACATACAATTGGGGACCAACAAGAAAACTTATTCCATGGAGGAATTTTACCCCTATCCATTTGACAGAAGCCTATACATGCCACCCTTTCCCCCTCACTTCACAACACCAAGTTTACCCAAGTATGAAGGGAAAGGAGATCTGGTGGAACAAATACAATAATTTAATACAGTATGTATGTAAATCACTTTCGAGTCTACATATTAGATGAGACTATTTCCATGAAGTCTTATAGGACAAGCTCTATAATGGTTTGCACACCTTCCTCCTGGGATTTGGACATGGGGTGACTTGGCTGATAGATTCATTAATCACTTTTCCTTCAATATAGAAAGTGACATGACCCTCACAAAACTATGCACAACTAAACAAGAAAAAGGGGAGTCACTCTAATCATTCTACCAACGATGGCAAAGTATGGATAGCAAATATCCTTGCCACATCCCTGAGCAACAACTAGTCACCATGTTTGTCAAAAACCTCAACACAAAATTAAGGAATGGACTCCAAATACAATGTTGCACAACCTTTGAGGATATCATTGAAAAAGGTGTCTTTGTTGAGAAATCTCTTGTGGCAAAGGGACTAGTTAAGCTACATAAAGAAACTCCAAAAGCTAATAATGACAAAGGTAAGTTTTGGTGTCGAAATAAGAATTTCACTAATGATGGAGTTGTTGACACAAAAGTGATAAACAAAGGTCCTACTATTCACCTCAAAGGTCCTTCCACATGAAAATCATCAAACACTCAAACACAAGGTCAAGGTCAAACATTGAATGCATTCCAAAACAACCAATAGTGTAGAGAACCTCCATACACTAAGAGAGCATACACTCCCTTGGGTGAACCTATTGAATCAATTCTAAAGAATATTTTACAAACCAATGTCATTCAACTTCTAGACATCAAGAACTATGAGCCCACATTCGTCAAACTTAATTGGTGGAATGATAATGCATATTGTGAATATCCCTATGGAAAGGACATAAAACATCTTCATGCTCGACTCTCAAAAATATCATTCAGGACCTCATTAAACAAGGAAACATTTCAATAGACAATCCACAACCTAAAACCAATGTTGATCATACCATATTAGAGACTCCCTTGCATGACCATGGAAAAGGGAAAGCCTTTGATTCAGGTGACAATAGTGCTAAGTATACCAGTGTTTCATATTAGTATAGTGCCATCATTCACCACAACTGAGCCTTTGATAGTCATATTGCCATTGTCACCATTAATAACAAGAAAAATTTAGAATGTGTTGTCACTACCCATAGAGCCAAGGTAGCTCTACAAGGGGCTACCTCTAATACACAACCAAAGAGTTAGTATAAACTTCTTGATCATCTAGGAAAGATGCCCACACAGATATCCATTCTTGAGTTGCTTCACATTTCCCCGGAGTACAAGGCCATCCTAGACGAAGCCTTGCAAGAAAAAATTGTACCCTCTAAGCTAAATGTAAACAAATTTTAGGCCATGGTTGGATACCAAGCTATGCCACACCACGCCACATTTTTTGAGCAAGACTTCTCCACACAAAATTTAGATCACAATGATCCACTATACCTTGAAGTTTGTGTTAATAAACATAAGATCAGGTGAGTCTTGATAGACGATGGAGCTGGTCTAAACATTTTCACTTTGAAACTAGTAAAAGCATTCAGATACTTTGAGAATTTCATAGATCAAACCAATAAAATGTTGATAGATGGTCAACGCTCCCCTCAGGATTCGCTACATGGACTAACCGCCTCTCATGGATCTGTTAACTCTGGCAGTTGTATTGGGCATTAACAAGTCAATCTTTTGGTGCAACAAAAACTGTGGGGCCAACAATTGGTAACAGAGCCAAAGGTGTCAGGTTTGAATCCCCTCAGGTAACGCTGAGGGGGAGTTTGTTGGCAGATGGTCAGCGCTCCCCTCGGGATTCACGAGATGGACTAACTGCCTCTTGTGGATCCGCTAACTCTAGAAGTTGTATCGAGCATTAACAGGTTGATCTTTTGGTGCAATGAAAACTATGGGGCCAACTTAAAATTTTTATCAAGGCATATGATGACATTGAGTGCTCGTCTAAAGGTGTAATTTCACTTCTAGTAAGATTTGGTCTAGCTATATAGAGCACAATGTTTCATGTCTTGCATATGGATTTACACTATAAAATTATTCTTGGTTTCCATTGGATTAATTCCATGAGGTTCATACCATCGACATACCACCAATACCTCAAGTTTCCACATAATGGCACTGAAATTACTATTCCTGGTGATCTTGATCCCTTTCAATATTGTACTAACCTAAGAGGAATTGTTGAGCATCAAGTTCCCATAAATCGAGAGGCCTCATCCTCCACTTCATCCCACTATATTGATCCACTTGACCTCATTAAATCATCCACTCCATTCATCACGCCTTCCACACCCAAGATCCAGATTCAAGACAAAGGATGCAAATAGTACAATTTGAAAACCTTGTTTCACATTGGAAAATTTCCTAAATATCTAAAGACCTATGGCAAACCCTACTTTATTCCAAAGGAGCCTACAATAATCATCCATACCCCTCCTACCACCTTCATTAAGTGGGGGGAATTAAGAAAAGAATCTACTAGTGAGGACATTTCCACATGGATTTACAAGGATGAGAAAGACATTGAGCTTAAGCAATTATCAATTGGTCAGTATCCAAAAGGGTTTGAGCTCATGAAAAAAAAGGGATATGATGGACATAGTGGCCTTGGTCTAAATTAGAATGGAATGAAAGAACCTATATTTCCTTCTCGCCTACCAAAATATAGAGGGTTAAGGTTTGTACTAGTTAAAGTGAGTATCCTTAGTATTGGGTTGCCTTCGAGTGAGACCATTAATGCTTCAAATGAAATCAAGACATCTGAGGACTATTATACCGACTTTGATTCCAATCTATGGGAATGGGGTTCAGATAAATCATTCAGTGACTATGACCTTGAGGAAATGTTTAGAGAACTTGGTGAGCCTACCTTTGAGGAAAAGTTCAATCAAATGTTTAAATTTGGTCCCCCACAGAACTTTTCAAATCCCAAACAAATGATTCCTTTGAAAAGGGAAGCTTGGATTGAAATATTTTGGGAACCTAATGACTCTACCTCTGTCTTCACCTTATCTTCCTACATCATGACCCTTGGCAGTACCGATGATGGCTTACCCCCTTGTTTAGCCCCAACTCATAGAATGGGACCAAAAAGGACCACCAAGTTTAGACACATTCGAGAATGATGAAGCAATTGTTGAGTTTACAGGTGTAGACATGTAAAATTGACCTAACACCTATCAAACACCCTAAAAAACATCGAAAAACATCAAACATCATCGAACAACATCTTGGAATCAACCCGTAATGTATTGGAACATCTTGGAATCAACCTGTAATGTATCAAAACATCTCAGAATCAACTCGTAACATATTGGAACATCTCAGAATCAACCTGTAATGTATCAAAACATCTCGAAACATCTCAGAATCACCCTGGAACATCTCAAAAATATCCCACAACATCTCAGAATCATCCCAGAATGTCTCAAAACATCTCATAATTTTCTTGGAACATCTCAGAACATTCTTGAAACATCTCAGAATCATTCCCAATCATCTTAAAACATCTTGGAACATCTCAAAATTATCTAGGAATCATCCTAAATCATCTCGAAACATGTCGGCATCATTATCATCAAATAACACTACATTTTCACATCAACAACATCCAAAACCCTAATTTCCTCTATTAATTGAATAATACGACATTATTTGATTAATTCACTTTTTCATCATTTTAGATAAATTAAATAAATCTCATTTATTTAATAAAGTCCTAAGACCCTAATTCTCCTATTAATTGTATAATACAACATTATTTAATTAATTCACTTTTTCACCATTTTAACAAAATAAGTAAATTATATTTATTTAATAAAGTCCTAATATAATCTTATTTCATCCTGATTAGTCAAACAATGCCAATTATTTGATTATGTCACTAATTCACCTTATTCCTCTAGTTAATTGAATTATTAAATCATAATAATTTAATTAACACACTTTCCCTCCAAATTTTGAATAGATAAATCAAACTATTCAAATCATTTATCAAAAATCAAATCAAACTAATGCAACTTTGTTTGCAAAAGTCAAACTCGATTTGCATGTTCAACTCCAAAAAGGAATTAATTAATTAAATCAATTAATTCATAATTCCTCACCCACTTTCTGATTGAGCAAATTATGCTTGCTAACTAAACAATCCAATTTGCTAACTCAACCATCTAATTCCTAGCTCAACCATCAATTCTTGACGGATCAATCAAATCCAGACTAATTAATCTAATTCCTAACTAGCCAATCTATTTTTCAATCACACAAATTGTGCAATCAACTTTGCACAATATTCTAATGTCTAAATCCTCTCAATACCTTTCAATCGTTGATCTTGATCCAACATTGTTGAGTCTTGATCATTGATTAAAAATCTCATTTTCTATATAAAAAATCTCTCTCCTCACAAAAAAGGATCAGAGAATCAACATACCTTATGCAACGAAGTGTTTTCAAGATCACCATTGATAGAGCTTCTTCATTCCTTCAATCAACCAACATCAAGCATCATTCATCAAGCTTTTCACGAACTATGGAAGCTTCGCGGTGATAAGAACAATCCAATATCAGGTGAATACACTTTGATATGGGATACTAACATTGTGCTTATTATTTTCTTTCAATTTGGAAATCATAGATTTCCTAAATGTGTTTTCAATAGCTTAGCTTCATTTTGTATGTGTAGGATTAGATCTTAGGCTAATGTGTTTGATCTTAGCTTAGATTCTTGTTTCAAGCACGTTTTTCTTGTTTGCAATCTAATGATTTTCCCCTTCACAAATTCTAGCACACCCGATGGGACCCTTGTCCCATATTTGAGCCATTTGTGAAGTTGTAGGTCCTGGAAGCGCTTTTGAAAAAAGTTTCACGCACTACCTAGAAAAAGTTTGCACTTGACTATCAAGAAAACCTCACACTTGACACTAAGAATTGAGCATCTAACATGGGAACTATTCACTTGCAACAAGATCCTTGCGTCTACTTCTAAACCCTTACATTTATTTCTGATAGGGATAGCATCTGCTCAGATATTTGAGCATATGATTCTAATAGGGGCACTTTTACATATTTTTTTGAGCATTTACTCTAATAGAAAAGTGCATGGACCCTGCACTATTGTAATGGATTTCTTTGCTAACATTTTCTTGTTTTTGAATGTGTAATAGGTACTAACATATTTGAATGCAGGATTTACATGACTCTAACTTGTTTCTTGTAGGGAAGACGATTGATCAAAGATTTATAGATCCACAAAAAAATTTGGTTAACTTAGGAAAATTTGATTTTGGTGCTCCAAAAAGAACAACTCAAACACACATTTGGTTTTCTTGTTGTTAAAATTAAGCCATTTTTTAGCTTTCTTAAGTTAGGAACATCTAAATTTTGGTGCTCTAGAAAGAACAACTCAAACACACATTTGGTTTTGGTGTTGTTAAAATCGAACAAATTTTGAGCTTTCTTAACTTAGGAAAATTTTATTTTGGTGCTCTAAAAAGAACAAGACAAACTCACACTTTGTTTTGGTGCTATTAAAATTGAACCAATTTTAAGTTTTCTTACATTAGGAACTCTTATATTTGGTGCTCATAAAAAGACCAAAAACAAAAAAACACTTCAATTTCGGGGCTCTAAAAATGAACACATTTTATGTTTTCATAATTAGGAAATTTAATTTTGGTGCATAAAAAGAACACAAAACGATTTCCATTTTGCTGACGCATGCTCAATTTACTTTTTTTGACCAAGTTAGAACCAGGCCTGATTTCTTAGAAAAACTCATATTTGGGCTTTAAAAATGAACAAATGTTTCTTTTTGTTTGCTTGTACACCATTGCTATCTTAACTAATTGATGTCCTAAATACTTCATATTGGTGCAAATAAAAAGAACAATTTTTTTATGTTATTCACATATTTTTGGGGATAACACTGCTCGAGGTGTTTAAATAGAATCAATTTGTGATGAAGTGTTTTTCATGCATGCATCATTTGGCAAGCTGAAGTGTTTTATCTTCTCCCCTCACACCATTTGGTGATCTTGGGTGAGCGAATTTTTTTTTTTTTGAGCTTCGCATTTTATTTTCAAGTCTTACCTTAGAGAGGGGGCTTGCTTTGAGAAAATCACATGTTGGAGAACTCATTGCAAGGTCTCAAAGCACTTTTATTGGTGGGCTATATCAAAGGTTGTGAAATAATAAGAAAGTAGCTTCAAGTCATGCTTAAAATAGACTACACCTAATCCCATTCCTAATTGGAATGGGAATAGTTAAAGAGCCTTAAGTGGCCAACAAGTGAGTATTAGATATCTGCGTTCATAGTTATGACTACTTAGAGCCAATTGTTTTAGAAGCTACCCTATTATCCAAAAACATCCTTTGAAGTGGTGCATCAAAATTTACTTTTGAGAAGTTACTTGCCAATTCCAACTACAGGCTCATGCCATAAGTCGTATGTAAAATCGTCTCTTCAGAGCATGAGGCAAGCCCACCTAAGAGAATGGTTTCTATCCCCTAGGGTTGTAAATGCTTGTTTTTGTTAAACTTTCCAATTACATTCAAAAACAATCTAGACATCAAATTTTGTGCTTGATTTAAAGAAAAGAACACATCCAAACAAACACTGAACACGATGGTCAAATCACAAACCCTTTGAATTAGTGTATTCTTTTGAGAGAAGCCCCTTATTTGCAATCCTTGGAGGATTTCCTTCAAGGTTTCTAGATATTTATGCTTTTATTCTAAGCTATATCAATCAAAGTAAATATTTGGGAACTATGGCTTGGGTGTTGTGATTTCAGAACTTAAGCTATAGATACTTAGGTCACACAAAGTCCATGCTTTTGGAGTCAGTCCAGTGTTGTTCTATCATTTTCCATACTCCAAAACACAAAGGATACAATTTCCATTCTAGATCACATTTTTGAACATTTTGCTAACACTTGGGGAAAAAAACTAATTTTTTTTATAGGGCCATTTGTCCAAACACAACAATTGAAAAACTAGATAGGTCACATTTAAGTCTTTCATCCATCATTTTCATCCTACTTGTTAGAGATCAAAATAAAAAAAACCATTAGGATCATTCCTTCACTCAGATGTCTATGATATCAACAGTTACTTGGGACTCACAAATAGTACAAGTAAGCTTTCGTACAACATATCCTCTAGACAAGGAAGTGAAATATTGACCCTAGTCCTTCAACATTTTGATTTCCAAAAAGTAGCCACATTCCAAAACAAGACTCAAACCTTAGGGTCTTGAGCTTCATAGCAACCATCTCACAATTACACCTTATGACCATTTGGTGACCAACTGCTCATGTTCAACAACCAGGCCTTGTAGCACCAATCCTTCAACCTAGTCTCACATACATTGAAGGTGAACAAATTGACATCATAAGTGGTTTGAGAACATTCATATTTGAGAAGAATGAAACACCTTTCCAGTTTCTCACCACATTAATCATCTTAGACAAAGAGGAAGTGAAAGAAGACATAGTAGGCAAAAGACTCGTGTTACCACCACCCGCGTGGCAATAAATATCTTCATTCCTCCATGATTTCACGCAAAATTAGGATCCCTAAAGTAAAGTCTACAGGTTGTCATTTCAGACTTAGGCATCTTAGTCCAAAAGCTCTCAAGAAACACCTTTGGGCTCTTCACAAAACCAAAACTAGGTTGGTATAGAACTTCTACAAACATGCTTCAAGGCACAATTCAAACATGTATTCCTCATATTACTATCAAAATCCTGGTCTTTTCCAACAATTCCAATTTCTCACATGATCATGATCTTGAACTCCCCTAAATGATCCATCACATAATCAAAATCCAGAGGGGAAGATCTACATCTCTCCATTGCAGACATAGATATCATAATTCCAAGTTTGGTAGGAAGTGGGACTTAATACTTTATCGCAATCGCAACCTCTTTCTGAGAAATTTTTTATGCTCAAGCTAGGAGGAACTGAATAGGTTTACATACCCACATCTATCCACTCATTTAGGAAAACATTGGATCTTTAGGATTTGAGTCAACTGGAGAGTTCAAACATTACACAACTCTCCCACCGGAGACCCAAGTTGTTAATGACAACCACAAGATCACAACATAGGAAGAGAATGGAAGAAAGCAAGAACAACACTAGCATCCCACCAGACAATATCATGAATGATGAAATTAGACCTTGGGGCTATAGGCCAAGTGACCTTAAAACACCCTAGAAGAGGCCCATGTATAGAGACACCTTTAGTAAGGAAGAACTAAACCACAAACAAAAGGAGGTGATAGAACAAAACAACTAGGACCCAAACAAAGTGGTTGTAGAGGAGGTACATACTAAGGAAGAGATAAATGAGGAGGAACTATTTGAACATTCTAATAACCCCAAGGTTCTCAAACTAATCGATAGGTTGTTGAGAAAGGACCCAAACTCCTATTTCTTCAACTTAGCACAAAGTGGTGCTAAATTACCAGTGGACTTCAATGTAGAGGCTCTCAAGGATCCCAATCTTATTCCCTAAGGGGATAACTCAGTTGTGAGATGATTAACCAAACCACGAGATATGCCAAACATACCACCCATCTTCTCACAAAACATTTGTCAATCCAAAGATAACTATTATCAATTTTTCACATCTCAAATTGACAGAGTTGGTTATTTTAGATTCATTTTAAGGTGAAAAGTTTCAATTTATTTCTGGAGTTGTTTAAACCATTCAATGTTTTGAATTTTTAGTTTAAAACAAAGTGCAATGTGTTTCAGTTTTTCATTCATCATTTGTAGCATTAAATATTGCATGAAATGTTAAAGAAAGTACTTCATTCTGTATTCAGTTCTTCATTACACGATGTTTCATACATTTTTGCAAAAGATAAGTACAAAATTTAACAAGAGTTGCACAAAATGTTGTTTTGTATTCATTGGGATGAAAAGAGAATCACGTGTCCCACACAAGTCGTGGGAGTAGCTAAAACAATGAATCATAAGGAGTACACTACACTACTGAAGATTAAAAAAGGAAAAGAGCACATAAGAGGGAACATAGTTGTCATTGCCTAAACATGTCTTTGAGTTTCCTTCAGTGTTGTGCATTCCTCCTTGCTTTTGTCCTCCAAGTGAACCTGCAAGTGATTGTAATGTTTGTTAGAGATCGGGTTATGAATCCTCCTACATGATCTATCAACAGTAATGTAGAATACTGCTTATGATGCATTGAATCAATTCAGCAAAGACAAGAGGAGTGCAAGAGAATACCAAGAAGGAAACATCATAAGAAACTTTGGATTTATTGTTTTTAATCTAACACTATTTGTTTCTTGTGCAGGTATAGGAAAAGCCATGATGCTGATCTATTTTGAAGATTTATAGCATGTGGTGTAGAACGGGCTCCCACAACAGTTGACCTTCGCATGCTAAAAGAGGGGTTGAGAAAGGAAACAATTCAGTATTGCTCAAAAGAGATATGCATCTGAAGGAGTGCCTCACAAGTGTCGTAAAAACTCAAGCAATTGACCATTTACGACAATCAAGTCTAAAAATGTAATGAAATGAAGGTCATAAATAATCAATTCCTCAAGTAGATCATCATAAGGAGTGCATCATCATGGAATGTGATAGTGAAAATGAATACATAATTCCTTATTTAAAAATAAAAAATAGCAACTAAAGTAATTTGAGAAGCTTCAGAACACCATCATTAGGTGTTGTATTTCAAAATATTTTCTGCATAGATAAAAGTTTCACATCAACATTTGCTTCCTAGCAGAAATAAAAATGCATGAAGAGTACAAAAGGAATCTTCTCCCCACCAAGAAATAGAATTACAAGTGGCTACAAGTGAAATACTGAAGCCATGTCATGAAATGGAAAAGGTGAATGAAACAGTGATATAGTGAAAGCTTGAGATACATTTTCTAAATGTTCAAAATGCTTGGAGTGAATGACAACAAATAGAAAGTAATTTATAGGCGCATGATGTTGGCCAAATTCAAACATTGCAAGAAGTGAATGAAATAATAAAGGAATTCAAATTCATCTTGACTTAGGAAAGAGCAAAAGATATTCATTGCTCACAAAATTTAAAGTGGAGTAATTATTAGGCATTCAGTGCAATAGTTCTCAATGGTGTAACAACAACCTTGTTTTCTTCAAAGATGAATGGAATGAGAAATTTAAAGAAGAGACAATCACTTGTACCAAGGACAACATCAATTCAAAGTAAAGTGAAAGCATAACACTCATATCTTGTTTCCATGGTTATGACATGATTCAGTTTTAAGGAAATATGCTTAAGGAAAGCCTTCATTACATCTATCTCTCTAGAGAGTTAAAGTACTGAAGCACTGTGACATCCATGATTAATGAGAATGAGAAAATGCATCCATTTTTTTCTTTTCAGATCGGTAAGCTTATGCTATAGTAAGCTAGGGTTTTCAAGATATAAGTGAATAACAATGTTTGCATATTCAAAAAATGTAAAACCCAGAAGTTTAAAGCCTCGGCCTTGCTTGGAGAAGCTTTTATTTTTGTTTTCATTCAAGAGAAAAATGGAATAACATATTACTTTTGCATATTCAGGAAACGAAGGAGTTTTGATGCAATGAAATGCCAATTGGCACTCTCATGGCCATGGCTTGAGAGTGAGTTTTCATTTATAAATAAGCATACCCACTTATGGTTTTGTGTTCAAAATACAAATACAGAGGGAAATGACTATGGTTCAAGCTTGTGCCAACATTACAACTCAGAAAAATAAAGATATTGAAGTCAATGGCCACAGACACGATGGGTTTTACAAACCGAGAAAATGGAAAGCATTGATACAAAAAATCCTTTCATTTAACAAATAATGCCATTGCACATCATGGGTCAAGCCCAGAAACGCTTGATTTTGCAGAAATAAGAGAAATGTATATGGTGAGGTTGCGGCCTATATAATGGCCAAGCTTAGAAAATCATTCATGCTTCACTTGTTCTTGTTAAGTGAGCTCAAATTAGGCCTCTTAAAGAAGTAAATAAACAAAGTATAAATAGAAAGAGAGCTTACAATGATTGTGAGTGAAGAGAACCAACCAAAACCTACGAAACAAGCCTTCACAAAAGCTCAAACCAAGCATTCTCATGGCGGTGAAACAAATCAATGAAGCAAAAAAAACACAAGACATGTGAAATGCATCAAATAACCAGTAATGGATGTGGCCTATAGGCATGATTTATTCCTCAAATGGAGTAAAAAAAGATGTATAAATGCAAACAAACAACTCACCATCAAATGCAAAAGAAGATGCAACAAAAATGGCAGAGAAAGCATCTCGAATGGTGGAGTTCCAACCTCAAAACCCTTACTTCCATGGCTGCCAAGTGCAGAGCCCTCTTCTCCAAAGTTGGCCAAGCAAAATGATGAGAAATTTAAGGGCTTCACTTTAGTTTGGATGTTGGGATTTTCCCCATGACCTAAGTTGAATGTGACTTTTATCACATTCTTTTTAAAAATCAAATGCTTTATTAATGCCTTGTGCCCATGATGTTTTAAGTCATATGTGCCTTGCCTTTGTGAGTGGTCATGCCTAGGTTGAGCCTAGATTTAATTATTTTCTTTTATTTTTATAGAAAATCATATATGCTTGTCCATTTTAGGTGAGTCTTTAAAAACCTTGAGAAATATTTAGTGTATTATTTGAAAATCAAGACAATTATGATATTGCTATCAAGATTCAACCGTGTAGTTTCGAGTCAAACTCATTGACCCATGTTTCATGAGTAGTGGTTCAACAAGAACCCATCTCTCATGATATCGAATGGTCCACTTAGCACTCATTGCATCTAGGTGATGCTCATAGAGTGAAGCAGTCATCGGTCACCCATCCGATGCTGCTTGCTCAAGCGCTTAACGGGAGTTTTCTCCAAGGTTAAAAGCTTTTTTACCCCATTGCAAAACCCAGAAGTGTTGTGCCTTATGAACCATTCATAATAAGCCCCTTTGGCTCATCAATTGGGTGTATGGGATGGGCTAAAAGGCTTTGATTTCATGCTGAAACTACGACTCCCTGTGGAGCATCACCTAGATGCAATGAGGTGGACCATTCGATATCATGAGAGATGGGTTCTTGTTGAACCACTACTCATGAAACATGGGTCAATGAGTTTGACTCGAAACTACACGATTGAATCCTGATAGCAATATCATAATTTGACATGCTATGGAAAAATACCTCCTACTTATCAATCAAGACAATGACCTTAGGTTTTTTGAAAATTTTCCCAAGTTTTGGAACATTTTAAGGTTTCCCTTTAACTTTTGATAAACATGTATGATGAGCGCCTATATTTTTTATGATTTTTTATAGAAAAATCAAGTAAATAGGAGTCCTGTCTTTAATATTTTGATTTTGCAAAGTATGAAATTTTACTCAGAATTGCAAAATTAGAATATTTGAGTTCAAATTGAAGTCAAGTTGGCATCAAAAGAGAATGTAACAGGGCTTTATATTTTGAAACTATATATTGTAAAACATTAATTAAGGAATATTCGTATGAATTTCTTAATAAATTGTTATTTGAAAGTAGTACTGAAGTCCTCACCGAATCTTTCTATTTTGAGTTGGAGTTGTTGGGCGGATTTCAAAAAGAGGTGACAAACTGGAGTTTCTAATTTTAGTTTTGAGCTATTTGCACCTGATATTGTGGATTTTTTGGGTGGATCATTTGGAGATGGGAAGTTTCTATCTTTTTGATGCAATTTGGAGAAGTTTGAGACTATATTTTAGGATTTTCTGAGGAGATCGAAAATGGAGAAGAGTTGCTTTTTGGAGAGGCAATGGGGCTGATTTTTCCATTTTTCGCTACTCGAGTCACTTGAGGGCTATAAGTTTGCGAGTTTTAATTTCTCAGGGGTTCAGATTGATGGTTTCTTGCTCTCCTATCCACTAAGAGAGTTTTGTGAACTGATTGAAGTACTTAGATTTTGAAATTGTCACTCCTTTAGTTCAATAAAATAGTAGAGTTTCCTTTCCTCATCCACTTGTTCAAATTTACAGTTACAATCTAATGTTAGTTGTGATTCAAAAATTGCATAATCCTTCTTATGTCTTGTCATTGTAGGTTTGTTTATAGGGTTTTCATGTGATTCAAGTTGCATTATGTGTTATTTTTGGTTAACCTCCATGCAAATCACTTTTGAGTTATATGCTTAGGGTGGGATTGTGAAAATTAGAGTTTTGGAGGTATTGATGTGACTAAAAAAATTATTCGAATCTTCTTATTGTTGGTGAATCACCTTAGTTTAGGATCTCTATTTTTAGATTTTCGTTCTACCCCTTTTCCTTGAAAGTTTAGTAGGTTAGGTGTTTCACTAGGGGAACCAACCCACTCTAGAGATTCCCTCTCACCATATATTTACCCATAAATTTGAGAGTGTTTCCATGTTGCAACAGGATAGGCAAGTCTGACTTGGCTAAAGGTGCAATCCTTATTGCCAACAATGTTCGGCATGCCCAATGGGACTCTAGAGTCTTTCCTTTAGAGTCATTTTTGAATTTATAAGTTGTTGTTCAGTATATGCAGCAACATTTTATGCCTATAGAGGTTTCAAAAACCCGGTGACTCTTAATTTTTGTTTACATTATAGATTTGGTGAAAATAGCTTATGAGAAGGATCCAGACCAGATCTAGTCCAACACCTTTTTAGTATTTGCAGCTCTCCCCACCAAAAAGGAGAAGCAGAACACCCAGAAGGACCTTTGATTCAACAAGGAGAGTGAAGTCCACACCTCTGGAGCTCAGTCCCATAATTTCTATGAAGATGAACCCAACTTCGATATCTCAAGCACCCCTATGGCAAGACAATTTTCCGTCACACCATTTAACGGGGGCAACCCATTATTGCTAGCTTGACATGATGACATCCTAGTTGTTGCACTTAAAGGACTTCCATACTTCACAGGTGAAGAACAGACCACCCTTATTGAACACATCTGAGACATCGCGACACTATGTTCAGTGCACAACATGATAGAAGAAAATGTGGCTATAAGATTACTAGCTGCTTCATTAAAGGGGAAATCCCTTTAGTGGTTCAGGGCACTCCCAGCCAATTCCATTACAACATGGGACCAGGTTGGTGATGGCCTTCACCAATAGTTTGTGGATAAGTCAGACCACCTTTCATTACTAGAGGAGTTGAGCACCATCAAGCGGGCTCCCCATGAACATATGGCAGATTTCAATTGTCGGTTCTAGAGAACCTGGGATAGGATTCCTCTTATAGTTAAGCCCTCACCCAAACATGCCTTTCTATTCTTCTAAAAAGCCTTGAATAGTGAAATCTCAGCTATGATATAGTCCATGGGGGGTTTACAATTCCAAATTCCTATGACATCACGATAAGAGCTGAGAATTGTTTCATTCAAGCCGAGAAAATAGCTCTGAGACCACCTACACCTATTTTTCCTGAAATTCAAGCACCTGTTCCTATGAATTTTCCTCCTATTGTTATTGTTTTGTCAGTCCCAGCAATAGGTTATTAGGCTACTATTCAAGAAAATTCCATTCCAGACCAGACCAAAGAAATCCAAGAAATAAAAAATATGCTACAAACTTTTGGCAAAACTTTCAGCAATGAATTTGTGAGCCTTAAGAAACAAGTAAGCCTTGAAAATAGGTCGTACCAAGCTCCTTATTAGAAGAATCAACAGAATAGGCCACCATTTCAGAATAATTTCTAAGGTTAAAAAAGGGGTTTTAATCTCAAGCCTTTTCGGCCTTATGATCCTAATGTTGTTGGCCCCTCAAGGGAACTCATACCATAGAACAACTTGGCTCAAGAACATGATTGGTGCTACCCATGCAACCAACCACAAAATCAGGTTGTGTGCATGAGTAGGATGGATAATCAAGCTCTCATGGTGCAAAATCATTATGCTAGCCCAAAAAAATTTCCAAGCGAGAATGCAAAACAACAAGGTAACTTGGAGGTTACTTTAGTGAATTGGAAAAGTGTTGAATATTGCAAAGTTAACCATTTCCAAGGTCAAAACCAGCAAGGTTCTCCCATTGCAACAAACACAAGGTTGAAAAGGAGAGTAGTTAAAGTAGAACAACATGTAGTAAATTCACAACAACAAGGTACAAGGGACAAAAGTCATGCCATTCCACCTCAAACTATCCTTGCAACACAACCGAAGGTACAAATTCTACAGAGAGGATAACAAAAGGTAAATGACATTTTTGTTTCTTTAGGACGGAAAAAGGTAAGTCCCGTGTCTTTTAATGTGGTTCAGAATTTAAAGAAAGCTATACTCAACATGTCCATTATGGATGCATTGCATATCCTAGGCCAAAAACGTTTGTTACAAGATGCATTGGCTAAACTTTCATCTTCAAATGTTGTTAATGAAGAAATAATAGAATTGTACTTGCGAAAAGATCTGAGGCCAAAGGTGGGCAGAAAAATCAAGAAGTAAAACCCCCATGATTCTATCTAAGTCTTATTATAGGGGATAATCTTGTCCATAACTGTATGATAGACTCGGGTGCTAGCAGCTCAATCATGCCTAAAAGATTAGCAAACAAGTTAGGATTGATTTATGAACCCATGTCAAAAGGAGTTGTGCAATTAGATGGATCTATTGTTCAAATAGTAGGAATCATTAAAAATTTGGCCCTCACATAACATGATTGCCCCAACTTTGTTGTTTCCCAATATATCCATGTGATTGAGTTGCCTCCCCATTTCACACTTTTCCTCTCAAGAGACTTTACTGCTAAATTAGGGGGATTCTTATCAATTGATTGGTCTCACCTATTCTTGAGAACCAGGTATGGTACCAAAGTGACCATTAGGTCTGAACCATTAGATAAAAACCACATCGAGCCATAGACTGGAGAATCAACCCATCACCGTAGACCCCAACGCACCCAACAAAGAAGAAATTTTGGATGAATGGGCTACCCAAAATCATGACCTTGATCCTTTCAGTCACACCAAGGAGGAAAGGTTAGGAATTTATGTAATCCATGAGTTTGATACAACAGTCCCTAATTTGGTTAAAGGCCAAGGTCAACCTTTGGTTGCTGACACAAAGTTCTTGAGAGATGAGGAGGTTGTTAAAGAATGGAAGGAGCTTCTCTTTGAAGGTCAAGCTTCAGATCAAGAGGAGTACCTCAAGGAAGATGAAACATCCATTCAAGAATGAATGTTCAAAACTACTTTTTTATAATGAAGCTTCAAATAAAGAGGAAAGCCCCAAAGAACATGGAGAAGTTGATAAAAAATGAATGGAAATACCGTTTGATGATCAAATTTTGGTTCAAGGGGAGGTTTTCAAAGAAGAATTTCTCAATGAGGTAAGTAGAACCATTGAAAAATACTTTGAGAGGGAAAATAACTGCCTTCCATTCAAAATCTAGAGTGAGGATGAAGAGGATTTGTTTCTAGAGAATCTTGAATTTCATGCACCTAAAAATTTGTGAAAATCCAATCGGTATTGAGCACTAGCAATCCCCAACTGATTGGCCCAATGAGCTTCCTAGCTTTGATGATGAGATTCAAAGAAGCATGGCTATATTGGAAACAATACCAAGTAATGAGAAAAAGTTCTATGAAAGATACTTTGATAAACTATTGTTCGAAAGGGCTAACGTTCAGCTAAATGAAGACTTGAACGATCACATGATAAGAGAATTTTGTGAAGCAAAGCCCAAAGAATTTGTTGTTGGATATTTTGTGCTTAAATGGGATGAAAACAAGAATAAGCATGGGAGACACTCCAAATTTGATGCAATTTGGGAGGGCCCATATGTAATAATAGAATGCAAAGAGCACAATTCATTTTAGCTCTCAAGGTTAAGCAGAGAAGTGCTTCCAATTCCAGTCAATGGGATCCATTTAAAACATTGTTTCTGAGGTTGTAAGTTCTACCCTTGTGCTATAGTAGAGTAGTTACTGCTAATAAGTGCTTGGATCACTTTTATTTTTAGTTGTTTCTTTTCCATAAGTGCTTTTGCATATTGTTTTCTGGCCACCAGGGCTTTGTAGGTTTGCTTCTATTTGTTTTGGTTTGGTTTCTGTTGTTGTTTAGTGTGTCAAGTTTCATTTTTTTTAGAACTCTTGAGTTTCAAAAGGGTAGAATTAACTCCATACCCAATGGATCTAAATAAGGCAACTTGCCTAATGCTTAGTAGGCAAGCATCTAGAAGAGGTCACCAAGAGTGTTATCAATTTTTAACGACAACTCAAATTGACAAAGCTGGTTATTTCAGGTTCATTTCAAGGTGAAAAGTTTAATTTTATTTCTACAGTTGTTTAAACCATTGCATGTTTTGAGTTTTGAGTTTAAAAGAAAGTGCAATATGTTTCAGTTTTCCATTCATCATTTTTAGCAGTAAATATTGCATGAAATGTAAAATAAAGTACTTCATTCTGTATTCAGTTATTCATTACACAATGTTTCATACATGTTTGCAAAACAAAAGTACAGAATTGAACAAGAGTTGAAAAAAATGTTGTTTTGTATTCATTGGGATGAAAAGAGAATCAAGTGTCCCACACAAACCATGGGAGTAGTTGAAACAATGAATCATAAGGAGTACACTACGCTACTAAAGATTAAAAAAGGAAAAGAGCACATAAGAAGGAACATAGTTGTCGTTTCCTGAACGTGTCTTTGAGTTTCCTTTAGTGTTGTGCATTCCTCCTTTCTTTCGTCGTCCAAGTGAACTTGTAAGTGATTGTAATGTTTGTTAGAGCTTGGGTTATGAATCCTCCTATATGATCTATCAATAGTAATGTAGAATACCACTTATGATGCATTGAATCAATTCAATAAAGACAAGAGGAGTGCAAAAGAATACCAAGGAGGAAATATCATAAGAAACTTTGGATTTATTGTTTTTAATCTAACACTGTTTGTTTCTTGTGCAGGTATAGGAAAATCCATGTTGTTGATCTGTTTTGAAGATTTATAACATGTGGTGTAAAACGGGCTCCCATAAGGGTTGAGCTTGGCATGCTACCCCTTAAACATTCAATAGAGGGGTTAAGAAAGGAAACAATTCAGTATTTTCTCAAAACAGATATGCATCTGAATCAGTTCATCACAAGTTTCATAAGAGCTCAAGCAATTGACCATTTAGGACAATCAAGTCTGAAAATGTAATGAATTGAAGATCATAAATGATCAATTGCTCAAGTAGATCATCATAAGGAGTGCATCATCATGGAATGTGATACTGAACGAGCATATATAATGCCTTGTTTACAAATCAACAATAGCAATTGAAGCAATTTGAGAAGCTTAAGAACATCATCATTAGGTGTTTTATTTCAAAATATTCTATACATAGATAAAAGTTTCACATCAACATTTATTTCCTAGGAGAAATAAAAATTCTTGAAGAGTACAGAAGGAAGCTTCTCCCCATCAAGAAACAAAATTACAAGTGGCTGCAAGTGAAATACTGAAGCCATGGCATGAAATGGAAAATGTGAATGAAACGGTGATAAAGTGAAAGCTTGAGATACATTTTATGATTGTTCAAATTGCTTGGAGTGAATGAAAACAAACAACAAGTAATCTATAGGTGCATCATGTTGGCCAAATTCAAACATTGCAAGAAGTGAATGAAAAAATAAAGGAAGTCAAATTCATCTTGACTTAGGAAAGAGTAAAAGATATGCATTTCTCACAAAATGTCAAGTGGAGTAATTATCAAGCATTCAGTGCAATAGTTCTCAATGGTGGAACAACAACCTTGTTTTCTTCAAAGATGAATGAAATGAGAAATTTAAATAAGAGACAATAACTTGTGCCAAGGACAACATCAATTTGAAGTAAAGCGAAAGCATAACATTCATATCTTGTTTCCATGGTTATGACATCATTCAGTTTTAAGGAAACTGTAAGGAAAATTAGATGCGAAAACAACTCTCCTAAACGTCAAAAACTCAGGGAAGAATGTAGATATACTTTTAATTTTTTCAATTACAGTCAAATTGACATGCACATGAAAGCAGTAACAGAAACAGAGTATTTGACACACACATAAAAACCAGATATTCATGGGAAAACCCTTACGGGAGAAAAACCCACCACACCAAGAGAAGTCACTTTGTATTACAGTAATAAGGATTACATACAAGAGTTCTGACTTATCTTTCAGATGTCATATTACAACAGCTTTCACTATGATCAATCTTGTACAGGAACCTTCACGTTACATTCTTCACAGAATAGAATTCACTCTGATACAATTTGAACTGCTCACACACCTGTTGATCGAACCAACCATCTAACCATCGAGCATCTACAACTGTAAACTATATTCATGCCACCCCTGTTTGTCGAGCTTCCTCACAGAACCATCATAATGAACTATCTTCCAACTGTTCAGATTTGGCTTCTCCTATTGGTCCACGAGATGCAACATAGGAAAGTCTCACTCGGTCAAACGGCTTCAATCTGTGTTGGCATGTCGGTGAGACATTGACTGTCTCCCCGATGCCAACAGCTTCATATCGATATTGGCAAGAGTTGTCCTTATCGCCAAGACATTACATCGAGTCCTGAGAGCTATCGCTCAGCTTTCACCATGTCTCCAAGACATCTCTTTCGCTGAGACATCATACCGAAGCTCCACAAGTCACATAGACATGATTTTTCCATTCAAAAAGACTATCACTCTTCGGTGAGACCACATACCGATATTCAAAGTCACAACGATCTCAACATTCCTATCGGAAAGACTTACCGCTTGCCAAGAGGCTACACCGAGATATCTTATGTTATATCAAAGCCATCAGTAGTCGCCAAGACTATCATCCTTCGCTGAGACTTTACTCTGAGAGCCTTATGTTTCACCGAGCACCAAACGGTCGGCAAGACATATCTTTCGCCAAAAGGTTTCTTCGAGCTTTCATACGTTACTCTGAAACCATACTACTATCAGCAAGACCTTTTCCCATTGCTAAGACCTTACACCGAGACCTTTGTGCTGCTCCGAGTGTACACCATCAGTGAGACATTCCTTATCGATATAAGTCATACTAAACTCCAAAACTTTCCCCAAAGACTTCAAGCTAAACAATTTCGGCGAGACAATCATCTCGCTGAGAGCTCATAGCGAACAACCAAGACTCTCCTCGATGCCTGATTGAATGGCCTATCGGCTAGAGGTCTCCACGGGCGGTAAGAGATCACAACAAACACAAAATGTCATAGCGATAGGAATGTTCGGTGAGACAGAAGCTAGGTCACAGTGACCTGAACAAATCACAATGTATCAAAGCTGTTAGTTGGCCAGACATGATGGATGTCATACCGAATTTGCTCCAGTAGAGGTTACAGCCTGTGATGATTGAGGCATATATTTCCAACATAAACATGCTTAAGGAAAGCCTTCATTACATCTATCTCTCTAGAGAGTGAGAGTACTAAAGCACAGTGACAACCATTATCAATGAGAATGAGAAAATGCATCCATGTTTTTCTTTTCAGAATGGTAAGCTTATGCTACAGTAAGCTAGGGTTTTCAAGATATAAGTGAATAACAATGTTTGCATATTCAGAAAATGTAAAACCCAAAATTTTGAAGCCTTGACCTTTCCTGGAGAAGCTTTTATTTAAATTGTTTTCACTCAAGAGAAAAATGGAACACCATATTACTTTTGCATATTCAAGAAATGAAGGATTTTTTATGCAATGAAACAATAGTTGGCACTCTCATGGTCGAGGCCTGAGAGTGAGTTTTCCTTTACAAATAAGCATACCCACTTATGGTTTTGTGTTCAAAATGAAAATACAGAGGGAAATGACTATGGTTCAAGCTTGTGCCAACATTACAACTCAGAAAAATAAAGATATTGAAGTCAATGTCCATGCACATGATGGGTTTTACAAACCATAAAAATAGAAAGAATGTATACAAAAAATCCTTTCATTTAACAAATAATGCCATTGCACATCATGGGTCAAGCCCAGAAGAGCTTGATTTTCTAGAAATAAGAGAAATGTATATGGTGAGGTCATGGCCTATAAAATGGCCAAGCTTAGAAAATCATTCATGCTTCACTTGTTCTTTTTGAGTGAGCTCAAATCGAGCCTCTTAAAGAAGTAAGTACATAAAGTATAAATAGTAAGAGAGCTTACCATGGTTGTGAGTGAAGAGAACCAACCAAAACCTATGAACCAATCCTTCACAAATGCTTGAACCAAGCATTCTCATGGTGGTGAAATGAATCATTGAAGCAACAAAAACACAAGACATATATGAAATGCATCAAAAAACCAGTCATGGTTGCAGCCTATAGGCACAATTTCTTCCTCAAATGGAGTAAAAAAGATTTCAAAATGAAAACAAACAACTCACCATAGAATGCAAAAGAAGATGCAGCAAAAATGGCAGAGAAAGCATCTCGAATGGTGGAGTTCCAGCCTCAAAACCCTAACTTCCATGGTAGCCAACTGTAGAGCCCTCTTCTCCAAAGTTGGCCAAGCAAAATGATGAGAAATTTTAGGGCTTCAATTTAGTTTTGATGTCAAGGTTTTCCCCATGCCCTAAGTCGAATGTGACTTTTATCACATTCTTTTTAAAAATCAAATGCTTTATTAATGCCTTGTGCCCATGATTTCTTAAGTTATATGTGCCTTGCCTTTGTGAGTGGTCATGCCTAGGCCGAGCCTAGCTTTAATTCTTTTATTTGATTTTTATAGAAAATCATATATTCCTTGTCCATTTTAGGTGAGCCTTTCAAAACCTTGAGAAATATTTAGTGCATTATTAGAAAATCAAGACAATGACCTTAGGGTTTTTGAAAATTTTCCCAAGTTTTGGAGCATTTTAAGGTTTCCCTTGGACTTTTGATAAACATGTATGATGCACAGCTAGATTTTTTATAGAAAAATTAAGTAAATAGGAGTCTTGTCTTTAATATTTTGATTTTGCAAAGTATGAATTTTTTTTTTTTTGATACGAACGATAGATAATTTATATTGAAATATAAGAGAACTACAAACATCTGCAATGCAGGAATAACCATCCACAGACACCGCCGAGCAAGACGACAACCACCGAGACTCAAAACCAAGATTTCCACAGACCCGAGCATGCATCAACGACCACCCATGAAAACTTGAGGGTAGAGACGAGGGGTCACAGACCGACCCACAACCGACGTTAAACAAAGCTGCCAAAAAAGTGCAGAGGACCACAAAAAATGGCTAGTAAAGACTTCAGACACAGAGCCAACCCTTACATGAAACCATTGACTTCCGCAAAATAGACAAAGCCCTCCAACCAGTCAATTCCCTCCGATGGCACCAACTTTAATTTTCATTTCAAGAACTCCACGGCCACGTCCACAAGCTTTCTGTGGTGAGACAAAGCTGGCCCTTTGAGGTCAAGGAGGAAGGGATACACCTTGACAGCTTCCTCCGTGTCCCATAAAAGAGACATGTCAGCCGGATGCGGAATGCCTTTGCCTAAGAAGGCCGCCTTCAACGTATCTTCAAGGCCACCGAGTAAATCAATGCGGAACAAGCGCTCCATCATCTCCCTTGCCATCTTCTTCGGGGTTTCCAAGTCCAATAACACTGCGAGAAAATGAGAGGAGACATGGGCATTGTCTCTGGCATACTCCCTTCTATGCAAGTGTTCATTTCCCAAAATCATCTTAACCGCAACCAACGACACAGGATCGTCCTCGAGCAAAATACGTTTCAGTCTTTGATCTGTGACTTCCCTGAAGGAAATTTGTCTCTCCGTAGCGACCAGAGAGACCGACGTATCAACACCGAAGCATTCCAAACCATCCAACGAAATATGTATGGTGAATTTCAATTTTTTCGACCCCTCCATGATAATAGCTGCACCCTGCACAGGAACAAAACAAAACCAAAATGCAAATACCAAACATCGAAATTAATTTAACGGATCCAAAAATAGACCCGTGAGAACCCGCTTGGCCATCGCACAAGTGCCAAAATAATGAAAGGACGATCTTCGCATCCTTGCAATGAAGAATGGCTACAAACGCAGTCCATACTCCTTAAAACCATAATCACTTCAAGTGAAGTGAACCGCCACCCGGCCAAGCAACAGTCTTGTCAATGGTTGTCGTACACAACGTGTCATAGAATGGATGTCTTGAAACCAAAGCCAATCCTCCTTCCTGACGAACATTAAGGCTCCGCTAAAATCAAACCGATCTCATTAAGAAGGCCAACATTTCCATTCTATGAAATAAGGGTGGCCAAGAGATGACGTGGTAGTGTCACCTCAGCATACTCTCACACCGTCCCGAGGCCAACTCACACACCCCCAAGATTGGGTGTCGAAAAGAGAGGCAGGGGAGGGGCCCACCCATCCACCCACTGGAAGCAGCTAAAGATGACATTCTTTTAAACCTGGACCAGTGACCCCCAAATTAGATAGGAGGTCTGCCTCCGTGTTGCCTTCCCTTAGGGTATGATTTAGCATTACTTGTTCAAAGTTGTCCATCAGCTCAATTGCCACCTCCAAATACACACCTAATTTCCAATTGTGAATCTGCCTTGTCCTCAAAGCATTAATAACTAATGTTGAATCACCTTCAATAATCAAACTTTTGATTCCTAATTCTTTACTGAATTTGAGTCCAAGCACTAAAGCCTGAAACTCGGCCGCATTATTCGTACCATCTACAAGAGGCTGAGCAAGTTTACCAAGAACCGCACCAGTGTTGGTTCTGATAATGCACCCCGCACCTGACGGACCCGGGTTTCCTTTTGGCCCAACTTGGTTCGGGAGGGAGCCACTACATCATTTTGCGTTGTTCCATAGAAGCTGCACTTCCTGAACAAGCCACAGGAGGGGATTTGATACCAAACCATTGTTTCAGAATCCAAGCATCCCATTTAGTAAAATTGGATTTCCTCTGTTTCACCAATAGCTAAGAGTTAAAAAGTTCTACGATGCAAGCCTCTACCTTGCACTGTAACCTTGGGATCGATAATTCTTTATCCTGAAACAAGCGTCTATTTCATTCCTTCCAGACTTCCCAAATGAGAATCAAGGGACTCATTATCCATAGGTCGCCAAAGATGGCGTTGTGCTTGTTGCTTGGCCACGAGTTTAGGCATTCAAGCAGAGTGTTTGGAAAAACAGTTGACCACTTCAGTTTAGTGCACAGCCAAGACCACATTTGATAAGTAAAATTGCAATTCAAAAGTAAGTGATTCACACTCTCCTCAGCTTTCTTACACAAGGGGCATCTGGTTGGACCAAGATAACCCAACTTAGAAAACCTATCGCCTGTCAGTATTCGGCCTTGGGCAGCAGCCCAAGTGAAGAGCCCTGCTTTCGGGAGGCATACCTTATTCCAGCATAGATTTAGAGGAAGAACTGTAGAGGATTCATGAGAAGTTAACATATTATAGCCAACTTTGGCCGAATAAACACCATTTGAAGTAGCGTCCCACCGAATACTATCTTCCCCTTTTCTAACCCAGATCCTGCGTGCTTCCATTACGCGCTCAAATAAATCCATTTCATGACTTTCCACATTCAAGTTACAGACCGATTTCCACTTCATAAAACTACCCCCTGAAGCTTCTTCAAGAACAAAGTAATCCCTGACTTTTAAACCCCAGGATTGTTTAGTCTTCTCCATTATGTTTGAGAGTTCAGGCATGTCTGCTAAGACTGGGTAACCTTCCCATGAATCATCCCAGAATAAGGCCTCCTGCCCCTCCTTAACCTCCCATGTAATAAAATCTGTAATCAATTCTCTGCAACTTTTAATGAAATTCCAAATTCGAGACCTAGATGGGAGAGTATTTGCATAAAAAAAGTAATACGGATCAGGTTCTAGATATTTTTCCCTGACGATCTTAACCCATTTGAGATCTGGCCGGGAATGGATTGTCCAAGCCAATTTTTTCCCCAACGCCTTATTTTGCTTTAGAATGTTTCTCAGCCCAGATCCGTCATTCTCCCTCTTCTCGCAAACCTTTTGCCAGTTAATAAGGGGAATTTTTTTTGTTCAGAGCTGCCTTTCCAAAAGAAGTCCCTCATTACTTTATTTAGATCTTTGCTTGCACCGCTATTTAACTGGAGACAGGACATCAGATAAATTGGCAGGGCTGAAATAACTGATTTCAACAGAGTTAATCTCCCAGCCCAAGAGAGCCATCTATTCTTCCATGAAGAAATTCGGTCTTTACATCTGCTCACTATTGAGCTCCATGCATTGTTGCTTTTGGTGCCTTTATCCAATGGGAGGCCTAAATATTTGCAGGGCAATTGCCCCATTTTGAAACCTAGAATTCTCAATATTTGAACCTCATTAGGGCAGGTTGTATTAAAGAAAAAGACCTCTGATTTGGCCTTACTAACTTCTTGACCTGAAGCCCTAGAAAAATCTTCGAGCAATGTTTTTAACCTTTGAGCCTCCTTTGCCGATGCTTCACCAAACAGCATTGTATCATCTACAAATTGTTGATGTGTGATATTGGGAAGGCTGCTGGTGACTTGCAAACCTTGAATCTCCCCTGACCGTCTTGCATTTTCAATCGATCTCCCTAATGCTTCAACCATTATTATGAATAAGAACAGAGATAGAGGGTCACCCTGCCTCAGCCCTCTTGAAGCAGTGAAAAAACCTTCCGGAGAACCATTTACAAGCACTGAGAAACGCGGGCAGGCTACCCAACCAAAGATCCAATTCAACCACTCCTTCTGAAAACCAAAAGCCTCCATTACTTTAAAAAGAAATCTCCAATTCACTCTATCATATGCTTTTTTGATGTCCAGCTTCAACAGCATGCCTGCTTTTTTTAATTTTTGAATTGAATGAATGACTTCTTGAGCAATGATCACCCCATCTAGGATAGAACGCCCAGGAACAAAGCCTGTTTGTTCTTCAGAGATAATAGTGGGAAGAACTCTCTTTAATCTGTTAGCTACAACTTTAGCCAAAATTTTGTAGACTGTGTTACAAAGCGAGATTGGACGGAAGTCTTCCCATCTGTCAGGTTTATCTTTTTTTGGAATTAGAGCGATTAAGGTATTATTTGCTTCCTTTAGAACCCTTCTATTTAGTCTAGAATCTTCAATAGCTTCCCAAATATCCTTTCCCAAAAAGTGCCAACATTTCTGAAAGAAACCGGCTGGGAACCCATCTGGTCCAGGGGCCTTCTCTGGCTGCATCCCAAAGATTGCCTCTTTTACTTCCTCTTCAGAGAACTTTGCATTCAATGCTTGCATTTGATTTGGGGAAACCAATTTCGGAATAGATTGCAGGGAAGCATTCTGAGCTTGCCAATTTGAACCTTCCCAATCATTAAGCAAATTCTGAAAAAAAGAGACCGCAGAAACCTTGATTTCCTCTGCATCTTCCAACATTCTTCCATCCCCGTCATAAAGACAAGTGATTCTGTTGAATTCTCTTCTAGCCTTTGTGGAGTTGTGGAAGAATTTTGAGTTTCTGTCCCCAGATTCTAACCAAACTTCTCTGGATTTTTGACGCCAAAAGATTTCTTCTTTGGAAAGGATGTCGTTCAACTTTTTGGATAATGCCTTTTCTTTCATGTAGCACATTTCATTCATACCATTCTTCATAATTTCCTCAGCTAAGGAATCTAATTCTTCCTCCGTTTGCTCTTTCTCTTTGAAGATATTTTTGAAACTCTCTTTGTTCCATTGTTTAAGACGCTGCTTCAGGTATTTTAACTTTGTTATTACATTGAATAAACTTGAACCTCCCGGAGAGCATTCCTTCCACCATTGTTCAAGTAACTCTAACACATTGGGGTCTTTAAACCACATCATTTCAAATTTAAAAGGGCATCTGTTCGGACCTTTCTCACCAGTAATATGCAATTGCACTGGAAGATGATCAGAACTAGTACCAAAGTTTATCTTGCTCTCTAGAGAAAAAGGAAAGGAGCCCAAATTTCCTTTGAAGAAAAATCGATCTAATTTTTCCGTGATACTTCCAAACCCTTTCCTTCGGTTTGTCCAAGTGAAAAGACCATTTCCTGTGGGAATTTCTAGAAGAGAGTTTCTCTCCACGAAGTCACAAAAATCTTTTTGAGACTGCAGGGCTTTCCCAATTCCCTCTAACTTATCCTCCTTCTTAAGAATGGCATTAAAGTCCCCCCCTAAAAAACTACAATCTTGGTGCAGATCTTGCAAAACAACATCCAGCTCTTGCCAAACTAATTTTTTCTGAGTGCCCAGCAAAGGGCCATACACATTTATTAAATTGAAATGAAGGTTCGAGGTTAAACTTCTTACCTTACACACCATCTAGTGTCTACTAATCTTCAAAGCCTCCAGAAAGATTGACTGAGGTTTCCAAATAATCAATAAACCTCCCGAAGCTCCTTCATCTTCCGAACCAAGCCATTTCCAAGACCTTAACTTTTTCCAGATCCGACTTATCTAGTTTTGTTTCTTGAAGAAGACAGATTTCGACTTGACACACTTCAATGTGGCACCTAATTAGGTTCCACTTGTTAGGGGCATTTAAGCCCCTAACATTCCAGGTTAATATTTTCATTGCTATTCAGGAAGGGCTCCACCCTTCCCTACTTTTATCATAGTGTCAATTTTTTTTTGGCCGTTGGCTTCCCCGTCCATCTTTCTTTTCTCTTGATTAGGGATCCTGCCCCTCTTTTTTTGATCCCCACAATCTGGAGTTAATTTGAGGATGTCCCTTCTGTGAATACCTAAACGAGATTTCGCTGCCAACAGATCCTCTGCTAGCTTCCGCTTCCTACCTGATTGTGGGCTTAGCAATTCTGTTGTGGCTTGTTCATCTGACTCCCAATAATCCTCCATTCCTGCCAGACTAAGACCAACCTCCAGCGATCCTGTCCTTGATTTAGCCGCCTTTGCCAGTTCCACAAGTTCCTTCCCTACTTCAATCAAAGAGTCCAGCTCCACATTCATGCCACTATCCCCCATGAGAGCTAAGGTCTCCGAGATTTTGTCGTCTAACTCTTCAAACTGGACCCGCTTCTCCGCCTGTTCTTCTTGAATAATCTTCCTACCTACATCTTCATCCGTGGGAATAGGAGTTGGAGTCCCAGTCAACAAAGCTCCACCCATGGGGGCCATATTGTGACTATTTGCTTTTGGAGAAACCCTAGAGTCCTCTGTCGGTGACTTCTCACGCCTGTGCTTTGGTGATTTTGGAGTTTCGGAGAGGATTCGTGCCGCTACTCGAAGGTTTGTCGAGGGAGTCTCCACCATGCTGGATTTACC
The DNA here is from genome assembly GCA_007258455.2 of Sequoia sempervirens. Taxonomy (NCBI): domain Eukaryota; kingdom Viridiplantae; phylum Streptophyta; class Pinopsida; order Cupressales; family Cupressaceae; genus Sequoia; species Sequoia sempervirens. Next base: position 5,024,765 of record VDFB02000010.1, on the reverse strand, counting down.
TGCCACTTCATTATGAGTTCTGCAACCTAGCGTGCGAACCAGGTTGTTACGCATTAAAGAGTCCCTTACTAATTTTTGAACCCAAACCCCATAATCCGTTATAAGCTCAATCTCGCTCCAGAACGATCTGTCCACAGTGTTTTCCACACAAATGCGCACATAGGTTTGATTTCTCTTCGCCAGTTTCCTTTCTTCTGCACAAACAAATGTGCCCAACTGGTTTGCAATTTCCTCAAGAATGGAGGGCGCCCAGTACTCCTGTGGGAGATTTGGTAAGCTATACCAATCTTGAATACATTCCATTTTGTGGGTTGAAGGGTCGAATCCCATAGACCACTTTCTTAAATAAAAGCCACAGCCATCGAGGACCCAAACCCCATTTACTATTTTATCTCTGATAATACAGGATGGGAAAACGACTAAGAAAAAATCATTTTGGAGCATTTTAAACTGCACCTCCTCACCCCAACGCTCTTTCCACTAGCTCACCAAATAGTCCTAGTTTAGATTCTTCCCAAACCACTTTCCAAACAAACCTAATTGTTCTAACCTCAGGACTTCCGCTTGCAAAATCGAAGAGCTGATAACAACTTTGGTTCTTCCACTTTTAGCTTCTTTGGACATGAAAGAGACATGATTTTTCTGTTCTTCCTTTGAACTTTCTTCCCTAACTTCCTCCCATACCTTGGTCGAAATTTTTTTTTGCCATTCCATTCCTCCCTTCCCATTTCTAGAATTAGGATTTTTTTGCGAAGTTGGTCTGCTCGGCCATGATGTGATATTTTTCCTGAGTTTTTCTTCATTCTGATAACGAGGTCTGCGAAAAGCTTCGTTCCTGTATTGATTATACTTATTCCTACCACGAGAAGGTCCCGTAGCCTTGTTCTGAAGATGCCCGTGACCCTTGCCCGCAGAAAAGTGACTGTGCATGACATGATTCTATGGTCGGGCCCAGCAGTCCTTCCGCCAAACATGTTCAAGATCCCCAGACCTGTTCGCATTGGGACCCCCACGACCGCTGCTACCACTCCGAAATTTTTCCGACCGTTGCTTACCGCCATGACCGTTGCAGAGCTCCATTTCATATTCTAGCTTTTTTAATATGGCAAAGTATGAAATTTTACTAAGAATTGCAAAATTAGAATATTTGAGTTCAAATTGAAGTCAATTTGGCATCAAAAGAGAATGTAACACAGCTTTCTATTTTGAAAATGCAGATTGTAAAACATTAATTAAGCAATATTTGTATGAATTTCTTAATTAATTGTTATTTAAAAGCAGTACTGAAGTCCTCACTAAATCTTTCTATTTTGAGTTGGAGTTGGGTGGATTTGGAAAAGAGGTGACAAACTGGAATTTCTAATTTCAGTTTTGAGCTATTTGCACCTGATATTGTGGATTTTTTGGGTGGATCCTTTGGAGATGGGAAGTTTCTATCTTTTTGATGCAATTTGGAGTAGTTTGAGACTATATTTTTTAGGCTTTTCTAAGGAGCTCAAAAATGGAGAAGAGTTTCTTTTTGGAGAGGCAATGGGGCTGATTTTTCCATTTTTAACTACTTGAGTCACTTGAGGGCTATAAGTTTGAGAAATTTTAATTTCTCAGGGGTTCAGATTGATGGTTTATTGCTCTCCTATCCTCTAAGAGAGTTTTTTAAACTGATTGATGTACTCATAATTTGAAATTGTCACTCCTTCAGTTTAATAAAATAGCAGAGTTTCAAATTTACAGTTACAATCCGATTTTAGTTGTGATTGAAAAATTGCAGAATCCTTCTTATGTCTTGTCATTGTAGGTTTGTTTACAGGGTTTTTATGTGATTCAGGTTGCATTATGTGTTATGTTTGGTTAACCTCTATGAAAATCACTTTTGAGTTATATGCTTAGGGTGGGATTGTGAAAATTAGACTTTTGGAGGTATTGTTGTGAGTGAAAAAATTATTCGAATCTTCTTTGTTGGTGAATCACCTTAGTTTAGGACCTCTATTTTAAGCTTTTCGTTCTACCCCTTTTCGCTGAAATTTTAGTAGGTTAGGTGTTTCACTAGGGGAACCAACCCACTCTAGAGATTCACTCTCACCTATATATTTACCCACAAATCTGAGAGTGTTTCCATGTTGCAACAGGATAGGAAAGTCTGACTTGGCTAAAGGTGTAATCTGCATTCCCAACAATTTTTGGCACACCCAGTGGGACTCTAGATTCGTGCCTTTAGATTTTTTTTCAAATTTATAAGTTTTTTTTTAGTATATGCAACAACATTTTCTGCCTATAGAGGTTTCAAAAAAAAAAACCTAGTGACTCTTAATTTCTGGTTACATTATAGATTTGGTGCAAATAGCTTATGAGAAAGATTCTGACTAGATCTAGTCCAACACATTTTGAGTATTTGCAACTCTCCCCAACAAAAAGGAGAGGAAGAACACCCAGAAGGACCTTTGATTCAACAAGGAGAGAGAAGTCCACTCCTCTAGAGCTCAGACCCATAATTTCTATGAAGAGGAACCCAACTCTATTATCTCAAGCATCCCCTATGCTGAGACAGTTTTCCTTCACACCGTTTAATAGGGATAGCCCATTATTGTTGGATGGACATGATGGCATCCAATTTTTTGCACTTAAAGGACTTCCATACTTCACGAGTGAAGACCAAACCACCCTTATTGAACACATTTGAGATGTCGCGACACTATGTTTGATGCACAACATGACAGAAGAAAATGTGGCTATAAGATTGCTAGCTACTTTGTTGAAGGGGAAATCCCTTCAATGGTTTAGGGGACTCCCATCCAATTACATTGCAACATGGAACCAGCTTGGAAATGGCCTTCACCAATAGTTCATGGATAAGTCAGACCACCTTTCATTGCTAGAGCAGTTGAGCATCATCAAGCGGGCTCCCCATGAACATATGGTAGATTTCAATTGTCGGTTCTAGAGAACTTGGGATAGGATTCCTCCGATAGTTAAGGCCTCACACAAACATGCATTTGTATTCTTCTAAAAAGCCTTGAATAGTGAAATTTTGGTTATGATACAGTCCATGGGGGTTTTACATTGCCAAATGCCTATGACATCACAATAAGAGTTGAGAATTGTCTCATTCAAGTTGGGAAAATAGCTCTGAGACCACCTACACCTATTTTTCCTGAAATTCACCCATCCCTATGAATTTTCCTCCTATTGCTATTGTTTCGCTAGTCCCAACAATAGGTTATAAGGCTACTGTTCAAGAAAATGCCATTCTAGACCAAACCAAAGAAATCCAAGAAATAAAAAATATGCTACAAACCTTTGGCAAAACTTTCAGAAATGAATTTGTGAGCCTTAAGAAACAAGTCATCCATGAAAATAGGCCTTACCAAGCTCCTTGTTAGTAGAATCAATAGAATAGGCCACCATTTTAGAATGATTTCCAAGGTCAAAAAAGGGGTTTTAATCTCAAGCCATTCCGAACTTATGATCCCAAAGTTGTTGACCCCTCAAGGGAACTCATACCACAAAACAACTTGGCTCAAGAACATGATTGGTGCTACCCATGCAATCAGCCACAAAATCAAGCTGTGTGCATGAGTAGGATGGAGAATCAAGCTCTCATGGTGTAGAATCATTATGCTAGCCCAAAAAAATTTCCAAGTGAGAATGCAAAACAACAAGGTAGCTCTGAGGTTACTTTAGTGAATTGGCAAAGTGTTGAATATTGTGAAGTTAACCACTTCCAAGGTTAGAACCAACAAGGTTGTCCCATTGCAGTGAACACAAGGTCGAAAAGGAGAGAAGTTGAAGCGAAACAACTAGCTATAAATTCACAACAACAAGCTACGAGGGACAAAATTCATGCCATTCCACCTCAAACTATTCCTACAACATAACCAAAGGTACAAATTCTACAGAGGATAGCAAAAGGTAAATGACATTGTTGTTTCTTCAGGACAACAAAAGGTAAGTCCCATGTCTTTTAATGTGGTTGAGAATTTAAAGAAAGCTATAGTTAGCATGTCTATTATGGATGCATTGCATATCCCAGGCCAAAAAATGTTTGTTACTATATGCATTCGCCGAACTTTCATCTTTAGATGTTGTTAATGCAAAAAATAACAAAATTTTACTTGCAAAAAGCTCAGAGGCCAAAGGTGGGTAGAAAAATCAAGAAGTAAAACCCCCACAATTATATCTAAGTCTCATTATAGGGGATACGCTTGTCCATAACTATATGATAGACTCGGGAGCTAGAAGCTTAGTCATGCCTAAAAGATTAGAAGACAAGTTAGGATTGATTTATGAACCCATGTCAAAAGGAGTTGTGCAATTAGATGGATCTGTTGTTCAAATAGTAGGAATCACTAAAAATTTGGCCCTCATATTACATGCTTGCCCTAACTTTGTTGTTTCCCGATATATCCATGTGATTGAGTTGCCTCCCCATTTCACACTTTTCCTCTCAAGAGACTTTACTGCGAAATTAGGGGGATTCTTATCAGTTGATTGGTCTCACCTATTCTTTAGAACCAGGTATGGTACCAAAGTTACCATTAGTTCCAAACCATTAGCTAAAAACCACATCGAGCCATACATTCCTAGCCCATTAAACACTAACCTATACACCACAAATAGACTGGAGAATCAACCCATCACTATGGACCCCAACACACCAAACAAAGAAGAAAATTTGGATGAATGGGCTACCCAAAATCATGACCTTGATCCTTTCAATCACACCGAGGAGGAAAGGTTAGGAATTTATGTAATCCATGAGTCTGATACAATAGTCCCTAATCTGGTTAAAGGCCAAGTTCAGCCTTTGGTTGGTGACACAAAGTTCTTGAGAGATGAGGAGGTTGTTAAAGAATGGAAGGAGCTGCTCTTTGAAGGTCAAGCTTCAGATCAAGAGGAGTACCTCGGGGAAGATGAAACATCTGTTGAAGAATCGAAGAAACTAATTTTTGATAATGAAGCTTCAAATAAAGAGGAAAGCCCCAAAGAACATGGAGAAGTTGATCAAGAATGGATGGAAATACCATTTGATGATCAAATTCTGGATCAAGGGGAGGTTTTCGAAGAAGAATTTCTCAATGAGGTAAGTAGAACCATTGAAAACTACTTTGAGAGGGAAAATAACTCCCTTCCATTGAAAATACAGAGTGAGGATGAAGAGGATCTATTTCTAGAGAATCTTGAATTTCATGCTACAAATTGGGAAAATGCATTTGGTATTGAGCCCCAACAATCCCCAATCGATTGGCCCAATGAGCTTCCTAGCTTTGATGATGGGATTCAAATAAGCATGGATATATTGGAAACAATACCAAGCAATGAGAAAAAATTATATGAAGGATACTTTGATAAACTATTGTTCCAAAGGGCTAACGTTTAGCTGAATGAAGAGCTGAACGATAACATGATAAGATAATTTTGTGAAACAAAGCCCAAAGAATTTGTTGTTGGAGATTTTGTGCTTAAATGGGATGAAAAAAAGAATAAACATGGGAGACACTCCAAATTTGATGCAATTTGGGAGGGAACATATGTAATAATAGAATGCAAAGAGCACAATTCATTTTAGCTCTCAAGGTTAAGCGGAGAAATGCTTCTGATCCCAGTCAATGGGATCCATTTAAAACATTGTTTCTGAGGTTGTAAGTTCTACCCGTGTACTATAGTAGAGTAGTTGATGTTAATAAGTTCTTGGAGAACTTTTATTTTCAGTTGTTTCTTTTCCATAAGTTCTTTTTCACATTGTTTTCTGGCCACCAGGGCTTTGTAGGTTTGCTTTTGTTTGTTTTGTTTTGGTTTTTGTTGTTGTTCGGTGTGTCAAGTTTCAATTTTTTCAAAACTGTTGAGTTTTAGAAGGGTAGAATTGACTTCATTCCCAATGGATCTACATAAGGAAACTTGCCTAATGCTTAGCAAGCAAGCATTTAGCAGAGGTCGCCAAGAGTGTTATCAATTTTTAACCACAACTCAAATTGACATAGCTGGTTATTTCAGGTTCATTTTAAGGTGAAAAGTTTAATTTTATTTCTGCAATTGTTTAAACCATTGCATGTTTTGAGTTTTGAGTTTAAAAGAAAGTACAATGTGTTTCAGTTTTCCATTCATCATTTGTAGCATTAAATATTGCATGAAATGTAAAAGAAAGTACTTCATTCTATATTCAGTTATTCATTACACAATGTTTCATACATTTTTGTAAAATAGAAGTATAGAATTGAACAAGAGTTGCACAAAATGTTTTTTTGTATTCATTGGGATGTAAAGAGAATCAAGTGTCCCACACAAGCCGTGTGAGTAGTTGAAACAATGAATCATAAGGAGTACACTATGCTACTAAATATTAAAAAAGGAAAAGAGCACATAAGAGGGCACATAGTCGTCATTTCCTAAATGTGTCATCAAGTTTCCTTCAGTAATGTGCATTCCTCCTTTATTTTGTCCTCCAAGTGAACTTGTAAGTTATTGTAATATTTGTTAGAGCTCAGGTTATCAATCCTCCTACAGGATCTATCAATAGTAATGTAGAATACTACTTATGATGCATTGAATCAATTGAGAAAAGACAAGAGGAGTGCAAGAGAATACCAAGGAGGAAACATCATACGAAACTTTGGATTTATTATTTTTAATCTAACACTGTTTGTTTGTTTTGTAGGTATAGGAAAAGCCATGTTGTTGATCTGTTTTGAAGATTTATAGCATGTGGTGTAAAACGAGCTCCCACAAGGGCCGAGCTTGGCATGCTACCCCTTAAACATTCAATAGAGGGGTTAAGAAAGGAAACAATTCAGTATTTTCTCAAAAGAGATATGCATCCGAATGAGTGCATCACAAGTGTCATAAGATCTCAAGCAATTGACCATTTAGGACAATCAAGCCTGAAAATGTAATGAATTGAAGATCATAAATGATCAATTGCTCAAGTAGATCATCATAAGGAGTGCATCATCATGGAATGTGATAGCGAACAGGAATACATAATTCCTTGTTTACAAATCAACAATAGCAACTGAAGCAAATTGAGAAGGTTCAAAACACCATCATCAGGTGTTGTATTTCAAAATCTTCTATGCATAGATAAAAGTTTCACATAAAAAATTATTTCCTAGGAGAAATAAAAAATGTATGAAGAGTACAAAAGGAAGCTTCTCCCCATCAAGAAACAGAATTACAAGTGGCTACAAGTGAAATACTGAAGCCATGGCATGAAATGGAAAAGGTGAATGAAACAGTGATAAAGTGAAAGCTTGAGATACATTTTCTGAATGTTCAAAATGCTTGGAATGAATGACAACAAACAAGTAATCTATAGGTGCATCATGTTGGCCAAATTCAAACATTGCAAGAAGTGAATGAAACAATAAAGACAGTCAAAATCATCTTGACTTAGGAAAGAGAAAAAGATATTTTTTTCTCACAAAATGTCAAGTGGAGTAATTATCAGGAATTCAGTGCAAGAGTTCTCAATGGTGGAACAACAACCTTGTTTTCTTCAAAGATGAATGGGATGAGAAATTTAAAGAAGAGACAATAAATTTGTTTCAAGGACAACATCACTTCGAAGTAAAGTGAAAGCATAACATTCAGATCTTGTTTCCATGGTTATGACATGATTTAGTTTTAAGGAAACATGCTCAAGGAAAGCCTTCATTACATCTATCTCCCTAGAGAGTGAAAGTACTAAAGCACAATGACAGCCATGATTAATGAGAATGAGAAAATGCATCTATGTTGTTGGTTTTAGAATGGTAAGTTTATGCTATAGTAAGGGTTTTCAAGATATAAGTGAATTAAAATGTTTTCATATTCAAAAAAAGTAAAGCCCAAAAGTTTAAAGCCTTGGCCTTGCCTGGAGAAGCTTTTATTTTTATTTTCATTCAAGAGAAAAATGGAACATATTACTTTTGCATATTTATGAAATGAAGGAGTTTTTGTTGCAATGAAACCCCAGTTGGCACTCTCATGGCCATGGCCTAAGAGTGAGTTATCCTTTATAAATAAGAATACCTACTTAGGGTATTGTGTTCAAAATGAAAATACAGAGGGAAATGACTATGGTTCAATCTTGTGCTAGCATTACAACTTAGAAAAATAAAGATATTGAAGTGAATGGCTGTGGCCATGATGGGTTTTGCAAACGCAAAAAATGGAAAGCATTGATACAAAAAAGCCTTTCATTTAATAAATAATTCCATTACACATCATGGGTCAAGCCCAGAAGAGCTTGATTTTGCAGAAATAAGAGAAATGTATATGGTGAGGTTATGGCCTATACAATGGCCAAGCCTAGAAAATCATTCATGCTTCACTTGTTCTTGTTGAGTGAGTTCAAATCGATCTTCTTAAAGAAGTAAATACACAAAGTATAAATATAAAGAGATCTTACCATTGTTGTGAGTGAAGAGAACCATCCAAAACCCACGAACCAAGCCTTCAGAAAAGCTCGAACCAAGCATTCACATGGCGGCCAAACAAATAAATGAAGCAACAGAAACACAAGATATATGAAAGGCATCAAAAAATAGTCATGGTCGTAGCCTATAGGCCCTATTTCTTCCTCAAATGGAGTCAACAATATATCAAAATGCAAACAAACAACTCACCATCAAATGAAAAAGAAGATGCAACAAAAATGGTAGAGAAAGCAGCTTGAATGGTGGAGTTCCAGACTCAAAACCCTAACTTCCATGGCGGCCAAGTGCAGATCCCTCTTCTCCTAAGTCGGCCAAGTAAAATGATGAGAAATTTAAGGGTTTCACTTTAGTTTTGATGCTAGGGTTTTCCCCATGCCCTAAGTCGAATGTGACTTTTATCACATTCTTTTTAAAAAACAAATGCGTTATTAATGCTTTGTGCCCATGATGTCTTAAGTCATATGTGTCTTGCCCTTGTGAGTGGTCATACCTAGGTTGAGCCTAGCTTTAATTCTTTTCTTTGAATTTTATAGAAAATCATATATGCCTTGTCCATTTTAGGTAAGACTTTCAAAACCTTGAGAAATATTTAGTGCATTATTTGAAAATCAAGACAATGACCTTAGGGTTTTTGAAAATTTTCCCAAGCTTTGAAACATTTTAATGTTTCTCGTGGACTTTTCATAAACATGTATGATGAGCGCCTAGATTTTTTATTATTTTTATAGAAAAATAAAGTAAATAGGAATCTTGTCTTTAATATTTTGATTTTGCAAAGTATGAAATTTCAATAAGAATTGCAAAATTAGAATATTTGAGTTTAAATTGAAGTCAAGTTGGCATCAAAAGCGAATGCAACAGAGCTTTCTTTTTTTGAAAATGGAGATTGTAAAATATTAATGTTACCAATTTTTCGCTATAGCTCAATTGGTGGAGATGGATTAATACTACTATATTTGAAAGTGGAAAATACAGTTATTTCTGCACATGCTAAGTGTTGATTGCATCTTAATTATCATTTTGCAAGTGACAGTTATGCATTGAAATGAGGAAACATAGTTTCAAGAGATAGTTTTTTAGTGTTTCACAATCAAATGAAAGACATGATTGAGCATATAAACAACAAAGCATTTCAAATGCTTTCATTTATTTCATGAAGTAATTAATATTTACAAAATTTCATTTGATTGCATGAATTCAAATGATAGTACAAAATTGCATTATAAATGCATTTTCTTTTCAAAATGAAAAGCAGAAGAATGAAATTAAATATCCACACAAGCTGTGGTTTTAGGCAATCCATTCATACAAGAAAGGAAATATACAACTGAAAGAGAAATGAAAAGTAACATAGGACATATCTGTCATTGCCTGAGTCGAACTTCGGTTGATGCTTCGTAGCTTGCTCCATCCTACTTTCATTCCTGAATGTACCTGCAAAAGATGAAGGGCGTCAATTACGAGCTCGGGATATGCACTATACTACATGCCATACTAACAGAGATATATTTCAATCCTTGCAATGCATAGAACTAGCTAAAGAAAAAATGCAGAAACATGAGCTGAAAGAGAAACATCCACATGATCATATATTGTTTTTTATGCTAGCATCATTTGTTTCTTTGTGCAGGTATAGGGAAAATCATAAAGCTGATTATTATTTGAAGACCAAGCATGTAGAGAAAAATGGGCTCCCACAAGGGTAGAGCTCGGCATGCTGCCCCTTAATATTACAGATGGGGCTGAGTGAAGGAATGCAATCATCATTTTCATCTGAATTATTCATGGAGTAATAATGGAATTTCAAATCATTTGAGCAATGAATCCTATTGTTCACTCATAACAATCAAGTAAAACATTGTTTTGAAAGCTATGGGAAACAGTAGACTTGATGAGCTCAGTCATTTCAATTGAAGAGTATCGTTTTCATACTTACAGATATAAAATTTCCATGCTAATTGTATCTTGTTTCCATGAGTATTGTTTATGCATCATGTTTCCAAATATTACAGTAGGTATTTGTGCTCATGAAGGTGATAGTAAATAGGCATACATAATGCCTTATCCATAAGACACTGTTCAATAATGGAGGTAGGTGAAAGAACTTCAAATTCTCATTTGAATGAAAGATGTCAAGCATCAAGAGTTTCACAAATGCCCACTAATTAATACTTTAAAGGAGAGCCAATGCATCAAACAGTCTATTCATAACATAACATAAAATGCATGAACAGTACAACCATCCTTTAGGAGGAAACAAGATACAATTGTCAGAAATATCATCATAAATGCAAGAAATGGTGAAAAATAGTAAGTGGAGTTTTCAAAAGTAAAGAATCATGTTAAGATCCACATCTTCTACAATGCATGATGTTTCAGCAATGGTCCTTTCAGAAAATCATAATAGCAATAGCTCGAGTAGCTTCAATTGATGGGTTCAATACCATAAAGCAACTACAAATCAAAAGGATGGTGTGTATACAATTTGTTATGCACAATGAACGAGCTATCACCTTCTAATTAAGACAACAATGTGGGAACATCATGAACATTATTGGAGGGCTTGCAATATTATTTTGGCATTAGTTTCCAAAATGTATGAAAATATTTACAGGTATAGGCTTCCAAATGGTGCTTAAGCCATCAGATGATTGAATTGAAAGAATGCAGATAAATAAGGGAAACAAGCTACTGTGGTACGCAACAATAGTGTTTCTCTTAAAAATGAAAAAAACTCAGATACAAGGAATATGGTTTTTCTCCTATCTCTCCAGAGAAACATGAAAATTTGAATGAGAAGCCACAGGTTTTTTCCAAACCCTTGTTCAATGCATTTTCAATGATGTGTGTAGTGAAATGGAGGGACTGCATAGCCACAGGTAAGAGGATTCGAGCTTATGCCTCTTGATCATCCAAACAATACAGTTTCAGTAGGGCTCGAAGCACCCACATGGGGTTTTGACTAAAATGCAGTGATATTCGAAATACAACATACCCATGTTGGGTTTTGATCATAAAATACAGAAATAGGCGATTCTTCATTATTTTCAATTTTCCCACATGAGGCTTTGTTCCAAAAATAAAAAATACACACAATATTGTCATGGGTCGAGCCCAAAAATGCTTTTGGATACCCAGTTTGTGTATTCATGGCATGGCCTGGGTGATGGCTTGTGAATTTTACAAATAGAAATCATTTTTTTGCAAAGATATAAAGCTTTCATAAGCTTTTGTTTTAGGGGAAAAAATGCAAAGAGAAATATAAAGGAGATAGGCTTACCAGTGCATGCATGTTGAAGACCAAGCAATCTGCCATGACTGAGCTCTCATAGGGCTTTCAAATCAAGGGTCGAGCTCTCTCATGGTGGCCAACAAGGATGGAGTTCTCCTTGGCGGATGAAGTAGAGGAATAAAGTTAGGAAAGTAGCAACAGAAAAATGAAGAGGATGCATCAGAAACGCCTCATGGCCATGGCCTATAAATTCTGGAAATGCTATAAAATGGAGTAAAAAATACTTTAAATGATGGAAAATCAGCTTACCATCGAGTCATTGAGAAAGATTCGACCTCACAGCAGAATACATGAGATCGAATGGTAAAATTTTTGTGTCCAAACCCTAGTGTTGGCGGCGCTCACCCCGGTAGAGCCTTCTCTTCAGAAGTTGCAAGTTTGGAATGAAATGGTTTTAGGGTTTTGCTTTAGTTTTGTTCCATATTAACCCTAATTCTACTTAGCAATATTAACAATCTTTTAGAAATATTAAATGTCTAAGTCTAATATCTTGTGGCCGAGTTTCCTGCTTTAGGTCAAGCCTTGTTGAGTTTCATTTTGACATTGTTTGCTTAAGTATATTAGGGGAAAGATTTTTGATATATTTCAAGTCAAGAGAGCCTTAGGGTTTTTATTTTTAATCAAATGTCTTCTTTAATAGACCTTATCTATATGCTTCAGGTTTTATTTTATTGATTTTTAAAGAAAATCAATCAAATGTAATGATAGGTATGACTTTATTTTTCAATTGATTTTAAAGAAATCAATTAGGGTATAGATGAAAGGATAATATTGTATTGTTTTTTTTTTTTTTAAGATAATCAAGCATTGTAAATGGAGATATAAGTTGTAATTTAGCAAAAGATTTTTAAAAACATCTTTAATTGCAAAATTAGTCAAATTGTGAAATTTGCAACTATGTAAAGCAAAGATAAAGCAGATTATTTTTATCTTTTTGCTATTTTTAGCAGATTGTTTTTATTTCTGCCTCGGGTCAAATTTGAGTTACCTGCTGGATGAATAAGGTCCTTTATTTGCTTTTAAAGTAGATTTAACCTTTTTTAGAAGTTGAACAGTATGAGCATGGAAATAGTGTGTTTTATCTGCTTTTATGCAGACTTTTGAGACAGTTTGGTACCTTTTCCTTGAGCTTTTCTTGTGAGCTCGGATTAGGGTTTCTAGAGGGTTATTTCTTGAAGAAACTTAGTTTTTCTTTGGCTTCTTCAGTTCAGAGGATAGTTTCTTGCTCTTAGAATTTTGAGCTTGTAAACTCATTTGTACTCAGTTTAGACAGATACACTCTTTTAGTATCAATAAAGCAGCAGAGTTCTCATTTCTTGTCACAACCTTGTAACAACAGTTTGATGTCTTTGTGTTTTCAAATTTGAAGCCTTATATGTTTTGCTTTTATGAGTCGTTGCATAGAATTTCATATTTTCAGGTTGCATGATGTATTCAAATGCCTTCGAATCTTCATGCAAATTACTAACGAAACCATGTACCAATGAGATTGTGAGAGCTATTGTAATAGAGGAATTGTTGTGAGTGGTAAAATCTGGATTTTTCAGAAATAACAGTTAATCATGAATTAGTGTTAAATTTCATTTTCAAGCTATCCTTCTATACCTTTTCCCATAAGTCGCTTAGAATAATATTTATCATTCAGAGAACCAGCTCACTTTGGAGATTCATTCTTGCAATGAGTTACCCACAACTCAAGAACGTTTCCATGTGTCAATAGATTGCTGAACTTTTAGTTTCAGCAGGGTGCAAATCTATTTGATAACAATTTTTGGCACACCCGGTGGGACTCTAAAAATTAATTTAAGAGAAGTTTTAATCTTTTAAAGTTGTTGTGTGGTGTATGCAGCAAGTTATTCAGCCTTTTGGGGGCCCTTTTTCAATATACCTAGCGACTCCGTTCTCTAGTTTTCAAGCAGATCCAGTGTGAACAACACACAAAAGAACATATACTGAAAGGTCGGGTGTTCTCTTCAGAATTATCATCCTCTGGAGGAAAAATCATCAAACACCATGGCAACTCCAAGGAGCCTTTTCTGGTTTCAGAATGATCAAGTGTTGGTATGCTTTTAAAGATTCTTATTTTTTCTTGTTTTAGCCTTACATAAACAAGCATGTTGAGGTTTCATGATAATATGTCATACCATCCGCCATATCATGAAAACTCTGCATATCCATATTCATATCAGCCACACCAGCATAATCATGCTACTGATTTCAATTCCATGGCTTTTCAAAACCAACATCTGCTTTATAATTGCCACCTGCCCACCCCTACTCAACCTCCATCTCAACCGTTATTTTCCCCAAATCAGTCCCAACATATTGAAGACTTGAGTTTTGAAGAGATATTGTTGAACTATGAAAGGAAAATGAGTGAAATAGACCAACAAAAGGAAGTGGCAACCATAAAGATTACGTTGCTTGAGTTCATGAAGCAACTAGAGGAGATCAAGACACAACATGAATATAACCAACAATGGGAAGAGATGGCCTATCTCTATGAGCGAGAGTTGGAAGCGCAAAGGCACAAGGTTCAGGAAGCCCCTACAGTTCTATGTCAGCTTGCTCAAGAGGAAGTTCGTGAGTATAAATTTCCAAGCTTTACACAAGGTGAACATCCTAGCATACCTAAAGTCAAAATTCCAAGTTTTAGGCAAGATAGAGTTTTAAACTCCCCTAGCCAGCCTCTTAAACTTGCAATCCCAAGTTTCCAAAAATATCATCCCTTGCAAGTCAAGGGAAATGGCTATAGATAGACTAGTGCAGCTCCGGATCAGCCCCTTGGGCAACAGTTTTCATCTCAGGAAACTCAAGAATTTTCCCAAGTTTCTTCACTTGAAGAATCCATGGGTGAACCCTTTGATTAGGATACCCTGCTCTTCATCGAGGAGCTTAGGAAGGTAAATCCATTGTGTTCAACTTTGGCAGTTTACCGTTTGTAGTAGTAGAAGATTGGTCAAGAGAAGCCTTTCCCTGATGAATCCTTCCATGTTTTCACTAATGAGCCACCTTTTCTTGTGGAAGACGATAAAAAATATTCAAAGGAAAAATTACTACAAGAGATAAAGCAAGCGGTTGATGTTGATTGCACTCCTTTCTTGGCTGAACCCAAGAGTGTTGTATGTGTAGAGGAAGTTGATTCATTGGAACAATATAATATTGATGATTATTTCTAAGTATCTAGTTGGTACAACGATAAAGAAGACTCAGAATGTCATGAGCAGTTGTTGTAGGAGATAGAGGAGGTTGTGTTTGAAGGGCAACAGATTTTAGATCAAAGGGTGAGTGATAGTTCTCAGGTTTTTCCTGATCTATTCAATGAGTTACCATTTTTTGTGAATAGTGAAGAAAGTACATCTCAAATTACATCCATACCAGCTCCCAAAGAGCAAGAAGAAGTTCAAAATTCTAATTTTTTGATACCTCTAAAGAGTTGTAGTGAGGTGGAAAATAGTCTTCCTCCACAAGAAATAGAAAGTGAGAGGGAAGACGACATGTTTTGGGATGACCTCGATGATTTTGTTTCAAACTTAGATGCCAAAAACTCATCTTTTGAGGGAGAAGGTGTGGAGCAGCAGCTTGAGGAGACAACAGGGGGTGTCCAAACTCCAGGTGGGGATAGCATGGCTATCGAATGTCAAAACCCTGATAAGCATGATACAATAGTTCAAATAGAACGAGGTCAAGCTGAGAAAAAGTATGATACTGCTGTCCAAGTTGATGAGGTTTGCACAAGGTTGGGTGATATGTTATCAAATGATCCTCATTAGAAAGATGAGATTGGAGTAGTAGGTAACCAGCAAAGAACCAGTGGTACGAGTTCAGGCTTCGTCCTTTCGAGAGGTTGTCCCATCAGAGATCTAGCCAGGGATGTTGGCGAGATCCAAATAATTTCTAGCACACTTAAGAATGAGGTTGCAATCGAGGAGCAGCAGATCCCACTTATTCATTCTGGGAAAACTAGATGTATGCTTGATTAGATTCACATGATCTATGCCCTTGATTATAGTTTACAAGTTGTAGTACAACAATGTGTGGGGAGTGTCTTCATTTTTTATCTCTTACTATAAATTTGTGAGCATGCCAAGTATCCTCAGTTGATTAGGAGAGGCAGTTATTTTTCAAAACCCGTAAATGGTGTTGTTTGAGTACCTTTTTACTAGTTAGCATATGATAGAGTAGTTCCAATCAATAAGTGTGTCACGCACATTTTATTTATTTATTTCAGTTTTTTCTGTCCCTAAGCGCTGCTGCGCATGTTCTGTTGGCCATCAGGGCCTATTAGTTTCCTTTCAATTCTGTTTCATTTTGTTTTGCTACTATTTGGAGTGTTACTATTCAGGTTTCTAAGTTTCATGAAGGGGAAGAATTGACTCCGCACCTAATGGAATGCTTTAAGGCAACTGATCTATGCTTAGCAGGAAAGCATTTAGCAAAAATTGCCAAAATGTTACCAATTTTTTGCTATAGCTCAATTGATGGAGCTGGATTAATACTGTTATATTTGAAATTGGAAAATACAGTTATTTCTGCACATGCTAAGTGTTGATTGCATCTTAATTATCATTTTGCAAGTGACAGTTATGCAGGTGATAGTTATGCATTGAAATGAGGAAACAAAGTTTCAAGAGATAGCTTTTCAGTGTTTCATAATCAAATGAAAGACAAGATTGAGCATATAAACAACAAATAATTTCAAATGTTTTCATTTATTTCATGAAGTAATTCATATTTATAGAATTTCATTTCATTGCATGAATTCAAATGATAGTACAAAATTGCATTATAAATGCATTTTCTTTTCAAAATGAAAAGCAGAAGAATGAAATTAAATATCCACACAAGCCGTGGTTTTAGCCATTCCATTCATACAAGAAAGGAAATATACAAGTAAAAGAGAAATGACAAGTAACATGGGACATATCCGTCATTTCCTGAGTCGAACTTCAGTTGATGCTTCGTAGCTTGCTCCATCCTGCTTTCGTTCCTGAATGTGCCTGCAAAAGATGAAGGGCGTCAATTAAGAGCTCAGGATATGCACTATACTACATGCCATACTAACAGAGATATATTTCAATCCTTGCAATGCATAGAACCAGCTAAAGAAAAAATGTAGAAACATGAGCTGAAAGAGAGACATCAACATGATCATATATTGTTTTTTATACTAACATCATTTGTTTCTTTGTGCATGTATAGGGAAAATCATGAAGCTGATTATTATTTTGAAGAACAAGCATGTGGAGAGAAACGGGCTCCCACAAGGGTAGAGCTCGACATGTTGCCCCTTAATATTACAGATGGGGCTTAGTGAAGGAATGCAATCATGATTTTCATCTGAATTATTCATGAAGGAGTAATAATGGAATTTCAAATCATTTGAGAAATGAAGCCTATTTTTCACTCATAACAATCAAGTAACACATTGTTTTGAAAGCTATGGGAAACAATAGACTCTATGAGCTTAGTCATTTCAACTGAAGAGTATCATTTTCATACTTAAAGATATAAAATTGCCATGCTAATTGTATCTTATTGCCATGAGTATATTTTATGCATCATCTTTCCAAATATTATAGCAGGTATTTGTGCTCATGAAGGTGATAGTAAACATGCAAACACAATGCCTTATCCATAAGACACTATTCAATAATGGAGGCAAGTGAAAGAACTTCATATTCTCATTTGAATGAAAGATGTCAAGCATCAAGAGTTTGACAAGTGCCCACTAATTAATGCTTTAAAGGAGAGCAAATGCATCAAACAATATTTTCATAACAGAACATAAAATGCATGAACGGTACAACCATCCTTTAGGAGTCAACAAGATACAGTTGTTAGAAATATCATCATAAATGCAAGAAATGGTGAAAAATAGTAAGTGGAGTTTTCAAAAGTAAAGAATCATGTTAAGATCCACATATTCTACAATGCATGATGCTTCAACAATGGTCCCTTTTCAGAAAACCACAATAGCAATAGCTCGAGTAGCTTCAATTGATGGGTTCAATACCATAAAGCAACTACAAATCAAAAGGGTGGTGTGTATACAGTTTCTTATGCACAGTGAACGAGCTATCACCTTCTAATTAAGAAAACAATGTGGGAACATCATGAACATTATTGGAGGGCTTGCAATATTATTTTGGCAATAGTTTCCAAAATGTATGAGAAGATTTATAGGTACATGCTTCCAAATGGTGCTTAAGCCATCAGATGATTGAATTGAAAGAATGCAGATAAATAAGGGAAACAAGCTACTGTGGTACGCAACAACAGTGTTTTCTCTTAAAAATGAAAAAAAATTAGATACAGGGAATATGGTTTTTCTCCTATCTCTCCAGAGAAATATGAAAATTTGAATGAGAAGCCATGGGTTTTTCCCAAACCCTTGTTCAATGCACTTTTAGTGATTTGTGCAATGAAATGGAGGGACTACATAGCCACGGGGAAGAGGATCCGAGCTTACGCCTCTTGATCATCCAAAGAATACAGTTTTAGTAGGGCTCAAAGCACCCACATGGGGTTTTGACTAAAATGCAGTGATATTCGAAATACAACATAACCATGTTGGGTTTTGATCATAAAATAAAGAAATAGGTGATTCTTCATTATTTTCAATTTTCCCACATAAGGCTTTGTTCCAAAAATGCAAAATACACATAATACTGTCATGGGTCGAGCCCATAAATGCTTTTGGATACCTAGTTTGTGTATACATGGCGTGGCCTGGGTGATGGCTTGTGAATTTTACAAATAGAAATCAACTTTTTGTAAAGATATAAAGCTTTCATAAGCTTTTGTTTTAGGGGAAAAAATGCCAAGAGAAATATAAAGGAGATAGGCTTAGCAATGCATGCCTATTGAAGACCAAGCAATCTACCACGGCTGAGCTCTCACAGGGCTTTCAAATCAAGGGTCGAGCTCTCTCATGGCGGCCAGCAAGGATGGAGTTCTCCATGGCAGCCGAAGTAGAGGAATACAGTTAGGAAAGTAGCAACAGAAAAATGAAAAGAGGATGCATCAGAAACGCCTCATGGCCGCGGCCTATAAATTCTGGAAATGCTATAAAATGGAGTAAAAAATACTTTAAATGATGGAAAATAAGCTTACCATTGAGTCCTTGAGAAAGATTCAACCTCACAATAGAAGACATGAGCTCGAATGGTAAAATTTTTGTGTCCAAACCCTAGTGTTGGCGGCGCTCACCCCGGTAGAGCCTTCTCTTCAGAAGTTGCAAGTTTGGAATGAAATGGTTTTAGGGTTTTGCTTTAGTTTTGTTCCATATTAACCCTAATTCTACTTAGCAATATTAACAATCTTTTAGAAATATTAAATGTCTAAGTCTAATATCTTGTGGCCAAGTTTCCTGCTTTAGGTCAAGCCTTGTTGAGTTTCATTTTGACATTGTTTGCTTAAGTATATTAGGGGAAAGATTTTTGATATATTTCAAGTCAAGAGAGCCTTAGGGTTTTTATTTTTAATCAAATGTCTTCTTTAATAGACCTTATCTATATGCTTCAGGTTTTATTTTATTGATTTTTAAAGAAAATCAATCAAATGTAATGATAGGTATGACTTTATTTTTCAATTGATTTTAAAGAAATCAATTAGGGTATAGATGAAAGGATAATATTGTATTGTTTTTATTTATTTATTTTTAAGAAAATCAAGCATTGTAAATGGAGATATAAGTTGTAATTTTGCAAAAGATTTTCAAAAAAATCTTTAATTGCAAAATTAGTCAAATTGTGAAATCTGCAACTATGTAAAGCAAAGATAGAGAAAATTGTTTTTATCTTTTTGCTAATTTTTAGCATATTGTTTTTATTTCTGCCTTGGGTCGGATTCGAGTTTCCTGCTGGATGGGTAAGGTTCTTTATTTTATTTTGAAGAAAATTTAGCCTATTTTTAGAAGTTGAATAGTATGAGCATGGAAACAGTGTGTTTTATTTTATTTTATGCAGACTTTTGAGACAGTTTGGTACCTTTTCCTTGAGCTTTTCTTGTGAGCTCGGATTAGGGTTTCTAGAGGGTTATATCTTGAAGAAACTTAGTTTTTCTTTGGCTTCTTCAGTTCAGAGGACAGTTTCTTGCTCTTAGCATTTTGAGCTTGTAAACTCATTTGTACTCAGTTCAGACAGATACACTCTTTCAGTTTCAATAAAGTAGCAGAGTTCTTCTCATTTCTTGTCACAACCTTGTAATAGCAGTTTGATGTCTTTGTGTTTTCAAATTTGAAGCCTTATATGTCTTGCTTTTATGAGTCTTTGCATAGAATTTCATGTTTTTAGGTTGCATGATGTATTCAAATGCCTTCGAATCTTCATGCAAATTACTAATGAAACCATGTACCAATGAGATTGTGAGAGCTATTGTAATAGAGGAATTGTTGTGAGTGGTAAAATATGGATTTTTCAAAAATAACAGTTAATCATCAATTAGTGTTAAATTTCATTTTCAAGCTATCCTTCTATCCCTTTTCCTAGAAGTCAGTTTGAATAATATTTATCACTCGGAGAACCAACTAACTCTAGAGATTCGTTCTTGCAATGAGTTACCCACAACTCAAGAATGTTTCCATGTGTCAATAGATTGCTGAACTTTCAATTTTAGCAGGGTACAAATCTATTTGATAACAATTAATTAAGAAATATTATGATGAATTGCTTAATTAATTGTTATTTAAAAGTTGTACTTAAGTCCTCACTGGATCTTTCTATTTTGAGTTGGAGTTGTTGGGTGAATTTGAAAAAGAGGTGACAAACTAGACTTTCTAATTTCAGTTTTGAGTTGTTTGCACTTGATTTTGTGGATTTTTTGGGTGGACCCTTTGGAGATGGGAATTTTATATCTTTTTGATGCATTTTGTTGCAGTTTGAGACTCTATTTTTTAGGATTTTCTGAGGAACTCGAAAATGGAGAAGAGTTGCTTTTTGGAGAGGCAGTGGAGCTAATTTTTCCATTTTTCACTACTAGGGTCACTTGAGGGCTATAAGTTTGAGAAATTTTAATTTCTCAAGGGTTTAGATTGATGGTTTCTTACTCTCCTATCCACTAAGAGAGTTTTGTAAACTGATTGATGTACTCATATTCTGAAATTGCAACTCCTTCAGTTCAATAAAACAGTTGAGTTTCCTTTCCTCATCCACTTGTTCAAATTTAGAGTTACAATCTGATGTTAGTTGTGATTAAAAAATTGTAGAATCCTTCTTATGTCTTGTCATTGTAGGTTTGTTTGCATGGTTTTCATGTGATTCAGGCTACATTTTGTGTTATGTTTGGTTAACCTCTATGCAAATCACTTTTGAGTTATATGCTTAGGGTGGGATTGTGAAAATTAGAGTTTTGGAGGTATTTTTGTGAGTGAAAAAATTATTAGAACCTTCTTATTGTTGGTGAATCACCTTAGTTTAGGATCTCTATTTTTAGCTTTTTGTTCTACCCCTTTTCCCTGAATGTTTAGTAGGTTAGGTGTTTCACTGGGGCAACCAACCCACTCTGGATATTCACTCTCACCTACTGATTTATCCAAAAATCTGAGAGTGTTTCCATGTTGCAACAGGATAGGCAAGTCTAACTTGGCTAAGGGTGCAATCCTGATTGCTAACAAGAACCCCTTATTCATAAAACCAACTCAGATTGAACAAGCAGTAGTGGCACAACTATATCAAGGAGGGTCATCCCATTAAAAACCATAAAGAAAAAATCCACCTCCTAGAAAATATATACCTCAAAACACTTCAAGTTTTGAACCTTCCCAAAACAATCCATACTATCAACAATGTGGAACACAGGGCCCCCCTACAAACAATCAGTACCATCAACAGGGTGGAACATAGCGTCCCCCTCCGAACGATCAATACCATCAACAAGGTAGACCACAAGGTCCCCTTTTGAATCAACAATACAGCCAACAAGGTGGACCATAGGGTCCCCTTCTGAACCAGCAATACTAATAGCAATGTGTGTCACAGAGCACCCATCCTCTGTCATCCCATCAACAAGGTGTCTCACCAAGGCATCAAAAGGGTAACCTTCAGTTTAGTCCTTACCAGCAACAAGGTGTGCCACAAAGCACCCTTCCTCAATCATCCCATCAACAAGGTGTCCCGCTAATGCATCAATAGGGCAACCTTCATTTTAGTCCTTCCCAACAATAAGGTGTGCCACAAATCACCCTTCTACATTTGTCCCATCAACAAGGTGTCTTTCCAATGCATCAAAAAGGTAACCTTCAGTTTAATCCTTACCAGCAGCAAGGTGTGCCATAGAGCACCCTTCTACAGTCGGCCCATTAACAAGGTATCCCGCTAATGCATCAATAGGGTAACCTTCAGTTTATTCCTTCCCAACAACAATGTGTGTGATAGGGAAATCATCCCAATTCATCCTACCAACGAGGTGTCCCACTAACACATCAACAGGGTAACATTCAGTACACTTCATCTCAACAACAAGGAGCTAACCCTTCTTACACCCAGTAAGGACCTAACCCACTCTATGTCTAGAATAGTTACCAAGGTCCTATACCTTCACAATGCCCGATATATGACCAAAACATGGTGAGGCTGCAAGGCTATTATACACAAAACTCACAAACAAGTGTACCAAAAATGGACATAGAAATGAAATTAGAGGTCGTCACCCAACAGATAGTATACATGCAATCTAGAAAACAAAAGAAAACCTATACCATCCAAAAAATATTCCCATTCTTGTTCGATCAATCTGTCACTGCGATACTTTTTCCAAAGAATTTTGAGATACCCAAGTTTGACAACAAATATAAAGGAAGAGGGTATCCGATAGAGCATATATGTGATTTCTCCATATCATGCATGGAAGTACAACACAATGGCTCATACCTCATGAGGTTATTTCCATGTAGCCTTATGGGCCATGATATGGAGTGGTTCACCCATTTGACACCAATAGTCAAGACCTTTGATGAATTCTCTAACAAGTTCATAAGTCACTTCCCTTTCAACATCGAGTAAGATGTCACCATCACAAGCTTATCCACAATCAAACAAAATCAAGGAGATCCCTTTACCTCCTACCTACAACAATGGAGACACAAGGCTAGTAGATGTAAGTGGCCCATTCCCAACAAGGAGTTGGTAGACATCAACGTCTTACCTGAGATCAACTATCAATTCATAATGTTATGTCTAGCTGACTTTGAAGAAACCATTGAGAAGTTATTAAATATTGAGAAAGCCCTCATTGCAAGGGGATCCCTCAAAATGAGTAGCTCAAAAGACAATCCCTCTAGTTCAAACGAAAAACCTAAAGTTTTGGCTAAGAACAAAAATGTCACAAATGATGGAGTAGTTGATGATAGAACACTATGGCATGCACAAAATACATCTCAAAACACACCATAGGTAGCACAGAAAAACTATTCCTCAAATGGTATACAAAATAGTCAACCTTTTTATCTCAAAAACAATCAAGCAACAAATCAACAAGCAAATCAAGGAGCTCAGCAAAATCAGTATGACCAACCAAGGAGGCAATTCATGATACTAGGAGAACCTAGTGAGATAGTCATGTGGAAGCTCATACAACAGAACCTAATCAAGCCTAATGATCACCCAAATTATGAGGAATCTAAGTTCAAAACACCATGGTACAACAAAAATGACTTATGTGAATTTCACAAGATCAAAGGACACACCACAAACAATTGCATGAGACTCAAGCACCTCATCAAAGGCTTGATAGACAAAGGGGAGGTAGATGTTGAACATCATCCTGGGAATAAGGATTTGCAGATATACAACAACCTGATCCCAAACTACCAGAAAATGAATGACAAGGGAAAAGACCAAGGTTACCATAATTCCAACTATACCTACGAGGACACGATTTTAGGAACTCTATCCCAAGTTGATGATAATAGGACAAACGTAGTAACTATAGAGGGGTAGATAACAACTATAATGTAACTACCCATCGAGGGATAGTTACAATACAAGGAGCCCTTCATAAACCCATAATCAAGTCATCCAATAACTACAACATTGTGAAATAGCTAAAGAAAACCCCCGCTTTAATCTCGATCCTGGAGTTGCTAAAAATATCACCAACACATAGGGAAATACTAGAAAAGGTATTGGAAACATCAATCCCTAATGACCTTGATCCTAGTCATTTCCAAGCCATGGTTGGCAAGATCACAACAAGTAATCATTTAATATTTTCCAAGAAAGATCTACCCCAAAGAACATTCCACAACCATGCCCTCTACATAGAGGTTGGTGTTCATAAAACCATGGTCAAATGAGTATTGATAGATAATGGTGTAGGTTTAAACATTTTTACCTTAAAATTTGTCAAATAGTTGGGGTCATGATAGAAAAAGGAAAAAAGTATCATCATAAGGGCCTATGATGACCTTGAAAGAAACTCTAAAGGAATAGTCAGGCTACCTGTATAGATAGGACCGGTCCTCATAGAAACAACATGTCAAGTTCTTGATCTTGAATTATCATATAACCTTCTCCTTGGACACCCTTAGATCCATGCATTACAAGCGGTACCATCCAATTTTCATCAATTCCTAAAGTTTCCCCATGAAGGAAAAGAGGTAACCCTATATGTCAACCCTGAGCCTTTCCACTTCTATGCAAAGCTAGAGGAAAAATATAATAAAATCCAACACATTCTTAGCAACGATATAGCCCTCCACTCATTTTCATATTTTGACCCTTCCATGCTACCATCAACCTCAACCAAAAACACACAAAGTGAGAAACCAAAAATGGAGCCCAAGATTCAATTACTTGACAAGGGAAATGGAAACTATCATTTTAGCCAAGCATTTTGCATTGGTATGCTTCCACCAACACCCAAAATCTATGGAGGGCCAAGAGAGATCAAACATGCTCAAAAGGTACAAATGATAGCTAAACCCATGATTTTCACCAAGTGGGGGGACATGAAGGATGAAGTCTTCGAAGATGACTTTTCATCTATGATCTACAAAGAAGACTCAAAAGAGCAAGAAAAGTAAAAATCTATTAATCCTAATAGTAGAGGCTATCGAATGGCGAAACACGTGGGATATCAAGGAACCAGTGGCCTGGGGCTACACAAACAAGGCCGATGGGAGCCTATAATAATGGAATAGAGACAAAAGAATATGGGACTAGGTTATAAGCCAAAAGAAGTAGTTACTCCAAAGACCAAACAAACCTCTTATAAGAAACATGAAACTTTTGCTAACGTTGAGGCACTAGATATCTACCATATAATAGAAAATGACTTACCTATAGAAGACATGTTTGAAAACTTTCACATTGATAGGTTCCCTCTCCAATATATGGAAACCATTCCTAACATCTATTATCATTCAAGAACTAACTCTAATGAATATGAGTGGGATTCCCCTTCCTTCGTCACCGAATATGATTCCCCTAATTCTAGTAATGACGATCTAGACACCCAATGGGAAAAAGACACTAGAGCCATATTGAACCTTTCACCCACTTCCATAAGCTTTATAGACCAAGATAATAGCCTCCCACTTTGTTACTCGCAACTCATAGATTGGGATAAAAAACAACATACACCTATTCTGAATCAATTCCAGAACGATGAGGCAATCACAGAGTTCATGGGACTTTGAATAGACATACCAACAGGAGATCACAAAGTAGAGTTTGTCATGGAACTTGAACAAGAGGAATACTTTGGTGGAGAGATTGAACCTTCTAGTCGCAAAAATGAGAAAAAAAATATAACAATAAACACAAATTCCCCTAGAGAAAACCACATTGTGGCTCTATCAGATCTAGAAAAGAAAAAAATAAAGGATGCATCTAAAGGTGAAAACCTCCCAAAGGCAACCAAGGATGGAAGGTTCAATCTCCCCATATCAGAATATCAAGAAAGGTCAATTCTCTTAGTAGAAGAAGAAAAACCCATAAATGTTGGCACAACAGAAGACCCAAAGATAACATACCATATGACATCACTTGATCCCAAAGAGAAGGAAAATTTCAAAGCTTTCATCAATGAGAGAAAGGTAAAATTTTCCTAGACCTATGTTGGCATGCCTAGACTAGATCCAGCATTAGTGGTACATCATTTAGTTGTAGTGCCTGGAGCAAAGCCTATCAAGCAAAAACTCAGAAAAATGCATCCTCATATTGCATTACTAGTAAATGTAGAGCTAAAGAAACTACTAGATGTGGGTTTCATTAGACCCATCGACTATCCACAATGGATATCAAATTTAGTACTAGTATCAAAGCCTACTAGGGGCATCATAATATGCACAAACTTCAAGGATCTGAACAAGGCTTGTCCAAAGGATGAATTCCCATTAGCAATCATAGACATAATTGTCAATCTAACAATAGGGCATGAGATGCTATCCTTAATGGATGGTTTCTCTGGATACAACCAAATAAAGATCTCACTAGATTACCAACACAAAACAAAGTTTACTTGTGCATGGGGAACATTTTTCTGGAATGTAATTCCATTTGGTTTAAAGAATGTAGGAGCGACATATCAAGGAGAAATGACAACCATATTCCATGATATGCTTCACTCCATCATGGAGGACTATATGGATGACATTCTAGAAAATTCAATCAAAAGGGAAGATCACTTGACAAACCTAGCAAAGGTGTTTGATCAGCTAGAATAGTACAATTTGAGGCTCAACCCTAAGAAATGTGTATTCAGAGTAACATCTGGTAAGCTGTTAGGGTACATAGTATCAAGAAGGGGGGTCAAGGTAGATCCTGCAAAGGTAAAAGCTATTCTAGAGATGCCTCCACCAAAAACATTAAAATGACTAAGGAGTTTACAAGGAAAGTTGCAGTCCATCAGGCAATTTATCGCACAACTGGCAAAAAAATGTCACCCTTTTACTCTTCTCCTACACAAGGATGTCACCTTCAACTAGGATGGAAGATGTGACCAAGTATTTCAATAGGTCAAGGAATACTTACTTACTCCTCGTGTACTCATGCCACCTATTCCATACAAGGGAATGATATTATATGTGTCTACCACACAAGCAACACTGGGAGCTCTCCTAGCCCAACTAGATGATGACAATAAAAAAAGGGTGGTCTACTACATTATCAAAACACTGGTGGGCTATGAAATAAACTACTCACCCATAGAAAGAGCATGTCTCTTAGTTGTATTTGTAACACAAAAGCTGAGACACTACATCCTGAATAGAAAAGTCAAGCTAATTTCCAAGGTAGACCCACTCAAGTACCTACTAGAAAAATCATCCCTAATCGGTTGAATCGCCAAATGGGTGATTATCTTGAGTGAATTTGACATAGATTATGTGGATAGAAGAGCTATCAAGGGAAAAATCATAGTAGAACAACTAGCAAAAGCACCCATACATGATCACAAACCTCTCACAATGGAATTTTCAGATGAGAGTATCTTGATGACAAAACAAAAAGGCCATTGGACTCTCTACTTCAAAAGATCCCACACTCAACATGGCTCTAGAACAAGCATTTTATTTCTTACACCAAAGGGAGATAGTATACCCAAGGCCTACAGGATTTCTTTCCCTTGCACAAACAACATCTCAGAATATGAAGCTTTGATCGTAGGGCTAAAAATGGCTATTGAATGGAGAATAAAGGAGCTACAACATTTTGGAGACTCTCAACTAGTAATCAGATAGGTGAATAATGAATACCATACTAAAGATGAAAAAATAATTCCATATAAAAGGATGGTGGACAGTTTCAGGGATTACTTTGTCAAAATAACTTTTGAGCAAGTTCCAAGGATCAATAATAGAGTTGTCGACACAATGGAAACAATAGGCTTACTTCCTGATATTCCAAAACATGTGCCTAAGTATGAGTTCCTCATGAAACAACTGCTTATGCATGCATTTGACATCCCAAAATTAGAATTGGTATGTTTTTTTGTTGGTCCTAACTCCCCATGGTACCAAGATACTTTTGATTATATCCAGTACGGTATCATACCACCTAACCTAATGACCACTCAAAAGAAAACCTTCACCCATAGAACTTCTTGATTTACCATCCTGGGAGATACCCTATACCATCGTAGTCTAGATGGTATTTTACTCATGTTCCTTAATGTAGAAGAAGCACAAATATCCTTACAAGAGGTACACGAAGGTTTTTGTAGGTCCCACTCTAGCGTACCTAACCTAGTGCAAAACCTACTTAGAACAGGATACTACTGGCCCTCCATGTAACAAAAATGCATACAATACTCTAGAAAGTGTTGAAAATGTAAACAACACATCGATCTTGTTCATGCACCAGCACAGGAACTAAGACCCATCATCACACCATGGCCTTTCTTGTAATGTGGATTAGACATGGTAGGCAAGATATCACCTACCTCCTCCAATGGGCACAAATTCATTATTATAGCAACAAAGAATTTTACTAAATGGATAGAGGAAATTCCATTGACCTATATCATTGGAAAATAGATATCAAAATTCATTTTGAATTATCTAATTTTTAGGTATGGAATCCCCCAAACAATAATAACAGACAATTGGACCCCATTCAAGAATCACAATGTCCAAGAACTTTGTTCCCAATTTTCTATCCAACATAGATTTTCCACAACCTATTACCCCCAAAAGAAATGGTCAGACTAAGATGTCTAACAAAACCATATTGAAAATACTCAAAAATATTGTTAATTAAGTCGGTCCTGATTGGAATTTGTAGCTAAATCCAACCCTATGGGCTTATCGAACAAACATTTGAACACCTACTGGTGCCACACCATTTTACTTGGTCTACGGATCATAAGTTGTCTTACCCATCGAGGTTGAAATCCCCTCACTGTGAGTCTCATTGAAAGGTATGGTCAACAATGAAGAATATAGGGTAGCCAGACTAAATGAGTTAGAGCTCCTAGATAAAAAGTGTTTGAGTGCGTTAAACCATCTGCAAGTTTATCAAAATTGACTCAAACAAAACTATGAAAAAAAGAGTAGGGACATGACCTTTTAAGTTGGTGACTTAGTCCTCAAAGATAATCAGAAGGTACAACTAAATCAAGATGGAAAAGGAAAATTTGAACCCAACTGGTTAGGACCATTCATCAAATGATGGCTCTAGGGCATATCAGCTGGATACTCCTAAAGGAGAACCCTTATTCGAACCGCTGAACATCAGCCACCTCAAGAAGTTCTACACATGAAGCACATAAAATTACCCTAGACAAAAGAGTAAAAATCCAAAAAAAGAGTAAAAAGATAAAAAGACACAAAAAAATCAAAAAGCAAGAAAAAAATAGTAAACAGAAATAAAACGTTCTCTGAGTGAAAACCAATTTCTAGCGCTCCTAGAACATGTACCATAGTGAAAACCTGGCAAATAATCACTATGTTTGAATAAGACTTGCATCATTATCTATCGGTACTATCCATAGAATCCACCCATCCATTGCATAATAAAACAGTGTATCCAACCATGGCTTGTCACTGATTAAGGAAAGTAGTCTTGTATACAACTGGGGGAAACTTCTTGAAACTGGTCATGGATTAGATCCTTGAATGTCCCAACATGTTTAAAATAGTAAAAATCAAAAACATCTAGAAAAATATCAAAAATAAAAAGCATCTAGAAAAACGGCAAAAATCAAAAACATCTAGAAAAAAGTGAAAATTAAAAACATCTAGAAAAAAAAAAAACAAAAACATTTGAAAATATAAAAAACAAAACATCGTTGGGTTATTCCTTCACTTAAATAGTCTAAGATATCAACATTCTCTTGAACCTCACAGCTAGTCCAAGTAGATTTCCCGCAACATATCCTCTAGACACATAAGTGGAATATCAATCTAGATTATCAATGTTGTTTATCCAAAAATAGTTTATGCTTTGAATCAAATGATCAAACTACGTGTTCTCTGTATGTGCAATTTATGCAACGATTCTTAGCCCCTGAGACCCTAGGTCAATCATCTTAGGTTTCAAACATGCTTTATTTCAACTTAGTCAAAAAATACAAAATCCAAAAATAGTCAAAAAAATCCAAAATCCAAAAACATCCACAAAACAGAAAAGGTCAAAAACATTCAAACCAAGTGAACTACGAGCCTCTACATGTACAACATAGGCAAGGTTTATCTTTGATGAGCCCCTGAGGACCTAGGTTAGTCCCCTGAAAACAACAAAAACAACATCATAAAACTCAGAAAATCAAAAGATCCCAACACCGTCATCACAAATCCACAATAAACATTTCGTCCATAATAAAAAAATCGTCACACTCACCCTTTGACAAAAAAAACAAAGCAAACATCAAAATATAGAACTTTCAAGAAAATAATCGCATAGATTGGATAATAAACAGATAGAAACAAATGCTAGAATATTACCTACATATTGATTGACAATGTACCAACATCCTGAGATATGCCTTAACAGA
This sequence comes from Sequoia sempervirens, assembly GCA_007258455.2. NCBI lineage: Eukaryota > Viridiplantae > Streptophyta > Pinopsida > Cupressales > Cupressaceae > Sequoia > Sequoia sempervirens. The sequence continues at coordinate 4,994,630 of VDFB02000010.1, read as the reverse complement.
TTCATTCCTACGATAGACATGATCAACATTGGATAATAGACCCACCCCAAACAGATATGGAAAGTGATATAACAACATTATTTTATCTTTTTGTAGTCTTATTTTTATGATTTATTTTATTGACTCATTCCTAGAATCTCTCGAGGATGTCCATAAGGATTTAGAGAAGAAGGAATGGGGGCAGTTGAGTATCATTTCAATTTTTTGTTTGTAAGATATTTTTGTAATAATACCATGGAAAATACTTGCTTTATTGAGTATATGAATGTTGTATTAAAATAGTTCGTGAAACAATGGCATGTTAGGTGTTTTATACCTCTTCGTGTGACTGATCCGAAATGTTTTTAATGCAATCCAACCCTATACTTTAAACAAAGTTTTTGTATGTCTGGTATTAACAAGTATATTCCACGCAATGGATACAAAGTCACCTTGGTTATTAATACCCTCGTGCATCGTATCTGTTTGCTACATCGAATAGGATTGTTCAAACTGGGAAGTCTCCAAGAAAAGTGAAAGCAATACTCATCACTACTAATAACATCAAATTTCTATCCATCATCATAATTTTTTCTAACTAGCATCCACCCTATAGAGCAATATCATTAGTACCATATCCATCCTGCATCCACAGTGTCATCAATGCATATCATGATGATAATAAACCAATAAAAAAATCATGTATCATGAATGGGGCATACATCCATCATAAACGTATATCCATCATATATCATCCATATCAACACCAAATAAACATCGTATACCAAAAATCATATCTCAATCATTCATAATAAAACATCATATGAAACAAAGTATGATTCATCCATTCATATTATATGCAATCATCCATTACATCATCACACATAGCATACATCATCATACATCATCATCATAAACATAATGAAGCTGAACCGAAGAAGTTATATCTCATATATACATCATAAAAAAGGGAGTACATCATCATTAGTGAAACAAGTATTGATAGGGTAAATAAAAAATCATTACATATATATGAGGCCTCAACCAGGTCGATGAATATATATATAAAACACATGTCTACAATATGTCTCAGGGAAATAAACAACATAAAGATCAAGTACAAAAAAGTAAGACCCCAACGGAATCCTATCAACCACCAAAAGGATCTAGATGTCTCATAGACTGATCAACTGCACCACCTACACCCACACCACCACCACCATCACTCACAACACTAGGCTCTCCAAATCATGGACGTCGAGCAACCCTCAGAACAGTGGCATCATATAAGGTGTGATAATAAATAGACATTTGTAGATACCGATCCTACTCTACTCCGACACTATCATGCTCTACCCTAAAAGTATCTCTCTCCATTGTGAGAAACTATACTTGAGCCTCTGCAGCATGTCTTCAACTATTCTCACTATCTTGCTCAGCCCTCAAAATATCTACCTGAGCCTTTGCAGCCAGTCGCCGCACTATCTCTGCATCTCTAGCATCAGTCATCTGAGCTAACAACATATCTCTATCCATAGATGGTGGAGGGGGAACCAGAACCTATTTGTGACCCCTTACTTGAGGCATGTGCTCATCCTGAACACCCTTTTCCCCATCACATCGGGCCCTATCCAATTGCTCTGTAAGAACCTCAATGAGTTGTCACTCCCCACGACGACCTGTAATACCTGATCTGCCCTCAACAATATCACCCCTAGGATTGATGAGTCTCAACGGCTTGTGTCTTGCCCACCATTCATCATAATCATGAGAGGTACCTAGATCTGATAAACCAATTAGCCAACCCCAACCAACTGGGTCAAGTGCTTTGAACTCATCAATGATAGTATCTATCTCTAGCTAGAGACCCCATACATGAACTTCCCTAGTGGTTTGACCAAAATAAGCCTCATAAGTATCATGAACTCGACCCTGTATCTCTCCAAACTGGTGCCATACTCGATCCTGTAAGTAACACTCTAACATAGAATAGGAATGACCAATCAACCAACGAGTCTATTGATAGTAAACAAGATGATCTAAATCCTTTGGCCAATCCTCACAGCACATATAAGGTCTCCACACGAAACCTGGAATCTCATCAAAAAATTGACACCAATAAGGAAGATCCCCAAGTAAGGTATAGTGCATGAAATCCCCATAATGATAGGAGTAGGGATCATTAGGAGAATTAGCATGTATCCCATCTTATCAAGTAACTACCATATGCTCCCATTCCCAAACATCCAAAAGTGAAACACCTACGGACATAGATATCCCACCTTGATACACAACCTCATGCATATCTCTATATAGGTGGGTAAGAAGAAACACACCCCAAGCATACCTCATCCCATGCTCAAGCATACTCTCAATACATACACCCAAACCCATGGGAAACTGCTGACCTCTCTTATCAAGAACAACTAACCCTAAAATTAAACTGCATAGAACAAGCAAAATAGGATCCACACTACCAGAAAACTCAAATAAATCAATCTCTAATTGGCGAACCTCTAACTATTTAGCACCTAACACCTGCTACATGGCATGGGTACCATGTCAAACATGATATGTGACAAGCTCACCATGAATAGGAAGGTGAAGTATCCTCCAAACATCCTCAAGGGTAACCGCCACCTCTCCTTTCGACAAGTGAAACGAGGATGTCTCTAAATACCATTGCTCCACAAGTGCGATCATCATAGTTGTGTGAGTACTGATAGGAGGCATGTAGAAAATGTAATGTAGTCCAATGGCATCAAGAAATTCTTGCTCCAACAAACCAAAATGGGCAATAAGATCAAACAGGTGTCGAGGACGTCTCTCCCTTAGTTGTAGTGGTTTAAGACTCACCTGCAATCATTGTAAACCAGAATATTAGGGTTTCACTCTCAAAGCATGTAATTCAACACAAAATGGCACAAAGCACAATGAAAATGACATTTAGGATGACAAATAAGAACATGCCAAGGTTCGGAGCAAATGTTAAAAGCAAATTGATGCAGAGTGGCAGGGGAAGCAATACCTTTTTCCAATAGCTTCTCTAAATGCACACATCGACTTCACTATTCCTTCCAACAAGAAACTTGATCACCCAATTCAACTCACACAACCAGAAATTTTTGAAGGACTTGGGGATGCTGTGTACACTCTCAAAATGTCAAAACAAGACCAAATAACCTGACTTTACACTCAAAAGCTCCCATTCTCTCATCACTCTTACACAAGCCCATGCAACCTTGCAACATTTCCAAATAGGACAGTCAAAATAAAAACTTATTAAAGGAATTAACCAGACAATGAAATCAGGTTTTAGACTTTTAACAAGATCCCCCACAAGTTCCCAAAAGCACAGGATCAAACACCCAAAGCAAATGTATCAAAAGATTGATTTACAAGCCATAAACAAGGCTTAACTAGGCATGTACAAGGAAGCTTTCAACTTGTCAAGGCACACCCCAACACCCCTAATGCCTTTAATGGACTCCAAAAGGTTCCCCAAGACCCCTTTCACATGTTTCATTCATTCCATTTCTTTAAAATACTCAGAAATCAAAAGAAAAGCTTACAAATGATCATTTTCTGGACTGTTTCAAGGTAAAACCAGAGCTAGGGCATCACATAACTTTTGCAAAACTCCATTTTTCAATATGAAACAAATTGAAGAATGTAAAGGAGTCCTAAATCTACCAATCCACCAGTTTTTAGATTTTTCCCACAGTGGAAATGGGAATTACATCCATTTTGGTGACCAAACCCTTGTTTTGCAAGTTTTCAGACCCACTTTCACTAAAATTAATGTAACTTACTCAATTCTTAATGAAAACGAGCCAAATCACCACCAAAATAAAGTATACTCTTCCCTATTTCAAACCATTACAATTTGGAGTCCGTACAATTATGTACTAGGCCGTACCAAGCACGGGATCAGGAAAAAACGCTGTAAAAAACAGAAAAAACAAAGTTTTCTTCTTATTAAATGCTTCAAAACTTCAAAACTGCCAACAACAGCCCAACCTCGACCCAAGGGAGGCTTCTTAAACTTGTTTCCCATCATTTACAACTTCCCTCAACTGATTTTTGAAGGAGGGAACCATTAGTTAATGAAATTACATCATTAATGCTGATTTTACGCCAAATTTCCTTATGACAACTTTGCATTTTGAAGCAACTTTGCAATCCTAAAGACCTAAGACCTTAACAACCATTCAAATAACATTGAAACAGCCTTATTACATTTTCAAGACCCCAAACCTTGCACACTTACATAAAAATTCACATTTTTGCCTTCAAAGGCTACAAAAGCAACTTTTAGTGCAAAATTGCATTGTTGCATATTTTGACTCAAAACTCAAAAACTCACCCTAGATCTTGCTCAATGGCCTTGATTGACCTTATTAATGAAAAAAAGACTCAAAAATACTAATTCTAACCTCCTAACAATATTTTTTCATTAAATGAGCAAAAATGGAGGATGAGGTGTAGGTGCTCTTGCACCATACACCCCCCCTAGAAAAGACTCATGCCTCATGAGTTGTGTTTGATACCACTGTCTCCAAGCTTCAAACAAGGTCCACTGATCCAAAAATCCACTCCACTGGTTCATGTAAACTGGAATTGCAAACAGCCCTGCACTTCTAGCATTTTGGAATGCATTGATACATGCATTTTCCCTCTTCTCTGTCCTCAGACTTGCAAACAGTCTTTTATCTTTTCCCTGACCAAGATTGAATTGTTTACTATGTTTTTCACCTGCATACAAACAAGGATTAGTAACTCTATGATCTTTGTTGTTTCCTTTGTCACCTTCATGCGTGCAACTATCTTTTATGCCCTGTTTTTCTTTTCTTTCACTCACTGCCTCATCAAGTTGTTTTGCCACTATCAAATCAGACTTATATACTGTACTTCCTGCAAAAATTGTTTGTTTCTCAGACCTAGTCTTAACTATAGGGCATTCAATGGTTCCTACTAACACATTCTCATGCAAACTCACTGTCCTCACCTTCTTTACCTCTGTATTTTCCTTTACATCTGTTATCCCTGTATTTTCAGTCTTAAAACTGATTACATGATCAGAATATTTGTTTTCCTTTATCACATTTATAGTTTCCTTCTTGCCACACATTATTACTTTTTCCTTACCTTTGATATCTTCTACAAGAGGAGTTAACACAAAAGAATGACCATCTTGAACTATGTTGTAAGTATTTTCCCTACCATCATACAATGCCCTCTTGTCATATTGCCAAGGTCTGCCTAATAAGAGATGACAACAATCCATTGGAAGAACATCACACACAACACTATCATGATAACCACCAATTTGAAAATCCACTATAGCCTTTTCATTCACCAACAAAGATTGATCATCAGTTAACCATGAGATTTTATAGGGACATTCATGAGGAATCTTTTTCAATCCTAACTTATTGACCATTTCACATGACACCATGTTTTCAGTTGATCCAGAATCAATGACTACTCTACATACCTTGTCCTTGCACTTACAATTTGTCTTGAAGAGACTTTTCCTTTGCAAAGGTGCTTCCTCTTTTGCTGCCTTCAAGATTGTTTTTCTCACCATCAACATTTCCCCAACCTCAGGATCTACATTCCTACTTGGAGAACAATTACTTTCACACTCCTCTTCATGTACCAATTGTGCTCTTCTATCAATCTTCTTGTCTCCACTAGAAGAACTACCAACCCTCTCAGGACACTTCCATGAAGGATGGCCAAACTCATTGCATGTGTAGCATCTTCCTGCAAAATCATTAGAACCTCTACCAATACCAAACCTTCCTCTACCTCTAAAACCAAAACCACCTCTAGAATCATTGTGATCTTTACCTTTGTTTGCTCCTTGATCTTCATTTGGCTGCTTTGATGTAGAAGGTATTCCTCTTCCTCTTGCACTAGGACCACCTCTTCCTCTTACTGCTTTCTCTTGTCTCCTTTTAAGCTTCTCCTCCACCCTGATTGCCATTTGATAACAATCCTCTACACTCCTAGGGTTAGCCAAAACCAATTCATCCTGTATATTAAGCCTCAAACCACCAATATACCTAGCAATTTTTTCATCTTCATTCTCATGATGACTAGACCTCAAACTTAATTTATAAAACTCCTCAGTATAGGACTTAATATCCATTTCCCTTTGCCTCAAACTTTGCAATTTTTTAAACATTTGAATTTGGTGATCTTTGGGTAAGAATTTACCTTTGAGTTTAGATATCATCTTGTCCCATGATGTGATCTTAGACTTTCCTTGTTTCCTCCTCTCAGACTGAAAGTAATTCCACCATACCAAAGCATGACCCTGCAACTTAGTCTTTGCAATCCTTATTCTTTGCTCCTCAGGAACTTCTTCACATTCAAAATGGTTATCTAATGCAGCAATCCAATCAAGTAGTTCTTCATCATTTAGACTACCACCATATTTAGAAACATCAAGTTTTACCTTAGGCTTGTCACCTTTCACTGCCTTCAACAACTTTGCCATTCTTTGGTCTTCTGGATCAAGTTCTTCTTCCATGTCTTCAAACTCCTCATCTTCCTCTTCTTCTGGCTCACTCTCTTCAGCATCTCTTCTCTTGTTTGTCTCCAGGGCTATGACTCTCTCTTCCAACTCTTTGAGTTCTCTTGCATGCCTTTCCTTCATCTCCCTCATCTCTTTAGCCATATCTTTGCTCTTTGGAGGCATCTTGTCAACCTTTTCTTTTCTTCAACCTGCAAAATGCAAACCAAAACCTACTCCCTGCTCTGATACCACTATGATGCAGAGTGGCAGGGGAAGCAATACCTTTTTCCAATAGCTTCTCTAAATGCACACATCAACTTCACTATTCCTTCCAACAAGAAACTTGATCACCCAACTCAACTCACACAACCAGACATGTTTGAAGGACTTGGGGATGCTGTGTACACTCTCAAAATGTCAAAACAAGACCAAATAACCTGACTTTACACTCAAAAACTCCCATTCTCTCATCACTCTTACACAAGCCCATGCAACCTTGCAACATTGCCAAATAGGACAGTCAAAATAAAAACTTATTAAAGGCATTAACCAGACAATGAAATCAGGTTTTAGACTTCTAAAAGATCCCCCACAAGTTCCCAAAAGCACAGGATCAAACACCCAAAGCAAATGTATCAAAAGATTGATTTACAAGCCATAAACAAGGCTTAACTAGGCATGTACAAGGAAGCTTTCAACTTGTCAAGGCACACCCCAACACCCCTAATGCCTTTAATGGACTCCAACAGGTTCCCCAAGACCCCTTTCACATGTTTCATTCATTCCATTTCTTTAAAATACTCAGAAATCAAAAGAAAAGCTTACAAATGATCATTTTCTGGACTGTTTCAAGGTAAAACCAGAGCTAGGGCATCACATAACTTTTGCAAAACTCCATTTTTCAATATGAAACAAATTGCAGAATGTAAAGGAGTCCTAAATCTACCAATCCACCAGTTTTTAGATTTTTCCCACGGTGGAAATGGGAATTACATCCATTTTGGTGACCAAACCCTTGTTTTGCAAGTTTTCAGACCCACTTTCACTAAAATTAATGTAACTTACTCAATTCTTAATGAAAACAAGCCAAATCACCACCAAAATAAAGTATAATCTTTCCTATTTCAAACCATTACAATTTGGAGTCCGTACAATTATGTACTAGGCCGTACCAAGCACGGGATCAGGAAAAAACACTGTAAAAAACAAAAAAAAACAAAGTTTTCGTCTTATTAAATGCTTCAAAACTTCAAAACTGCCAACAACAGCCCAACCTCGACCCAAGGGAGGCTTCTTAAACTTGTTTCCCATCATTTACAACTTCCCTCAACTAATTTTTGAAGGAGGGAACCATTAGTTAATGAAATTACATCATTAATGTTGATTTTACGCCAAATTTCCTTGTGACAACTTTGCATTTTGAAGCAACTTTGCAATCCAAAGACCTAAGACCTTAACAACCATTCAAATAACATTGAAACAGCCTTATTACATTTTTAAGACCCCAAACCTTGCACACTTACATAAAAATTCACATTTTTGCCTTCAAAGGCTACAAAAGCAACTTTTAGTGCAAAATTGCATTGTTGCATATTTTGACTCAAAGCTCAAAAACTCACCCTAGATCTTGCTCAATGGCCTTGATTGACCTTATTAATGACAAAAAGACTCAAAAATACTAATTCTAACCTCCTAACAACATTTTTTCATTAAATGAGCAAAAATGGAGGATGAGGTGTAGGTGCTCTTGCACCACAAATATAGAAGGAAAATTCAAATGCAAGGTTTTTGAGCAAATGCTCAGAAAACACCAAGAAAAGTGAAATTTTTAGGCAAGTGTAAGCTTTTAGGTCAAGGGTGAGGAAACAAGGGTGATATTTTAGGTCAAGTGTGAGGTTTTAGACTCCAGAGTACGAAAAAGTGAAGTTTCAGGTCAAGGTCAAGCTTTCAGAGCAAGTGCATGAAACAAAAGTGAAGTTTCTAGTCAAGTGCGAGGTTTTCAATCAAGTGTGAGGTTTTCAATGTCAAATGTGAGCTTCTGATCTAGAAAAGGTGATGAAACTGATGCAAGTGTGTAGAAATCACCATAACCTCACAATTGACTCAAGAAACTTTGTACATGCATAAGAAGAATAAAATAAGATGAAAGAGAAAAGCGAGAAGGTACATACTAGGCCACCAATGCCTGAAGGCCGCCCAAACTCCAAAACAAGCTCAAAATGATGTGGGGCACCCTCAAATCTCAGCATTGCTCCTCGACAACTAACAGAATGGGAAAACCAAAGAAAAGAATTAGCTATAGGGTCAAAGCACAAATGAGCCAATTTGAAGTCTAAAATGCCTATATTAAACCTCAAAAAACTCTAATTTCACCTAGGAAACCCTAATTTCTACTTATGGAACATTCCTAATTTGAAATTAAAAGCTCACAAAACATTAGAATGGGGACCAAGGGACATACAGGATCTAATTTTTCACTCTCAACACATCAAAATTGAAATAAGAATAGGGTCATGAGCCTAACCTCAAAATTTTCTGTCAACCTCTCGAGGGGGAAACACAGAGCCCTACCATCATTGCATTGAATTTTGGGGCACGATGGGGCATAATTTTTTCTCAAAAAACTTAATCTTAAAAAATATAATCTTCAAAAACAAAGCAACCAATACTTTGTATCAAAGAGGGGTAAAATGTAGACATGTAAAATTGACCTAACACCTATCGCACACCCTAAAACAACATCGAACATCATCGAACAATATCCCATATCAACCCGTAATGTATCAGAACATCTTGGAATCAACCTGTAATGTATCAAAACATATCAGAATCAACTCGTAATGTATCAGAGCATCTCAGAATCAACATGTAATGTATCAGAATGTCTCAGAACATCTTGGAATCATCCCGGAACATCTCAGAATCATCCTGGAACATCTTGGAATCATTGCAAAACATCTCAAAACATCTCAGAATTTTCCTAGAACATCTCGAAACATTCTCGAAACATCTCAAAATCATTCTGAATAATCTCAAAATGTCTCAAAACATCTCAAATCAAAATCATCTTAGAATCATCTTGAGTCATCCCGGAACATCTCGGCATCATTATAATCAAATAACACTACATTTTCACATCAACAACATCCAAAGCCCTAATTTACTCTATTAATTGAATACTACAACATTATTTGATTAATTCACTTTTTCATCATTTTTGATAAATTAAATAAAGCTCATTTATTTAATAAAGTCCTAAAACCATAATTCTACTATTATTGGATAATACGACATTATTTAATTAATTCACTTTTTCACCATTTCGAGAAATTAAATAAATTATATTTATTTAATAAAGTCCTAATCTAATCTTATTTTGTCCTAATTAGTCAAACAAAGCCAATTATTTGATTACATCACTAATTCACCTTATGCCTCTAATTTAATTAAATTATTAAATCATAATAATTTAATTAACACACTTTCCCTCCAAAATTTGAATAAATAAATCAAACTATTCAAATCATTTATCAAAAATCAAATCAAACTAATGCAACTTTGTTTGCAAAAGTCAAACTTGATTTGCATGTTCAACTCCAAAAAAGAATTAATTAATTAAATCAATTAATTCATAATTCCTCACCCACTTTTTGATTGAGAAAATTATGCTTGCTAACTAAGAAATCCCATTTGCTAACTCAACCATCTAATTCCTAACTCAACCATCAATTTCTGATTGATCAATCAAATATTTATTGATCAATCTAATTCCTGACTAGCCATTCTATTCTTTAATCACCCAAATTGTGCAATCAACTTTGCATAATCTTTTCATGTCTAAATCCTCTCAACACCTTTCAACCATTGATCTTGATCCAACATTGTTGAATCTTGATTGTTGATTAGAAATCTCATTTTCTATATAACAAACCTCTCTCTTCACAAAAAAGGATCAGAGAATCAACATACCTTATGCAATGAAGTGTTGTTAAGATCACCATTGATAGAGCTTCCTCATCCCTTCGATCAACCAACATCAAGCATCATTCATAAAGATTTTCACGAACTATGGAGGCTTTGCGGTGATAAGAACAATCCAACATCAAGTGAATACACTCTGATACAGGATGGTAAGGTTGTGCTTATTGTTTTCTTTCAATTTGGCAATCATAGATTTCCTAAATGTGTTTTCAATAGCTTAGTTTCATTTCATATGTGTAGGATTAGATCTTAGATTAATGTGTTTCATCCTAGCTTAGATTCCTTTTTCAAGCACATTTTTCTTGTTTGCAATCTAATGATTTTCCCCCTCACACAATGAGACTTCATGAAGGTATACCAAGTGGGGACCATAAGGGTGGTTTCATCATAGAGCTTAACATTACAATGTACTTTGGAGAGGCTGCTCCTCCCTCTAGTTGCAAAAGTGAAAATGAAAAACGTAAAAACAAAAAGGAAAGGTCTTCAGGTGAAAATTGAAAGGTGCCTATTGACCATGAAAAAGTAAAAATTAAGGACGTATCTGAAGGTGAAAACCTATATGAGATGCCTACGGATGGAGGGTTGGATAGTCTCCCCATTGACTAAGAGAGACCACCATTTCTCATAGAATCAATAGAAGCAGTAGATCTTGGGACAAAGGAAAATCCTAGAATCATTCAGTTTGCAGCCTCCTTGACCATAGAAGAAAAACTAGAGTTCACTACATTCTTTTCAGAAAGAAAGATCAATTTCGCATGGTCATATGCTGATATGCCTGGGTTGGACCCTAAAATTATTTTACATCATTTACCATTACTTGAAAATGCTAAACCTATTAAGCAAAAATTGAGGAAAATGCATCCACAGATTGCACTCTTGGTGAAAGTTGAGTTGAAGAAACTTTTGGATGTTGGTTTTATTCATCCCATAGATTATGCAGAATGGATATCCAATCTTGTTCCCATCATAAAACCAACTAGTGGTATCAGAATATGCACAGATTTTAGAGATCTAAATAAGGCTTGTCCTAAGGATGATTTCCTACTGCCCAACATTGATATCATAGTTGACCTCATGGCAGGATATGAAATGTTATCACTTATGGATGGCTTTTGAAGATACAATCAGATTAGAATTTCTGCTGAAGATCAACATAAGATAGCCTTTACATGCACTTGGGGTACCTTTTTTTGGAATACAATTCCTTTTAGACTTAAGAATGTTAGAGTGACATATCAAAGAGTCGTGAAAACCATTTTTCACAACTACATGCATGTACTTATGGAAGACTATGTTGATGATATGCTTACAAAATCCTTAGAAAGAAGTGGTCACTTAGCAATTTTGGATAAGATTTTTAGAGGACTTGAAGAATACAAACTCAGGATAAATCCAAAGAAATATGATTTTGGGGTCCAATCAGGAAAGCTACTAGGATACATTTTTTTTCATAGAGGAATAGAAGTCGATCCTACAAAGTTCAAATCTATCTTGGACATGTACCCCCCACCAATATCAGCTAATTGAGAACTTTACAAGGAAGATTGCAATCAATCTACAAATTCATCACCCAACTAGTAGATAAGATTCATCCATTTCAACACTTCTTACACAAAGGAATCCCCTTCATTTGGATAGAAAAATTTCAAGAAGCATTTGATCAAATAAAGCATTATCTATTGAATCCTCTAGTTCTCATGCCTCCATTTGATGGAAGACATCTAATATTATATGTAACAGAGACTACATTAGCATTGGGGGCATTATTGGCACAAAATGATAATGATGGCAAAGAAATATCAATCTATAAAATTTGTTGCACCTTCATTGGATAGGACTAAACTACAGTCCTATTGAGTGAGCATGTATAGCAGTTGTTTACGAAGATCAAAAATTGAGACAATACATGTTGAATCACAAGACAAAGTTGTTAGCCAAACTTGATCTATTGAAGTATCTTCTTAGTAAAATAGCTTTGACAAGAAGACTAGCCAAGTGGGTTATGATTTTAAGTGAATATGACATAGAATATGTTGATCAAAAGGCAATAAAAGGAAAAGTGATAGTCGATCAACTTGTAGATGCACCAATAATAGCATATCATTCTCTAATATCTAATTTTCTTGACGATTTGATATTTTCAATAGAGACACCAATGATATGGAAGTTGTATTTGTATGGATCTTACACAAACCATGGTTCTGAGGATGGAATTATTTTTATCACACCTCAAGGGGATTCCATTCCTAAGTCCTATAGAATAATATTTTTCGTGCATGAACAATATGGCTAAATATGAAGCATTTTTTATAGGACTATGCATGGAAATCAAATGGAAAATCAAAGATCTTTAAGTATATGGTGACTCCCAGTTAGTTATACGACAAGTGAATGATGATTATGATACAAAGGATGAGAAGCTTACCCCTTACAAGTGCATGGTGGATAGTTTTAAATTATACTTCAATGAAATCTCTTTTGAGAAAATTCTAAGAATTTAGAACAAGGCGGTTGATGTAATGGAAACCATTAGATCTCTTTTGGATATTCCTAACAATGTATCACAGTTTGAGTTCTTGGTGGAACAACTATTGATCCCTATGTTCAAGGTCCTTGAATATGAACTTGTGTGTTAACTTGTTGGTCTTGAATCTCCCTAGTACAAAGACTTCTATAACTACCTAAATGACTAGATTATCCTTCCTGATTTGTCCACAAACCAATGCAAAACCTTTATCTGGAAATCCTCTAAATATGCCATCAACAATACCCTTTATTGTCATAGCCTAGATAGTACCCTTCATAGATGTCTCGACTCACATGAAGCACAAATGGTCTTACAAGAGGTACATAATGGTATGTATGGAGCTCACTTTGCTAGTCCTACCTTAGCTAAGAAGGTCATGTGAATAGGATATTATTGGCCTACAATGGAATGAGATGCTTATTACTTTGTGAAGAAATGTCGCCAATGTCAAATACATAGAGATCTTTTGCACGCACCTACTTAAGAGTTGCATCCACTTACATCCCCTTGGCCCTTCTCTGAATGGGGGCTTGACCTCATGGGAAAGATTCAACCTACTTCTTCCAATGGACATAAGTTTATTCTTGTTGCTACAGAATACTTCACCAAGTGGATCGAGGCCATCCCAATGACCTATATTACTGGTAAGAAGATATCCAAGTTCATCCTAAACTACATCATATGCCGCTATTTTGTTCCTCAATTCATCATCATGGATAATGGCCACCCTTTTAAGAATCAAGATGTTTGTGAGCTATGCAAAAAAAATTCATATCCAACATTGTTTTGCCACCCCATATTACCCCCAAGGTAATGGTCAAGCTAAGGCATCTAATAAGACTATCCCCAAAATCTTAATGAAGACTGCCAATGATGTTGGCCATGATGGCATGTCCAACTCAATCTTGCACTTTGGGCCTACCGCACTAGCATCTGTACACCCACTAGTGCCACTCCATATTCACATGTCTTTATATATGAGGCTATTCTTCTCATTGAGGTCAAGTTACCATCTTTAAGAGTGTCCATGCAGTAGTTTATTGATAAAGAAGAGTATCGTATATCCCGATTTGCATGAGCTTGAATTATTGGATGAGAAAGACAAAATGCCTTAACACATTTGCAAGCATATCAAAACTGTCTTCAATGTAGCTATAATAAGAAGGTCCAACCTAGATACTTTGACATTGGTGACTTGGTTCTAAAATAAAATCCTAAGAATCATGTGGATCAAGAAAATCCTAGAAAATTTGAGCCAAATTGGTTGGGTCCCTACATCATCACAACAACATATGGGTTTGGTGCTTATTAGTTGTCTACTCCTAAAGGTGAACCTTTCCTTGAGCTCATTAACAACATGAATCTTCGTAGATATTACACCTAGCTTCTAGAGTATCCCTTTCAAAAATTCAAAAAATGTAAAAAATAAAGTAAAGAGAAATAATTCATCCAAAAGTGAAAACCACTTCGGTGGCACTTTGGATAAGTACCATGGTGAAAACTTGGAAAAGAAGCATCATGCATAGTCAATCTATGCTCCTCCATCTACTATCACTCTACTTGGTTTTTCGCCTTTTTTCCATTTGTTCACACATATTATCTATCCATAATAAAGCTTTGTCATCCTTCCCATGCCTGAGAACCAATGACATTTAGCATCCTTTGCTTTCATGACCATCATTTGCATCCATCAACCCCCTCGGGCATAATAAATTGGTCCTATACTTGATTGGGGGAAATTCCTTGAATTACGTCTTTATGGGATCCTACACATGGTATCGGATTTTAAAACATAAAAAATCCAAACAAATCATATAACCATCAAAAATCCAAAAAAATCATAAAGCCATCAAAATCCAAAAAGATCATAAAACCATCAAAAAATAAAAAATAAAAAAAACATCAAAATCCAAAAAAAATAGAAACCTTCAAAATCTAAAAAAAATCATAAAACTTCAAAACTCCAAAACAGAGTCAGAGTCATTTTGTGTTAGTTTGGTTGAACTATGTGGTCTCTATGCATTGCTACATAGGCAAGGCCATCAATTTATGAGCCCCTAAGACATTAGGTCTATCCTTAGGGTTTTGTTGAGTTATATCAATTTTGTCAGCGTTTGATTGAACTACAAGATCTCTGTGCGTATAACATATGCAAGGCCATCAATCGATGAGCCCCCAAGGCTCTAGGTTAGTCCTTTAGGGTTTGTCAATTATGTCCAGGTATTTTGTCTTCAATAAATCAAACATTTGAACCAAATCACAAATCAATAGATCAACTATCTGACAAGTTTTCAATCCAAACTGGTCAATTATCTAATCATTAGTCTTATCATTTTGTCCTATTTAGGATGTGTCATTCCTGAATTGGGACACTAGTCATTGGTTAATCTTATCATTTTCCTTAAATAGGATATGTCTTTCCTGAAACCAAGCATAATCGACATTGGTCAATCAATCAATCAATCTTGTCAATTATTCAATTAAATTTTTCCTTATACATGATACATATTTCCTAAAACTAGGCATAATAAACAGTGGTCAATCAATCTTGTCAATTGGTCAAACCTACCAATCGATCAATTTGGTCAATTAATCAATCAATCTTGTCAATTGATCAATCCTATCGGTCAGTCCACTTTGGTCAATCAATCATTGGTCATTTAATCAATTTGGTCAATCAGATCTTGGTCATTCAATCAATCTATCAAGTCAAACAATTGGTCAAATGGTCAACCTTATCAATCAATCAACATCGATCAATGAAACCCATCAATCAGTCGGTCCATCAATCTCATCATCATATAAACTCTCACAACTAATCTAAATGGTTGTTGACTTTGTTGGTCCAATTGTTCTTATCTTTTTGATTGGTCTTTGGTCATGTTACTAACTACCTTGAGGATGTCCCATGAAGGATTTGGAGGAGAAATGATGGATCGTGATCTCTTTTCTTTTGCTTTTTGTTTGTGGTTTGTCTTGAAAAAAAGACTCAGGCAATTGGGTCCTTAGTATGAGTCGTGGAATTCCATGTATTTTGGCATTGTCTTTTGACTATTTTTCTTTTGTAAGTGATAACATTGCACACCTTGGTCTATGTCATACCATGGTGTTTGTGCTCCATTTGCTATAATTTTGACACCCAATGATGATAAACTTGCAAGTTTACATCTATTAAGAAAGAACATCTATCCCTTTTCATTTGAATAACTCCACACTCACATATGTCTTCTCCATACTAACATCCATCTTCTTTGTACTAACATCTTCCATTCGCAATCATCCTGAAAACCCGTAAGCTGAATTATTCTCTTGTCAGTGCATCACAGTGGCTTTTTGGAATAATTTCTCAATTTTTTTGAAAATTTAAAAAAAATCTGAGGGGACATAGGTCTATCCCACCTTCATCAGGGCATGTTGGGGCATGATCTGAACTTGATTTTCTCATTTATTCTTTGGCACGATGCTTAAATCACATTATTTCAAAGAAAGGAAAAATGTAGACACTAAAAAATGTCTTGGTCTAGGAGCATCATTTTTCCATTGTCTTGGTCTTCTTACTTGCATAATTAAATAATTTTAATTATTTAATTAATTCATTTTTCTTTATCTTTATTCTACTTTGATGAATTAAATAAATTAAGTATTTATTGAATTATGTTGCTAATACTCTTTCCTTCTATAACTAAATAAATTATCATTTATCTAATTATTTGTTCTTCATTATTCGTCTATAGTTAAATAATTATTCTTAATTATTTTTCTATTCATTAATCCTTTTCATCCTTCCTTGGTTAAATAATTATTTAAATTATTCAACTCCCTCTCTCCACTTTCCCTCTATTAAATAATTAATCTAACTTAATTATTTAATTCCCTTTTTCCATTTGCTTCCATATTAATTTAAACGGTTGCATAATCATTTAAATTTAATATTCATTTTCTCTTTGTCCATAAATAAATAATCTAAAATGATTATTATTCCTCCATTATCTTTTACCAAATTTAAAATATGGTCAAATATGCCTTCCACGAATTAAATAATTTACTTTATTCCTCCACTTCCTCTCCCAAATTAAATAATAATATGATTTAACTATCAAGATTCCCTTCTTCAATTAAAAATTATTATTTGATGGCCCACATGCTCTCCCAAGTTAAATGATTATATTATTTAATTTTCTCCACTACTTTCCCTCCACTTTCTCATTTCAAATCTTGAACGTTGATTCTCTTTGGTTTTCTTTCAATCTTGATCATTTATCCTTAGTCGTCCCTAGCCCACTACTTTGTGGTGCTTGAATCCTCGTCCATTGATCTTGGCATCTTTCTAGAAGATCGATATTTTTAAACCAAAGGGGTAAAAACTTTATTGAAAATCAAAAAAGAGCATTACAATAATAACCAAGGAACCTAGCCCCAGAAAACAATGAAACAACCCCAGAGCAAAAAACAAAATCAACTATCCCCATGTATCCTCCTATCCTCCTCAAAGAATCGGTCCAAATCCAGACGTAGCTCAGGGTTAACCCGATCCCTATCCTCAACCTTCCAACCACTACCATGCTCAGAGGCCAATTTGGCCAAGTAGTCGGCAACACGATTCCACTCCCTTGGGATGTGAACAAAGAATGCCTCCTCCATCCGAGAACTAACCTGAAGAATCCATTGAACCACCGAAGCCAACTGCCAATTAATATTAGGTATCTTCCACTCATTCAATAGATTAACCAAGATCTGTGAATCAGCTTCACAAATAACCTTTTTCCATCCCAAAGCAAGGGCTCTCTCAATAGCATAAAGAATTGCCAGACCCTCCATGAAGTTAATAGTCTTCACCCCCTCATGTATAGAGAACAAAAAAATCACCAACCCAGCAGAGTCCCTGCCAACCCCACCAATCCTAGCAGGTCCAGGATTTCCCCTAGAAGATCCATCCATATTGATCTTTAAAAAACCATTTGGAGGAGGTAACCACCTCCCAATCCGTTGAACTTTCTTTTTACCATGCCTACAGTTCCTGGAGCTGACAAAGGAGGAATGAATTTCCTAGAGACCCAGTCTGGCCACCAACTCAGCATCACCTCTCTCCAAGGGGAAAACCACGTCACACTTAGCCAAAACTGAATCCTGCACCATTCCTAACATACGCAACCACACTTGCCAATCCACCAACTTCTGATCACGAAAAATCTGGCGGTTCTGCTCCAGCCATATCTGCCAAAGCAGAAAGGTAGGGCCCACGAACCAAACATCCTACAAAAAGGAAGCCATAGAGGGAGGTATTCCCATACTATCCCAGAATTCAACCAAAGAGAAAGCATGAATACAAGGAAGCTTCCACACCTCCCACCACCAATGCCAAAGTTGCAAAACAAAGGGGCACCGAAAGAACAAATGCGAAGAATCCTCTTCCATGCACCCACACAAAACATAGATTGAAGGTCCCTAGAATCCCTATTTATGAATGTTATCCCAGGTCAAGCACCTATTCCACGCCAAAGTCCAAACAAAGCAGTTGCATTTTGGCCACAAGAGTTTATTACACACCCTTTTCCACCAATGAACCTCCACCCCAGTTAGCTGCTGAGCCAATAACACCTGATAACTAGAAGCAACAGAATAAACCCCCTTAGGATTATGGGTCCAAGCAAGAATATCCTCTTCCATAAAAGAACTACAACTCCTACTTAAAAGAATCTTGTGAAGCTCAGCATTTTCTTCCACAAATCCCAAATTCGGCCACTCCACGGGATCCTTCCATCGAGCCACCTCCAACTGACCAAAAGAAGCGACAGACTTGAAGTCACTCACCCTAGACCAACTCGCCCCGAGAAATCTCTGACACAAAGGAAGAAGGTTGGGGAACTGAGAGGTAAGTGGAGGGAAGCCATCCCAAGAATCTAACCAAAAAAGAGCTTCAGTGCTCCATCTGCAAATCCAAAATAAACCTCCTTGATGAGCTTCGCACCCTTCTGAAGAGTATTCCAAATCACGGAACCTTTCCCCTCAAGAGGGTACCAAGGGAGATCCTACCGTGGAATTCCTGGGAAATACTTATGAGATAAAATCCTGGCCCAAAGTTGATCTTGCTCCACACACCATCTCCAAAAAAGCTTAGCAGCCATTGCCACTCCAAATAACATAGTCTATCTAAGACCAAGACCACCAAATTGCTTTGGACTGCACACAACATCCCACCTGATCAGGCTCCACTTGGAAAATGACAAACTTCTAGCCCATAAGAACTAATGAGCAAGAGAGTCCAACTCTCTCAGAAAACCCATCGGAGCCACCTGAATCATACATCTGTAAGTAGGGAGAGCCAACACCACTGACTTGAGAAGCTGAACCTGCCTCACAAAACACAACCATCTATGGGTCCAATGATTAAATTTTGCATGGAACTTATCAATAATATTCTGCCAAGAACCCTTGGGAAGACGATGAACATAAATTGGGATACCCAGATACGTCAAAGGGAGAGCCCCTATCTGAAACCTCAAGATATTAGCAATTCTTCTTTGTATGGGAGCCAGCGTATTGAAGAAGAAAATGGAGGATTTCTCCTCATTACTCAATTGCCCTGAAGCACCTAGATAGATGTCCAACACCTACCTCAAATTAGTAGCTTCCCTAATAGTAGCCAACCCCATCAAGGCAGTATCATCAACGAACTGCAAATGAGATTGCGGAGGAAAATCTCCACCCCATCACCAACCTTGAATGATGCCAAGCTCCACCTTTCTTTTCAGCAAACATCCAAGACCTTCCACAAGAAGCAGAAAAAGATACGGAGAAAGAGGATCCCCTTGGCATAAACCCCTTGAGGCACCAAAAATTTCAGTATGATCTCCATTTATCAAAACCGAGAAGGAAACAGATGTGACACAGCTCATGACCCATTGTATCCACTCCCAACCAAACCAAAAAGAAACAAGGATCTTTCGCAGAAACTACCATCTAACCTTGTCATAAGCCTTAGCCATATCCAACTTAATGAACATTGCCTTCACATGGGAGTTGTCCATGGAATGGATGGTCTCTGTTGCAATGACAACCCCATCAAGAATTTTTTGACCCACCACAAATCCACTCTGTTCCTCTGAAATCAGCATTTTAAGCCACTTCTTCAACCTCTTAGCCAATAACTTCAAAATGATTTTATAAATAACATTGCAAAGAGAGATAGGCCGGAACTAAGATAACCTATTAGCCCCTTCACACTTGGGGATAAGAGCCAGAAAGGTAGAATTCAAAGCACGAAGCATTTGATCGTTCCTCTGGGACTCAAGGACAACCACTAGAAGATCCAACTTTATGATATCCCAAAATTATTGAAAAAATTCAATCGGGAAACCATCGGGCCCGGAGCTTTACCCCTCTTCATCTGAAAGGCAATCCCCTCCAGCTCATCAAGAGAGATCTATTTCATCAGATACTCATTTGCCTCCCTGGAGACCAACTAAGGAATACAAGAAAGAACTTGTGCTTCCTCAACAGAGCCCCCTCGCGCATCTTCCCTGAATAAAGTAGCAAAATACTGAGATGCCTCATTAGAGATTTCTTGAAACGAAGCAAAGCGTTCCCCCCTATCATTCACCAGAGTAGCAATGGAATTACCATGCCTCCTGTCCTTCACAGAATTGAAGAAGAAGGCAGTGTTCTTATCACCTTCCTGTAACCATTCAACCCGGGCCTTTTGCTTCCAATAGATCTCTCCCTGCAACTCAAATTCCTCCACCGCTTTCAGAGTCCTAGCCTCTTCCCTCAGAAGATCCTCAGAAACCCCATTCTCCTGAATCAACCTCGTAATATTATTCAACTCCTCCTGAGCAGCAACCTTAGCATGAAAGATATTACCAAAATAATGTTGATTCCACCCTTTAAGCTAATATTTTATAAACTAAAGAAGTTTGGAGAAAGTGTACATTGTTGTACCAAAAGCTGGTCTACCAATCCTCCACCACTCAGCCACATGTTCATGAAGAGTAGGATCTCGTAACCACATAAGCTGGAACTTGAAGGAGGGAGAACAAGGCCCCCGAGCAGAGAGAGTACTAAGCTTAATAGGCCAATGATCAGAACCTCTCCAATCAAGAATTTTAGATCAAGTGGACCATAAGTCTCCAACCCAATAACAGGAAACCAAGAATCGATCCAGCCTCTCAACAACACAACTCTCACCAATTCTTCTATTATTCCAAGTGAAACGACCATTACCGGGAAGAACATCAATAAGATTTAAATATGAAATGCTATCTCTGAATAACAGAGCAGAAGGCTCCAACCTAGCAATTCCACCTCTTTTCTCAGACAACTCCACAATAGCATTAAAATCGCTGGCCATAACCCACAGATGGAAAGGAGCTAGGCTACGAACAAAAAGAAGATGGGTCCATAGATGTAGTTTACCTTGAAACTCAATAGGAGCATACACATTAGAGAGAAGAATACACTCACCAATCTCATACCAAGAAGTGACCAGGGACATAGAATATCTAGAGGACATCCACCAGAGAGGGAAAATCTTTTGAGGGTTCCAAAAGCAAGCCACCCCTCCGGAAGCACCAAGAGCCCCAACACACTGGCATTCACCATATTTCCACAACTTAGGAGCTATGTTCAGCATATTATCCACAGATAACTTAGTCTCCTAAATAAAAAGAACATCTGGAGAATGATTCCTAATCAAATCACGAACAACTTTTTGTCGAGAGCCACTGTTCAAGCCCCTTACATTCCATGAAAGAACAATCATTTATGGGGGCCTGAAAAATGTGAATCTAGAGTCTTGACTGACCCTGTCTCCACCAAAGTTTCCCCAGTTAATTTAATCTTATCCATATCCTTTTTCCTTCCTAGTTTGGAATTCCTCTCACTAGCCCCTTTCTTCAATTCCTTTTGCTAAATACCCAAACGAGAAGAGGATAGAGAGCCTTTTCCCACATCTGTGCCTTCTTTCTAGGGAAATGGGGAATCACCTCCACCACTCTTCGAAGCTCCAATATTAGATTCATGTTCAGCCTGACCAATCAATTGTTGATCCATATCCATCTGACCTACCCCAATCTCCTACATAACCTACATAGCCTCCAAAGGAGGCCCATTCTGTCTTGTACCCAGAGTTCCCTAGTCCAAGTTCATCAACCCTGGATTCACTTCCTCCTAGCTGAGATCATCCAACACCTCAAACCTATTAAAAGTTTCATCATCTTGCCTCTCCCTCAAGGTCCACTTCTGCCCCTGATTCTTATTGTGAACCCTGACAGGGACATAACCATCATCTCCGTTACCATCACCCAGAATAGGATCCTTCCCCGTATCAGCCCTGGGCAGATTGCGAGAAGGTTGAGAAGGCTGGGGAATCACAGGCTTAGCCCTAGGGCACCTATGCTGCAAGTGACCATATTCATGACAAAGACGACATCGAAAAGGTAGGGTTTCATAATCCAGTTGTTGCACCCAAGTATAGGATCTAGCACTCACTTCAACAGAATCTGGCAGTGGCTTGCTTAAATCAATTTCTACACAGATACAAGCAAAATTCATTACCTTTTTAAACTGTGTCTGTTGTGAAGACCCAACAGGTTTGTTGAGCATTGAAGCTACCAAATGGAACACGTCATCCCGCCAGCACTCAACTGGAAACCACGACAACTGAACCTAGACTGGAATCTGACTCGGTAGTGCCTCAGTCAGGTTGAAGCCAGCATGCCATGGCTTGATAAACAAACCCACCTGGTTATAAAAATAGGGACCACCCTTGAAGACCTTATTCCAATCTGCCATGCAATCAAATGAGACCATAAAATAGTTGTTCGCAAGGAGCCTAATCTCCATCTCCCCCTCTGGCATGCAAGTCCGCTAAGCCCAGGATTCCAAAAATTGTAGTGAGACTCTCAAACCCATAAACTTGCAATAAAAAGAGTGCCTCAAATAGTATTCAATATCATCTGCAAGCATCTCGATCGGGATAACCAGCTTTGATCTCTCCATGCATCTTTCCAAACACCCATTAATCTTCGTTATCCATGAACCACTAACTGGTCCTAGATCATTCATCTCCATCTCTGATGAAAACAGTGTATTATCAAAAACATTCACACCATGCGTTGAAGGCTTCGAACCAAATGCTGATCAGAAATCCAATTTGGGGCTAGCCCCAGATGTTTCTCCACATGACATAGCTAAAAACAAGAACCCTGACAAGCATGCAAGCCCCCGGGTCACTTTTGCAAGGAAAGGAAAAAAACCCCAAGGGAAGGATCAAACCCCCTCCACCCACAAGCCACCCAAATGGCAGCAAAAAGATCAACATAAAGGACTAAACCCACACAGCAGTGGGAAGAACCAAGCCCCCCAAAATGGTCGGCCACTCCCGCAGCCACCCCAAGACCATGTGCCCACACCATAGATCCTCGCAGGTAGGAGAGGAAGCCTAGCACTAAAATAGGTTGCACCCAGCACAACAGCTACAATGGAGAACCCCGACAGTAAATATGAAGCCCACGCCCAACACAAAGGGCGCAACTTCCATTCAACAATCACCAGTCAAGGAAAAGAAGGAGAGAACATTTTAGCTGGCGTAAACCCAACCACCACAACCCTGATCACAACAAAAACCCTCCCACAATGAAAAAATGAGCAACACACAGAGAACAAGCTAGGGCATGGATCCCCTAGCTTGGCTTGCAGAGCATGCGCATGCCATCTTATGAAATTACAAATTATTAGAAGATTGATCTTAACTGTGCATTCAAATAGCTCTTTTATAAAAGAGAGATGCCTCCTTCATTTTGGCTTGACAACCACATATCTCAAACATTCGTGCTTACATTTGTAGGTACTTTCATACAAAAAAAACTGAGGGAAACTTGCAAAGGAAGATTTGAGGAGAGGCAAGGAAGGTTATTCAGGTTCAACATGGAGAGTTTGCTTTAATTTTGTTCTAATTTTCTTTCTATGTTGATTGTTCTTGCTTGCTTTGGATTTTGGTTTCTAACTTAGATTTAATAGAGTGGTTGATATTATCTTTGCTATTTGGATTTGGATTCTAACCCCTATCTAAAAGGTTGTATCACCTTGTCAATCCTAATTAGGCCTAGAATCATGAATGCACTCTTTGACATCATCCCAGGGTCTGAACTATTCAGGGTGAAACTAGGCATCCCCTGCTTGGTTGCTATGAACATAGTTCCCTTGGTAGTTCATAAGTATTTGAATTTTTCCCATGAGGTTTCAGTGCATGTAGTCCATGACACTGGTTATAAACTGATGATTTCACATAGGGGCTACTCATTGGATCACTTCTAGCCTAAACTTGTTGGTCCACTTCCTCCTAGTATGGACCTCTTGTATCGAACTTATGTGAAATATAAGAGTGGGGGCATAATGCCAAAGGTGAGATACCCTCCTTCTTCTTATGCCATTTCACATAGAGCTTGCATGAAGGTGGAGTGTGAGGCTACTTTGGCTCAAAAAAGGGAAGAGGAGAAGTCTTCTCAGGCCTCTTCTTCCTCTTCTGTTGTCCCACCTACCACTTCCTCTTGCCCTACTACGACATCGACTTTAGCTCCTATGCATTTTCTAGGGAGTCTAATGGTGCCCGCTTGGTGAAAGCCCAAGCGTCCAACATTTGAACATCTTCTCTTACCCATGGTTCCTTGGCCCATTTGGTATGGTAAGGGGAAGGGTCCTCATGGAGCATCCTCTATGTTTCAACCTCTACAGCCTCCTACTACTCCTACCTATAAGGTAGTGAATGGGAAGAGTCCCACCACTGAGGCGTTCGAGCCTACTCCCCCCGTTGTTGTTCTATCATCCTATCAATATCTTCCTCATGTTCTCATCTAGGAGTCCCTCCATCCACTAGAAATGATTGTGATGGATACTTTGATGGTTGAATAGGAGTCTTCCATCCTCTCTCAGGTGGTGGCCTCTAGCTCCCAAAGTCATAGAAAATTCCTTGTGCATGAGCGCAAGTGTTAGAGAAAGGATTTGGTTGCTGAGTAGGCTACATTGCAAAAGAAGGAAGAGGAGCCAACAACTCCCACTTTATAACCTTCTATTGTGTCCTCTTATTCCACTCTTCCTACTTCAATTCCCTCACTCTTAGTCTTTCTTTCAGCTCCCACTACAAGCGTGAATGATCCTCACTCGAAGAGGGTGCAAGTATTCATTGCTCCTTTGGTTGAGGCTCCCCTTCTAATGTCCTTTTGGACATCCCATCATTTTCAAAGCCCATGGACATGTTGAATACCTTAGTGGTGTCTGCTATGGTTTTCTCCTCTTCCTCCTTTCCCTCTACTTCATCTATGGGGATCTCGCATCCCCTGCTAAAGCAAAAGATGGAGGATGACCCTGCTAGCAATGAGAGTCAGAAGAAGGTTTCACCTTCTTTGGAGGGTGGTTCTGCATTGGCTTATATCATCCTAGTGATGGAGGAAGCCCCAGTGTCCCCAGAGTTTTTAATTTCTCTTGAATCTTTTGGTGAGCTTGGCAATGCATCTCGAGCACCACCTCCATCACCTGCTGAGTTGACACATGGCACTCTAGTGAAGTGTGTGTTTAACTCTATGGATGAGGTCCCATCCCTATCGATGATTTTTGTGAAGTTGCTGACATTCACCCCATAGGAACTGAGTGGAGAAGACCTCGAGGGGCCTTCTTCCTTGGCTTTTTTTGCAGGAGGGTGGGAGGGTTTCCCCCTTGATATTATTCCCTTACAGGCTTGTCAGGCCTCCCATTACAATGATCTAGAATAGGATAATGATGACCTCTTAGTTGATAAGGACTAGGGGGCGCCTCTACTTTATCTATAGATTAGATTGTGTGTGTGTTGTGTTTTGTTCCCTCATGCTTTTTTTGTATGTTCTTGGATGACCCTTGTCACCCTCATAGGTGCTTGGATATAGGAGTGTTTTTGTGTGATAAAAATTCTTCTATTTGTCACATCATTCTTCTCTTTGTCATGTATTGATTTTTTGACAATTGGGCATGATGCAAAGTGTTGGGGGAATTTAGGCCTCCCTTCCATGTTGACCCAATTTTTTTTTTTCATTTTGTCTTCATGTTCTTTCTTCACATGGTCTAATATAGTAGGGGCTTGATGACAATTAATTTATATATTATTATATTTATTTATCTATATTTATGAGTAGCTCTGATCCTGAAATATTAGATCCCCCATCTCTTGTCTGTTATGTTAGTGTCTTTCCTTTCTTTGCATCTTTCTCTCTTCATTTCTTGGTTTGTGATGTTGTGGTGCTCACATGTTGTCCCTCGCATGTGTGACGACATTACCACAATTACATCTCATTATGTTTCACATGCCACAATATCACATTTCATTCTTTCTTTTCTCTCCTTAGGATGTCACATTCCTTTGTGCTTGGAATGCACCATCCTAAGGGGGCGCTTTCACACTACCTTTATTTTCAAAAAAATAATTTTATGGCCAATCAATCTCTTCTTGAAAATCTTCATCTTTAAATTTTCAAAATATTTTTAAAAAATTGAATTCCTCAACAAGGACCCCTAGTAGAATACTTTTCCTTCATCATGGGTTCGTAAAGAAAGAATTTGAGAAACTTTCCTCTAAGGAGGGAGCATCTTTTCCTTCAGGAGAAGTATTGATCTTTCCCCTTGCGAGGGGGCTTTCTTTTGAATTCCTTGATGAAGTGAAATCTTTCAAAAGGATTCCTTGATGTCGAATCAATTTGTGAAAAATACTCTTGTAACATCTAGAAAATGCAAAGAAACAGATTAGAGAAAACATGCAACATTTGCAATCTAAAACTCTATTGCAATCTAAGCTAAGGAACAGAGAACAAAGGAAAGCCAAAACGTAAATAAACTGAACAATATCACCCAATATGTATGTAATTCCATGTATCATCTCGATTGCCCTTCTCCATTTTGTCGTTGTAGTATAATTTCCCTCAGATTTCTTCTTATTCAAGTATAGCCTATGATAGTGATTTAGAAAAACATCGAAGATTCAAGATAGTTGCTCCAAAAAGTCATAAGATTTCGAGAGAGATTGGAATGATGAATGACAATTCAATTTATAGAAAACTGATCATTCGAATGACAAGTCAAGATCGAAAGATCAACAGACGGTTGAGATCGATAGATTAGACATGCATTCTGATGATTGTCAGTAGTGACATGAGTGATACAAATTAGAAATAGAATTAAATATTAAATAAATGATTTAATCTTCAAGTTTGGTATTCGAAAACAAAAGAAGATAAAGATTGATTAAAGCAACTCTTATTCGAATGCACACACAAGATTTAATCAATTAAATAGGAATATTTAATTAATATGCATGTACATGCAATTGAGTTAGACCTAGATGACTGAATGATGTGACGAAGCGATTACTTGAGAAAGCCACTCAGACATTATATCCCGAGTTACCTGGGCGATTTAAATAGATGTCGAGTCGAGTCAAAGTGAATACTTAGATAACTCACACAATTATCCAAATATAGAGGAATGCATTAAAATAGAATTTATGAATTAAATAATTCATTTAATTGAAGATTTGATATTTGAAGAATAATTAAATAAATAAGATTTATTTAATTAAGTAATGAAGGGATTAAATGAATAATTAAATAAATAAAGGATTTATTCAATTATAGTTGAAGTATGATAAAGAGTAAATTAAATAAGAATCTATTTAATTTGACAAGAAAAATAAGGTTAATTAGTAACCTAATTAAATAAAAACCATTAGATTTGCTTCATACATATTTGTGCAAATGTATGAGGATAAAAAGTCTACAAGGTGATAAATATTTCATGATGCTCATTGATTATTACACTAGGATGACTTGGTCTACATTTCTGAAAGAGGAGTTAGAAGCCTTTGATAATTTTAAGGTATTCAAGGCATTAGTAGATAATGAAACCAGAGGACAATTAAGGTTTTGAGATTAGAAAAAGGTGGGAAATTCACTTATAATAAAAAGTGTTTATTTAATTAATCGGATAGAATAAAGAAAAATGTAAATCAACTAAATAATTAAGATTATTTAATTAATAGAAGAATTAAAGTTAAAGTGAATTAATTAAATAATTGACATTATTTAATCATGACCATGACGAATACGAATTATGAAGAATATTGAAGTCGCAGGCTTAGGCCAGATTTCGATGTCTACATTTTCCCCTCTTTGATAAAATGTAATTTTGGCGTTGTGTCAAAGAAAATCAATTAAAATATGCCCTAGTCATGCCCCGATGTAAACAGGTGAAGGTATGCCCCCTCAGGAAAATTGACAAATTTTCAAAAAATTAAAAAAAATTTGGAAATGATCCTGATTAGTCCTATGGATAGCTAGAAATGCAATGGAGTTGACGGAATTGAAGTTGGAAATGTTAAGGACGTGTACGGGTCAATTGAAATTGAAAGCTGATGTAGCCAGTAGAAAAGAATGCCACCAAAACCCTAGGTATATACAGAAAATGGGGTTAAAACCTATTCATTTTTACCCACATAGCTTTGAGATTTGAGAATTTTCTCTACACCTTTAGCGAAGATGTCTCCCGTTCCAAACACCCACCATCGAGCATATAGGATTCGGACCTTCAAACGGCCGGCCAACGCGGACCCCCCGGTATGTACCTTAAACTTGACTTTTGAATTTTTGATTTGCGCACCTTTTTATGTGTTTATTTTAATTTTTTTTTATACGTCATTTTATTGAAAAAGTCATATGTGAGTGCGTAATCAACGCATTTGCATGCAGATCAACGTATATGTAAAATCACATAGATAGTTAGCGTAGGGTTTCTACGATTCCATGCATATTTTTTTAGTTCAACGCATTTGATAAATAGCATCGAATATGTATGTAAAATAGCCGCAATTGTCTATTTTTCAACGCATTTGCATTTATTTTGATGCAATTGTTATTTGAGTTACGCAGTTGCATGTGATAGTATTTACACAGACACATTTTTCATTTTTGCATGCATATGCATTTGAAAGTGACGTATTTTAGAAAGAATGACGCATTTGTGAAATTGAATTATGCATTTGGTTTTCTTCACTGCATTGAAAAAAGAATGATGCATTTGAAAAAAGAATGACGCATTTGAATAGCATTTGATTTAGTCATTTTGCACTAGGATAGATGTTTGATGCTGACATGAGGCATGTATAATGCCATTGTAGGTTTTTTTGGACATGGTATATACGCGAGAGTCGAGACCTACGAATTTTCGCTTCTGAGATAGTTTGTAGAGTGCAAAGAGATGATTCTTATGGCACTTAGGTCTTCTTCATGTGACGGAAATGCCCGCCATTCGAGCGAACCAAGGTTTATTGACAACGTTGTGCGAGTGGTGGCAATTGGAGACTTCATCATTTCACCTGCCTACTGGAGAGGCGACAGTGACCTAGAGGACTTCTACAAGATCTTGAGACTTCCCATCAGAGGCACGAGGGTGAGGTACAATACCCAGAGGGGTGTTGCTAAGATGTGCATATACTACCCTCACGCTGATGTCAGACAGTTAGGGTTTGATCATTATGAGATTAGATGGCGTGTATTGGCACAGAGGTATAGGCAGTTGGACTATCTAGTGTGTACAATTATAGGTGGTATAGTGCTTCTTGACCGTCGAGGTCATGGTTTTCCTATGGGTTGGGGGGAGATGCTAGTAGGTATGTTAGAGCAATGGGAGGTATATGCTTGGGGTCCTTGTCTCCTTGGCATGTTATATTTTACCTTGCATGATATAGCCTCTCGAGAGGCTCAGTCCATGAGTTGTGGTATCACGCTCTTGATGGTATGGGCGTGGGAACACATTGCCATTTTTTGGCCACCAGTTACAGTTGATGTATAGCACAGAGCCCCTTATGCCTTCCGTTATGCAGGGGCAAACACTCAGCACCATGTAGGAGATACCAAGTATTTCAGACATGCCATTGACACTATGGTGCAGTTTACATGGAGACCATACTTGGGATGTGCAGAGTGGTTAGATGAGGATGAGCATTTGCCTTTTTTCCGCTAGACATAGTACCTGATTGGGTAGATTGTTTCACATGTCCATATTATAGAGCGTAATTTTCCAGATTGTGTATTGCAGTAATTCAGAGACGTACAAGATGTGTCGAGAGGATGGGTCAAGTTCGCGAGGTCCTCACGAGAGATCCCCCTGTGGGGTCCAGAGATTCCAGTAGCCATTGTAGAGGTAGATATTGATGGATTGTAGGTAGTTATGTGGGGATGGAGAGATGGTGTAGCAGACCTAGGTACCACAAAGGCTTACGATCAATGGTGGGTCGTGCATAGGCTGATTCCCTTTACAGATCCAGATCATCCTACGCCAATAGAGCGTTGAGGGACAAGTCCACACGAAATGAGTGGTAGAGGTCAGAGAGCTGGAGGGGGCGTGGTGATGATGGAGATGGTGGTGGAGGTGGTCGGTGAGGTGGTAGGAGAGGGAGGTGTGGACGGAGGGGACGAGGGCCACCATTATCACCCATCCATGAGGAGGGACGGGGGGAGGAGGATGTGCACATGCCAGATATTGGCAGAGGTGGGGAGGAGGTGCATGTTGAGATTGGTGGAGAGGAGGAGCATCCCGTAGAGGAGGGTGTTCCAGAGGTTCATGCAGAGGAGGCAGACAAAGAAGAGGCAGAGATTGATGCCCTTGGCTTACTTGGTGCCTATCAAGACGATGATGAGGAGGATGATGATCATGAGCGGGAGATCCGAGACATGATTTTGGAGGAGTTGGAGGATGAGGATGATGGTGTACCGAGGGTGAGACAGGTTGACATAGAGGTAGTTGATTCCAACATTGCTACACTTCGGGCCTAGATTTCATCCTTGGAGGAGCAGATGAGGGTCATGATGTCTGAGAGGGATTTGGTATAGATGGAGAGGGACAAGGCCGTCATGGAAAGAGATCAGGCTATAGCTTAGAGACATGAGACCAAGCAGAGATTCACAGAGATTAGAGCCTTATGTACTGGGTCGGCAGCTGCATTTTCTAGAGAGTTAGTCAGATCTGGGGAGAGGGCCACCTATTATAGGGATTTGTATGAGACAACAGTTCCTCCAGAGAGATGGGCTCCAATTTTCTTAGAGGCACGCAGTGAGAGGTCTCAGACTAGGACCCACTCTAGGACAGTTAGCATAGAGGGTGTCGAGCAGCCACGCAGAGCTAGCCCATATGATAGGCCACATTCAGGGTACATGTCGTTAGGTTCTCGATATTAGTCATCAGCACACTCCAGTCATGATAGCAATGGCAGTTCAGGATAGGGACATTTATTGATATGTACTGAGACATTGTATTATGATCATATAGCCCGCGGGCTTCCATATTTATTGATACATTATGACATTGTGATGTGACACTGTTGAGCGATATATATATATATATATATATATATATGATTTTGGTGGTGATTCTCATGATATGAATTTCTATTTATTGATTATGCAGTCATTTATTTGTACATGTGATGTTTATATGATATGCCTTGTGATGGATGATCGTATCTACTTTATGATGTGTTTATGCAGCCTATGATGTGATGTTAATTCTATGTGATGTATGCATTAATATTTATAAGATGCAATATGATGTTATATGTACAATGCTTTCTACATGTGATGCTATACAGATGTAATGTGATGCATGTATTTACATTTGTTATCTATGATGAAAAATGTCTATTATGCCATGATGTCGTAGATATGATAAATGCCTAGATGTTTGTATATTTTCTAATGCAAGATGTGTGTATGATTGAGGATATATGATTTGGAAATGATATTTTCCTAACATTAATGTGTATGCAGGATAATTTATATTGTTGTGTGTCACAGGACTCCGTCATAATGCAAGAAAGAAGGACTATTAGTGTGGAAAGAAAGATTGAGAAATAATGATAGAAATGCGATGGATGTTAGTATTAGCAATCTTCGATGTTTCGATGTATCACAAAAGGTGTTACACTTTATCATCATTGGGCGGGACTAATACAAATGGAGAAAAACACCATGATATGACATAGATCAAGGTGTGCAAGGTCATCCACTTGCTAACAATAGATAGTCGCAAACAAGGATTGTCATTAACTCATACTAAGGGCACAATTTCCCTAGTATTTTTGTCAAGACAAACCATAGACAACAAAAAAAATAAAAGACAGGTCATGAGACATCATCGCTCCTCTAAATCCTTCATGGGACATCCTTGAGGAAACTAGTAACATGACTCAAAATCAAATTTTAAAAGACAGTTGATAGACAACAGTCAAAGAAAACATAATTCTAATACATCGTTGCTTCTCTAAATCCTTCATGGGACATCCTTGAGAAAGCTAGTAACATAATCCTCATCATAAAGTCAAGTGAAATTATATGATAAATAAGTCAAAAAGTAAAAAAGCCAATGAAATATTTTCCAAAACTTGATCTGTTTGTTGGATTCGTTTTGATTGATAAAAGGATTGATTGATAGAGCCTGATTTCAGGAGATACACATACTAGATAAGACTTTGAGTCTGGTTTCGATGTTATGACTATCTATATAAGGCATGACAAAGCCTGGTTTCAGAAAGACATGTATCATATAAGATGCTGAGTCAGATGTCGTTGATGTGATAACTTGTGTAAGGCTATGTTGATTGTTTGACAATGTCGATATGCAGGAAGGACTCATCCTGTATAAGACATAGATTGTTTTGTTGATATCAATATTCAGGAAGGACTCATCCTAAATAAGACAAAGGTTGATTGTTTTGATGATGTCTGTCTGCAGGAAGGACACATCCTATAGTAGACATTAGTTGATTTGTTTTGATTGTTCCGTTTGCAATTTGTTTGATTTGACTTAGAGACATTTCTTACTTGTTCACTAGATTGATGCATGACTTGATATGATGTGTGGACAATTGACTGTGTGTGACAAAAAACCATAAAGGATTGACCTAGTGCAGCCTTGGGGGCTCATCACTTGATGGCCTTTCCTACGTTATACATGGAGAGACCTCGTAGTTCGACCTGACTTTGACTGAAAAGACTGACTACAAATAGTGAATGTGAATGTGACGAACCCTAATGGACTGACCTAGTGTGGCCTCAGGGGCTCATCGATTGATGGCCTTGCCTACATTATACACGTAGAGACCTCATAGTTTGACATGACCAATGACCTTGTCATATAGACATATGGATTGAATCATGATTTTATACAGACAAAACTAAACAGACTAACCTAATGTCTCGGGGGCACATTGGCATATGGCCTTGCCTACGTCCAGTCGCAGAGGCAACGTAGTTTGACTAACGACAAAGACTGACAAGTGCGACTGAATTTGACTCTGCTTTTGGATTTTTGACATGTTTTTATATTTTTTTGTCCTTTTGAAGTTTTCTGATGTTTTTGTGTTTTCTCAGGTCATTTTGTGATGTTTTTGAATTTTTCTATGGTTTTACATCTTCAACACAGCCAATGTAAGAACCAATATGACACATTTCAAGTGTTTTCCCCCAGTCGAATATAAGACCAATTGATTATGAATAGGGTAAAATGGGGAATATGAAATGTAGTCGATGTCAATCATTCCAGGTTATGGGAAAGACTACCACTTATTACAAATGGTATGTACAAGCGATAGATAGGAAAGATACGTAATGTGTACAGGGATAGGTAGTATGTATAGGGATAGATGGTATGTATAGGGATAAAGACTATGTATAGGGTATGCAAGATTAGAATAATAGTAGACAAAGGAGCAGAGTCAACTACACATGGCGCCTGTTTGTCATATTTTCACCATGGTACGTATCCAAAGTGCCACCGAAGTGGTTTTCACTATTGGACGAATTATTTGTCTTTACTATTTTTTGGATTTTCTAATTTTTTTGGTGTTACAAAGACGCCTGTTTGCCAGGTTTTCACCTTGGTAACGATGTTTTTTTGATTTTTTGATATTTTTGCTAATTAAGACAAGGCCCTCATAACCTATGCGTAGAACACCTTCAAATGAAGACTATTGATTGGTGAGGAAAATGGTTCCCCTTCAGGAGTGGAGAGTTGATACGCTACTGATCCAAAGGCTTCTGTAACAATATACGGTCCTAACCAGTTAGGTTCAAACTTTCCTAGTTTTTCTCTATCTGTTTGATTCTTCAAGTTCTCCATTAACACCAGGTCACCAATGTCAAAGTTTATGTTCAAGACCTTCCTGTTATAGCTATGATGAAGGTGATTCTGATATGCTTGGAGATGGTGTAGTGCCTTCCCTCTTCGCTCATCCAGGAATTCTAGCTCATGGAGTCTCGATACTCGATACTCTTCATCATCAATGTGGCCTTTCAAGGATACCCTCAGAGAAGGAATCTCAACCTCAATAGGAAGAATAGCTTCAGAACCAATTACTAGTGAATAGGGAGTGGTGCCAGTGGGAGTACGAATACTTGTGCGATAATCCCATAAGGCAGGATTAAGCTGTAAATGCCAATCACAGCCAGCATCATTGACAGTCTTCTTGAGGATTCTAATGATAGTTTTTTTAGATGCCTTTACTTGGTCGTTACCTTGTGGGTAGTATGGAGTGGAAAAGTGATGTTGAATATGAAATTCATCACAAAGATGGTAGATTTCTTGATTCTTAAATGGGTGGTCATTATCCATGATTATGGACTAAGGGACACCATACCAACAGATGATATAGTTCAGGATAAACTTAGAGATCTGTGTGCCAGTAATGTATGTCATAGGAATAGCTTCAATCCACTTTGTAAAGTACTCAGTGGTAGTGATGATGAATTTGTGGCCATTAGATGAAGTGGGGTGGATCTTACCTATGCGGTCGAGTCCCCATTGGGCGAAGGGCCATGGTGACGTTATAGGACGGAGCTCCTATGCTGGTGCATGTATCAAGTCTCCATGAACTTGGCATTGGTGACATTTCTTTACAAAGACATATGAGTCCTTTTCCATAGTAGGCCAATAATAACCCAGTCTCATAATATTTTTGGCTAAGGTAGGACCGCTAGAATGGGAACCACATATACCCTCATGCACCCCATGCAAGGTTTCTTGTGCTTCATTAGAATCAAGACATCTCAGTAGGGTATTATCTAAGGCACGTCTATATAGGGTGTCTCCGACAATGGTGTATTTGGCCGACTTATGGAGGAATTTCCTACGTTGGTTGTTTGACAAACCAGTGGGTATAATTTTGGCATGAAGGTAGTCATAGGTTTCTTTGTACCATGGGGAATCAGGACCAACAATGTCACATACCATTTTAGAATTTGGGATATCGTAGGTGGGGATCAAAATTTGTTCTACCAAAAACTCAAACTTAGGCACATTGTTAGGAATGTCTAGAAGTGATGCAATTGTAGCCATAGCATCTACTGCCCTGTTTAAAACACAAGGTATCTGATGAAATTCGACCTTGTTAAAGTACTCTTTAAAGCTATCAGCCATGCATTTTTATGGAGCAAGCTTCTCATCCTTAGTCTCATAATCATCATTTACCTGTCTGATTACTAGTTGAGAATCACCATATACCCATAGATTCTTAATCTTCCACTTGACTGCCATGCGTAACCCTATCACAAGAGCTTCATACTCTGCTATGTTGTTAGTGCATGGGAATGCAATCCTGAATGACTTAGGGATGGAATCACCCTGTGGTGTGATAAATAGTATACCTGTTAGAGTAATAAGTTATTATGCTTAATTAATTACATCACATTGATTAATTAATTAAGTCACTTATTCCTCTTTATTACTTAAGCTAAACTTAGGCACATTAATAATTAATTATTAATTATTAAGTGTGCACACTAGGGTTTCATTTAGGGTTTCCCTTTTAGGGTTTCTTGATCTCCTTCATAAGGATTGACCACATTGTAATAATTGATTCTCTTAATGCATTTTTACTGAGAGGTTTACAGAGAACATCTTTTTCGGTTCTTCATATCTTTTGCATGTGACAGGTATTCATCTTGCATGCAGGTGATCTTGGATTCTAACATGGTATCAAAGCTCCAGACCTGCAGATGCTTGTTCGTGATCTGAAGATATGGCTTTTCAGTGAGATTCAAGTGCAAGGGTTTCCACAAGCATCCTTTTTGCAAGATCTGGGGGTAGCTATTTTTTCGGGACACAATGGGCTCAAACGGACGTCGCCATCGCGTTCGCAGCGTCCCAAAACCCTAGAAACGCCTATCAAATTGTCCAATTTGGTGTAGTTGATCCGGGAGGC
Source organism: Sequoia sempervirens (assembly GCA_007258455.2). Taxonomy (NCBI): domain Eukaryota; kingdom Viridiplantae; phylum Streptophyta; class Pinopsida; order Cupressales; family Cupressaceae; genus Sequoia; species Sequoia sempervirens. The sequence goes on along the minus strand of VDFB02000010.1, from coordinate 4,958,351 downwards.
AAAAAAATTTTGTCTGGGGGGCCGTACGGCCTCCCCAGCACGTAGATCGAGGCATTTTTTTTGAAAAATTTCAAAAAAAATATTAAAAAATTGAAATTTTTTAAGTTTTGTGGGCGCGACAGAATGTAGGCGGCCACCGCCGCGCCAATTCGGCCCACCGGGCGGCAGCCACCTTTCCGTCACCGGGCCCATCCGCCAGCCCCGAGGGTTTGTTCTCTGCGGCCGGCGGTCACATTGGGACCGAGGCTTAGATCCGCTCTCGGCCAGCCCCTCCTCCAGCGCTGGTCATATGGAGACCAGAACCTTCGACCGACCCCGGTCGCCCACAGGACCAGGGGCCAAAAAATTTTCATTTTGCAAGGGGGGCATTTTTTTGCGCCGACGGCCAGACGGCCATCAAATTTATGCTCATGTTTTGCTGACGTCAGCATGACGTCATGATGACATCATCCGTACGGCCGGCCCTCTTTGCCCTTCCTAACCCTAGTTTTCCTAAAAGAGCAATTTTTTTCTTTTGGCCATAACTTGGGCATACGGTATCGAAATCGGGCAAACGAGATATCGCAAGAAAGATGGTTCCGAGAAATTTCATTTGGTGCTATTTATTTTACAGTATTTTTCTGTTTTACTGCATTTATTGCTGTTTGAAGTCAGATGTACTTTTTATGCTTCCGAGCTCATAACTTTTTGCCATGATCTCCGTTTTTCGCCTCGTTTGAACCGTCGGAAAGGTATTGAGGAGCTCTAGGTTGTTGTCCATGCACTTTTTCTGTATCTATCCCAGGTTTATCAGTGAGTCCAGATTTGGCCCGATGGGTTGTTTGGCGATTACTTGGATATTTTGGCAGTTAGGAGAGTGCATCTTGCATCTTTGCACTTCATTTTTAGTAATACATCATTCAATAATTGCTTGCTGCTTCATAGATTCCAGAGTTGTTCCTGTTTGGAGTTTTCGAGTGTTCCGTGGCATCGGGTTTTCTGTTGCTTTATCATGATTCCTTGAGTCAATCAGTGACTCTCATCCGGTTTCAGAGTATACGAAGAATATTTCCTTGCTTGCTTATATCAAGTTCCAGTGTTACTCTACAGAGTTCTTCCAGTGCTTCTTTGCAGCATGTTATCTCATTGTAAGGGGGGTTTTGTCCCACTGGGTTTTTCCTTCTCTTACTCCTTCTTGCATTTGTAAATGGGTACCTGATCAGGCCTAGTTGCCGGGACCCATATTTGATTTCATGAATCTTATTCTAGTGTTTTAGCTTCTTCCTAAGTTCATCTTAAGGGGGGGTGTTAGAGTAATAAGTTATTATGCTTAATTAATTACATCACATTGATTAATTAATTAAGTCACTTATTCCTCTTTATTACTTAAGCTAAACTTAGGCACATTAATAATTAATTATTAATTATTAAGTGTGCACACTAGGGTTTCATTTAGGGTTTCCCTTTTAGGGTTTCTTGATCTCCTTCATAAGGATTGATCACATTGTAATAATTGATTCTCTTAATGCATTTTTACTGAGAGGTTTACAGAGAACATCTTTTTCGGTTCTTCATATCTTTTGCATGTGACAGGTATTCATCTTGCATGCAGGTGATCTTGGATTCTAACAATACCAGCCCCTTAGCCATGATTTGTATGTGAGCCATCAAAGTACAATTTCCATGTTATGTTTGTGTCAATGGTGAATATAAATTCATCAAGAAAGTCTGAAACTAATGGATGATCTGCTTGTATTGGTGTGTCGGCTAACTAATCAGCAATGACTTGTCCTTTAATAGCCTTTCTCTCCACATATTGGATATCATACTCACTAAGTATCATAACCCATTTGGCCAATCGCCCTATTAATGTTGCCTTGCTGAGAAGATATTTCAAAGGATCTATTTTAGCAATCAACATTGTTTGATGGTTTAGCATATAGTGCCTTAGTTTTTGAGTAGCAAATACTATTGCAAGACAGACACGTTCAATGGTACTATAGTTGAGCTCATAACCTACCAAATTCTAATTGATATAATATACTGCCCTTTCATGACCTTCATCGTCATTATGTGCAAGCAATGTTCTGAGTGATGAATGGGTTGTTGTAATATAAAGAATAAGTGGTCGTCCTTCAATAGGTGGCATTAAGACTGGTGGTGTGAGTAGATATTCCTTAATCAGTTGAAAAGCCTCTTCACACCTAGTTGTCCATGCAAAGGGTACCCCTTTCTTAAGTAGATGTTGAAAAGGATGTGTCTTATCGGCTAACTGCACTATAAATCTTCTGATGGATTACAGTCTTCCTTGTGATGTCCTTAGTTGACTGAGATTAGTTGGCGGGGGCATGTCTATGATTGATTTTACCTTGGCCGGATCCACTTCAATGCCTCGTCTGGAAATGATATAGCCTAAAATCTTTCCTGAGTTGACTCCAAACACACATTTCTTGGGATTGAGTCTCACTATATACTTCTCCATCCTTTGAAATATCTTGTCTAAAACCTGTAAATTTTTTTCCCTTTTCTTGGATTTAACAATAAGGTCATCGACATAATCCTCCATAAGAGTGTGTACTAGATCATGAAAAATGGTGGTCATGGCACGTTGATAGGTTGCTCCAGAATTTTTGAGTCCAAAGGGAATAACATTCCAGCAATACGCTCCCCAAGGACAAGTGAAAGTTGTCTTAGGTTGGTCTTCAGTTGCAATTCCAATCTGATTATATCTTGAAATTCCATCCATAAGGGACAACATCTCATATCTTGTTGTCATGTCTACTATCATGTCTATGTTAGGCAAAGGGAAGTCATCCTTAGGAAAAGCCTTGTTGATATCTCTAAAATCGGTGCAGATGCGGATGCCCCCTGTTGGTTTAGTGACTGGTACAAGATTGGAAATCCAATCTGCATAGTTGATTGATCTAATGAAACCAACGTCTAACAGTTTCTTGAGTTCTACCTTGACTAGTAAAGCAATTTGTGGATGCATTTTCCTCAATTTTTGTTTCACTGGTTTGACACCTGGTTGTAAGGGTAAGTGATGTACAACAAGTTCAGGATCCAACCCAGGCATGTCCGCATATGACCAGGCAAAATTTATCTGTCTCTATTTAAAGAAGTTGTGGAATTCTAGTTGCTCTTCTGTTGTCAATGACGCTCCAGAATAAACTAGTCGAGAATTCTCTTTTGTGCCTATGTTGAATTTGACTAATTCTTCAATGAGCATGGGTGACTTTTCCTGTGCAACTAGGAGAATGTTCAAACCTCCATCCATAAGTGCCTCAGAGAGGTTTTTTCCTTCGGATGCGTCCTTTATTTTTACTTTTTCATCGTCTAGAGGCGCCTTTCGGTTTTCACCTAGAGACTCATCCTTTTTATCTTGTTTATTCGTTTTCTCATTTTTGTGACTGGAAGGTTGAATAGATTCCCCAAAATATGTTTTTTTGTCCAAGTCAATGGTAAAACCATCATTGTGATCACCGCTAGGTATGCCTTCTCGTAATCCCAGGAACTCAGCAATTGCTTCGTCATTCTCAAAAATGTCTAAGATGGTTGTGTCTTTTTGGTCCTAATGAATGAGTTGGGGATAGACTAAGGGAATGTCATCGTCGAAATTATCAAATTTTAATGGGGTCAAGGTAAGGACTGAGTTGTTCATATGGTCACAAAATTCTTATACTAAGTCTTGTTTGCTCTTAGGTCTATATCTAGGTGGATTGAGAGGTGGGCCTAATGCCAAGGTTTGGTTATTTGAAATAGATGGATCAGGTTGCCAAGAGGTAGGATCAAGTGATTCCCAATAGTAGTGTTTAAACCATTCCTCTTTTGTCATATTCTTTGGTGGACAGGAATTCAATGGATTTGGTGAGGATCTTAACATTAAGTCAAGTTTTCCAAATAGCTTGTCAAGGTCCATGGAAGAGGTAGAGGATAGGGAATCCCACTCATACTCATTGGAGTCAGGGGAGTCACAATGATATTGGTCTGATGGTTCATGAGATGTCTTAATATCTTATGAAGCACTTACTTCCTCAATTAAGGGTGATGTGGTACTAGGATCGCCAATCTGAATCGGTTGAAACCCAAGCCCTACGCCTTTTGGCCACTGAGAAACAAAGATTGATTCAATCCTCCCATCTTGATTTAAGCCTAAACCACTCTGTCCATTATATCCCTTTCTCTGCATGATTGTGAAACCCTTTACATATAGATCTGTAGGAATATGAGCCAGTGAGAGAGGTTCTTCATCATTTTCTCTATACAGCCAGGAGGTGACATCTTCTGTATTTACGGCCTCTTTGCTTAATTCTCCCCATTTAGTGAAAGTTGTTGTGGGAGGAACGTGTATAGTGACCATAGATTATCTCCTATCTGATGTAGGTAAACCATATGACTTAGGAGAAATCAAATGGATAACACAATAAGATGTATTCATGTAATACTCTCCACAACCCTTGTCTTGGATCTCAACCCTAGGAGTGGTAGGAATTGAGGGTGAAATAGATGTTTGAGTGAGTGTGGATGGATCAACATAGGGAGATGGATTGGACGATGAAGCCTCTTGGTTTACTGGCACTTGGCATTGGGGTATCTCTTTTAGATTGGTGCAATATTGGAATGGATCTACGTCACCATCTATAGTTATTTCAGTGACATTGTAAGGGAATTTGAGACATTGATGATATGTGTAAGGGACCACCTTCATGGCATGAATCCATGGTTTTCCTAGCAGAAGGTTGTAAGGAAGGGTGAGATCCAAGACTTGGAACTTTGTCTCCATTACTGTAGGACCAATTCTGATAGGAAGTGTTACCACCCCCTTTGATTTCCTCTCCTCATCATCATAAGCTTTAATAACAATAATTTTGGTTGTGTCTATGCATGCTTCTAAGAAACCCAATGCCTTAATCAATTCTAAAGTGCACAAATTTAGCCCTGCTCCTCTGTCTACCAAAACTCGTCTAACTTTGGTGTCATCAACAAGGACTTCAAGATGTAAAGGGTCGTTATGGTTTGTATTTTCAGTTGCGTAGTCTTGTTCAGAAAATGTGGCATGATGGTTATTGGTCAAGTAGCCCACCATTTCCTGGAAATGATTGACATCGATATCATTTGGGACAGTGGTGTTTTGTAAAGATTTATCTAAGATAGATCGATGCTCAGGGGAAATACGCAACAGTTCCAAGATTAAGATTTGTGCTGGGGTCTTCCCCAACTGGTCAAGTAGGTTATATTGTGACTTGGAACATTATGGTGTTTGATGTGAGGGAGGACCTTGGATAGTGATCTTGGTACGATGAGTGTTGACCGCACACTCAGGATTTGTATTGATAGTAATGGTATTGATATTCTCATTGGCAGTGCGAAGGTGATTAATGGTTTTTCCACTCTTATAATCATGCTTGATAGTCACATAGTTGGCTGACATATTGGTCTTAGTACTCGAACTGGGAACAGTTCCTTTCCCATGGTCATGTAACGGATCAGAAAAGGCTTGATGATCAGTGTTTGATGACTTTCTTTTATGTCCACTAACTTCAATTATTCTCCTTTTGACAAGATCATGTTTGATATTTTTAGTTGGCGACAATTTTGTAGGTTATGTCCATCAGTTCTATGATAATCACAAAAGGCATTGTCATCCCACCAAACTAGTTTAAATTGTCCTAGATCGTATTGTCTTGGCTCTTGCTGTTGTATAAGATTATGTTGTAACAGTTGTTTGAATACGGACTCAATGGGTTCCCTTAAGGGAGTGAACTCGCATTTTTTAAACCTCCTTTTTTGTTGCGGACGTTGAGTATTTTGGACCATGTTGGGAGGTTGATTCACAGAATTAAGCGTGTTGGCAGAAGTGTTAGGTCCTTGTAATGTGATGATTGGTCCTGCTTGTATAGTTTTAGCATCAACTACCCCATCATTGGTGACATTTTTGTTGTGAGAACAAAATCTATTTTTGTCATTGGGGGTGTTTTACATGATCGGATTTCTATTGCATGTTGATGTCTTAAGTTCACCTTTTTCAATGAGATCCTTTTCTATTATAACCCCTTTTTCCACTAGTTCCAAAAAAGATGTACAACAATGTACCCTTAAGTTACTCCTTAGTTTTGCATGAAGGTTTTCCTGGAACATAGTAACTTTTTGTTTTGGAGGTATCTCGACAGGACATTGGCTGGCTATAGTCCTCGTGGTCTATGTTGAAGGGGAATTGCTCAACAAATTTCTCAGCCAGTTCACCCCAAGATCTGATGCCATAGTCTAGACTTGAAAACCACTCTAGTGAAATTCCTACAAGACTTCTTGGAAATAGTCTCATAAGATATGTGGGGTCATAAGCAACATCTATGCATATGGTAGAAAATTCCCTTATATGTTCTATCAGATTTCGTTTGCCATTGTACCTAGGGAGATTCGGTATGACATACCTATGAGGGAAAGGGGTCATGTACAATGATCTATCAAAGGGAAATGGGCATATGTCCTTTGTTGAAAAGGATTTCCTAGTTGACACCGCCATGTTATCCATTTGTGTTTGTAGTGCATGCAGTTTTGTTTGTAAGACGTCAACCTAGGTCAATGATGTGTTGGGCGGGTTATGTGGATCTGTGTATGCATTCTGAAATCCAAGGTCTCATGATGGGTTTCAATTGAACATTAATATTTGAGGTGGGTTTGGATTTAGAATGTTGGTAAACGTGTTCTGAGTACTGCTCTGGGAGAAGGGATTTTGATTCAGAATCTGGGTAAATTGGTGTTGACTTGGAATCTGGGAGAATGGATTCTAATTCGAAATCGGTGTGAATGGATTCTAACTGCCAATCTGGGAGAATGGATTTTGATTACCATATTGGAATGAGGGAATGCCTCTTGTTTGTGTAATCTGTGGTATAGTACTAGTGGTTTGAACACTAGGTATGGCCGTTGACTGAGGTATGGTACTTGTGATGTGAACACTAGGTATGGTTGTTGACTGTGGTATGGTACTCATGACACTGACATTTGGTGTAGAAGCTGATGTTTTAGATATTTTACTCCCAACAAGAGGGCCGAAGGGAGTGGACGATGATGCCCCTACAGTGAAATTAAATCTTGATGTCATGCCAGACGTACCAAATGGAGACGTATGGATTGTCGTACTCTGTGTAGGTATGCCACATGGTATGGTTGTATTTACCTGAGGTATAGTAGTATTGGTAGTCGTTGTATTTGTCCCTTGTGTAGGTTGAGTTTGTAAGGTGCTAATATCAAATCCTGTGGGTAAGGTAGCGCCTTCAGCTAGTAATTTGGCTAAGTATCGTTGATGATCATTTGCTAGGTACTCATCTACAAAAGAGGCAAACTCAGGGTCTTGTACCGCAGCCTCTATGTCCTCTATTGTAATGTCTCCTTAAGTGTTTCTAGTGGTGAATTTGTCTAATAAAGTCCTGTGAGGTCTTGTGGAGAATGGATTGATGAATTCGTTTGGGTTTGACATCTTTTCTTTCTGTCTTTTCTTAGACCTAGTTTCAACCATGTAAGATAAGCTCAATATGCAAGGAATGCAAAACTACGTCTATGGACAATATGACTCTAGTCTATGTTTTTGTGATTTTTTGAGTGCAAAATAAGGAATGTTCTAGGATGACCCTAGTCTAAAATGACAATATCTAAAGATGCAAAGTCTAAGAAAACTTCTAAGGTAATCAATTTTGTAAACTTGAGATGAGGGTACCAACTACCTAAAGTCTAACCAAGGTGTCAATTTAGTTATGTCAAGGAACCAATGTGGGACGAGGATCAAAGATAAGTTGATTTTCCTAACTAGACTGATGAGCTAGGAGAACTCTCTGTAGGTCAAAGGATATAATGATAGGACTAGGTTTAATGATAGATTTCATTGATGCTATGATTTTTCCAAAGTGTAAATGGTCAACCTATCCTAAAGTTTGTAAAACTGACTTTCCTAGAAGTTTAAATCTAAAGACAATATGTACTCAAAGATTAAAATTAAAACTCAAAATCGGAATGACTATAGTAATGACTAAATGATACCTAAAGGATGTAAAATTGAGCAAATTATTTTAGGTTTCTGTCCAAGGACAAGTAAGACAGATCAAAGACTGGTATGACAGTGTTGACTAGACAGTGATTGTGAATTCTGGTTTTCTAATAATCTGGCAAATGCATCACAAAATTTATCAAATGCGGTTATGTTTCACAGTTATGGTTTTATGTCAATCAGTTGCGTGTTTCTGGTAAAGTTCAATGTCTGAATCTGGCATATGCAGTTAAGTTTGTCACAGATGTGACTCATAATGACAGTTGCAACTCAGATTGTAACAGATGTGGTTTTCCTAAACTTATGCACTGGTAAAATTTATGCGACAGTGGCAAATACGTCATTCGAGACTGCAGTTGCGGCTCACCTTGTCAGATGCGTCACAGAATATCACAAGTGCATTTTTCGAAGATAGATGCAATTTTTGACAAAAAAAATGCTAGCTAATCTGGCAGATGTGACTCTAAGGTAAACAGATGCGACTCGACAGAACAATTGTGACTTTCTAGCGAACAGTTGCGACACTGTTGTATTTTCAGTGAATTGAGATATAAAACTGACATTGTTTTCTGTGATCAAGTTCTGGAAAACAAAGACAATCATAATAAAAAGTGTTTTTAGTTTGATTTTGGACTCAAAGAACATTGAATTTGACAACAGAAAAGAACATCCTAGGCTATGAAGGGCAGTATTTATTGAGTTCTCACTTGGGTTTCCCCAGCTACGCTTATTCAAGGCGGATGATTAGTAGCTTGACCCCTCTGGCTCCCCTCCATGGCTCATTAACGTCATTCGGGGCATCCAAGCTATAGTACCCATGAACATCCCATGGAATACCTTCATCTCTACACATGAACCGTAAGAATATGAGACGGCTTCACAGGTCTGACCTGCTGCACCAGTAAATAGAATAATTTTGGACACTACAAACAAAGGTGTTTAATTAGGGAATTCTATTCGTAGGGCATGATCCATGCGGAGAGAGTCCCCTTTCAAATCCATCTCAGCGGAACCATACGCATGATTCTTGGGCTTTCCCCAAGAATCCACTTTTATATACCGGTTGGAAGTCCCTCGGGTTCAGGGTGCTATCGGTCTGAGCTGTTCTGGGGTGAGTACTTTTTCCCACCAGAACAGGCCCAAGTTCTAGAGTTGGTAACCATTTCTCTTACACCCAGGATCGCACGGATGCGTAAGGGGAGAGGATACTTCGATGTACCAAATCGTGAGGGTAATTACACAATTGTGCTTTAGCACCAAACATAGTAGACACTTGTTAATTTTAATCCAAATGAAATATTTGCTACACTACCAAACAATCTGTCTCAAAAATTTAACTAGGGTCTTCGACATGCATTTTGCAGGAAGATTCATTAGTAATTTGATATTGGTCTTTGACTATTGATTTGCAAAAACTTCGTTAACTCCTCAAGACACACACTGAAAAATAGAAGATTAGCGAAAATAAAAACATGAAAGGAAACTATAACTTGAAAGTCCAAAACCAAAAAAATTTACCAGTCAGATGCATCATTCTGTTTGTCAAATGCGTCGCGGTATTTTACCAGTCAGTTGCGTCTCATAAAATGACAGATGCATGATTTCTTTTCAGATGCATTGTTTCCATTCACAGATGGGGTCAACAAAGTCAATTGCATCGTTTCGTCAAACTGATGTGTCTCTGAATGTCAATTGCGGTGTTTCATCAAATTGATGCGTCGTTCCGTACAAAACCTACAAAATCAAATAACAGTCTACGGATATGCGAAGATGGTATCTTCACGTCGGGTTCACCAAATGTAACATCTAGAAAATGCAGAGAAACAGATCAGAGAAAACATCAATGCAATCTAAGCTAAGCAACAGAGAACAAAGGAAAGCCAAAATGTAAATAAACTAAAAAATCTCACCCAATATGTACGTAATTCCATGTATCATCTCAATTTCCCTTCTCCATTTTTTTGTTGTAGTATAATTGCCCTCATAATTATTCTTATGCAAGTATAGCCTATGATAGTGATTTAGAAAAACATCGAAGATTCAAGATAGTTGCTCCAAAAAGTCATAAGATTTTGAGAGAGATTGGAATGATGAATGAAAAATCAATTTATAGAAAATTGATCATTTGAATGACAGGTCAGGATCGAAAGATCAACGGATGGTTGAGATCGACAGATTAGACATGCATTCTGATGACTGCCAGTAGTGACATGAGTGATACAAATTAGAAATAGAATTAAATATTAAATAAATGATTTAATCTTCAAGTTTGGTATTCGAAAATAGAAGAATTATCTTTGCATGACAAAGATAAAGATTGATTAAAGCAACTCTTGTTCGAATGCATGCACAAGATTTAATTAATTAAATAGGAATATTTAATTAATATGCATGTACACGCAATTGAGTTAGAACTAGATGATTGAATGATATGATGAAGCCATTACTCGAGAAAGCCACTCAGACATTATATCCTGAGTTAACTGAGCGATTTAAATAGATGTCGAGTCGAGTCAAAGTGAATACTTAGATAACTCACACAATTATCCAAATATAGAGGAATGTGTTAAAATATAATTTATGAATTAAATAATTCATTTAATTGAAGACTTGATATTTGAATAATAATTAAATAAATAAGATTTATTTAATTAAGTAATGACGGGATTAAATGAATAATTAAATAAATAAAGGATTTATTCAATTATAGTTGAAGTATGATAAAGAGTAAATTAAATAAGAATTTATTTAATTTGACAAGAAAGATAAGGTTAATTAGTAACCTAATTAAATAAAAACCATTAGATTTGGTTCATACATATTTGTGCAAACCTATGAGGATAAAAACTCTACAAGGTGATAAGTATTTCATGATGCTCATTGATTATTACACTAGGATGACTTGGACTACATTTCTGAAAGAGGAGTTAGAAGCCTTTGATAAGTTTAAGGTATTCAAGGCATTAGTAGTTAATGAAACCAAAGGACAATCAAGGTTTTGAGATTAGAAAAAAGTGGGAAATTCACTTATAATAAGTATAGAAAATTATGTGAAGAGCATGGGATCCAGAGATATTTTTTTGCTCTTGGAACTCCACAACAAAATAGAGTTTTTGATAGGAAGAACCTAACTATAAAGGAGATGGAAAGAACAATGTTATTTCAATCAAATCTATCGGATATGTGTTGGGGAGAAGCTACTCAAAATAATGTATACATTCTAAACAAATTTTAGATCAGACACAAGATTGATAAGACACCATATGAGCTATGGAGTGGAAGACCGACATCAGTTGGGCACCTCAAAATATTTTGAAGTAAGTACTACATCAAAAGAGATGAAGAAAAATTGGATAAGCTTGATTCCAAATCTTATGAAGGTTATTTTCTTGGTTATTATTTAAGAAGTAAAGCATATAGATGTTATAAAAAATATTGAAGAAGATTGTAGAAAGTGCGAATGTAAGAGTTGATGAAACAATTTATTCTACAAGTTTTTTGAAAGTGGAAGATGGTGAAGCACCAATTCATAGTAGTATTGAAGACTCAAAAGAAGTTGTTATAAAATCTCTAGAAAAGTATGTTTAGAAGCACTAGTGTGAAGACTAGATCATAGGAGACAAAAATAGTGGGGTTTAGACTTATAAGATACTTGAGAAAGCAAGTGAGCAAGTACACTTTGCATTACTGTCAAAGATAGAGCCTAAGTCATATAACTAAGCAAGCAAAGAGAAAGGCTAGATAGAAGCTATGGAAAAAGAACTAAATTAGATTATGAAGAATGAAACTTGGGAACATGTCCCAAGACCTAAAGGCAAGAATGTGATTGGAACCAAGTGGGGTTTTAGAAACAAGTTGAATGAAGAAGGTGAAGTGATCAAGAACAAGGCAATACTTGAGTGTAAAGGGTATGCTCAAGTTGAAGGCATATATTTTGAAGAGACATTTTCTCCGGTAGCAAGACTAGAAGCAATCAGGATATTTTTAGCTCTTTCAACATTCAACAACTTCAATGTATACCAAATGGTTGTGAAGTCAATATTCTTGAATAGATAGCTATAAGTCTACATTGAGAAACAAGAAGGGTTTCAATGTTTTGATAATCCAGATTATGTTTGTAGATTGAAGAAGGATTTTTATAGACCCAAACAAGCTCCCATAGCTTGGTATTCAACATTGGATAGATACATGCAACAACAATGGTTCTAGAGAGGAAACTTGAAAATAGTAATCTATGAAAAATAGAAGGAGATCAACTACTGATTGTTGTGGTCTATGTATATGGCATCATTTTTGGAGGTAGAAGTGAAGACATGTGCAAGGATTTTTATAAGGAAATGCAAAATGAATTTGAAATGTCTATGCTAGGTGAATTATCTTCCCTTGAGCTAAATATTACACAATCAAAAAAAGGCATTTTTTATTTCTCAACACAAGTACATAAAGGAGATGCTAAGTTGAAGATGGAAGATTACAAACCGGTGGGAACACCTATGGTTGCAAGATGTAAGTTGAGTAAAGATGACTAATCTACTCCGACAGACCAAAACTTGTACAAATCCATGATTGGTAGTTTTTTGTATGTGACAACTCATCTAGACTAGATATAATGTAGTTAGTTGGAATGGTTGACATATTTTAGGAAACACCTAAAGAAACTAATGTTAAAGTAGTGAAGAGAATCTATAGGTATTTGAAGGCTACTATGGATTTTGGGCAGGATGCATTGATGAACATAAGAGAACAAATGGTGGAGCATTCTTTCTTCGTTACAGTTTGGTGTCCTAGTTGAGCAAGAAACAAGACCTAGTTTCTTTATCTATAGAAAAAGCAAAATAAATTACTGCAGCATCATGTTCCACTTAGTTATTGTGGATGAGGAATAATTTAAAGGATATGAAGATTGAGGTTGATGAGCCTATCTCTATTCTTTGTGATAATAGCAGTTCCATAAACATCTCAAAGAACCCATAAATGCATTCAAGGACAAAACACATTGCAATCAAGTATCATTTTCTAAGGGAGAAGGTTGCAGAAAAGGAGGTATAGTTGGAGTATGTTGGGACAAAGGATGAAGTATCAGATATATTCACAAAACCACTTCCTAAGGAGACATTTGAGTTTCTCCAATAGAATATAGGATTTGTTTCTCCCTCCTCTTGTATCAAGAGGTAGCACAAGTTGAGGAGGAGCTTGGTCTCCCTGTCGTAAGAACACTTGGTGGTCTTCCAAAATTATTTTTAGAAGCAAAGTATTTTGGACTCAAGGGGAGTTGTACTAAAGGAGTTCTAGGAAATGCTCTTCATTTCTCCATAATTGCATATTTGGTTGTGTGGTTTGAAAACTTATCTAAGGAAAATGTGAAGCATGTATGTTCTTGATTTTAGATCATATTAGTTACTACAAGAGGTTTCAAATTTGATCAAATGAAGAAGGTATTTTTGTAGTCAGGGAGGTTCAGATAAATGCTCCACATTTCTCCACATTTGAAGTTGTTATCCTATTGTTTGAAGGATAAGTTTTTAGAGACTGGTATTAGCAGGGGAGAAAGTGTTGACCCTTGCCATTGATGTCAAAATGGGAGAAATGAACTAAAACACTACACCTTCCAAGGGGGGGAGTCTATCTCACTTATCTTTGTATGTAGCTGGCTAGTGTGGTGGCCCAACATTTTGCTATTTTCCATCAATGACAAAGGGGGAGATTGTTGAACATAGGTTATCATTGATGTCAAAGGTTGTTGTCAAAGGTTGTTAGTAATGCCACTGATGTCTGAAGTTTAGTTTGTTTTATGTTGGTAATTTTAATGTTAGGATGCAAAATCAATAATTATACAAATTATTAGTTGTTGAGGAGTGTGTGTATAACTATTGTATACTTGTAATATCATGCTTGCATCTATTCTCTATGGCAGTAGTGGTCTAGAAGTCTATATTAATATGTTTTAGTTCAATTCTTAGGGTAGAGATATTTCTTTGGCAATACAATTATGGTCAGCATTTCTTTCAAAAATGTAGTTTTCATTTTTGATTTTAGAGGAGATTATGTCTACACTAGTTCTATCATATTCTTGAGTTTTTGGAGGATATGTTCAACATGCAAAAATACTGAAGTGACATAATGTTCTTGTTGTTTTTCTATCAACCCATTGGAGTTCAAGGCATGTGTAATAATAGCTAGTAGCATGTGGAATTCAAATCTTGTATGTGGTGTTAAGATAGGACCTAGATAAGGCTTCTATAGTAGTGCATGGTATCATGTGCTTTTAATGGCAAGAATTTTTTTTTTTGGACAAACCTATCACTTGTTTCATCTATTTGAATTTAGGTCCACCTTATTTTGTCCTAGCTATTTGTGGATCCCTAGCTAACATAGAAGACTGTAATGTAATGTCATGTATATATTTCAAATGTTAATATGCATTATATGTATCAATGTATAACCACATGAATTAGAATTACACCTATGTGAATAAGAGTTGGTCATTGGTGCAAATTGAAGAGAAGGTTGTGAAGATAAAAGGGAGAATTGCATTTTAGTGTGTGTTCTTATATTAGAAGATCATTTGCAGTAAGGAAGAGTGTCAAGTATGACTCTGACACATCTATGTGTTGCATTCAAGATCCACAAGCTTTATTATTGTAATTTGGTAGGCCTGGTGTTCTACCTTTTATATTGTTTTATTTGGGGATTGATGTCTCCAGTAGGCTAATTCCTAGTAGCACAATAGGGGATTGTTTCCTCTAGTAGGTTGGTGCCTTCTTTATGTGTAAAATTCAATTGTACATTTCTACATTGTGAGGGTGGATTTGGATAGTAGATCCAAGCAACTGTTCTCACCATAGTTTTCCCATCATGGGTTTTCCATGTATATTTGGTGGCCTCTTGTGTGCTTTATGCTTTTATATTTCATTTACTTATGTGGAGTTAAGTGTGAAGAATCATATACTCTGATAACTATATCAAAATTTAAGAATTTTTAATTGATTAGATCTACTGATTAACCCCCCCCCCTCTCAGTAGATTTTGTGCCCTTCAAAAGGATGTCAATGTAGCTATTAATTTTGTATGACAGTACTATCTTAGAACATCAATTTATAATGACAATTTCTTAGTAAACTATTCCTAATTGTATATTTGTTCAACATTTATGAATACAAATTGATCAAGTATCATTTTTTTTCATCTTTATAGGTTTATGTAATTGAATGTTTTTTCATGGCTTTTACTCAAGGAGTGGATTAATTTTCTTTGTAAGAAATGTTCAATGTTTTAGGTGTGTGCAAGGATTGTTAAGTAGATTTGATTGCAATTTTTTAAAGAGGTGATAGTGTAAGGCATTGTGACGTAACCTTTAACAAAGTTAGAATGAATATTGTTGTATTAGTTTTCAATTGTATTTCCCTTAACTCCATTACCTAGGTCTAAAGCACCAATATGAGCAAAGGTTTTGGTTTTTCTTTCTATGGTCATAAAATCTAAAAATCAACTTTCCTTACAATTGTAAGTTATTATATAATTTTATTTTAATGTTATCTTGCACAAAATATATAAGAACTCCAAGAATCTAGCCCATTTAGTGTGTTCATTTGCAATTCTTGATGAATAGAGAGAACATAAATATTCAAAGAAATATTTGATAATAACTACATAAAATCCCAAGTAGGTATTGCATATGATTACCCTCCTAGGTCTTTCAGAACCTAAAGTGCAAAGGAGAAAACTATTAAACCTTTCTCCTATTTTTTTCCAACCCCTTAGAAAAATTGAGCATAAGAACTAGCTATTACTTAGATTTTTTAAGAACCGGTTGGAAATTATCCTAAAAACAAACCAACATAAGCCATGTGACAAAAAATGATATGTTTTGAAAGAAATGTGTTAGTTAATTTTAAGTGTCTACATTTGTTATGGCAAGACCAACTTGGATAGGCAACTTGATTATTTCTTCATATTCATGTTGAAAATTATCATATGATTTTACTATGATGCTTTTATGTGCATCTATGACACCATCAGTGTTGGCCCCATAATTGTCATTGCACCAAAATATTGACCTTTCAATACCCAATACAACCATCAGAGTTAACGGATCAATGAGAGGTGGTTAGTCCATGTCATAAATCTCGAGGGGAGCACTAACCATCTGCCAAAAATCTCCCCCTCAGTGTTACCTGAGAGGATTCAAACCCAGAACCTTTGGCTCTGATACCAATTATTGGCCTCATGGTTGTCATTGCACCAAAAGATCAACCTTTCAATTCCTGATACAACCATTAGAGTTAACAGATCCATGGGAGGTGGTTAGTCCATGTCACGAATCCCAACGGGAGCGCTAACCATCTGCCAACAATCAGAATATCCCAACTATTTTACCTATTTCAAGGTGCAAATATTTAATCTTTCCCAACAATATATTAAGAATCTTTTTATTTTATGTTTATGAATGAATACTTGTAAATATAGAGATTGATTATGGTATGTGGTGGATGGAAGGTCCTGTTATTAATTTTTGCTTTCCGCATAAATTAATGAAGTTTAGGGGGAATTATTTGCTGGAGTATTAAAATTTTGATGTCCAGTTATCCAATGAACTTTTGTTTTCAATGTTGATTATCAGAAAGGCATTGCAGTGCAGAACAGAAACAAAAATCATTCAAACAAACTCAGATTGATGATCATAAGCCATTTCATATCATGAACAAATTTATTTATTAAGAGAAATATGTTTTGTGATCCCACACAAGCCTTGGGTAGACTAAGTTGATTCAATTCAACAAGAAATACAAACTACACAACTGAGGAACAAGTAAAGTGGAACATGTAAAAGAATGTTGTCATTGCCTTAAGGGCTGGTGTAGACTTGATTCATCATTCTTCTATTTGGTCTTCAGCACCTTCGATCTTCAACTCCTTAGCTTCTCAAATTCAGCATCTGCAATTAGTAGAACATGGTGTTAAAGCTCAAGTCATGAAATTCAAAAACATGCTAAGTTCAACCGAAATATAATTTGCATCTGTTGTTAAATCAGATCAACTTAGTCAAACTCTAAAAAAATTGCCAGGTCAAATCATCAAAGGAATCATTGAATCCACTATTTTTTACTAACTAGTTTGTGTCATGTGTAGAAATAGGGAACGTAACGTTGCTGATTGTCAGGGTATCAATATGAGTGGGATTAAATGTGGCTCCCACAAGGGTTAAGCTCAACTCATAACATAGAGAAGAATAATGTTATGCTTTGCAAAGTGTTCAAAACATGTTGTGAATGTTTGTAGTGTAGAACAACAAACAAAAATTCATTTTCCAATTAAGGCAAAAATATTCCATCTTGAAAATCATATTAAAAGAAGCATTTGTGAAAGAATTTTAGGAAAAAGTATTACATACAATAGAATGATGAGTGTTTCTTTAGTTTGAAACAACTCAGCCAAGGTGTTGAGAATAGATCATTTGCTGATATAAATGGAAAATCAAATCAGCTTAACAGTCAAAAACTAAGATAATGTATTGCTTTCAGATTCAAAAGGACAGCCTTATCATTTATAGAGTCTTTGTCAAAGAAGTCAAATTATCTTACTTTAGTGAACAAGTAAATCAATATCAAGTGAAAGATAACAGTATTGTTTAAAGGCAGAGACTTGCATGTTACTGTATAGGGAAATTCAAAGTTTGCACAAAGGTACCTTGAAGAATTCTCTTGTGCATTATAGATTTGTGACATTAACTTCTAAGCTTTCTAATTTCTGTAGACTTCCATTACAGAAATCTAGTAATTCTGATATTTTATAAGAGAGTTTGATTGAACTTAGAAACAAACTCCAACGAAGGGCTTGGAAGGTTTATTATATATATAGTGAACAACAACATGGTTTCTATATAATAAGAATCAACAGAAAAAGATCATGATTTTTCAGCATTTCAACGAATACTCTGAAGAAATCAAGAGAACAATGCAGGCTAATAAAAGACTATGAGTAGATATTCATTCTTTTTTCTCAAACAAATGCATCTTTAAAGAAATAGAATCATAACTACACAGAGGTTTAGTATTGTTCCATGGCAGCCTGAGATTTTCATATAAGTTTTCAAAAATGTTAAGAGAAGTTTCCAGAAATTAAGAAAAGTTCAAGTAACTTCATGGCGGCCACAAGAAAAGCATTAACAGAGGCAAAATCTCAAAAGAAAAGCTCATTGTGAGAAACTTTTCAAAAGCCCATAGATTTATTTCTTTAGAAGGCTGAGTTTCCAGTCAAAGTTCGAAATAAAGCCTTTTTTCATGGTGGCCAGAGGAAAAAACCCAATGGAAAAAACAAGTTTAACAAAAGAATAATCAGAATTTACTCATGGCCGCAGCCTGGAAGTTCTTAGAAAGCTTCAGAAAATGGAGGAAATTCATCAAAATCTTCATAATGGAGAATTTACCTTAAGTTTTATGCATTTTATCTTCCAGTTAGCTTTCAAAAGCTTTTAAAGATAGATTAAATTCTCCAGATTTGAAGATAAGTCTATTTGCCTTCGTATTTCTGCCATAAATCTTCCAAAATCTTCAAAAAATGGCTCGAAATATAGTGGAAACCAGCAAAAACGTGGTTGGGGTTTCATCCATGGCGGCTCTCTTCTTCCAACAGCAAAAGAATGAAATGAAATGAATGTTTATCATTCATTTTAGGGTTATAACCCTAAGGGATACGTTGGAGAAGGCAATCTTTTGACTTAAAGTTTTAAGTTAAACTTTATTCTTTCACTATGGCCGTGGCTTTTGTTCCTTAGGTTTTTTTCCTCCAAATCTTTTAATCTCTCATCTATGTCTTATAAAATTTTCTATTATTTTGCATTAAATTTAAAACATTTATTTAAAGTGATATTTATAAATCATTTTTTAAATAAATGTTATTATAAAATGCAAAATTAATGCCTTTGATCTATTTAAAAGTCTTTGTTTTGCATTTAGAGTCAATTGTAAAACATTTATTTAAAGTGATATTTATAAATCATTTTTAAAATAAATGTTATTATAAAATGCAAAATTAGAGTTTTCAAGTGATGAGACAAGTATTGAAATTGTAAATCTTTATTTTAAATGATAATTATAAATCATTTAAATTAAAAGATATCTTCAAAGAAAAATAATGTGCCTTTATTGTAATGTCAAAGACTTGGTCAAAAGAGTTCAATGGAGCATTGAGAGCTTGCTTAAATCATGGAGATGATTGAGAAAGTTATGCCAACATAAGGAGTAAACATGGGGAGTTTGGAGGGAAATCAGGAATTGAACTTCAACTTTGAGTTCAGTTTGACTTGACTTGAGTCAAGGAGTGTTTTGAGGCATATGACAGCTTGTTACATTCAGTTTTGAGCCCGATTTGGAGGGATTTTCTTTTGTATACGACCCACAAAGTTGTTCAAACTTTGAAAACTCTTGCTGGAGTTGGTTGGCAATTGCATGCCTTATTTGGAGGAGAGGATTGACAACACATCAGCTTTTGGAGCCAAAATTCAATTTCAAATTTTGAGACTCTTTCTATAATTCTTTCTCTTCTTTCATTATTAGGGGTTAGTTCTTGATTTGGAGATTGATGTGAGAGCATTATTCACATTTTGTAACTCATTTTCTTGTGAAATTTATAGATTAGTAATGCAGATACTTCTTATTTCTCAATAAAGAAGCTTATTTCCTTCTCTATTTTTCTGTGTTCTTTAGTAATTGCTATGAGTTACATGATTAAATATTGAATCCTTTCATTATTTTATCAATTCCTTCAATGTTGAATGCATAAGATATTATGTCATAGTGCAAGTCTCAGTTTGTGCTTTAAGCCTCATGTTTAGGGATTATGTGAAAACATTGTTGTTTTCCTTACTCTTAGCATAAGTTAAGCCTTACCTTAGAATCATTTATGCAGGCATAAGTTTTTGAGTTGTGATCACATAGCTTTATTGAGTTTTTTGTAAGTTTATCAAAGTTGCAAGTCATTTTTGACAATTGGTGAATCACCTTACTTCTTTTTCTATTTTATGTTTACTTTATCCTTCTATCCTTTACCTCTGTTAGAAAAGTCAGTTTTACAAGAAAATCCAAAGGGAACCAGCCCAAAACCTGGAGGTCTATTTTCATCATAGGATACCCACAACCTGAGAATAGTCCCATGTGCACAGGATTTAATAAGTTATTCAACTTAACTTTGGGTGCAAATCCTTGTGTTAACAGGTCCTTTTTAGTGAATATGAGATTATTACAATAAAAAGTGAATCCTTATGAAGAGGAGAAAAGTAAACCCTCTATGAGGATTTTATTAGATTGTGGCAAGTGTCATTATCTTATGCAATGGGACAAGACCTATAATTAACACAATCTAATAATATAAAATCACTCCTAAGTTTAGCTTGTGTAATAAAGTAAAATGGGCCTAATAATTAATTCATGACTAATTAATCATTAGGCTATTTTCCTAATTATTCAAATATACCTAAATCCTAATAAGTGTTTCATTGATGTCACATCTAGGAAACTCTGAGGATTCATTGTCTCTAAATGAGGGATATAATTTGGCCTAGCAAATTCATCACTATCTTCGATATGCCACCTCTACAAACCCTCAAAAATTTGTACAATCCTAAGGGAAAAATTTAATCTATAAGAAGGTTCATTGCACAACTTCCAATAAGTGTCAACAATTTCTTATCTCATAAATAAAAATAATAATAATGCCTTTCATTGGGATGAATATTTTTATTGGGAATTCAATAAAATAGAAGAGTATCTTTCATCACCCTTAGTCATTATTCCACCAATTATAGTAAAACTATTATTTTTTTATCTCTACAATATTACTCACCTTAGGGGAACTCTTAGCACAACATGATTCAAAGGTTCATGAAAGCTAAATATATTATATCAATTAGGGAATTAGTGTGTTATGAGATTAATTATACACCCATATAATGTACATTTTTAGTTATAATTTTTAGCTCTAAGAAATAATGACACTATTTGCTAGGTCATAATATCTAGCTCATTTCTCAAACTAACCCACTCAAATTTATTCTTTCAAAAACATCTCTAATAGGTTATATAGAAAAATAAGTCATGTTTCTTAGTGATTTTTATATATAATATGTTTATAGAAAACACAACAAAGGATAGGTCATGGTAGATCAACTTTAAAATTCACCTCTTACAAATAACTTGTTGGACTAATCGCTAGCATCTCCCTTCGAATTCGACACATGGACTAACAACCTCCCACAAATATGTTTATCTCTATTGTTTGTATTGGGAATTAATAGGTTGATCTTTTGGTGCATGGAAAACATGTTCCAACATAGTTCCATCATCTCATTGTGAAATTTCTTGATGAGTCTATTTTCACTTTGGATGATGCAACATATTTTAAATTATATCTTAATGGTTCCTATACCAAGAAAGGATCATGCACAAGAATATTTTGGTCCATCCTCAAGGTGATTTCATTCCTAAAAATATTATATTGGCTTTTCCATGTGAACAAACAACATCAAATATTATGAGGCCTGGTATCAAAATAGTATTTCATGGGAATATCAAACATCTATTGGTTTATGGGGATTCATAGCTATTCATAAGCCAAGTCAATAATGAATATTATATAAAATATGAGAAGATAATCCCTTATAAAAATATGGTTGACAATTTCAAGGAATACTTCACCTCCATCCAATTTGAGAAAGTTCCTATACTTGACAAAAAAGTAGTAGATGCCATGGCCACCAACACTTCTCAATATTACATAGGATAGTCCTTGTTGTGAATTCCTTATTAAAATAAATTCCATCCCCATGTATGACATCGCTAATTTTGAACTTGTTTACAAAATTATGGTCCCAATATAATCCTTGTTATCATGATATATCTATACTTACCTCCATGATAACATCATTCTACTAGACTTATAGTACACTCAACAAAAAACAAATTATCCAATGATATTCCCACTTCGCCATCCTCATTTACAAACTCTACTTAAGGATATTTGATGGTTCTTTACTTAGGTGCCTTAACTTGGAAGTGGGTTCTCTTATAATTAAATATGTTCACAATGATATACGTTATCCATACTAGAGGTATGGTGCTAGCCAAAATAAGCTTGAGAATAATATTATATTCCCCCCTATGGAATAGGATGCCTATAAATATGTAAATAAATGTTTAGCCTCTCAACAACATGGAGATCTAATTCATGCACCATCACAAATATTGCAGAACATAACTACTCCTTGGCCCTTTTATGTAGTGGGGTATCTATCTTGTTGTTAAGATTCACCTATATTCCTCTTGTGAACCAATATCCCATACTTGCAAGAACACAACAAATGAACACATTAATAAGATCAAATGCAAGTTAGAATAGAGATTCCTCAAGAAATCCATTTGAATGCAAAAGAAAAAGGAATGAAATGAAGAACACAACTAACTTAAAGCTAAGATATCAAATCCTATTCTAAAACAAAGAAAACTCTTAATCTCTTGAGGGAGTTGGTGCCAATTTGATCTGAAAATTATCCCTTTCCCAACTCCAATGATGTGATGAAGATGATTGATTATGAAGAGTGGTCCACTTGATGAAGACATCCAATGTGCTCCAAGATAAAAATCTGCATAACCTAGCTAACATTGGATGAAATTGGATGAAAGTTGCTATGAATTTGAGTATAGTAAGTTTACTCAAGTTGTGGATGATGAAATGAGGAGATTAGCCTCTTATTTATAGAATGTCAAGTTGGAAGAATTCCCAAAAGAGAGCAATGTGGGACTAAGAATCAACAAATGGCAAGGTGCCACTTGTCAACATGTGAGTGGATGGAGGATTTGCAAGTTTTGAAGAATGTGTCAATAAATGCATATATTTGAAATTTGAAATTGTTGAAATTACATGTAAGAGGGAAAGAAGGTGCATTAAATGCCACTTGGCTCAAAGAAAAAGGACCTTTTAGGTGGAGTAAATGCCTTGTTGGAAGGATAAATTCCACTTGGATTTTGAATTCAAATTTGAGGAATATTCCTTTATTATGCCTTTTGAGAGAAAATAGAGATTTAATAAATGAATTAAATCTATTTTCTTGTGCAAGTTGCAAAAGCTAGAGGATGGGACATGAGAAGAGATTAAACTAATCAAGGTTAATTAATTTAATGAGAGATCAAAATGATGTGACATATTGATTTAAAATTATGGATTGATTTAAATCAAATATGAGAAGAATATGATTTCAAGATTTTTTTTTATTCAAGGGGTAAACCCTTTTGAACCGAAGCTATGAACCAGAATACAACCACACAAGAATACCACCCCAATAGGGTTTGAACCTTGGTGGCAAGAAAAACAATGCCACCTTTAAACCATCACACCATGCCAATCTCACCAATATGATTTAAAGATGAATTAAATAAAGATTTTTATTTTATTTAACCAAGGAGATGAAGTTAGATTTAAACTAAATAAGGTTTTAATTTATTTAATTTAATGGATAGAATTTATAGATTTAATCAAATAAAATTTATTATTTAATTAAATAGGGATAATTAGATCAGACTGATTGATTTAATTAGCAAGAAACGATGACTTAATTAGATAAATGATTTATTTAATTAAGAGAGGAACATTGATAAATTTAATAAAATAAAGGTATTCAATTAAATGGTTAGATAGAGGAATGATTTAGGATGAAACGGTGTTAGTGGTCAGGATCAGATGCACAATGTCAATCAATACATTTTCTGTGTCTACATTTTGCCCCTCTTTGAAGCAGTGCACTCATTGCATTGGTTCAAAGAATAAACGGTCACGATCAAAAGCCAATTTTTTTCTAATGATTTTTTTAAAAATTTCCTCAATGCTGCCTCGGCAAAGGAAATTATGGTAATATACTGCCCCCTCAAGAGATCGGACGAAAATTCTAATTTTTGGGTGATCTCGTGAAAAAAAGAGGACAAGGTGCTCGACAAGTCCATAAAGGCTCCAGGAGGTCAAAAATGAGGCAAAATGCCAAAAAATGGTGCAAATGGCCTTCAAACAAACAAAAACAAGATCGGGGGTCCAAAACCTTAGCAAGATGGCCGAACAGGGTCAAAAAACCCTAAATTTTAGGCTTAAATAGGCCTCAAGGGGCCACTTCCAATTCATTTTCACACATAGCCTTCAGAGATTTCATGATTTGAGCTTTGATACTCTGATGAGATGGCACAACGACAACTCTTGTTGCATATCTTCGACCGAGTATGGACGTACCAGTGACCTCCCGACATTGGGGCACCGGTATGTGATCCTTACTTGAGCTTCATTTTTCATTTTACGCATTCATTTATTGCATTTAGAACTAGGTCTCTTTCAGTGGTGCTATATAGTGCTGCTAAAATTTCAAACTGGACCGCTCGGTCTTTTAAACTAGACCACCATCACAAGATGGACCGCCGCAGTGGAGTTTGGAGTTTAGGAACAGACTTCAAACTCCGACGCCTTCGTGAGATGGAGCGCTGGATTTCAAACTCTGATGCCGCGGAAAAATTTACAATTAGGATTTGGAATGCTTAAGAAAAGTGCACCGCCGCGATGCAGTTTGGGATTTGAAGATGCCAGCATCGTTATTTGCAAATTTCAACTGTGACACCTTCACAATTTGCAATGCTGGGCTAGTTTCTTGAATGCTCAAGATTAATTTTTCTGATGATTTAAACACGGTGACCTTTCCTGATGCAGGAGGTGACGAGGGAGCTCTATTCTCATGAGAACAAATCATGAGAGATATTCAGTTATTTGTGAGATCTTACTGACAAGGAGCAGGACCGACTTCGAGAGATGGGGCTATGGTACATTTCCTACGCAACACCTGTGCAGACCCATCTTGGCATGATGTTTGCACTTTTTGAGAGATGGCATAGTGAGACGTTGTCCTTTCATCTTTCCACTAGCGAGGCCACCGTTACCTTTGAGGACGTGTGGTGCATCCTTAGATTGTCAATACATGGTCGGTGAGTTATTCATGATAAAGATGTCAGACCGGATGCTTGCCATGTAGTTCTGGCCATAGATGAGGTCATGTTTTTCGAGGGCCAGATAGAGCTGGAGCACCACCGATTTCTTACATCACCATTTCGTCTAGTGATTTTTGCCATTATTTCAGGTCTTGTCACTTCGGATTGACGAGGCCAATACTTTAGTCCTGGTTGGGGGCTTTGCTAGGAGCGGATGGCTCGTGATAGGCTAGTTCGTTTTGCATGGGGTCTTGTTCTTCTTGCCTCCCTTTACAGGGATCTTCATGAGTATGCATATTTGGATGGCAGGGCACTTGGTGCAAGTGTCACGCTCCTTCATGTGTGGGCATGGGAGCATATCTCTATTATTCGGTCATGGGTTCTTCTAGTGCCAGTCAGGCTCGATGATCCAGTGGTTTGGAATTATAGGGGCGGTGTGTCCTTCACACACACAGGCGAGCACGAGATCCCTCACTGGAGGAGGGTCGTTGATGAGATGACAGTATTTACATGGCACCCATACCTTGGTCAGCTCAGATGGGCCGATGATGTACAACAATTGTTCTTTGCCCACCAGGATCGGCTCATGCAAGGGAAGGAGCACACTATGATCGAGAGGTATCTGTCAGGATGAGTTTAGCATCAGTTTGGGGAGGTACAGGACAGGCCAGATGATGACTATGTGGCCATTTTTTCTCTTACAATATTGTAGGGTGCTTAGGGCCGATATTTTCCTGCCTCTGAGGCAGTGGACAATTTTAGGCAGTTGGTGGCCCAGCCATGGGCATATGATCAGGGGTTCATAGATCTAGGAGTGACTCAAGCGTACAGAGATTGGTTTTGACCGCCTCTATGTTTGACAGTTCCAGGTGCACCCTCCATTCGATGGAGAGCCAAGGGGAGAGGGGCAGGTCGAGGATGAGGAGGTGGCGGTCCTCCAGCAGGACATCCAGCACATGACCAGCTAGCACAGGTCTAGCCAGCACGGGTCCAGCCAGCACAGGTCCAACCGACATAGGTTCAGATGGATCAGCCTCATGCTGATGTACACATGCAGGACTGAGATCAAGGGCCAGAGGGTGGACATGACAAGCCCCAGGATCGGGTTGCCACACCACCACTAGCCGAGGGTGAGGACTAGCCTCACGTGTAGCCTTCACCAGGATAGCCAGCGGGTCAGCCATATATGAGGGACAAGTTGATACTATAGCTACAGGCCTAGGTCCAGGCCTTGACAATAGAGAGGGACCAGGCCCGTGCAGAGAGAGATCAGGCAGTTTTATAGAGGCAGGTTGCAGAGTTACAGGTAGCTATAGAGATGGGCCACAAACAACAACTAGAGAGTATGGTGGCTTCCTCCTCTCACAGCATAGTGCCCCTTTTCTCATACAGGGAGGTCATCCAGGAGGCAAATTACTATCGGTTGCTTTACCATTAGGTCATACCTAGACCAGCTCGGGCCCCATATTACTCATAGCGGACCAGCCACAGACCGATAGAGGGTCACGGTGATAAAGGCGAAGGCAACAGACATGAGCGTTAGACCTCATTTTTTTGATCGAGATATTATTCTTTTGTGCCATATGGGCTCATTTTTGACAGCCCGTTGGGCCTTTTTGTACTCATTGACATACACACATGTATAGTGATCCGATTATTATTTTGTACTATGACAATTACTTGATGATATATATGAGATGATGATGTTGATGTGATGTGTTGTGTACCATTTATTTATTATGCATTTATGGATGGTTCTATTTCTATATGTAATGCAATAATGTTATGGTATTGTGTGATGGATATATATGGATGCATTTCTTTCTGATGGTGCATGTGTTATGTGATGGTTATACGAATAACAGATCTATATTATGCCTCATGTGATGTGCATTTGTGATGATTATGGATACATAATGGATATGCGATATGGATGGATTTTATGTATGTTGATGCAAATGTGATGATTTATGAAATGAATTATTTTTTTGATATCTTTTTATGTTTTGATGGTGATGATGTTGTGAATGCAGTGAGCGTGATATGCGGCTATGTAATGGTGAATGTATGTGATTTGCCACGTATGATATGTATTTATGACAATTTTTATATAATGATGTGATGTGATGTTTATACATGAAATGATATGTTATGCCAAATTGTATGGAGATGATGATTTATGGTGTATATGCAAAATGATATGAGTAATGACCTTATGATGTATATGTGATAGCATAATGAATGCTTTCATGAGGTGTTCTATTATGATATGGATGGATGATGGTGATATGCATGTTTATGATGATGTATGCTTTATGCAAATGGATGCAAATTCCTGACCTATTTATGTGATGCGATGGTGGTTATATGATTATGCCATGGATGATGTGATGGATTATTTATGTTTTGTGTAATTACGTAAGAGATGGTTATATGCAAATGTGTATGTGATGTTATGATTATGAGATGCTTAGAATAAAAAATCTATATTATATGCATATGAGATGATCAATTTTTCTATATGATATGCATTGTGCTGACGATTTGTGGATGCAGGATGAATGCACTCTTAGTGATAAATGATTAACTATCATAGTACCTTGTTAGTGTGAGAGGTGAGAAGGGATGAAAGAAAGAAGATATTTCAACAAGAAAAAAGATGATGATGATGATGAATATCTATCGTGGAGTTGGGATTTTCAAAGGGCCAATTATCTTATGTTTGATAACACACATAAATACGATGCATCAAGGTATTAAGAACTAGGATGACATTGTATTTAGTGTGATGGACTTTGACTCGACAATCAGATAGGAGTATCCTTGTTCACACCTGACATACAGAAACCTTATTAGGATTCACTTTAGGTATTTCACACATATCATACAAAAACATAGGAAGGTAAGCCTTCCTATGTGGTCAACAAGATATCTAGAACACCCTTCGTACATACCTAAATAAAGCAAGCATGCGCCAAGTTATTTTACAAGAAAGTCCAACAAGCGTAACAGATAAAAAGATAATTATAATTGCCCCATTCCTATCTCTCTAAATCCATTCATTGGGGATATCATTGAGAGGTCCTTAGAATGAGCATAATAAGATAAATCAAAAGATAAAGATATAGTAAACAAACAAGCTGATGTTCTTCAATACAACTAGCCAAGACTTAAACTATGGTGATGTATGATGTTGATGTCCATTGTAGGAAGGATGCATCCTAGGACATGATGATATCATATGATTTGATATGTGACTGATTGGATGATAGGCTATTGACACAAAGAGTTGACCAACTTGCTTAAGTACTATCTTAGACTTTTGAGATTTTGACATTTTGAGTTTTCACTTTTTAACTTGCTAGACTTGTTTCCAACTGTTTTACCAAAGGTTGAGGATGACGATCATTTATTATGAGTGATGTTTATTGTGGGCGAAAGAAAAATGGGATGGATGGATTTTTTCAAATATTTGGATGTTTTTGGAGTTTTGAAATGTTTTGAGGTTGTTCTTGGTATTTTTGAGATTTTATAAATGTTTTGATTTTTGGATTTTCCAATGTTTTGGGGTTTTCTAAGATTTTGACCAAGAGACTAACCTAAGGACCTATCCTAGGGGCAACAGGGGCTGATCAATAGATTAGCCTTGCCTACGCTATACACGCAGAGACCATGTAGTCTAACTAACGAGTTGACCGATTTACATATGAAGATATACATGATGAAATGTCAGTTTATTATAAAAGACTCCTAAAGGACTGACCTAAGTGTCTCGGGGGATGATCAAAGATCAACCTTGCCTATGTTCAAGGCTCAGAGACCCGTAGTTTGACAAGACGACTATGTTTTGACTTTTGGACCAACTTTTTGACCTGTTTTTGGATTTTTATATGTTTTGAATGTTTTGGGATTTTTCTTGGTTTTTTCATGTTTTTGGATTTTCTAATTTTTTGATGTTTTTTTATTTTCTAATTTTAGGACTTCAAGAATATAAATGAATCTGATCTGATGAGAACATGTCCCCAGTGTGATGAAATAGACTAATCTGATAAAGGCAAGATAAATTGACCTTGAGAATGGGTCGAGTAGTACTAGGAGGGATCATGATATGAACACATGACCAAGCTATGGTGCGGATGTGGGTGGATGGGTGATGGATAGAGGTCTGAATGCGATGGATGTGTAATTGATGGATGATGTAGAACAAGCCGTGAAGATCCTGGTGGATGGAAAGTGCGTATTTACACAAGGTGCCTGTTTGCTAGGTTTTCGCCAAGGTACTTTCCCAAAGTGCCACCAACTTGGTTTTCACTAAAGGATGATTTTTTCTTTACTATTTTTTATCCTTTTCCTAATTTTTTTGGATTTTTTGCTTTTTTTTATTTATTTTTTTGTCACCAAGACACCTATTTTCCATGTTTTTGCCAAGGTAACCATTTTTTCAAGACATTTTCTTATTTTTTTGGTTTTTTTGGTTCTATACCTTGAAAGATTAGGCATAAACTTTTTGAGATGGAAGCTATTCATGGGCTCCTGCAGAGTTTCCCCTTCGGGTGTTGATAGCTGATATGCCCCTAACTTATAGCTTGTTGTGATAACAAATGGTCCCAACCAATTGGGTTCAAATTTTCCTTTGTTGTTTGGATTTAGAACGCTCTTTTGATTCTCCTTTAGTACCAATTCTCCAACTTTGAAAGTCCTACTTCTGATTTTCTTGTTATAGCTCCTCTTAAGTCTATTTTTATAGACTTGCAAATAA
Source organism: Sequoia sempervirens (assembly GCA_007258455.2). Classification (NCBI taxonomy): domain Eukaryota; kingdom Viridiplantae; phylum Streptophyta; class Pinopsida; order Cupressales; family Cupressaceae; genus Sequoia; species Sequoia sempervirens. Next base: position 4,928,560 of record VDFB02000010.1, on the reverse strand, counting down.
TTTAAAGCATATATATGCCACTCATCCAGTAGCTCCAACTCATTTAGACTTGATACTCAGCACTCTTCATCTATGATGAGGTTTTGCAGTGATATTCTGAGTGAAGGGAGCTCGATCTCAATGGGAAGTATGGCTTTTGATCCATAGACTAGGGAGAATGGGGTGGTGCTAGTAGGTGTGTGGATGCTAGTTCAATAGGCCCAGAGGGTAGGATTGAGCTATAGATGCTAGTCACGACCTGCGTCATTGACTGTTTTATTGAGGATCTTTAAAATGGTTTTATTTGTGGCTTTTGCTTGGCAATTGCCTTGGGGATAATATGGGGTGGAGAAGCGAAGTTGGATTTTGAATTTTTTGCAAAGGCTGCAAAAATCCTGATTCTTGAATGGTCTCCCATTATCTGAGATAATGGCTTGTGGGACACTGTATTGACATATGAGATAGTTTAGGATGAACTTTGATATCTACTTCCCCATTATGTAGGTCATTGGTATGGCTTCGACCCACTTGGTAAAGTACTCAGTGGTAGTTATGATGAACTTATGGCCATTAGATGAAGTGGGAGTGATTTTTCTGATGAGATCAAGCCCCCACTGTGAGAAGGGCCATGGTGTAACAATAGGATGGAGCTCTTGAGCTGGAACATGGATGAGGTCCCCATGCTGTTGACATTGTTGACACCTTTTGACGTAGTCATGTGCCTCTCTTTCCATTATGGGACAATAATACCCCTTCCTCAGCAGTTTCTTGGCCAAGGTCATTCCACTCAAGTGTCAACCAAAAATCCCACTATGCACCTCAGTTAAAGAATTCAAGGCTTCGTCAGTATTAAGGCAGCATAATAAGGTTCCCTCTATGCTTCTACAGTATAAGGTATTTCCTAGGATGACAAACCTAGAGGTTTTTTTAATAAAAGTTCTTTTTAAGCTTGAGGGTAAGTCAGCAGGTAAGACACCCATTCGTAGGTAAGTATAAATTTCATGGTACCAGGGATCTCCAGGACCAACGATTTTGTACAAAATTTTTGACTCTAGTACCTCGAATGCAGGCATGAAAAGCTGCTCTACCAAGAATTCATGTTTTAGGATGTTGCGGGGGATGTCTAGTAAGGATCCAATTGTTGCCATGGCATTTGCAGCTCTGTTGTTTGCTCTAGGAATTTTATCGAATCTGATATCGATGAAGTATTCTTTGAGAGTCTCCACCAGTTTCTTGTATGGAGTGAGCTTATCATCCTTAGTCTCGTATTCACCATTCACTTGATTCATTATCAATTGGGAGTCTCTGTATACTCTGAGGGCCATGATGTGCCAATGTATTTCTATTCTGAGACCTATGGTTAAAGCCTCATATTCTGCAATATTGTTGGTGCAAGGAAATGCGAATTTATAGGATCTAGGTATGGATTCCCCCTATGGGGTGATAAAAAAGACACCAAATCCTGATCCATGTTGCATGTAAGAGCCATCAAAGTAGAGTTTCCAGTGGTCGGCTATGTTGAGATTGAAGATGGATTCGTTTAGAAACTCTGAGATGAGTGGATTCTCTGAATAGATTGGTGCTTCCGCAAGCTGATCTGTTATGACTTGGCCTTTAATTTCTTTTCATTCCACATATTCAATGTCATACTTTGATAATATGATAACCCATTTGGCCATTCTTCCAGTGAACATTTCCTTTGACAATAAGTACTTGAGGGGTTAAATCTTGGCGATGAGTTTTATTTTGTGTGCCAGCATGTAATGTCTAAATTTTTGTGAAGAAAACACTACTGCTAGACATGCTTTTTCAATGAATGAGTAGTTTAACTCATGCCCAACCATTGTTCTGCTGATATAATAGATGGCCCTTTCTGTCCCATTTTCGTCGTGTTGAGATAGAAGAGCACCGAGGGCTGCTACTGTTGCTAACACATAGAGAATTAATGGCTTTCTTGGGATTGGTGGCATGAGGACTGGTGGTGTAAGAAGATATTCTTTGATCTTATTGAAGGCTTCTTCACAATTGTGAAGTAGGTGAGAGTATGGATTGTGTTTATTTGCCAGCTGTGCTATGAATCTTCAAATGGATTGAAGCCTGCCTTGGAGACCTCTCAATTGTTTCAATGTTTTCGATGTCTCCATCTCAAGGATTGATTTTACCATGGTAGGGTCTACCTCAATACCTCTTATTGACACTATGTATCCTATCAACTTTCCTGGTTGTATGCCAAAGACACACTTTTTTGGATTTAATCGAACCTTGTATTCCTCTAGCCTATCAAAAATGGCACTTAAGGTTGCTATGTGATCCTTCCTCTTTCTGGATTTGGCTAGTATTTCATCAAAATAATCTTCGACAATTTTATGGATCATGGCATGGAAGATTAACGTCATGTCTCTTTGGTATGTTGCTCCTGTGTTCTTCAAGCCGAATGGCATCATATTCCAGTAGTAAGTCCCCCATGGACAAGTGAAGGTCGCTTTGTGTTGGTCTTCTTTAGCAATCATTATCTAGTTGTATCCCTAGAAACCATCCATCAAGGAAAGCATTTCATGTCCTGCCGTCATGTCTATGATCATGTCAATGTTGGGCAACGAGAAATCATCTTTTGGACATGCTTTGTTCAAGTCCCTGAAATTTGTGCAGATTTTGATGCCCCCATCGGGTTTTGAGACAGGAACTAGGTTTGACACCCATTCTGGATAGTCTATTGGTTGAATGAATCTTGCGTCCAATAGCTTCTTTAGTTCCATTTTGACTAGTAAGGTGATCTGAGGGAGCATTTTCCTAAGTTTTTGTCAGACAGGCTTTGCCTCAGGGTACACGGCTAGATGATGAACTACAATTTCTGGATCGAGCCCTGGCATGTCAGCGTATCTCCATGCAAAATTAACTTGTCTTTCTCTTAAGAAGGATGCTAGGAGCTCTTTTTCCTCTGATAGTAATGAGTTTGCATAGAATGTGATGTGTGGGGTCTCCTTTGTTCCTAGATTAATTGGATTGCATTTTTCTGCTAGGACTGCTGATTTTTCCTGATGAAGAGCTCTGAAAGGAAGATTGAATCCCCCATCCTCAGGCGCCTCAGAGAGGTTTTCACCATTGGATGTGTCCTTTCTTTTTACTTTTTTTGGGTCGAAGAGTGCCACATTGTGGTTTTCACTCAAGGACTTAGATATTATTCTTAATTTCTCACTTTTCCGACTGAGGGATTCAATTGCTTCCCCATAATAGGCCTATGTATCTAGCTCAATGATGAATCCTAATTTGTGATCCCCACACGAAATATTATCCCGCAATCCCATGAATTATGAGAGTGCCTCATCGTTTTTGAATGTGTCTAGAATTGGCGGTCCTCGTTGGTCATAATTGATGAGTTGTGGGTAGACTAGACAGATTTCATGGTTTTTCGTTTTTAGACTCATAAGATAGGGTACTAATCATGAGAAGGATGGTATCCTCAAAGAGCCTGGGTACGTTGGTTATGGGATCCTCATCATCACTGCTACTACAAACATCAGTTATGTCAAAAGTGAAATTATCTAAGACGCGGCCAGTGGATACAGGTAAGCGAAGTTCAGCTGGTGTTGGTTCATGGGGAGTCTTGACTTCTTTAACTGGGGGACCTCATCCACATATGGTTATACTTAGAGGGGTACATCTAACGCCAAGATTTCTCATTCGCGTCTCAGGAATGAGAGGTATTATAAGCCCATTTTTATTTTGCCCTAGTTTTTGGTCTTTGCCATAGCCCATTGCGAGCATCATTTGCAAACCTTTGCTTCTGTCATCCATTGGTAGATTAGTTTTTGGTCTATCATCTTGATATAGGAGATGAGATGGGTCCTCCTCTATGACTTCTCGGTTGAGATCTCCCCAACTTCTGAAGTTGGGATATTCAGGGGATGTTTGGGAAGTGGAGGCTTGATTTGATTGTAGACTTCCTCATGATCTAGGAGATTGTGGTAACTCTCCTACTACAAAGGAATTTTTGGGAATCATATAGTTTTTGCAACCGTTGTCTTGGATGATGACTTTGATATCAGAGATGGTGGGGATGGTAGGACTGGCAGGTGTCTCTGTCGTAGAAGTGGAAGCGAGAGTGGTTGGATCAATGTATGGTGTTGATGGGCCTTCATCATTTTTAGGTACTTGAGGTATTTTGTAGTATTTTGCCTCAAGTTTCTTGTAGTAGGAGAATGGTTTAGGATCTCCATCGATGGTGACCTCTTGTCCTTCATATGTGAATTTGACACACTGATGGAAGTGTTAGCTCTCAAAAATGTAGGATTGAACCATGAAAGGTTGCCAAGCTTTCACAACGTTTTAGGGTAACTGAACAAGGTTTGAAATAATTAAACCTTCTACTCTCCAGGTGTTGCTAGACCTAGGCAGGTGTACCTATAACAAATGAAGCAGACTTGACTATTGATCTTCTATTCATGCCATGATTTGTCCACGATGGCAGATTGGAATGGACAAAATAAAACAAATTTGGTATATATTGTATACTAGTATTCAAAACTAGACCCTAATATGCTCAGTTAACAGATGTAAAAAAGTATGAATGAAACTGAATGATGGAAACGGTGAGACCAGTGCCTTATATAGTATATGGAGTCAAATGAAATCTTAAACAACTGACTTCTTTTTGGAGGTCATTCAAATTGTTTGGCATATTTTGTTTATAACTAGTATAAACATGCAAGATTGTGATTATTAAGTTCTTCTTACTGATCTAAACGAAATTCCCTGATTACTGTGATTAATTAAAAGGGTTTAATCCTTCCTTGAAAGAACCTATCAACCTATCACATAGATACGGAAAATACGTTTTGATAAACTAGACATAAACATGTTATGTTAATTTAGATAACCAAGAAACATAAATCTTAGAGACAGCTTAGATAATTCTTTCAATAGGCACAACACAACAATTGACACCAGAATACGCCAGCAAATCAGATGATTTTCATTGATATCTCCATGGCTTCAAAACATACATCAAATTCTCAGCCCTATGAAACATGGTGTTCCACTGTATTTTCTATTCTCTATCCTATTCTACCTATCGCCCGTATATTGTTTTCAAAATGAACATTTATACACTAAGAATATGAAAGGACACAACCTTTCGGAAATAGGAAATATTAATTACAAAACAAAAGATAGAGAATAATTAGGCTCTATTTAGCCATAAGTGATTCTTAGCGAGGTGGTCCAAATAATCCTGGTGCTCATATGTGTCTGCATCTCCAACAGCATTCTCGATCGTGATCTCCATCTTGACCATTTCCTCATTTTGCTCGCTCACTTCTTCCAATGTTGTATCCTATGTAGAAGTTGTCTTCATGATCTCATTCAGCATTGACTCACATTCATTTTTCCACCTAGTGGCTTCTTTCAAATCCCCATTGTCATCATAAAATGTGATCATAGTCTTCTTAGCAGCTTCTAACAACCCCTGTTCATCCCCCTGCAATTCATCATAGAAGTTTCGATGGCGATTGATTATACGATTTGCAGCTTCAAGTGTAGAACTGCTAGCCTCATCACTTTGAGCCAACTCATGAAACTTCTCCATGATTCATCCATCCATCCTTGTGTGCTCCTTCAATGCAGCAAGAGTATGAGAATATTTTCCCCACAATTTATTCAACCAAGATTTCAAATGATCCTACCTCTTCTTTACAATTGTAGCAATTGCATCATGCTTTCCCTGAGAATAAGCACTTGATCCTACCCAGTGATCTTTTTCCTGAGATCTTTCTTCATGAGTGATCATTTTGGTTGTCCCCATTGAAACACCAACCAAGTCTTTGAGTCTATCATTTTCTCTCAGCAAATTTTCATTATTTTCTTTGTACATTTCTCTTTCTTTTAACAATAGCTGAATTTGTGCTTTATTCAACTTTGCAATATTTACCCCAATATCTGCAATAGCTATAGGATCAGCTTCTCCAGCTTTTAGAGTCATGACATGGCCAAATTCCTTCTCTATATCAATTACCATTGATTTCCTGTGGGGTGGGTACAAAGCCCATATCATCAATAATCCCTCATCAGTATTATACTTGGATCCTGCATATACTTTTGTCACCTTTTCCTTGTCAAGCTTGTGAGTAGCATTACTGCCCTTCAAGAAACTATCAAAAACCAATTTAGAGTTAAAATCAAGGCCAGGAAAGATCATGACACCAGCACTCTCCAACATTTTCCTCCCCACTTCAGGATTCATATTTGTTATTTCATCATCCACACATCTTCTCAATTGAGCCAACAATTGTTCCTCATTTCCAGAAGTAACATCATCAACATTCTCTCTTATCTCCTTCCCCTTCTGCTTGTACAAGAATGCCTTAAACTCTGGGGAATGTATAAACTCATCATCATAGACAAATGATCTGTATTTCATGTGCCTAGCATCAACATCACCACTTTCAATACTCTGTTCTCTAACAGGGAAAACATACTGTTGAGTCCTCATCCTGGATACCTTTTCTGTTTTACCCTGTGGCACATTAGCTCTTGGTGTTTCCTCATCTTCAGAAGACAATAGCTCAATATCCTATAGCCCCTAGTTATATCTTTCAACTACCATTTTTGCTTCATCTTCATCCAGAGTTCTGATCATATCATCAAAAGGATAGGGTACATGTTGTTACCCTCGAAATTTAATCCTTTCCTTGGCTAAATTGATATATCCCTCAGGGTCAAAGTTTTTCCTGGTTGGTCCTCTTTTCATATTATAATGCAACAATCTATCAAGGATTGAATTATATCCCTCTTTAGCCAACACAGTGAAATCACCAAAACATAAAGTACTAGGCATAAAAGCTTGCTTCCTAAAAGAATTAAAATGCATCACACTACACTAATCCATCTGTCTGACAATTTCCAAATATGCAACCCTGTTTGGAACTGTCCTTGGCAGAATGAGAGGAGCATTTTCAAATCCATACACTCTGATTACTATAGCTCCCTCCAAACAATACCAGTCTCCCCAGTTATGGTCAATTGGCCCATTGAAATCTTTCGGCCGAAGGAATCTTTTGATCTCATCAGTCAATGAATAATTACAAGGATAATGATACAATTTATACAATGTCTTTACAAAATTCTCTTCAAAATGAATCAAACTAGAACCAGTAAACCTGCTATCCCAAATAGCAGTCCACAACTGAACAGGCAATGCTTCGCCCTCCTTACCAATTTGAGAAACTCTCATTTCTAGAGGCCATACCCCTAACTCCTGTCTGAAATATAGCACTAAATGCATCAATAATGAATAATTTATAAGATGAAAAATAGAAGCTCCACCCTTTATAGCCATCAATCCTGAATCAAGATCCTTAAAAATATATGAAGCATAATCAAATGGCCTGGAGTTATGATATTGGATATATGCTGTGATAACCATTGGCACCATTGACATGAATTCTGGGGCATCCATTCCCAACACCTGACAGACTGAAAAATATGTGTACTTCATATAAGGTTCAAACAAATCTACATGATAGGGAGGCCCTTCACTATCCTCCAGAGGTTCTGGCTTGATACCCTATTTAACCCTGTGAATTGGTACCCTCCAACCCTTGTAAATTGTAACCATTCTTGAAAATTCCTTCTGCAACTCCTCACAATTGATTTCCTCATTGCAAAACCCTTCCAATTTGAAAACCTCACCTATTGCTTCTTTTGACACATGTATCTGTGGTTTTCCAAAAGGATCACATATGGCTTTATGTTTTGGATCATAATGATCAGCAAGCAATTTTACCAATTCAGCATTAACGAATACATTAGGGCACACCAATTTCCCTACATTCAACTTCCATGGATTATAGACTGGCTCAAAACGGTTCCTCCTATGGTAGTGGAAATTGAAAACCTCATACCCTCTTACAGCAGTCCAAACATCACCTATGAACTTGCATTTATCATCTAGCTTATCAAATTCTACCCTAAGTTGTGCGGACCTTCTAGCTTTAGGCCCTGAACCAGGTAGTTGATCAATAAGGTCTTGGTTCAACCTTCGCTCAATGCCTTCATGCTCTGTATCAGTCTTTTGTTTCTTTCCCTTTGACTGACTACTCTCACCAAGCTTTCTACCCTTACCCTTTCCAGAACCAGAAGACTCCATTTTTTAGCTAACAGAATCAAAATGTGAAAAACAAATAAGCAATTACTTGCAGTATTCTGCTCGAGCTCCTCAGACTGAAAAATGTCTTGGTTCTCTGTTCAGCATGCCAATTCTTCTGCAATCAATTCAGAAATGAGGAATTGATTAAACATTCCTGTCATTATTGTTTTATCCCATCGCGCCATTAATGAAGCACGAATGAAGCCTCCTTTGAAACTGGCACTGTCGCATCAAATGTCCTATCGATGAGAAAATTTCAAATCTGGGGTGAAATCCCTTTTCAATGTTTATTTCACCATTCGCCAAGACACTCTGTGGTCCTACCGACACCTGGAATAAACTTGATGATTACTGCTTCTATTTTTCATGTCGCTATAACAATTCCAAGTTGGGGAGATGTCTCATAGATATCTTTGCGTCTTACCGATATGTATTCTTCAAAGCATTTTCCAGTCGCTGAGACATTAATGTTCTCACACCGACTGAAATCCTTTACCTTTATGTTCTTCGCCATAACCTGCAAATGTCGGGGAAACCTCTCGCAGACTTCATCCTATTTCACCGAAAGTCTTCATTTACCTTGGGTTGCCAAGACAAATTTGTACTCTTGTCAATGCAATCTTCATTTCACCCGCTTCGCTGTGACCTTCAAAGTTGGGGAGATGTTATGTAGATATTTTTATGTTTCCCCAAGATACTCCTTCATCCACCATGAATCGTCGAGACACGAGCAAACTCCCACCAAAAGCCACACATTCAACTTTATCGGCAAGACCAATAACACTCACCAAGACATTCTGCTGAAAACCTTTAACTTGGCCGAAACAAAAACCATATGTCATTCGACGAGACATCACAAATTTTATGTCGACAGAGTGACCCCCGCATGTTGTTCGGTGAGACCACAAAGTTCGCCATGACCATATATTGATACCATTTTGTCTGACCGAAACATCCCTTGCTCACCTAGTCGGTAAGACATTCCCCGACATCACCTTGGTTTGGCCGAAAAGAAACAATGCGAGCCATCTAGTAAGACAATATAGACTTCACCATAACATTACACCAATGCAAAAACTTTACATCGATAGGCACCCTCATTTACCGGTCGACAAGACACAAACCATCTCGCTGTGACATTATATCGATGCTTCAATCCTTTGCCAATATATTCTTTAGAGATGCTTGTTGGCAAGAAAAAATAGTTCGCCTAGACATTCTCCCGAACACCTTTAGCTTGACCGATATACTCCCACATGCACCGGTCGGTGAAACACAATGTATTCGCTATGACTTCACTCCAACAATGATTCCCTTTGCCGAAATGACTCCTTTTGTCGCCGAAAGAAGAAAATTGTCCTGCTAATAGTCTGCAACAAACATACATTAGTGAAAAATCAGGTCGGGGAGATGTTTACTATGTCTTGCCGATTCGGGTTTTTTAATGAAAAATGAAGGACTTGATGGATTCAATCGATTTTATGACAGAAAATAAGCAAGACAATACAAAGAGGGACTTTTATTCTTATGATAAGGACTCAATGCTAGAACTCTTGAATGCAATAGACTATAAAAATTTCAAAATTTTACAGTTTTAATAGTGGCTCCGTCTGGGGATGAATGATAGTAAGATCATTACAAGGATTTAGATTTCTGGGTGAGCAGACCAAACTCAAAGTGATGGAACATGTGAGCAAACTGGAATAAATGGCAATGACAATGAATGAGACCCTATACTACTGTACATGGAAGAATTTATTTCAAAAGAAGGAAAATCAGGATTGTCCATGTACTTGCAAATCCTGTTCCTTTTACCTCATAAACTATTGTGCATGGAAAAGAATTTCAAAGAGGATCATCAAGAGTTGTCCATGCACTGGCAACCCTTAATCCTCTATGTTATTTCAAGAGAAAAAATGTTTCAGAAATTGCCCATGTACAGGAAATTCCTGATCCTCACCAACCATATTCTGTAGATAGTATGAGTCTTCACCTTTCTTTCCAACCACCACAAAAGGCCCTAGCCATAAGGCTTCAAACTTCCCATGTTTTCCCTTTTCCTGGCACCTTGCATTCCACATCAGTACCAAATCACTTTCTCCAAATTTCCTATCCTTTTCCTTTTTGTCAAATAAATATTTCATCTGCGTCTGCAACTTTATATTTTGATTTTGAGCCACTCTCCTTGTTTCATCCAGTTCAACTAGCTGCTCCATTCTTTCCTCCATGGGTTCAGGAATATCCAAATCTTCCTGAAGGACAAACTTGTAAATTGGTAACAAGTTCTGCAAAGACATCCTGGCTTGGGCTCCATACACTAACTCAAATGGGGACTTCCCAATTTCCTTCTTCATCATAATTCTATCAGCCCATACATCCAGTCTTAATTTTGAATCCCAATCCTTCTTGTTCTGACCTAGCATCCTTCTTATAATCTTTAGAAGACTCTTATTGCTAGATTCTGCTTGTCCATTAGCCTATGGATGATAAGGGGCTGCATAAGAAATGGTAATACCATATGAGCTACAGAAGCCTCTGAATTCATCTGATCTAAAACACATCCCATTATCAGTGATCAACCTCAATGGCGTACCAAATCTGGTAATGATATTATCCATCAGGAACTGTGTCACCACCTTACTTGTAGCTTGTTTAGTTGGGATGTCCTCTACCCACTTGGTGAAATAATCAGTGGCCACCAATATCCACCTATGTCCACCAGTTGATTTTTCTTGTATTTCTCTGATGAAATCAATTCCCCATTGATGAAAAAGGGCATCAGCCTGCAAGGGTCGTAGTGGCAAAGCTCCCTGATATTTTAGTTTTCCAGAGAACTTTTGGCAGGCTTCACATTTTCTCACATATGCAAAAGAGTCATTAAAAATCTTAGGCCAATAATACCCTGCACTAAGGATTTTATGAGCAGTTGTTTTTGCTGAGTAATGTCCTCCACAAACCCCTTCGTGCATTTCACTCAAAACATGTTTAGATTGAAATTCATCTAGACACAACAATAATACACCATCCCTCTTTTTCCAAAATAAATCCCCATCCATAAAAACATATTTAGATGCCTGCAACTTCAGCGTTATTTTCTGGTTATCATTCATTCCCTTTGGACACTTCATGTATTAAGATAATGCATGATATCTGTATACCATTGAGTATGCTCAATTATTGCAATTACATCTTCTTCTTCTACATTGCAAATCTGATTTGCTTCAATATTTGCCTCTGCCATTAGTTTAGCCAAACCCTGACCTCTGACTAGTTTAGTAATTTGAATCTCCAAGTCAAATTCTTGGATTTTGTTAATCCATTTGCATCTTTTACCTATTACTTCATACTGTGTCAGAATATCCTTAACTGCTACATGAGGAACATAAGCACTTACCTTTGCTCCAACAAGATATGGCCTGAAAACTTTTATAGCTTTCACTAGCGCAAATGCTTGCTTCTCCATTATATCATACTTTAGTTCAGAACCCTGTAATGACTTACTGAAAAAAGATATCAGCTGCTCATGACCATCTTCATTCTTTTGTAGCATGATAGCTGCAACAGTGTGCATTGAAGCAAATGAAAAAAATCTGGAAAGGTTTTGAAAAGTCAGGCGACTTGAGAACAGGAGCCTCCTTGATGGCTCGTTTTATAGATACAAAAGCCTCCAAAGCTTCTGCAGTCCATTCTATCTTTTTTCCTTTCCTCAACATTATTGCTATGGGTTTAACAATCTCAGCAAAGTTAGAGACAAATCTCCTAACAAAATTTATCTGTCCAAAGAATGATTGTATTGCCTTAACATTTTTAGGGACAAAAATCTTATCAATGGCCTCAACCCTTTCAGGGTCTATCCTAACCCCCTCCTTTGAAACAATATGTCCCAAAAGCTTACCCTCTGTGACAACAAAATTACACTTCTTGGGGTTTAAGTTAATACCATACTCAAGGGCTTTTATAAATACCTTTTCCAAATGATGAACATGATCTTCAGCCTTCTTGGAGTAAGCAGTGAGATCGTCCTGATACACCACCATGAGAATATTGATCAAATCAGCAAACGCCACATCCATGGCTCTTTGAAAAGTCACCCCTGCATTAGTGAGACCAAATGGCATCCTCAAATAAACATACGTTCCCTAAGGAGTTGTGAATGTTGTTTTGTACTGCTTAGACTCTTTAACTTTAACTTGATTATACCCTGAAAATCCATCCATCATGGACAACAATTCGCAACCTGTCACCTTATGCAATATAGCCTCCATATTAGGCAAAGGATAATTGTCTTTGAGGGACGCTATGTTTAGATTTCTAAAATCTAGACATAATCTAATGTCTCCATTTTTCTTTCTAATAGGGACCAGATTTGACACCCATGTTGAATGTCTGATTGGCTTAATGATTCCACCATCTCTGAGCTTCGCCAATTCTTCCTGCATTTTAGGTTCTAGAGTTGGATTTATAGGCCTTTGCTTTTGTCTAAATGGTTTAGCGTCTGGCTTCAATGGTATTTCATGCTGAAATAAGTCTTCCCTATATGCTTTCAAATCTTCATAAGACCAAGCAAATACATGTTTATACTTTCTTAACAAGTCAATCAGCATTCTTCTAATTGAAGGACTTATCTTTTTACCTATGTACACCTTTTTTGGTGCCATCTCAGTTCCCAAATTAATTTATTCAATATCATCCCTTCCAACTGGTGTTTGCTTCATTAAAGGCCGATCACTTCCATCATATACCCTCTCAAGTGCCACCAAGCCTTTAAGAAGTTTATTGGTTTTAAGCTGCAAAATCTCTTTCCCAAATACTGTCTCTTTTCCATCAACTTCTTCAACAAAGGCATTGAAGTCGATCTCTTGAGCTTCATACTGGTCTATACAGTGAAGGAATTTTAAAACATCAGTGTCATCATTAAAAACCTGCCAGCTATATACATTATCAGGCACAGTAGGCCTTGTCTTAAATTCAATTTGTGACACTCCAGCCAAAGTAACATCATCTCTCTTCAATGCTACATTAGCTAGAAAATCTGCCATTATATTCTTCGATCTATCTACCCACTCAATCGAGAAAGCATCAAGCAACTCTATTGTATCCCATACAACATTTCTATATTGCTTTAGTCTTTTGTTTTTTGCTGCATACTTTGATTTAATTTGCGAGACAACTAACTTTGAATCTCCTAGAATAGCCAGCAACTTTATTTTATGCTTCATCGCTATATTCAATCTAGTTAACAGAGCTTCATACTCTGCCACATTATTTATGCATTCAAAGGTTAACAGGAATGAATACTTAAATGTAATACCTTCAGGTGAAACAAATATTATCCCAGCTCCATTGCCTTCTTGGCTGCAAGCTCCATCAAAATACATCTTCCACACACCATTGTGGTTCCGTGTAGCATGCTTCTCAATAGGATCACTATTAGTCAATTCAGGTTGTGCTGGTTCTATTTTGAAACTCCCAATATCCACATCACAAAAATAGTTGATTTGGTCTTGTGGCACATAGTCAATAAGCTGATTCATCCTCGGCTCCCTGTACAATTTCACTTCTTGGCCATTTATAGGAATGGTTGCATAAGATAGATTGAACTGGACATTTCCACCAATGGCCGCCGTCCATTGTCTTGATAAAGCATACCGAATTGAGGAGGGGTGTCTATCACTATTATATCAATATTGTAAGCTACTTGAGGGTAAGCAGCTAACTTGACTTCTACATCTTTCATTATACTAGCCATAGGAACAGGTCGGTTATCCATTGCATATCATTTCCCTTCATATGTATCCACCCACATGCCTAGTTGTTTCATTACTCCTAATGGCATAATATTCATGGAAGCACCAGAATCTATCATGTAATTCCTCAATAATTTGTTATTTATGAGTAATGTGATAAAGAAAGGATCAACCTGTGGCGGACTTGTCAATACATTACTCAAGCAGATTTCTGGGATGTTTACTTTCTTTTTCTTATTTTTAGCAACCATTTTATTTTTAGCACTTATATGTTTTTCACTTTCATTTGTTATCAATTGCACTGCACTGTCCCTGTACTCCTTAATTTTCATCATTTCAAGAAGTGGGACAGAAATCTTTACCTGAGACAAAGCTTGAGTGAAATCAAAAGAGGAACCTTCTGTCTTAATCACTTTCTTTTGTTCTGATGTTTCCCCTTTGTTCTCTTCTTTTTCTCTTCTACCTAACTGATCTGTCTTTTGAATTTCCTTGTGTAGTTCTTTTACTGCATCCTTTTGGACAGGATTTTGTTTGCTTTCCTCACGTTGTTTGTTTTAAGTTTTCTTTGAAACTCCTTGTACAACTTTCTGATCTTTCATAAAGATACCCCTAGGGACACCTTCCTTCTCATTTATTGTCCTACTTCTCAACTAGTATTTATTCTTCGCTTCTTCTACTGCAGCAACAATCAATCTTTCTATCTCTTCCTCAGTAAGTCTCCTCAAATTACTGTGAGCAGGCACCTCAATCGATTGTGATTCTACATAATCATCCTCAGAGTCAGAAAAAACATGCTGCTCAGCCATATGGACATTGTACCTTTGTTCTGCAACATCATACTCATAACCTCCCTCCTCCGAAGATGAGTACCTCTCCTCAACATGGTGAGAGGAATTTGAAGTTAAGTAGATCATGTGATCCTCTCCACCATCTCCCATTAACACTCCTTCTTCTTGCATTCTCAGGGCTACAACACAATACTCAGGGGAATGTGGCTTATCACAAGCTTCACAAAAATAATTACTATTCACCATATATGTTCCCTTCTTCTTCAATGGATCAGGAGTTTCTTTGCTTCCAAGCCTGTCTACTACAGGTTTCCCATCCTTCCAGTTTGTGTTGTAGGGCATGTCATGCAACCTTGGCCTTGGCCTTTCATTCATGTATGTGTTCTCCTGCTTATATTGATAATTATTGTTTTGTTGAGGAGATCTAGAGTCTCTCTTATTCATTATCCCAGTAGCCTTTTTGTTATTCTCAATTGTTAATGCTATTTTTTGTGCTTCAGCTAAGTCCCTTGGGAACCTGTTTCTCAGCTCATACCTTTTTTTAGGTTTGAATGCATTCAGATAAACACTTAATGCTACAGAGTCTGGTAACTTTGATCCGAGAGGTATTCTATTTTGTAGTTTATTGAATCTTCTGTTAAAATCAAAGATTGAATCATTCTGACCTTTTTGAATTCGCATTAGTTCATGGAGAGCAGCGTCTGGTGCACTCAAATTCCCAAATTGTTCAAGGAATTGATCCTAAAATATCTAGAGAGAATAAATAGAAGTTGTTGCTAAACTGTTGAACCAGTCCCTAGATTCTTCAATAAGAGACATCATGAATAATCTCATATGAAAATCTTCATAAGGTACATCCAAATCCTGAATGAAAGCATTGAAACTTCTTAAATGATCCTCGGCAATGATTGCATTACTGCTTGTGAATTTAGGCACCAAATTTCTCCAAGAACCATCCATAGGATAAGGGTACAACTGAAACCCTGCCAAATCAAATTGTCCAATCATGGTTGTAAATTGATAAGGAGGAGGATTAGGTGGATGCTGATATTGGTACATAGGGTTATTGTACTGCATATTTTGTTGTGGCACATGACGTTGACCAGGAGGTGGATAATTATTTGTAAGTTGTGTAGGAATGTGAGGTGGATGGTTTGGTTGTCTATATTGATTCCCAACTTGATGGTGAGGAACCCCAAATGGATCAGAATACCGTGCACCATGATTACCCTGTTTATGGGGTGGAATGTACTTTGAGGAGCCACCAGCTGTGTGATTCATATTCTGAGCTTTCTGTAGTTTGAATCCTCTCATTGCTTGTATCATTCGGGCATTTTCCTGCTCTTCCCTCTCCTTTTTCTAAGATTCAAAACGTGCTTTAACTTCTTCATAAGTTAAAGATTCATAATCTTCTTGATGAATTTCCTGATTAGTAGGTCCATTCCGATTACCTTGCATGTTTTGGTCATATTCATATTGAATTCTGAGTCGTTCAGCTTCGAGTCTAGCTTCAAACTCGACTTGTTTTCTAGCTTCAAATTCAACATGTTTCTGAGGGTTGTAAAAAGGATTTTTCTGATCTTCTGGGGTACAAGGCTCTTCTGTTGAACTATCTTTCCATGTGTCAAAACAATTCTCACCATAAGGTATTGATGATTTGTCTTTGTTTTTCAAGTACATGTCCTCACTTTTCCCTTTACCCTTGTCAGCCTTATCATCCTTATGTGTCCACCTACTATTACCAAGAGGAGCTCCATAATGAACCCCCCTAAATTGAGATCTTCTTCCATTCATATTTTAATGTTTGATCAAAGTCGCCACTCACTTTCTTGAAAGTGAGAAAAAGATTGTTACTTGGTATTCCCAGCGGAGTCTGTATATAGGACTTCTGACTCTATGATTAAAGCCCAGATTCTTTGTTATCCCCAGCAGAGTCACCAATTTGTTAGCTCTCAAAAACGCAGGTTTGAACCACGAAAGGTTGCCAAGCTTTCACAACGTTTTAGGGTAACTGAACAAGGTTTGAAATAATTAAACCTTCTACTCTCCAGGTGCTGCTAGAACTAGGCGGGTGTACCTATAACAAATGAAGCAGACTTGACTATTGATCTTCTCTTCATGCCATGATTTGTCCATGATGGAAGATTGGAATGGACAAAATCAAACAAATTTGGTATATATTGTATACCAGTATTCAAAACTAGACCCTAATATGCTTAGTTAACAAATGTAAAAAGGTATGAATGAAACTAAATTATGGAAACGGTGAGACCAGTGCCTTATATAGTATACAGAGTCAAATGAAATCTTAAACAACTAACTTCTTTCTGGAGGGCATTCAAATTGTTTGGCATATTCTGTTTATAACTAGTATAAACATGCAAGATTGTGATTATTAAGTTCTTCTTACTGATCTAAACGAAATTCCCTGATTACTGTGATTAATTAAAAGGGTTTAATCCTTCCTTGAAAGAACCTATCAACCAATCACACAAATACAGAAAATATGTATTGATAAACAAGACATAAACATGTTATGTTAATTTAGATAACCAAGCAACATCAATCTTAGAGACAACTTAAATAATTCATTCAATAGGCACAACACAACAATTGACACCAGAATACGCCAGCAAATTAGATGATTTTCATTGATATCTCCATGGCTTCAAAACATACATCAGAGTCTCAACCCTGTGAAACATGGTGTTCCACTGTATTTTCTATTCTCTATCCTATTCTACGTATCGCCCATATATTATTTTCAAAATGAACATTTATACACTGAGAATATGAAAGGACGCAACCTTTCGGAAATAGGAAATATTAATTACAAAACAAAAGATAGAGAATAATTAGGCTCTATTTAGCCATAAGTGAGTCTTAGCGAGGTGGTCCAAATAATCCCGGCGTTCATATGTGTCTGCATCTCCAATAGCATTCTGAATCGTGATCTCCATCTTGACCATTTCCTCATTTTGCTTGCTCACTTCTTCCAATGTTGTATCCTCTGCAGAAGCTATCTTCATGATCTCATTCAGCATTGACTCACATTTATTTTTCCAACTAGTGGCTTCTTTCAAATCCCCATTGTCATCATAAAATGTGATCACAGTCTTCTTAGCAGCTTCTAACAACCCCTGTTCATCCCCCGGCAATTCATCATAGAAGTTTCGATGGCGATTGATTATACGATTTGCAGCTTCAAGTGTAGAACTGCTAGCCTCATCACTTTGAGTCAACTCATGAAACTTCTCCATGATTCGTCCATCCATCCTTGTGTGCTCCTTCAATGCAGCAAGAGTATGAGAATATTTTCCCCACAATTTATTCAACCGAGATGTCAAATGATCCTGCCTCTTCTTTACAATTGCAGCAATTGCATCATGCTTTTCCTGAGAATAAGCACTTGATCCTACCCAGTGATCTTTTTCCTGAGAGATTTCTTCATGAGTGATCATTTTGGTTGTCCCCATTGAAACACCAACCAAGTCTTTGAGTCTATCATTTTCTTTGTACATTTCTCTTTCTTTTATCAATAGCTGAATTTGTGCTTTATTCAACTTTGCAATATTTACCCCAATATCTGCAATAGCTATAGGATCAGCTTCTCCAGCTTTTAGAGTCATGACCTGGCCAAATGCCTTCTCTGTATCAATTACCATTGATTTCCTGTGGGGTGGGTACAAATCCCGTATCATCAATGATCCCTCATCACTATTATACTTGGATCCTGCATATACTTCTGTCACCTTTTCCTTGTCAAGCTTGTGAGTAGCATTACTGCCCTTCAAGAAACTATCAAAAACGAATGCAGAGTTAAAATAAAGGCCAGGAAAGATCATGCCACCAACGCTCTCCAACATTTTCCTCCCCACTTCAGGAGTCATATTTTTCATTTCATCATCCACACATCTTCTCAATTGAGCCAGCAATTGTTCCTCATTTCTAGAAGTAACATCATCAACATTCTCTCTTATCTCCTTCCCCTTCTGCTTGTACAAGAATGCCTTGAACTCTAGGGAATGTATAAACTCATCATCAGAGAAAAATTATCTGTATTCCATGTTCCTAGCATCAACATCACCACTTTCAATACTCTGCTCTCTAACAGGGAAAACATACTGTTGAGTCCTCATCCTGGATACCTTTTCTGTTTTACCCTGTGGCACATTAGCTCTTGGTGTTTCCTCATCTCCAGAAGACAATAGCTCAATATCATGTAGCCCCTGGTTATATCTTTCAACTACCATTTCTGCTTCATCTTCATCTAGATTTATGATCATATCATCAAAAGGATAGGGTACATGTTGATACCCTCGAAAGTTAATCCTTTCCTTGGCTGAATTGATATATCCCTCAGGGTCAAAGTTTTTCCTAGTTGGTCCTCTTTTCATATTATAATGCAACAATCTATCAAGGATTGAATTATATCCCTCTTTAGCCAACACAGTGAAATCACCAAAACATAAAGTACTAGGCATAAAAGCCTACTTCCCAAAAGAACTTAAATGCATCACACTACAGCAATCCATCTGTCTGACAATTTCCAAATATGCAACCCTGTTTGGAACTGTCCTTGGCAGAATGAGAGGATTATTTTCAAATCCATACACTCTGATTACTGTAGCTCCCTCCAAACAATACCAGTCTCCCCGGTTATGGTCAATTGGCCCATTGAAATCTTTTGGCCGAAGGAATCTTTTGATCTCATCAATCAATGAATAATTACAAGGATAATGATACAATTTATACAATATCTTTACAAAATGCTCTTCAAAATGAATGAAACTAGAACCAACAAACTTGTTGTCCCAAATAGCAGTCCACAACTAAACAGGCAATGCTTCACCCTCCTTACCAATTTGAGAAACTCTCATTTCTGGAGGCCATACCCCTAACTCCTGTCCAAAATATAGCACTAAATGCATCAACAATGAATAATTTCTAAGATGAACAATAGAAGCTCCACCATTTATAGCCATCAATCCTGAATCAAGATCCTTAAAAATATATGAAGCATAATCAAATGGCCTAGAGTTATGATATTGGATATCTGTTGTGATAACCATTAGCACCATTGACATGAATTCTGGGGCATCCATTCCCAACACCTGACACACTGAAAAATATGTGTACTTCATATAAGGTTCAAACAAATCTACATAATAGGGAGGCCCTTCACTATCCTCCAGAGGTTCTGGCTTGATACCCTGTTTAACCCTGTGAATTGGTAGCCTCCAACCCTTGTAAATTGTATCCATTCTTGAAAATTCCTTCTGCAACTCCTCACAATTGATTTCCTCATTGCAAAACCTTTCCAATTTGAAAACCTCACCTATTGCTTCTTTTGACACATGTATCTGTGGTTTTCCAAAAGGATCACATATGGCTTTATGTTTTGGATCATAATGATCAGCAAGCAATTTTACCAATTCAACATTAACGAATACATTAGGGCACACCAATTTCCCTACATTCAACTTCCATGGATTACAGACTGGCTCAAAACAGTTCCTCCTATGGTAGTGGAAATTGAAAAGCTCATACCCTCTTACAGCAGTCCAGACATCACCTATGAACTTGCATTTATCATCTAGCTTATCAACTTCTACCCTAAGTTGTGCGGACCTTCTAGCTTTAGGCCCTGAACCAGGTAGTTGACCAATAAGGTCTTGGTTCAACCTTCGCTCAATGCCTTCATGCTCTGTATCAGTCTTTTGTTTCTTTCCCTTCGACTGACTACTCTCACCAAGCTTTCTACCCTTACCCTTTCCAGAACCAGAAGACTCCATTTTCGAGCTAACAGAATCAAAATGTGAAAAACAAATAAGCAATTACTTACAGTATTCTGCTCGAGCTCCTCAGACTGAAAAATGTCCCAGTTCTCTGTTCAGCATGCCAATTCTTCTGCAATCAATTCAGAAATGAGGAATTGATTAAAACATTACTGTCATTACAATTTTATCCCATCGCGCCATTAATGAAGCACAAATGAAGCCTCCTTTGAAATTGGCACTGTCGCATCAAATGTCCTATCGATGAGAAATTTTCAAATCTAGGGAAAAATCCCTTTTCAATGCTTATTTCACCATTCGCCAAGACACTTTGTGGTCCTACCGACACCTGGAATCAACTTGATGACTACTACTTCTATTTTTCATGTCACTGTAACAATTCCATGTCAGGGAGATGTCTCATAGATATCATTGCGTCTTACCGATATGCATTCTTCAAAGCATTTTCCAGTCGCTAAGACATTCATGTTCACACACCGACTGAAATCCTTTATCTTTATGTTCTTCACCGTAACCTGCAAATGTTGGGGAAACCTCTCGCAGACTTCATCCTGTTTCACCGAAAGTCTTCATTTACCTTGGGTCGCCAAGAAAAATTTGTACTCTTGCCGATGCAATCTTCATTTCACCCGCTTCGCTGTGACCTTCAAAGTCGAGGAGATGTTATGTAGATAGTTTTATGTTTCCCTGAGATACTCCTTCATCCACCATGAATCGCCAAGACATGAGCAAACTCCCACCAAAAGCCACACATTCAACTTTATCAGCAAGACCAATAACACTCACTAAGACATTTTGTCGAAAACCTTTAACTTGGCCGAAACAAAAACCATATGTCATTCGGTGAGACATCACAAATTTTATGTCGACAAAGCGACCCCCACATGTTGTTCGGTGAGATCACAAAGTTCGCCATGACCATATATCGATACCATTTTGTCTGACCGAAACATCCCTTGCTCACCTAGTCGGTAAGACATTCCCTGACATCACCTTGGTTTGGCCGAAAAGAAACAATGCGAGCCAACCAGTAAGACAATATAGACTTCGCCATAACATTACGCCAATGCAAAAACTTTACACCGATAGGCACCCTCATTTACCGGTCGGCAAGACACAAACCATCTCGCCGTTACATTATATCGATGCTTCAATCCTTTGCCGATATATTTTTTATAGATGCCTGTTGACAAGAAAAAATAGTTGACCAAGACATTCTCCTGAACACCTTTAGCTTGACCGATATACTCCCACATGCACCGTTCGGCGAAACACAATGTATTCGCTATGACTTAACTCCGACAATGATTCCCTTTGCCAAAATGACTCCTTTTGTCGCCAAAACAAGAAAATTGTCTTGCCGATAGTCTGCAACAAACATACATTAGTGAAAAATCAGGTTGGGGAGACGTTTACTATATCTTGCCGATTCGAGTCTTTTAATGAAAAATGAAGGACTTGATGGATTCAATGGATTTTATGACAGAAAATAAGCAAGACAATACAAAGAGGGACTTTTATTCTTATGATAAGGACTCAATGCTGGAACTCTTGAATGCAATAGACTGTAAAAATTTCAAAATTTTACAGTTCTAACAGGAAGGTTGATGCTACTGCTTGCATTGCATGGATCCATGGATGTCCTAGGAGAATGTTATAAGGAAATTTGAGGTCCAGGACCTGATAGATGGTTTCCATGATAGTTGGCCCTACTTGAATAGGGATTTGGATTGTGCCTTGGGACACTCTTTCCTGATAATCATATTCTCTAATTGTAATACCTTTTCCTTTGTCGATGGAATACTCTGAGATTTTTAGGTTCTTAATGAGCTTGAGGGAACAAATATTCAAGCCTGCACCTCCATCCACCAAGACTCGCTTGACTTTATTTTTCTACACTAGAACCTCTAAATGGAGTGCATGGTTATGAGATGGTTGAGCAAGAAAATATTGGTCGAAGAATATAGGGAGATTCAAGGTAATGATGTTTCCAACCATACTATGGGGACAATGGATGAAGCCAATGCTTCCTCAAGGATTTTCTTGTGAGCGGATGAGATTTTTAATAACTCCATGATGGATATTTGTGTTGTAGTTCTTTTTAGCTGATCAAGGACATTGTAACCATTGGGAACAGATGTAGGTGCAGGTACTCTGTTTGGCTGGGATGATCCTGCGATGGTAATTTTGTTGCCTCTTGTGGTGACTCCACAATCGGCATGGGCTCCTTTGATGGTGATGGTAGCACAATAGTCATCTAGGGATGCGACGACATGGTCGTACACATGATTCACGTTCTTGAAGGTTCCTTTCCCCTTATCAGTGTTATTGTTCCCTTTATTGTTATGGTTAAGCATTAGATTCGTGTATATTTTGAGACTCTGATTCCCTGTTGGTTGTTCCACATTTATGATTCTTTCATCAATGAGGTCTTGGACTAGGTTTTTTAACCTCATGCAACTATTAGTGGTGTTCCCTTTGATTTTGTGGAGGTCGCAGAGCTTATTTTCATTGTACCAAGGAGGTTTTACATTTGGTTCTTGGTAGTTCTCATAGGTGGGAGCCTTGATGAGGTTTTCATTTATCAATTTCTTCATGATGACTTCAAGTGGTTCCCCAAGGGTGGTGTACTTCCGCTTGGTGAAGTTCTTGTTTCGCTGGGATGGTCCCCTTTGATTGTTGACGTTATTGATTGCTTGATTCTTTGGTTGTTGTGTTTTTGTGTTCATTGGATGGTTGTTCTGATGATGGTTTTGGATTTGTTGTTGTGGTGCGGGTATGTTTTGCTAAGGGGCACTGATAACAACTTTGGAATCAACAACACCATTGTTGGTAACATTTTTGTTTCTTGCCCATGTGCAATGTTTGTCATTATAGCTTGTAGATGGGCGATTGTTTTGTTGTTCAGGATATGAAGTTGATCCTCCAGGTTGTGTCATAAGGGCTCATTCGATGCTGAGCGCCTTGGAAATCAAATGATCACATGTGGTGATCCCTTGAACTTTGAGGTGGAAAGCTAAGAGGCCGTCAAGGTTGGATATGATAGTGCACACTTGTTTTTCCTTGGGCATGACACATTTTCTCCGATTGGCCTTGGATCGCCATTGTTGTAGGAATGAAGCAAATGATTCATTCTTACCTTGTTTTAGAGCCGATAGTTCTTATAGACTAACATCCATGGCCATATTGCAGGAGTAGTTTTTGATGAATGCGTCTATGATTTTTTGGAATGTCTTGATGCCTATAGGTAGGTGAGAGAACCATTCTATGGCATGGCCAGCCAAACTTCTAGGAAATAGACGCATCAGATAGGTATCGTCATATGCAACTCCCATGCAATGAACCTAGAATTCCCTGATGTGATCTTCAGGGTTTCCCGTTCCATGGTACTTGTCAAACTTGGGGATCTCAAATCCCTTTGGGAATGGTTTCATCATAAGGCTCCTGTCAAATGGATAAGGACACAAGTTGCTAGATGTTTTTGTGGTTCGCCCTGATTGAAGATTGAGCACTTGTTGTGAGAGTAATTTGATTTGTGTTGTGACATCATTTTGCGGATCAGGAGGTGGGATGAAAGTGTTCTGAGGTGGTTTGCTTATTGATGGGATGGGTGGATTGGTTGATGTGTTGATTGGTGGTATTTGCACATTCTGCTGAGCCATGTATGCTTGTACTTGTTGTTGTATCAACAACACTTGTTGTTGGTCTTGTTGTTGTTGTGCCAGGATTTCTTGTTGTTGAGCCTGCTATTGTTATTGTGCAAAAAATGCTTGTTGTTGAGCTGTTAATTGGGTTGCTTCCTGTTGTTCTTGATATTACTTTAATAGTTGTTATGCTTTTTCTTGCGCTGTGTGTTGTTGTGCAAGATATTGCGCTTGTGATTGTGCTTGTTGTGCTTGATATTGGACTTGACCTTGAGCGTGTGCTTGAGCTTGTGCCTAAGCTTGAGCCTGAGCTTGAGCTTGTGCTTGAGCAGCTTGAGCTTGTGCCTGAGCTTGTGTAGTTTGTTGTTGTTGTTGCAATAAGATTTGGGCTTGGGCAGCTTGTTGTGCTAGTAATGCAGCTTGGGCAACTTGAGCAGCTTGCACAGCTTGAGTGGCTTGTTGCCCAGCTAGTTGTGCGGCTTGTTGAGCATCTAATTGTGTGGCTTGTTGTTTTTTTACTTGCAAGAATTCCTTTTGATAAGCAACTTTTTGAGTGGCTTGCAACGCCATATTGTATTGGCTTGATGTATTGGAGCTTGGTGGTGGTGGTGGTGGATTCAGAATGGTGCTTGTTGTGGTGGTGAGAGGTGTTGTCGTGTTGGTGATTGGGGTTTGATTGGTAGATGGTGGGATCGATGTGGTTGGTCCTTGAGAGACCATGTTTTGAGATGTTAGGGTGTGGTTGATGACGTGACGGTGGTGGTATGTGTTATTGGGGTGGTTGCCATCTTTTGTTGTGATGTTGATGACAAGTTTTGAGAGTTTGGCGTGATTCTTTGATTGATGTTCGGGATGTTGGTTTTATTTTGATTGATATTTGGTAAAGGGGGAAGCCCTAAGCTAAGAAGTGGTGAAAATGTGAGGGATGTGATCTCTTGAGGAAATGGTGTAGTGTCGAAAATTCCCCTTGGTCTGAACATGTCACCTTCTCCTTGCGAGGTTATGGGGAGAGAGGTTTGGGGTGTTGTGCGAAAGGATGATGATGATGGATCGTTGGGATCATGTAAAGTGAGAGGGACATGTGTATGTAATGGATTTTGGAGTATGGTGTTTGCATCCAAGTCTTGATTATTGACAAGGGGGTATTTTTGTAAGGCATTGAGAAATGCACTTCCCTTGTTAACACTAGGTTGAGTTGGAGCAATGGATGATGTGATTTGCGGGATGTTTTGAGTGATAATTTGGGATGGGGGTGTAGATGAGATGGGGAGTGTGGATGAAATTAGAGGCATGACCTCTCAGGATGGTTCCACTATAGAGCTCACATCGAAATCAGAAGGTAGTTTAGCCCCTTGTTTTGGTAATTCGAGCATGTATAGTGAAGGGTTGAGTCTCATCATGATATTGATAATCTTATGGTTCTCTGGATTTTGAATCATTTCGGTGATTTCCTCGTGTGACATTCCAAAGGGATTATTGGTAGGATCCTCTACTTCCTCTTGAGGGTTTTGTGATGATTTAGGAAAGTTGATTAGAGGATTATTTGATTCAACAGGATTTGTTTCAGAATTTGTTTGACTTAGGTCACTTGTAGTGGATGTTTCTTTGTTGGCTTCCATGTTCCTTTTGTGTCGAGATCTAGTTTGCACCATAAAATAGGTATCAATTTTGAAGAATATGGGAGATGAATCTCTAATTCTTTGGATTGATCTAATCTTAGGCACAAAAAGAAAAAATTTAGGATCTTTTTCAAGGATCAAAGGTGATATGATGGGGATGATGTAAAAGATGGATGATGTGAATGTTTGAAATTTTGAGAAATCTTGAGGGGATGCTAGACATTTTAGGAATTTTGGATTTGTTTTGGATTTTGAATTGACCTTGATTTGATTTTTGGTTTGCTGTGTTTTTGGATTTATGAAAAAATAGACCCTAAGATGTTGGATGATTATCTAAGAGGTAGATTTTCTCAAAGGATGATAATTTGAATATGTGTAGGGAGAAGGATGCATCTACCCACACCTATTCAAACAAGATGATAATTTAACTAAGCATATGAAGAAGGATTCATCTACATATACCTAGCTAAACAAGATGGTTTGATAATTTTACTAAGCATATGCAAAAGGATGCATCTACGCATACCTAGCCAAAGATGATTTGATGTTTTTGATTCAAAGATTTCAAGGATTTTGCTTCAAGGTTTTGATGATTTTGATTTTTTCCAAAAAGCCTAGCATGGAGGATAATTTGAAGATTTTTCAAAAGGTGATGGTAAGGTGATTTTGGTTTGATGTTCAAGGATGAATGAAAATGTTTTATTTTGATCCTAGAATGTACCTAAAAAGACACTTGTTTACTAGACCTCAGTATTGAAGAACATACAATACTCCTAAGGACCTCTATAACTAAGAAGTGGTTCAAATTGAGCATGCATTTCTGGATTGTTCAAAGGAATGAGTCTATAGAACCTTGTGATTTTTTTTCTTATTTTGATATGTTGCTTTTGATTGTACTTCCTAATGTATTTCTTGATGACTTTTCGAGTGTGACTCCTAAATTTTGAACTTTTGCTCAAGGACTTTCTCTTTGGGATTTTAACTTTTTTGGAAATCATGAGGAACTAACACATGTGTGAGAGCCAATTTTGTTATCTTTTCTTAGTGATTTTGTTTTACCACAAACACTTCTTTGATTAGATTTTCAAACTAGATGTCCAATGTCCCAATTTCTTCGAATCTCACAAAGTATGTTATGTGGAATTTTGATGAAATCAAGGCAAACGTTACCTATTATTTAACTTTAGTAGGAAAATTGAGATGTAAATTAAAGTGTTTAGAAACCTCTAAGGATAAAATCCCAAGGGCAAGCAATAATACATGAATTTGGTCAATTGTATTTTCCTCCTAAAGGGCTTGAAATTTTGATGATAATGTTAAATGTTTGTTTCCAAATGTTTTCGAACAAGCAAAGTGTTTTGACTCACAAGCAATATAACATCCTAGCTTAATTGGTACGTTTTTCTTGGTGGGCTTGCCTCATGCCCTTCATAGTAGAAGAGATGATTTTACATGAAACCAAGGAAAAAATATAAAGGTATGTTAAGAATGAAGTCTTAACCTCTATATTTTAACCAAGATCAGACATGGCAAGTAACTTCTTGGAATCTAAGTTCCAATGCACCACTTTGATAAACTCGTTGGATGGACTGGTTGGCTACTACAAACAAGGTTCTTAATGATGGGACATCGGGGACATGGCACCTTGCGAGCGTCCAGCAAGCCACTAAAGGCTTTAATCAATCCTAATAGGGGCGCTTATACTTTTTACGGTAGTACCCCATTCTGAAAGACATTGTACGGCTAAGGCCTACATACCATGAGGACTTGAAAGTTTAGTCTTATCCATTTATATACCGGCCCGAATGAAAAACCGGTTGGAGTCGCCTTCAAGTTCTCCTTTTGGATGTGTCTCTTAGGTAGGCCCCTCTAAAGGTAAACAACAACGAGCAAGCACATCCATAGTTCGATTGACCTTCATTTAGAAACAAAGGGACAACATACGCAATATACCTAACTCACACTCGCAAGCTTTGTTCAATTTTAATAACCCAATTAAAATGTGGAGGCAATTACTTTATCCCAGCTTAAGACCACCAAAAATCCTTTTGATTCTCAAGATCACCGTGAGGCGCGAGACAAGCACATACATCTTTTCAATGGTGTTAGTTTGAGTAAGCGATCACGAAAACAAAGTAGCACATGTTCTTTTTAATCCAACAAAGCAATAATGACTCCTTTTTATAGCACCAAATGAAGTGTGAGAATTTTCCTTGTTCATTTATTAGCCCCAAACAAAATCTAGTGAGTTTGTGTCCTAAAGTTCATTTTAAGCTCCTTTTGTAACAAGAATTTAAAAAGTTCTTTTTAGAGCCCAAAATGAAATTAGTAAGTCCTAAGCATGAAAGATTGCAATTTTTTCCTTAAGAGGAATAGTGAATCCTCTAAGAGTGTTGAACAAACACTAGAGTGTTTAAAAACACTTGGTATCACGAAATGAGGTCATCATGCTTCTTTTCCTCTTCACCTTTGATCAATCCAACCTACAAGAAAATCAGTTAGATTCTGTAAAAACAGAGGTCAAGAAAGCAGAAAACAGATCAAATAACCATAACTTGATAAAAGGCACGTCTTAAAAATAAATTTTCACTTTCTACTTCCCTCCAGCGGTGTAATCCATGAAAGCGTCGCAGTTTGAAAACACCATTGGTGTTGTATAACATTGCTTACCAGTCAACGTCGCTCTGCAGCCAAACTAGTGAGCATCAAGGTGTCACTATTTTGGTCAGTGGTGCAGTTTGGATTTTGAAACTATTCCAGCGAGCTGGAAAGATTCAACGGTTCTGTTTGAAATTTTGAATTTTGGGCGGGAAGCGGGGAGCGTCATAGTTTGAAGTTTACAATGGTGCAATATGGCGATGCTAAGTTCTCAGCGGTGCTAAACAGCGATGCTGAGCTTCCAGTGGCGAAGTTTCCTGTAGAGACACAAAAAAACATGAAAAAGCATGAAATTTTCTCAAAAAATGTGATTTGATCTTTTGGTTTGCCCTCCTTCTAGTGCCAAAATGTGAACCAATATCCTATACCTACAAGAATGCAACAAATGAACACATCAATAAGATCAAATGCAAGTTAGAATAGAGATTCCTCAAAAAATTCATTTGAATGCAAAAGAAAAGGAATGAAATGAAGAACACAACTAACTTAAAGCTAAGATATCAAATCATATTCTAAAACAAAGAAAACTCTTAATCTCTTGAGGAAGTTGGTGCCAATTTGATGTGAAAATTAGCCCTTTCCCAACTCCAATGATGTGATGAAGATGATTGATGATGAAGAGTGATCCACTTGATGAAGACATCCAATGTGCTCTAAGATAAAAATCAGCATAACCTAGCTAACATTGGATGAAATTGGATGAAAGTTGCTATGAATTTGAGTATAGTAAGTTTACTCAAGTTGTGGATGATGAAATGAGGAGATTAGCCTCTTATTTATAGAATTTCAAGTTGGAAGAATGCCCAAAAGAGAGCAATGTGGGACTAAAAATCAACAAATGGTAAGGTGCCACTTGTCAACATGTGAGTGGATGGAGGATGTACAAGTTTTGAAGAATGTGTCAATAAATGCATATATTTGAAAATTGGAATTGTTGAAATGACATGTAAGAGGAAAAGAAGGTGCATTAAATGCCACTTGGCTCAAAGAAAAAGGACCTTTTAGGTGGAGTAAATGCCTTGTTGGAAGGACAAAGTCCACTTGGATTTTGAATTTAAATTTGAGGAATATTCCTTTATTATGCCTTTGGAGAGAAAATAGAGATTTAATAAATGAATTAAATCTATTTTCTTGTGCAAGTTGCAAAAGCTAGAGGATGGGACATGAGAAGAGATTAAATTAATCAAGGTAAATTAATTTAATGAGAGATCAAAATGATGTGACATATTGATTTAAATTTATGGATTGATTTAAGTCAAATATGAGAAGAATATGATTTCAAGATTAATTAAATAAAGATTTTTATTTTATTTAACCAAGGAGATGAAGTTAGATTTAAACTAAATAAGGTTTTAATTTATTTAATTTAATGGATGGACTTTAGAGATTTAATCAAATAAAATTGATTATTTAATTAAATAGGGATAATTAGATCAGACTAATTGATTTAATTAGCAAGAAACGATGACTTAATTAGATAAATGATTTATTTAATTAAGAGAGGAACATTGATGAATTTAATCAAATAAAGGTATTCAATTAAATGGTTAGACTGAGGGATGATTTAGGATGAAACAGTGTTAGTGGTCGGGATTAGATGCACAATGTCAATCAGTACATTTTCTATGTCTACACCTCTAATGGCCATAATTTTATCATCACTACTATCAATTAATTCACCAAATGGGTTGAATTTATTTCTCTTACATAGATTGCTAGCCAACAAATGTCTAAGTTCATATTTCACTACAACATATATTTCTACAACATGCATTTTTTCATTACCATTGAAAATTATAATGTAAATTAGGAAATTTGGTCCTAGATCTAATTAGATTAAATAAGATTATCTCATTTTCACTTGACTCCACATTCAAACATAAACCAACTAGTATTTTATGATTATCTTACTCCCACAAGGGAGAGCTAACCTCCTAGTGTTTATGTTGCCTTGAGTTGTGAGGAGAGGTAAACTTGATATGTGTTTTATCAAACCTATTTGACATGTAGCCCTATATCTAAAATTATAATTTATCACACAGATAAAATTTAAATTCTAGAAAAAAAAAAAGAATATCTAATGAGGGGGGAATATTATGCACCTATGACATAAATTTGAGGCTCAAATAGTAGGTCTAGGGTGTGGGGTGCCCCGGACTAGCCTCCTCTTTACTAAATATGTAAATTTTGAACTATGGATTAAGGTTTGCACTATGTTTTATGAGACTATCACCTATTGAAACCTTTGGATCTAACCCACACACATGAAAATAGGGAGGAAGGTTTATAATGGCTTGCCTAATTCAAACCCCATTTTGGTATTTCTACCTTCATGTATAGAAAATGATGATCAAGTGGGCATACCCTAGGTTAGGCAAAGGCCAAAACAACAATAATTGACTGAAATGATAAATGAAAAATGACAATGTTACATTGAATTGAAATCCTTGATGAAGTGATGCCACACACAAGTTTCCACAAGATTTGATTGATGAATTCCTTGAATGTTTGATAGACCTACAAAAGGTTGGCTCCAAAAACATAATAGACTACCATAACTAGCATGTAGAGAATAACTCAATACATCTTCATGATTTGGCATGATTGATCATAATAGCTCCTTGCACATAAGTTTCTTCATTCTTCTTGATGTCTTGCAAACTTGATCTTGATTGATGAAAGAGTTTTAATAATGCTGCTAAATCTACCCTTGAATTGACTTGACTGATTTTAGGATCTTCAATTTGCTCAATAAATTTTATAGGTATGTTTCTAGGGTTTTAAATGATAAAATGACTAGTATTTATATGCAATTCTTCTAATTTCCCAAAAATCAAATACCGATGGTTGAAAAATGATATTGTAAATTCAAATAACAGAATATCAACACTAACATATTCAAATTGGAGCCAAAATGGGTTGGTCATGGGCGTGGTGTGCCCTAGACCAGACCCATGCTTTTTGGTGCCTAAAGTGTTGGGGGTAAATATTAAATGCCTATTTTTATTTCCCTTTGTTTGATTTTATTAAGATGTCTATAAAACAAGCAATTAAATGCATAATTAGGTCCAAGCACATAGGCAGGAGATAAACCTAGAGTGAAATTATCAAGGGTGACAATTTTCAATGCTACATTTAGCCCCCACTTTAGTGAGAGTATGAAAATATGCTCAAACTCATATTAAAATAATAATAATACAAGGAGGTTTAAATTATCCAAACATTGAGGAGATAGGATGACATTGGATCTAGGGGATACACTAGCCCCCAGATTCAATATCTTATGGAAAGACAATATAGGGACAAAGGAACGCACATATATGAGTTGTAATACAACATGAAAAACATGAAGCATACATGATGAAGACATACATGATGAAAACATAAACATGAAATTGAAAAATAAAACACAATGCAAACACGATGCAAACATATATAACAATCACAAGATAAAAACACAATTTAAGTACTAAAAAGGATTAAAGTTGGTAAGGTAAAGATACCTTAGTCTTTAATTTATCTCAAATACATGGCTCCACTGACAAGCAAGGTGTGTTATTCTAGGTGGCCATGTAAAATTCTCAAATTCATGAATTAGCAAGCTTTGTTATGTAAAATGCATGGACTATTTTTCCAATCATGCTTCAAGGAGTGCATAAAGGTTTAACGTTGTGGGGGAAGAATCAATGCTCAATGTCAAACAAGGGATACATTTATTACCATGCCCCAAGGGGAATTATAAACACCACCACCAAATGAGGATGTCAATAAGTCAAATCTCACAAGACATCTATGAAATGGATAGGGTGATATACGCCCCTTAAAATTTCAACATACTTTCTATGTTGGTATTTTAAGGAAAATAAGAGAGGAAGAGGGGATCCTTAAAAATAATACACACCTCCCAAAACTAGTTATCCTTGTCACCCAAGTGTAAAGACAAGGACAACCACACAAGAGACTATCATGCTGCTACCATAGAAAGAGATATGGTTGCACTTAAGATTGTACCACCATGAATGCCAATGAGAAAATATATGAAGCTACAAATGCCACATAATGAAGAGAAAAACCATAGAATAAATATCATTATTATTTAGAATGATTAGGTGCATCAACACATAGAAAAAAAACACAATCACTAAGTTGTATTTTACTACTCAAGGCCTGACAATCATTTGTAGAATGACAATTCGCACATGATGATTGCATAAAATGAGTTACTGCTATAAAAATTCTTATGTGTTGGAGGAGGAAGAGTAATCAAGCAGACTTTGAGAAGCCTCAAAAAAATATGCTCCTGCTCAGATATAGGATAATTAGTAGGAGACATTCCTTTCTGTTGTGAATAAAATCTTGCCCACTTACCATAAGAAGTCATAAATACAATAGATGATGGAGTATGAAATGAAGATGGAGATGAAGGTTAGAAACCAAAACCACTTTTCGAAAGATACAAAATAGAATTCACATGATCCTTGACTCCTTGTTCCATGTTTTCCTTATAGAAATTTTAAAAAATAATTTTATATCCAAGCCCATAAGACTTTTCCAACTCAGATGTATAAGTCTTGTCTAAAGGCTTCTAAGAAGAATTGATTCTTTTACAAGAATGTAAATCATTTTTAAGTGTTTTAAAGTTAGTCATAGCCAACACATGAGGGACAAAAGCTATAAGGCCCCCATCAGCATCACAGGATAGATTTTTTGGTGTGGAACAAGATTGGTCGAATGATGCAAGACTCCTTAGGTTGAGATTGAGAAATTTTGTACTCTCCCACAAAGGAGGGTGTAAAATTTAATGAACCTCAATCATTACCAAGGCATGAATTTGATAATGAAGCATTATTATGATGATTATTTGTGCTAGATGCTACAATATTTGACTCTTCAATCTTTGATGGTGATATTTTTCAGAGTAAAATATAATGATCCCCAATCATCACCCAAGAGTGTATCTATATTATCATCATTGGAAGGTAAGGGTTCAAATTTTGAAGATGGAATAAAAGTACTATGAGAGTTGGAAGTGTTATATTTGGTTTCAATTTGTGAATTATAACCTTTTTATTTGCTTTTACCATATAAATCTTATTATTATATTCATACTTAATCTCAAAGCGAAGAGTAGATGGGACCCCTTTCATGGCATGAATCCACGGTCTACCTAAGAGAAGAATATATGAAAGAGGTCTTGGAATGATATGGATAGGGGTAGGTAAAATCATGAGTCCCATCTTAATGGGTAGTGTGATTATCCCTAATGGTTGTTGACTAACATTATCAAAGCCACAAATATAAAGATTATTAGATTCTATAAGATTCTTATCCATACCAATTTTATCTAGAAGATCAATTCTACAAACATTAAGACATAATCCATTATCAATAAGAGTACGTCTAACACCACTTTTTTATTAATAACAACCATTATAATTAGAGCCTCATGTTGGTTTTAGACCTCAAGAAATGGAAATTAATGTTGATGGAATGTAATATCAAACTTTGTTTCTTACATACAATCAAACAAGGTTTCGACATCATTCATTTTAACAAAAGTTTTGATATAAAATTTCTACTATATTATAACTTATTGTGGTAAGCAAGAAAAAATTTCTTCACAAGAGAAAGGATTGTCTCCTACTCCTTATCCTCTATCTGAGCAAGATAATATTTTTGAGTCTTATCAAAGCACACATGATTAGTCTTCCTCCTCCAACACATAATAAGTTTCATAAAAATTACATTTTTTGTTGCATACCATCAAGTGCATGGTCATTCCACCAATGAATTTCAAGCCTTGAGCGATAAAATATAACTTCTTGACTGCATGGTGTTGTCACTCTTACATATGTTGATGCACAATTCATTCTAAATGAAAAACTATATCCTATGGTTTTTCTCCTCACTATGTGGCATTTGCAGCTTCATGTGTTTTTTTATTGTAATTCATGGTGGTACAATCTTACATACAACCATATTTCATCAATGGTAGCAACATGGTAGTACCTAGCATGTTTTTACTTGCCTATACACTTTGGGGAAAAGGATAAATAAGTTTTGGAGGTGTCAATCCTTCTTGAGGATCCCCTCTTCTGCTCTTCTTTTCCTTAGAATATCAACATAGAAAGTATGTCGAAATTTTAAGGGTTCATATCACCCTATCCGTTTTCGTTCTTCCATACATTGGTGTCTTGTGAAATTTGACTTATGGACATACCTCCTTAGTGGTGATTTTTTTTATAATTCCTCTTGATGATTGGTTATCAATTTGTCCCTTGTAATGTTAAGCATTTATGTCCTCTCTAAATATAGGTTTTTAATTCATCCCCCATGATGCTAAACTTTATGTGCTCCCTAAAGCATGATTTGCAAAAAAAATGACAAACCTAGAATAATCGAGCTTGCTAGCTTGTGTACTTGAGAACTTTTTTACATGTCCACCTAGCATAACGTAGCTTGCTAACTAGTGGAGTTATGTGTCTCATGAGTAAAACTAGCATAATAAAAATTTCTAGCCTTATAGGACCTATCATTTATTAATTTTACAAGGAAACCTAGCATAACATAGCTTGTTAGCCAATAGACCTTTGTGTCCTTGTGAGAACCTTTATTTAGAATTTTATATGTGTATGTTGTACATTCAATGAATGATGTTTGGTAATTGAGACAACCTTATAGACTAAGGTCTCTTTACCTTGCTAACTCAAATATATAGTTTTTGTGTACTGACATTTGTTGTTTTATGTTCCATGTGCATGTTATGTTTTATTTATGTGTATATTATGTTTTCCTTGTGTATTATTTATGTTTGATTCATGTATTATTTATGTGCTTTATGTATGTTTGAAATTTACCATGTCTTGTGTGTGATATGTCTACTTCATGTTTGTCTTAACATTGTAGATTGATAGGATCCTGATTTGGGGTCTTGCACACCCCTCAACTTGGTGTCATCATATCTCTTCAATGTTTTTCTAAAATAATGCATTCCTTTAGTATGAGTATGAATGTAATATCGTAATCGTACTAAAGCGGGGGCTAAATATATCACCATAGATTGTCAACCTTGATAATTTCACACTATATTGACACCCCATTTTCCTATAATATTAATTATAATAATAATTTATTCATTTAGGGGCCATATTATAAAAAGATATTAAATTCTCCAACATCCCAACAAATTTGGGGTAAAATCACCTAGTCATGGGTGGGGGCACCCTTGACCTAAGGGTGACATATTTCAAATTGCAATATTTTGGGTGTCAACATTATGTGTTGTAAAGTGACCCTAGGTTGGCCTATTATCAAAAATATCAATTGGAATTCATATATAAACAATTATTTTCTCATTTAAACATTTAAAAATAAGGGGCATGATGAAAAAAGCTATTATGATGAACTTGTGAAGATGTATGAGTTATCCTCTACATGCTAGGTACAACAATCTATTGTGCTTGATGAGTACTAACCTATTACAAGACTTCAACCAATTCAATCATCCATCAAACAACCTTTGATGGATTTTTTATGATGTATACATCACTTCAATAGAGATTTCATACCAAGGTAACATTACCATTTATCATTTATTGTTCATTTGGCCTCTATCCAACCTAGGGTAAGCCCTCTCTACCATCACCATTTGTTGTGCACAGACCTGTGGTAACACAAAAACAAGCTTTGACTTAGGAAATCCCCTATGAAGTACAACCTTTCCCCCTCTTTTCATGTGTGTGGACCAAACCTAGAAGTTTCATTAGTAGTAGGTCATAGGAAACACAAAGCAGATTGTAACCTACCATATGAAGTTTGCATATCTCAAACAAGTAGCTTTTCTGGTCTAGGGAACCACCACCCTTGACCCCCAACTTCAAGCTTATATTTTTGTTACAAGTGCATAGATATCTATCCTTCTTAGATATGTAAATATTCCATCATTTTTTTTTCTTATGCACAATAAATTATTTTTTTAGATCTAGGGTTTATGTCAAATAAGCTTGTTAAAACAAACACCAAATTTTCCCTCTTTACAAATCAAATGAACCAAACCCTAGGAGATTGGATTTTCCTTGTGGCAGATAACCAATCATTAAACATTAGTTGATTTTGTGTTCAAATGTGGAGTCAAATAAAAATAAGTTGATCCTAATTAATCTACTAGTTAGATCTAGGATCTATTTTCCTACTTCACATGTGCATGGATACTTAACATGGCCTAGTAGTTGGGATCCATCCTTACATCATCTCTAAACCTTTGCAATACTATATTTTTTTATTCCTCCTTAAGTTTTACTTAAAGGGTGTGTTAGTTTGAACAAGGTGTTTTACCTAGCTGATTCAACTCCTAGGTCTTATTCACACTTTTTAGTTAAGTTTGCATATGGTTCACTTAGGATACTTATCTCTTTTTGTCTCATGACCTATGTTTTAGAAACATGTCATAATATTTTGTTCACTTAATCCTCTAACTTGAGTACTTTATATTTGTTTGATATTTTTTAGAGGTGGTGTCTCTAATATGATCGTCTCTTTGATAGGGCCAACCTATATATGCCTTTCTTAGAGATAATAAAGCCTATAATTTTCTCAAATTTCACACCAAAGACACATTTATTAGGATTAAGATAAATTATATTCTCTCAAATGTTTAAATACTCTTTCAAGAATTTGTGAGTGACCCTCTCTTATTCTTGACATATAATTTACTTATAAATAAAATAACTCAATTACCTTTCTTTCTCCTTCACCTTTGATTGAGTGATTAGAGGAAATGCACCCAACATCCTCTATTATGCTCATGATAAGTGATATTGCTTCAAAGTTTTGTATGTGGATTCTCTAAATTTTTGTAGCATAAAATTAGCATTATTTGTATGATGAAATTGACAACATAAGTTTCCAAGGGTTGAGATTTATGAAATGATGGGTGAAAAGTAAATTTAAAGATTTCTATAGAAAAAAATTGATGGCTTATATTTAATCTCCGATTGATAATTAACTTTTTTGATTGTGGAGTTGATAAGGAGGTGACAATCATGTAAGAGTTCATGATTATTATTATTATTATTTTTGGAAAAAGTGGTAAGCCACTACAATTAATTATTATTCAACTAAATTTTATGAGTGAGTTAGAATAAGTTAATTGTTTGCATGGAATACTTAATTGATTGCATAGAGAATTGATGAGTTAAGTGATTGCATGATTGAGTTGACTGATGATATTGATGAGTACTAATTTTGATTGATTAATTAACTAAATGAAGTATAATTTGATGATTTAATTATTTATTTAATGGATAATATGACATGGATTAATTTTTTAAAATTATTCAATGGAAAATGAAAAATTAAACTCATTTATATTTATTTAAATAAAAGAAGGAAATCATCTCATTTTGATTAAATAATAAAAATTATTTAACTAAATGATAATCAAGAATTAATAAATGGTAATGGATATAAAAATTGACAAAATGAGAATGGATATTAGAGAATGATGCTAATAATATAATGATAATGGAAGTAGAATTATTTAGTGTCTACAAAAGCCAATTGTTTTTCTTATTTCTAGAAAATATAGTACCTAATAAGGGAGAGGACCTAGTACCTGAGTGCCCTAACTTCACACCTTTCAAAATCATATGTGGTGATTCTAAATCACTTCCAATTTTTCTCAACAAGTTGCTTAGCAAGGACCCTACCTATAACTAAGGTTTCAAGGCCACATATCATCAAATATGATTCTACATTAATGTGATTTTTATTGAGGTGTCCAAAAAATCCCCAAAAAAGGTAAACTAGTAGTTGTGCATTAAACTATAATAGTTGTGTAGTAAGTCATATTTATTGATGCATTGATGTGCCATCACATGATTTAGATCTAAAGAATATATTTGATTCAATTATGAGTACTCGTGATCAACACTATCAACTGTAAAGCCACAACTACTAGTGCTATAATACTAAAAATATTGAGCATTAAATCAACAAATGTTATCACAAGTATTGGAATATGCTCAACTTCTAGATCACCTCCCATAGTGATTTCATATATAAATACCTAAAAAGAATCAAATTATTCCAAACTCTTAAAATGCATTTCAAATACTTAAAATAAATCTACATCTTATATATAGAAATTTGAACTCTTTTAATAATATCATTTCATTTTTTTCATATTCTAAACAATAAAATATTTTTAACTTTAAAAAACTATTTCTTGATATTAATTTCATTCAATCTTGTTAAAAGGTATAATAGATTTATCAATAAAAAAATATAAATACTATTTTTTATAAACCATTCATAACATAACTTTCATATAAAGGTATAAAGAAATATGGTGACTTACAAACCATTCATAATATAGCTTCATATTTCTTGTTAGTACAATATCTTATTTTTATGGTCAATTCAATGGTGAAGATAGCCATTAATCGAATTTCGGTGAAGAACATATTTATCTTTGTATCTAGTTTGCCTTAGGTCAGCAATTTACCAACTAGAAAAAAAGATAGAGCTGGAAACTATTTCATAAGAACCAAAGTGTTATACATATGATGTACAAAGCAAATGGAGTGGCTTCTAAAGCTTTCCAACTTGCTCTTTGATTTGACTGGAAACTTCTTCAACAACATTGCATTTGCTCCTTTCTCTACCCACCATCTAGATTTTTCTAGCATCTAATGTATGTATGATTTGGAACGATTTTGTCAACTACTTCATTGGCCTATCAATTATGATAGAAGTGTGTGGAAGCATGAAAACATGTATATATCTGGGGTTTTTCTAAGTAAGAATATAAGTTTTGGGGTGTATGCGTGTGTGCACTTTGTATTCTTTGTATCCTCTATATCCTCTGTTCTTGTGTGCTCTATTATTTTTTCTATCAATTTTTTTGTTGCAGATTCGTATTGCTCTAATAACATAAGATAGTTTGGGAAATTTTTTTTCCAACAACTGGTATCAAATCCAAACATGGAGACAACAATAGTGAGTGATATGGAGAAGTTAAACGGGGCTAA
Organism: Sequoia sempervirens; assembly: GCA_007258455.2. Lineage (NCBI taxonomy): Eukaryota > Viridiplantae > Streptophyta > Pinopsida > Cupressales > Cupressaceae > Sequoia > Sequoia sempervirens. The sequence continues at coordinate 4,889,154 of VDFB02000010.1, read as the reverse complement.
TTTTTCCCTATGGAAATCCCAAATGGAAGATATATTGATTCTGAAGGATCAGTATTTTCCAATTGAAGGAATATCAAAGAAACCCACAACAATGGTAGATGAAGATTTCCAAAAGCTGGATAGAAAGGTGATTGCAACCATCCGTCAATATCTAGCTAAAAATGTATATTTTAATGTTGTTAGAGAGAAGAAAACAACAAAACTATGGAAAAAGTTGCATGGTTTATATGAGAAAAACTCAGCTTCGAATAAGATTTTCTTAATGAAGAAATTATACAACCTCAAGATGAAAGAGGGTGCTCCAGTAGCAGAACACTTAAATGAGTTCAACATAATCACCAGCCAACTTTCCTCTATTAAAATTGCTTTTGATGATGAGATTAAAACCATCCTTCTAATGTGCTCCATGTCGAATAGCTAGGAAAACCTTATTGTAGCCATAAGAAATTTTACACCTACAAGAACCTCGAAGTTTGATGATGGTAGTAGCAGCTTAATGAATGAGGAGTTGTGAAAAAATTCATTTACAAAAAACTAGGCAGGAGAAGCCTTAACTATAGCTAATTGTGGTAGAAAAATTGATTGAAATCATCAAGGCCATTCAAGGTCAAGAGGCGGATCAAAATCAAAAAGAGGTAGGCTAATTTGTTATCATTGTGGAAAGCTAGGACACATGAAAAGAGAATGTCAAATCTAGAAGCAAGAATTGAAGGATAAAAAATTGGCCAACACAAATAAAAAACCAGCTAGCACAAATGAAGGTGAGACCACTACTATAGTTTCATGTAATGAGGTTTTATTTACTGTTTCAATGGAAGATTCAAGTTTGTATACCTCTAGTTGTAGCATTGATTGGATTCTTGGCTCTGGGGTATCTCACCATGTAACCCCAAACAAAGATAATTTTGTTGTGTATAATCTTGGTAATTATGGTAGAGTCCACTTGGGAAACAATTTTTTTGTAACATTGTTGGAGTGGGAGATGTCTAGATCAAGAAAAAGGATGGACAAGATATTTTACTGAAAAAGGTTAGACACGTTCCAGAGATGCACATGAGTCTAATTCCTATAGGGTGTTTGGATGATGAAGGTTGCTCCACAAGTTTTGGAAAAAGTGGCTGGAAAATTGTAAAGGGGCGCTGCTCATGGCTAGAGGATCCAAGGCAAGAACATTGTATACATTAAGAGAAATAGCAGTGAAATCAGATGTAGCTGCTATTGCAAAACAAGAAATATCAGCAGATTTGTGGCATAAGCATTTATGTCACATGAGTGAGAAGGGTCTGAAAATTCTTATTGGTAAAAATCTGCTACCAAGTTTAAAATCCTATAATCTTGACCTTTGTGAGCATTGCATATATGGTAGGCAACAAAGGGTTTCATTTATTAGAAGTGGTCATGAATGAAAAACAAATTTGTTAGAATTAATACATTCTGATGTATTTTGGCCAATAAACATTAGGTCATTAGGAGGATTCTTATACTTTGTCACATTTATAGACGATGCATCTAGGAAGGTTTGGGCCTACCCTATGAAAAGAAAAGATGAGACCTGTATTCAAAATATTTCAAAATTTTCATGTTGTTGTTGAAGGAGAGACTAATAAATTGCTCAAGTGTTTGAGAACAAGCAATGGTGGAGAATATTGTTCCAATGCATTCAAAGAGTATTGTAACAGGTTTTTCATAAAGCATGAGAAAATTGTACCTCTTACTCCTCAACAAAATGGGACTACAAAAAGAATGAGTCACACTATCATGGAGAAGGTGAAGAGTATGTTGTCAAACTCTGAATTGGAAAAAAAAATTTGGGTAGAAGCTTTAAGGACATCATGCTACCTCATAAATCGATCCCCTACTACAGCCTTAGATGGTGGCATTCCCGAAGAAGTTTGGACTGGTAAAGAGGTAGATTACTCTCACCTAAAAATCTTTGGATGTGAAGCATTTGTGCATATTCCCAAAGAACATAGAAGTAACATAGATGACAAATCCATGAAGTGTATTTTTCTAGGCTATGTGGATAGTGAGCCTGGTTACCGATTATGGGATCCAAATAAACACAAAGTCATTAGAAGCAAGGATGTCATATTCAATGAGTTAAAGATGTTTAAAAAATTTGTAAACAATATGGAGGTCAGGAATTTTTTTGATAAGTTTATTGAACAACAATTAGATATTCCACCATTGCAAGAAAATGGGCAGCATGCTCAAGAGCAAGTTGAACAACAAATTGAAAATGATGAACAACAAGGATAAATTATACAACGACCATTACAAGAACTCCAACCTGAAAATACACCACCACAATTGATCCGCAAGTCTGCTAGGCCTCACAAGCCTTCACAAAGGTATCCTCCCTCAAATTATATCTTATTAGCTGATGAAGGTGAACTTGATTGTTTTCAGGAAGCTTGTGAGTTGAGAACAATAAAGAATGGAAGAAAGCAATGGAGGAAATGGAGTCTTTGTTGGAAAATGAAACTTGAGAGTTGGTAAAGCTTCCAAAAGGAAGAAGAGCCCTACAAAACAAATGGGTGTACAATTTCAAGCATGAGGGAGAAGGGAAAAAGGAAAGATACAAGGCAAGGCTAGTGGTGAAAGGATTTGCTCAAAAGAAAGGTACAAACTTTACTGAAATATTCTCACCTGTTGTAAAGATGCCATCCATTAGAATTATTCTTGGTCTTGCCACTACTTTAGACTTGGAGTGTGAACAATTAGATGTAAATACAACCTTCCTTCATGGAAAATTGGAAGAGGAGATTTATATGGAGCAGCTAGAAGGATTCAAAATAAAAGGTAAAAAAAAAATAGTTTGCAAATTGGAGAAGAGCCTTTATGGACTAAAATAGGCACCTCACCAATGGTATAAGAAATTTGATTCATTCATGTTGGAACATGGTTTTAAAAAGCTAGAAGTTCTGTGTCTATATTAAGAGGTATGACCAAGATAGGTACATTATATTATTGGTGTATGTAGATGGCATGTTACTTATTGGACATGATAAAAATATGATTAATCAGTTGAAGAAGGATTTGGGTAAACAGTTTGCAACAAAAGATGTGGGTCTAACACAACAGATATTGGACATGAAGATCATACGTGACATAAAGAAGAAGAAAATATGGCTATACAAGAAAAATATATTGAGAAGGTTCTTGACAGGTTCAATATGATGGATGCCAAGCCAATTGGTACACCTCTTGCATCCCACTTTAAATTGAGTACTAATTTTTTCCTTGTGATGAAAAGGAGAAGGAGGAAATTAGTAAAATTCCTTATGCTTCAACAATTGGAAGCCCGATGTATGCCATGGTATGTATTCGACCAGATATTACACATTCAGTGGGAGTAGTGAGCAAGTTCCTTGCAAATCCAGGAAAACAACATTGGCAAGCAGTGAAGTGGAATTTGAGGTATCTTAAGGGTACTAGCCATCATTGTTTATGTTTTGGTAATAATTATGTTGTGGTTAAAGGTTATACATATGCATATATGGTTGGACACTAGAAAGTCTACCACTGGTTATCTTTATATCTTTGAAGTTGAGCTGCAGTATCTTGGGTGTCTAGACTACAGAAAGTACTAGCCCTTTCAACAATAGAGACAAAATACATAGTTGCAACAAAAGCTTGCAAATAGATGTTGTGGATATAATGATTCCTAGGAGAGCTGGCAATAAAACAAGACAAATATATGTTGTATTGTGACAGTCAGAGCGCCATCCATTTAGCAAAAAACCTAGCATATCACTCAAAGACCAAGCACATTGATCTAAGGTACCATTGGATTCGACGGGTATTAGAGGAAGGGCATTTCAATTTGGAAAAGATCCATACGGATGAGAACCCTGCTGATATGCTTACTAAAATTCTGCCAAGAGGAAAGCATGAGTTATGTAGAGACTTGGTAGGTTTGGGGGTGATTTGATGACTACAGTTTATTATTCTAACCCCCCTTCATTGGCTTCAAGTGGGAGAATGTTATACATATGACGTGTGAAGCAAATGAAGTGGCTTCCAAAGCCGTCCAACTTGCTCTCTGATTTGACTAGAAAATTCTTTGACAACACTGCATTTACTCCTTTGTCTACCCACCGTCTAGAGTTTTCTAGCATCTATTATATATGTATGATTTGGAACGATTTTTTCAACTACTTCATCGGCCGATCAATTATGATAGAAGTGTGTGGAAGCATGAAAACATGCATATATCTGAGGTTTTTTAAAATGAGAATATAAGTATCTTTTGTATCCTCTGTTCTTTTGTGCTCTGTTAGTTTTTCTGTTGTAGATTCTTATTGCTCTAATAACATAAGATGGTTTGGGAAAAAAAATTTCCAACACAAATTTTACACCTTTATCATCATGATAATTTTGACGCACTGTGGCAACTTTAAATACTACAATGAAGTTGATAATTCAAATGTGAAGATGTTGATATCTTGTGTTTTGTTAATGTGAAGATTTGTTAAGGGGTTTTCCATATGCTTCTTTTGACTATGGTGATCTACATGGGAAACGTTGAGGAGATCAAGGAGACCACCAATGGATTATCAAGATAATGCAATTGATGTCTAAATTTTTGCTGGTTTATTCAGAAATGGTTTTAAGATTAATTTTACACCAGCTTTTTCCTTGTATTTTTTAAATGAGACCTTATCCCTCACTTATAATGAAAGGTAATGTGGATTCTTTAGATTTACTTTTAATGGTGTATCAATTCCTTTCAAAGATGTGTGATATATCATAATATGTGTTATAAGTTGATTAATAAATATAATTTTCAATTCTTTAATGTATTATAAATGTTTTTTATATTTTTTATATGAGGAATTAATTTTTAAAGGTCATAATTTTTTTTTTAAACAAAAGGCATATTTCCTGTATATATATTTATAATATATTAAAATTTACAATAGATGATATGTTCTTTTCCAAAAGACATATTTCCTTAAATTGACTATTACAGACATATTTGCATCACCACAAACTTGCAAAACATACCAAAAACTTAAGCCTAAATACTTTGATAAAACTTTCAGAGCACTTGTGCCCACTTTTACTATTTGAAACTTTCAACTTTCACCAAAAAAAACCTTAGGTTTCAACATACGATCCATTAGTCTTCAAAAAAACTAATTAGAATACCCATATAATTATTCAATCTCCATCTATATTGAATGATAATTTTCATCCTGATCCTCTTCTGACTTTCCAACATCCTTCTCCTCATCTAAAATGCCAAAATCAGAGGCAAGCATCAAATTGTTGATAGTAGGCCCACCGATATTTTGAGCATTTTGTATCTGGACATCCTGCTCTTCCCCGCCGAAACATCCCACAAACTGACCCAGGTTGATAGAAGACTCACCAATATTTTGAACACCCATTTGCTGAAAATGAACATCATGCTCTTCTACAACAAAAATTTCCATAAACTGACCTTGTGGCAACTCATTGACATTGAATTCAGTGGCAATACGAGCACCCAATGGCTGAAAGTGAAGACCCACTGGTTGTGCATTTACCTTTGCCATTACCCGAACATTTTGAACACCCCTCGACTAGATTTCCTCTTTAATTTCCTGATCAACTCGGAACCCAAAAGTTGACCACTTTTCTCTTGAATTATTTTTTTAAAATTGAAGATCTCAAAGAGATATATGACATTGTAACTAGTTTGTTTTGGTTAAGGTCCATTTTAACATTTTTGGGGGGCTAAAATCAACCTCTAGAGTTTTGAAATTTGTATATTTTATGTTTTATAGTACATAAGCTGCATTTTTGTTTTTATAAGACTAGGATGCAAGATTTGAACACCTTTTTTATATGCAGATTCTAGTAATCAATGGCTCATTAAACCCAATCTAAATATAAGATTTGATCCATCATGCATATTATCAACTTGAAACTAAAAAATATTTTTAGCTTTCAATTGCCTCAAAGCACTCCCCTCAAAAAAAAGAAAAAGAATCAAGCGGTAAAAACCTTTCTTTCATTTACGATAACTTTTTACAGTTCTTGAAATTGGAAGATCTTCAGGTGAATGGATGAGTACTATTTACTTTGCAAGAGTTCCTTCTTCTTTACCTCAATTCAATCCATATCTTGTGGATTTGATGCAAGAAAATCCCTCTTAGTATTCTTTGGAGACTCCAAATTCACTCTTGAAGCCCTCAAAATAGATTTTGATTTGGCTCTCACACTCTTAAACATGTGTGATTAGTAATGATATTGTCTATCTCGAGGTTGCACTTAAAATTTTTAGAATTACAATTTGTACTAATAGCCTCTTGTGAAGAAGAGAGGAGTGTTGGAAGTGCCAAGGTTCTGAGAGGGGGGGGTGAATCAGAACCCTATTACCTTATTTCAAAACTCATTACAATTTTTGCAATAAGCAACTTATAGCAGAATATATACAATCTATGCAGAAGAAATGTAAGCATTCATCATAAGCATAAAGTAATGGAACTCACAAAAATGGAGAGACACCCAAATTGTGCCGAGTGGAAAACCCTCCAAAACCTCACGATTTTGTCATAGGGAGAAAAACCACTCCATGAACCTGTATCTTTTATTGATTCCAACCCTTTACAATCGGCAGTAACTACTGCTCAGAAATTTAATACAACTCATATACATATACAAATGTGTATATATCACTCATATCTGTATACAAGTTTATGATCAAAACTTTTTTAAGCCTCTTATCCTCAGATACATATATATATATATATATATATATATATATATATATATATATGTTTTTTACACACACATACATGTATCTAAAGATTACAAGTGCTATATAAGAACTTCGAATCAGATCAGTTACATGTTTCTAACTGAACCAGTTAGAGTTTGTTAAACAAACTTCCTTTTAAAATGCTTTACGAAAAACAGTTTCAGATTACGAATTTGTTTCTGTCAAAACTGGTAATCATTAAGCTTCATTTTTGAGATACTCGAAGACAGTTTCCATAACGACATTTTGCTTTGCAACTGACTGGAAATGTTTACACATTTCCTTTTGTTTTGAACCAACAAAAACTGTATATAATACCCTGGGTTTAAAACCCAAAAATTTATTCAAACTTCTAAAAACTGCGAAGCCAAATTCCGGGTTTGAGACCCTCTTTAGAAGTGAACAAAAATGTAAAACCTCATACCTGTGATGCCCAAGATTCTGCCCGAAAAATGCAAAACCTCATACCTGTGAAACTCAAGACTCTGCTCGACCTTAAGAAGTTTCTTCCCTTTTTTAATTTGCCCCAGATCCTCATACATGTGAGCAAAAATCGAATATGTAAGAAAACTTTTACTCTTTCTGAGAAAGACAAATGCATATAGACCTGAAACTTCATTTGAAAGAAAAACAAACAATGAACCTGCCTGTATCCACCAAACGACTTTTCTGATTCGCACAACAAAAATATCTTGACCCATCAGTTTATTTTCTGTTTTGCAGAATGAATTCATCTTGCAGAGAAGAAACGAATCAAAGAACCGTTTGCTCAGACTAAAACGATACCCACAACCTTAACCAACTTTAATCATAATTTGGAGTCCGCCATGCAAAGTCAATACTTGGCGAGAAAAGACTGAAAATAATAAATAATGCGTTCAGACTTGTCAGATTACGGTCTCAATCACAGCTGCCGACAACATTATGATACCATTTCAATTTTTCCTGCTTTTAACAAATGCCATCATATATTCCACAAAAAAAAAATGCCATGCCAAAATAAAATCTTTCCTTACAACTGCCACGTGTATAACATTTTGCCAACAGAACAGATGACGGATCTGCCACGTGTATAACATTTTTCCAACAGAACGGATGATGGATGTTTGAAATGGTTAACAATCTCCCCCATTTTTGATGCAAAAATTTCCACCATTTCATATAAACAAGATAATGAACTGAAATACCATGCTGATTTACCATGAAAACATGATTAACCTATGAACCAATCCAATCAGTGATTAACCGACGAATAAAACCTGTGAACCAAGTGCATCCAAATGCAAGAACCAAACCTGATCAAATCAAAACTGCTGTGCCAAAACAAAACTGTGAAAATTCTTGTTAAAACCAAACCTGTGCCAAATCAAAACTGCTATGCCAAAACAAAACTGTGAAAATCTGGTTACTCCCCCAAAATTTATGCATCAAAAATCTAACCATCTGCTTTTCATAAATGTTTTCTGTGAAAGAAGCAGAAACCTAACACAGAATATGGAAAAGTAAAAAAAACTTATTCCAGCATGGATTGAGAGAAGACTCCCAATCGAATTCTGAACTGTTCAAACAATTCTCTAGGTAGAGCTTTGGTAAAAATATCAGCAACTTGTAATTTAGAAGGCACATGAATAAGAATGACCTCATTTGATGACACATGTTCGCGAATAAACTGCAATTTGATGGCAACATGCTTAGTTCTAGAATGCATAACAGGATTTTTAGAAATCTGAATAGCACTAGTATTGTCACAAAGGATTTTCAAAGGTTTTTGAACATGAATACCCAAATCTGAAAGCTGATAAGACATCCAAAGTAACTGAGTACAACATGCTGTTGCAGCAATAATTTCAGACTCAGCAGTAGAAATAGTGACACATTCTTGTTTTTTACTGTGCCAAGCAACTAACCGATCACCTAAGAAAAATGCAGCACCACTAGTACTTCGTTGATCATCTTTACATCCACCCCAATCAGCATCTGTATAACCAATGAGAGTAAAATCATCACTTTTGGGATACCACAAACCATAATCCAAAGTACCTTGTAAATATTTAAAGATACGGTGAACAGCATTGAGATGAGATTGACGAGGAGCTGCTTGATATCTAGCAACTTGACATACAGAGTGCATTATATCTGGTCTAGAAGCAGTAAGATATAAAAGACTCCCTATCATAGACCGATACTCCCTTTGATCAACAAGAGGAGATTCATCAATTTTCATCAACTTACATCCAGTTTCCATTGGTGTACCAACTGGATTACAAGTATCCATTTGAAACCTTTTAAGCATTTCCTTAGCATATTTCAGTTGAGAGATAAACAAACCATGTTCAAGCTGAGAGACTTGAATTCCCAAGAAAAATGTCAAAGGTCCTAACATAGACATCTCAAATTCAGACTCCATGATTCCTGAAAAAGTTTGTGCTAAATGATCATTAGTAGAACCAAAAATAATATCATCTACATATATTTCAACAGCCAATAAATTTTCATTGTCCATTTTTGTATACAAAGTGCTGTCCACATTTCCTTTAATGAATCCATTTGCAATTAGATGTTTATCTAATCTGGAATACCAAGCTCGAGGAGCTTGTTTTAAACCATATAAGGCCTTTTTGAGACGAAGAACATAATCAGGCTTGTCAGAAGATTCGAAACCTTCTGGCTGTTCCATATAAACTTCCTCCTCAAGATATCCATTTAAGAAAGCAGTTTTGACATCCATTTGGTAAATAGTGAAATTTTTATGAGTGGCATATGCAAGAAAGATTCTGATTGATTCCATCCTTGCAACTGGTGCAAAGGTTTCACCAAAATCAACTCCTTCTTGTTGTGCATATCCTTTGCAAACAAATCTGGCTTTATTTCTGATCACTACACCTTCCTCATTTAGTTTATTGCGGAATATCCATTTTCCACCAATAACATTTTTACCATCAGGTCTGGGAACAAGTTCCCAAGTCTTGTTTTTCTCTATCTGATTTATTTCATCTAGCATAGCATTTTGCCAACTAGGATTTGATAGGGCTTCAGTTACATTCTTTGGTTCAAAATCTGCTATCAAACAAAATTGTTCAGCAATATTTACTTGTTCTCCTATTTTGGCTTTTCTTCTAGTTAAAATTCCTTTATCAATATCTCCAATAACTTGAGACTCAGGATGTCTCTTAGCTATTATTCTAGAAGATGTTTTTAACTTTGATCCATCACTAGTGATTTTAGAATTGGAACAATTTTCTGATTCTATTTTTCCTGCAAGTTCATCTTCATCATCAGTTTCAACTTTATCTTGTTCACAATTTTCATTATGAAAACTTTCTGATTCTTGAAAAGATAAACTTTCATATTCTTCTCTGTCATTACAGCATATAGATGTTTCATCAAACATGACATTTATAGCTTCTACAATTTTGTTCAGTCTTTTATTATAGCATTTATATGCTTTACTATGTGTAGAGTACCCAAGAAAAATCCCTTCATCGGATCTTGAGTTAAAGTTTTCTAGAGAATCATCATTCTTTCTGATAAAACATTTGCAACCAAATATTTTAAAGTTCTTAACATTTGCTGTTTTCCCATACCATAATTCATATGGTGTATAAGTTGTTCTAATTCTGATTTGTGCTCTATTTAAAATATAGACAGCTGTATGAACAACTTCTTTCCAGAACTTGTCAGGCAACTTTGCTTCATTCAACATGGTCCTGGCCATTTCCTTGACAGTTCTATTTTTTCTCTCTACAACCCCATTTTGTTGTGGTGTCCTAGCAGTAGAGTATTGTCTTTTTATACCTCGTTTTTCACAATATTCAATAAATTCTTGAGAAGTGAACTCTCCTCCTCTATCTGATCTTAAGCATTTCAGTTTTAAATCAGTTTCTCTTTCCACCATCTTTCTGAAAATTTTGAAACGTTCAAAGGCTTCTGATTTATGTTTCAGAAATGTTACCCAAACCATTCTTGAATAATCATCTACGAACAGCATGAAATATCTTTCATCATTTAAAGAGGCTGTTTTGGTTGGACCACATAAATCAGTATGTACTAGTTCAAGTGGTCTATTTGACAGATATTCTTTTGTTTTAAAAGAAACTCTTGTTTGCTTACCTTTTATACACTCTTCACAAACAGATGCAGGTTTAGTTATTTGTGGTAGTCCCCTGACCTTTTTATTCTTGCTGATTCTAGCAAGATTATCAAAGTTCAAATGTCCCAGTCTTTTGTGCCATAGCCAATTTTCTTCCACTTGACTCATAAAGCAGGTATTGACCAAAGATGTTTCTTGAATAGTTGAATCTATCAGATTATACAGATTACCATTTGTTCTTAACCCACTGGCAATGACTCTATCTTTCCCATTTTTAATATAACATTCTTTTGCATTAAAAGAGATAGAATATCCATTATCACATATCTGACTGACACTTAAAAGGTTATGTTTCAACCCTTCAACAAAGTACACATCATGTATTGGTGTATCATTGTTTAAGATTATTGAGCCTTTTCCTGTTATATAAGCTCCTGAGTTATCACCAAAACGTACAAATCCTCCATCAAAGTTTTCTAAGGTTTTGAATTTGTTCTTGCATCCAGTCATATGATGAGAATAGCCACTATCCAACACCCATGTTGCAGATTTCTGAGCAAATAAGACTGTTTCAACAATTAAGGACTTTTCATTTGTCTTTACTTGTTTCCATATTTGTTTAGGTCTCAAATTTAATTTGCACTGATTTGCCTAGTGACCATAGTAAAAACATTTGAAGCATCTAATAACTTTTCTTTTGCCTTGACTAGTGCTATTTTTACAAAAGATTGCTTTGTGCCCAAAAATATTACAGTTGAAACAATATCCATTGAAAAACAACTTTGTTTTCTGACTAGTAGATTCTTCAGATGAACATTGCAAGATATTCAGTTTTTTATCCTTTTCTTCAAGTAAGAATTTTTGACTTTCTATAATTGAATTTGCTTTTATTAACTCATCTTGAAGTTTTTGATTTTCAGTCTCATGATTCGCAACTGATTTTTTTAACCTTTTAATTTCTTGCAGGGATTTTAGAAGTTCTTCTTCAAGATCTACTTCTATTTCTAAATCAGATGAGGATTCAGGCTCATTTGATTCAGATTTAGGAGTATGTACTATTTCAGCCATGAACAACTTTTCCCCTTCTTCATCTGCATCACTGGATTCTTCATTTGGATCTTCTTTTGAAAAAAGACTTTTCTTTTTGAAATCCTTAAACCTTTTATTCTGATTCCAAGGCTTCTTTCTAGAAAACTTCTCAGATTTTTCATCACAATCATCAAGTTCAATATTTGGGCATCTAGCAGCAAAGTGTCCTAATTGACCACAGCTGAAGCATTTAGGTTTGCTTTTATATTTCTTTGTCATTCTTTTAACCAGTAACGCTTCTAAAGCATCAGTTAGATCTGAATCACTCTCATCATTCTTTTCAACCTTAAAGGCTGATTCTTTTGATGAAGAACTAGCTTGATTGCTAATTCTCATTTCATATGCAGTTAGAGTTCCTTGAAGTTGATGTAAGGTCATTTTTGAAAAACTTTTCTTTTCTTCTAATGTAGAAATTTTTGTTTCAAATTTAGGTAGTACTGACCTAATAACCTTTGAAACAACATCATGTTCTTCTATGTCTTCACCTAGACCCTTCCTGGCATTCACAACTTCCTCAACTCTTAAAAAATATGCAGCAATGGTTTCATCCTCACTCATTTTCAGATTGTCAAACTGAGTTTTAAGAGTAATCAGTTTAGATTCTTTAACCTTGTCATCTCCTTGATAGATAGTTTCAAGTTTTACCCATATATCATTTGCAGATTTGCAATAAATAACTTTGGCAAAGACATCTCTAGTAAGACCACAGAGAAGAGCATATCTAGCCTTCTTATCTAATTCAAATTTTAGTTTCTCATCAGCATCAGTAGGGACTGACGCTGGAACAGTGTATTTTGTTGTTACTACATCCCACATCCTTACATCTAGAGAATGTATAAATGCTTCCATTTTAACTTTCCAGAAAACATAATCATTTCCATCAAATAAAGGTGCCCTATTAAGGAAAGCTCCTTCAGAATGTGCCATAACTTCCAATAACCAGGGATCAATTCCTAAAGGGAATCCTATGCTCTGATACCACTTGTTGGAAGTGCCAAGGTTCTGAGAGGGGGGGTGAATCAGAACCCTATTACCTTATTTCAAAACTCATTACAATTTTTGCAATAAGCAACTTATAACAGAATATATACAATCTATGCAGAAGAAATGTAAGCATTCATCATAAGCATAAAGTAATGGAACTCACAAAAATGGAGAGACACCCAAATTGTGCCGAGTGGAAAACCCTCCAAAACCTCACGATTTTGTCATAGGGAGAAAAACCACTCCATGAACCTGTATCTTTTATTGATTCCAACCCTTTACAATCGGCAGTAACTACTGCTCAGAAATTTAATACAACTCATATACATATACAAATGTGTATATATCACTCATATCTGTATACAAGTTTATGATCAAAACTTTCAAGCCTCTTATCCTCAGATACATATATATATATATATATATATATATATATATATATATATATATATGTTTTTTACACACACATACATGTATCTAAAGATTACAAGTGCTATATAAGAACTTCGAATCAGATCAGTTACATGTTTCTAACTGAACCAGTTAGAGTTTGTTAAACAAACTTCCTTTTAAAATGCTTTACGAAAAACAGTTTCAGATTACGAATTTGTTTCTGTCAAAACTGGTAATCATTAAGCTTCATTTTTGAGATACTCGAAGACAGTTTCCATAACGACATTTTGCTTTGCAACTGACTGGAAATGTTTACACATTTCCTTTTGTTTTGAACCAACAAAAACTGTATATAATACCCTGGGTTTAAAACCCAAAAATTTATTCAAACTTCTAAAAACTGCGAAGCCAAATTCCGGGTTTGAGACCCTCTTTAGAAGTGAACAAAAATGTAAAACCTCATACCTGTGATGCCCAAGATTCTGCCCGAAAAATGAAAAACCTCATACCTGTGAAACTCAAGACTCTGCTCGACCTTAAGAAGTTTCTTCCCTTTTTTAATTTGCCCCAGATCCTCATACATGTGAGCAAAAATCGAATATGTAAGAAAACTTTTACTCTTTCTGAGAAAGACAAATGCATATAGACCTGAAACTTCATTTGAAAGAAAAAAAAACAATGAACCTGCCTGTATCCACCAAACGACTTTTCTGATTCGCACAACAAAAATATCTTGACCCATCAGTTTATTTTCTGTTTTGCAGAATGAATTCATCTTGCAGAGAAGAAACGAATCAAAGAACCGTTTGCTCAGACTAAAACGATACCCACAACCTTAACCAACTTTAATCATAATTTGGAGTCCGCCATGCAAAGTCAATACTTGGCGAGAAAAGACTGAAAATAATAAATAATGCGTTCAGACTTGTCAGATTACGGTCTCAATCACAGCTGCCGACAACATTATGATACCATTTCAATTTTTCCTGCTTTTAACAAATGCCATCATATATTCCACAAAAAAAAAATGCCATGCCAAAATAAAATCTTTCCTTACAACTGCCACGTGTATAACATTTTGCCAACAGAACAGATGACGGATCTGCCACGTGTATAACATTTTGCCAACAGAACGGATGACGGATGTTTGAAATGGTTAACAAGGAGTTGGTATGGAAAACCTTTTTAGCCTTTATAGCTTTGGAGATGCTAGTCACATCTTGTAGAACAATTAGATGGTGATGTGTATTTTCTCCATCCGACCAAGTGGATTTAAGAGCATGTTTAGAGTTTTTGTGGCTTGAAGCTGACCAATTTTTTTGAATTCCTTCTTGTCATGCACTGGGACATGAAATGCACTTAAAATTATTTGCACTTGAAATTCACACTCCTAATCCACTAATTGCCTCCAAATTACATTTCCCACCTTCATAATAATTTATTTATGGAACCCTTTGGAAAGATCCATCTCCATACAAAAGTGGCCATAGGATTTATAGGTATTGTCATTAGTTTAACTAGCTGCATACAAGCTTTTTGAAGGAGCTTGTAATGGCTAACAATATCGAAAACCACATGTTCTTGACTTCAAAATAAACTCTTAATATCTTTAACTTAATCAAAATTTGGAATAAAATACTTTCAATTGTAAGCATGAATATAAATTTCGCCCTCTAAGAGATGTTTCCAAGGTTTAGATATCCATTTTTGAGGTTCTATTATTTTTTCCAAAATATTTAAGATTTATAAATAAGAGTGTGGTCAACTAACTAATCGTCTTGTTCAACCACCTTTGAATCCACGTGATATTTTGAATGTAAGTTGGTGTCTTCAAACTAGCCAAAGTGCTTCAAGCATTTGCATGGCCTATGGGAGAATTAGGAGTATAAAAAGTAGAAGCCTTATCATCCAAACCATTAAGGGAGCTAATAGAGTATGGTTTTGTGTGGGATCTTAGGCATGAGCCATGCTCAAAAGACCTATGAGAACGACAATGAATGATATCAAAGATGACACATGTAGACATTTTAATAGAATATATGATGATGATGCATTTCTATTTTTATTGTTTTTTAGAATTGAAGTATGCTCTAATTAGCTTGTAATGATCATTGACTCTCCTTTTATGAAATAATTACATATCGAATATTTTTAAATGTCATGACATAGCAACATGACACATAAAACATGTGTTTGTCATCTCACAACAATTAGTACAAACATGCCTGAAAGCTAAAATTTATATTTGATAATTTAAATTTTTGGAATCACTCCCAAACACTCTAAATTTGAACTAGATCAATCTTAAGTAAGTTAGAAATGAACCATGGTTAAAATGTCAAATATGACGAACTTAAATGTTTTGGCAGACAAATGTAAGGACGTTGGCTTTAATAGGGATGGAATAATAAATATGGATGCCGCCCACCCACCACTATAATTCGCTGGGGTTCGGCGGCAACCCCTGGAAGTGTTATTGCAGCAACCGCGAATATTTCCCCCACCCCACCCCGAGTATCTGGGTCGATCAATGCAACGCCAGTCTACCCGAAGCGTATAAATATTGGTGCCAGGAAAAGCAGCTTTCTCGTTATCACCACCTCCCACTCCCACTAAAAGCTATGGGCGTAGGGGTCTGGGCTAAGGCTGAACCATGGCCAGAACCAAGATAGTCGTTTGAATAGGGATATAAAAAATATGGATAATAAGCAGCCCCTACGGGAGTATTTAAGACAGCAGGCGTGCCCAATTTTATTAAATTGTTTTCCCTCCTCATGGAGTAAAGTTAAATTTGTTTTTTCTTTCCTGTGAACTGCTAAGTAAAGTTAATGCAACGGGCCCACTTACATTGGTTTAGTTTTTTCTTTAGTCTTGTCAACTTGTTTTAGTATTACCTATTTTACGTGGGTCCTTCGAGAAGATTCCATTGCCTTGTCATGGATTATAAAAAGAAAAACATCATTTTTTCTTTGATGAATGTAAGAATAGCCTCTCTTACAAAATTTTGATGTACTCTGGTAACTCTTCAATGAAGATGTTAATATCTTGTGTATTGTTAATGTGAAGATCTGTGGGGTTTTAGTTTTTACAGACGCTTCTTTTGACGCGCAAGGTTGGATGTGATTGGTGAACAGCGGTACTCTGGCCAAGTGTTCAGCAGATTATCAAGATAATGCAATTGATGCCTAAATTTTAGCTTAATTTTTCAGGAATGGTTTTAGATAGAACGTACACTAGCTTTTTCCTGGTATGTTGCCTAAATTTTAGCTGAATTTTTCAGGAATGGTTTTAGATTGATTGTACACTACCTTTTTTTTGGGCATGTTTTAAATGAATTGAAGAAATAAATGAAAATGAAAGGCACTATGGATTCTTATAATGGTGTATCGATTCTATTCAAAGATGTCTTCTAACATGTTTATTATAAGATGGTCAATAAATGTAACTCTGTTCTTATATTTTTCAGGTGGGAGGTTCAATTTCTGAAGGTCTGAGAAGTTGATTGAGCCCCAATTTTTTTAAATTGAAGATCTCAAGAATATCTGAGTTGTAACTAGCTTGCTTCAATTAAGATCCATTTTAAAACTTTTTGGGGGATGAAATCAACCTCTAGAGCCTTGAAAATAGTATATTTATGTTCTATAGCACATAAATTGCATATTTTTTATTTTTAAGACTAGGATGCAAAATTGAGACACCTTTTTCTAAATGTAGAATATGATGACCAATGGTTCATTAGGCCCAATCTAAATATAAGATTTTATCTATCGTGCATATTATCAATGTGAAAGTAAAAAAAAATAGCTTCAAATTGCCATAAATCTCTACCCTCATAAAAAAAAGAAGCAAGGGGCAAAGACCTTTCTTTCATTTAAGATCACTTTTTAGAGTTTTTCAAATTGGAAGATCTTTTGGTGAATGGATGAGTACTCTTTATATCACAAAGTTTCCTTCTTCTTGACCTCAATCCAATCCATATCTTGTGAATTTGATGCAAGAAAATCCCTCTTATGGTTGTTTAGAGGCTCCAAATTTTCTCACCTCCAATTTTTTTTATTTGTCTCCCACACTCTTAAAAATGTGAATGATTAAGAATAATTCATCAATAGAATTAGAATTTGTAGCAATAGCCACTAGTAGAAAAGAGAGGGAGTTGGTGTCAAAAGCCTCTTTACTCTTTATAGCTTTGGAGTTGTTGGTCACATCTTTCAAAATAATTAGATGGTGATGTGCATTTGCTCCATCCCACTAGGTAGATTTTAGAGCATTTTTAGAGTCCTCATGGCTTGAAGCTAACCCATTTTTTGAACACATTCCTGCCATGCATTGCAATGTGAGATGCCCTTGAACAAAATATATTTTTCACTTGAAATTAATTATCTCATACTCCACTAATTGCTTTCAAGTTCTATTTTCTACCTTCATAAGAATTTCTTTGTGAAAAGCAGACATATGTTTTATAGGTCTTGTTAGCAATTTCATTAGCTCAACATATAACGTTTAAAGGAGTTTGCAATGGCCAACAATCGCAAAGACCACTAATAATTTAGTGGCAAATAAGATGGTATAATCCATTGAGGTGAGAATGAGAAGAATCGTAGCTAGGGTTGGAGGATGGTAAATAAGGTCTAATGCACAAAAAATAAACTTGAAATACGATGGTCTTGATTTCAAAATAAACCTTAAATATCTTCAACTTAAATCAAGATTTAGAACAAAAACCATCAATTATAAGGGTGAATATATATTTCACCCTCTAAGATATTTTTTGAAGATCTAGATATCCATTTGTGAGGCTCTATTTATTTTGGCCAAAATATATGGAATTTTCAAACAAGAGCATGGTCAATCAACTAATCCTTGTGTTCAACCACCTTTGAATCCATATGATTTTTGGAGGGCATGTTGGTGTCTTCAAAATATTCAAAGCTCTTCAAGCATTTGCATTACTTATGAGAGAATTAGGAGTAGAACAAGTAGAAGCCTTATCATCCAAACCATTAAGAAAGATAGGAGGGTATAGTTTTGTGAGAGATCTCAAGCATGAGCCATGCTCAAAAAGACCTATGAGAATTATACTTTTTGGAATGAGAAAACTTCAATGTAGGAACACTCTTTTTATAAACCACACTAAAAACATAGTCTCAAATATGAAGAATGGCATTTATTGCAAGAGGGAGAGTCCTCAAAACTCATTAGTTTAAATGCAACAACCTTCACCTTATCACTTCAAAGCACAACCTAAATGAGATATATTTGTCAGGAGTAAGGTAAATGAATCTTTTTCAATAGGAAAAAGGTTGAATTCAAGTATTAGGGTACCATATCTTATTATCCATAAAAGAAAATAAATTTTAGATAGGGAGGCATAATACGCAAAAACCCTTCCTCATCTACCTCATTTTCTCTATTGAAATAAATGAAATTCAACCCTTTTGTTTATCTACTCCTTTTATCTCTAGGAACACATATATTGACAATATATCCATATTATTCGCAAACAGGAAGGATATTTGTTGTCTTTGTGAAGAAGTAAATGTTGTCAATAGTCAAGGAGAAATAGTCTTTTATGCTTATCATCAATTAGCCTTATGGGAAATTGGGAATCATTATGGATATTATTTTTAATTTTGGAAGGAATTATTGTATATGTTGGAGGGAAAAAATTATTAGTTATTTTACATAAATATTTAGCTAGATATAATCTAAATTTCATATATCAACCTAATTTATTTATATGATTGGTAATACTTATAAATCAAGTTTATAAAATTTCATACTTATTATAAAATTAATGAATTTGTAGTGCCTTAATAATAATAAAAAATCTCACACTTTTTTAGTAGAAGTTTTTCTAGCTCATAGTATTCAAATGTAATAAAAAAATATTTTCTATGTAGTATATGTGAAATTTGCATGTACCCATACTATTTCCTTTTTAAATTTATTCCTATTTTGAGGTAGTGTATTGGTACATGTACACAATGAAAAATGGCACAATATTGCATGAATTTAGGGTCATTCCCCTATCCTTTTTATTCATTTACACATACACATAATCTTATACATTTTTCCCTACCCCAGTTACACACATTCTTATACATTCCACCAATCCACTTGTTTGTCACAGTTATCTATGCACCTACCTCCATCTAGTCATTTTTCACCTATAATTTTGATTGTTATTCCATCATATGAGAAGTTTGTGGGAATGAGTGTGATCTTTTGGTTGTGAGTTTGTCCCTTTCTAATTTAAATTTAAAAAATTAAAATTTAATCAACTATCACCCCTTACCCTTCTACCGTGATCTAACTAAACACACTTTTGGTGTGATTTGATGTTATGTGATAGCATTAAAGGAATTCACTACATTCATTATGATCATCCCCTACATACATTAAAAACTACATTCATTCAAGTGAATGGAAGAATAGGTGTTGTATGTACTTCCTACACTAATCTATGAGAGGAGGTATGTTTAAAAATTAAATTAAGAATGCATTTATAGGGAAATAAGAAAAAGGAAAAATACCATAACACAATGATGTACTGGGGAAAACATTATTGAGATAAAATACCCATACTTCAAAGAAATTAAATTCATTATTTATAATGGCTAAAACACATTTCAAGAGTCAAACTTTATAGGAGTGTCATTAATAAGAGATATATTCTTGAGAAAATACAACAATGTAAAATTGCCTACAAAAATCATTATATAAGGTATCCATATAAGGAACCCAATTAATAGGAAAATTAATACATAAAACTATCAATTTATAACCTTGATCTAAAACTTCCCAAAAATATGGCACCAATTCGTAGTTAGAATCTAATGGCTAGATCCTAAGATGAGTCACAAGTTAAAATAGGATATTCCTTACATATATCATAAGATCACCATAATCCATTCACCATCTTTGGTGATCCATTATCTCTATTCAAATATGCCTTGTGACATTCTATAGCATGCATTGAACAAGATTTTCAACAAGTGTAACGTCCTCTTATAGCTCTCTTATGTGACATAAATGTACTCAAGATACATTTTTCATATGGGAGCTCCAAATTTTGGAGGCCATCAATTTTGATCTAGGAAGCCAATTGAGCCATTTTAAAATTGAATATATCAAAGAGACCTATGTCTCTATAACCAACTTACTCCAATTAAGGCATGTTTCAACATGTTTGAGAACAAAATCAACCTCTAAAGCCCTAAAATTTACACATTTGTGTTTTGTAGTATATAAATTATATTTTCTAGTTCTTAAGACTATGATCAAAGGTTGAGACACATTTTATAAAATTATTATACTTGTCAAAAACCTTCCAAGAGTAAAGGAATAACAATGTTATCAATTATCTACTAGGGTCCACAAGGTCCATAGACATACTACACCACCTAAACTTATTTGTATTAGTTGCATAGAAAATTATGAAAAGTCTCAAATTTCTCTAGCATCACCTTCCCATCTTCTATAGTTCCATGTCACAAAAATGGCACTAGACATCTATGTTCTTTTTCCTCACATGGAAGGTAAGTTTTACTAAACATATGGAATTTGACTATCAAATTTTTTTTTTATAGCCCCTAACTTAGCCCAACATATAAAAATAATTTATTAAGACTAATGGCCTCCTTACATGTATGAGTGGCTATCATGTACCAATATTTTTAGTAGATAAATTCACTATTGAAATTTCATGTTCCCCTTATATCCCATCAATAATAATCAATCTAAGAGATCTTACCTAGGCCATCTT
Organism: Sequoia sempervirens; assembly: GCA_007258455.2. NCBI lineage: Eukaryota > Viridiplantae > Streptophyta > Pinopsida > Cupressales > Cupressaceae > Sequoia > Sequoia sempervirens. Next base: position 4,868,082 of record VDFB02000010.1, on the reverse strand, counting down.
ACATGATTTTGTTCCTTTGGACCTTGCATTAACCCTCTTTGTCCATGCCTTAGTAAAAAGCCAAGTTGTAAAATCCAAAATTTACCTAGTGTTAGACTATCAAAGTTTTAAGATTTTTTTTGGCAATTGTGCCATCATACCTTTCCTATCCACTTTGATTCCCCTCTTTGAGGGTGAAGCCACAATAGTGGTTTACAATTTGATGGAGGAAGGAAAACTGAGAAAAAATGACCCCATGGCAAAAAAATTGGTTTTAGGGGTTCGAATGAACCTACAAGTTCGACTGAACCAAAAAGGGGTTCGATCAAACTAGTGTTCGAGTGAACCCGTTAATTATTGGGCCCACATTTCCCACCCCAAAAAAAAAGGAAAAATGCATATTGAAGGGGGTTCAAATGAACCCTAGTTTGCTCGAACCCCCCTTTTCCTTGATTTTTGAAATTGTTCACAAAAAAACCTAATTTTTTACGCTTCGAAGCTCGGGTTGAGGATGAAAATGGAGGATTCTTCAAAAACCCAACTGGGATCAGGTAGTCCTTAGAACGAGCTATCCAACGAATATATTTTAATATGTTTTAATTTTATTATGTATTTATTTTTTTAGTTTTATTAAACATAGGTTTTTCATCGAAAATGAAGGTCTATGTTCGCATGTGGAAAAATAGAAAATTATCAAAAAAAAATTAAAAATATGAGTGCACCAGATAAGGAAGTCCTTGATCCAAAAAATAAATAAATAATAATTTTTATATAGAAAAAAAGTTACGCGTTATACGATCGCACTATGTCTGAATTGTAATTGGTTTGACTTGAAACTTGATTAAAGAAAAAATATTCAATAAAAAACTATCTAGCCAAGTGGAAGCACTAGACATCAGAGTTACAAATATAAATTCAAAAGAATTAGAATTTTATCCTTAATTGAAAAAAAGTTATGTGTTATACGGTGTGCATCACTTTTTAAAAATGTTGTTTTCTGAAAAAAACTAATTTTTGTGGGAGATGGAAAAATAAGTGCAATCTGATTCCAAAAATTTTGGAAAAATATTTTTAGAATCTATAGATAAAATTTGACAAGACTCTAGTTTGCATCATCTTCAAATTCCTCACGGTTTAGCCGCTATAGGTGCCCGAATGTGAAGATTTAGTTAAAAATAATAATTGAAGTGTCCAGTTTGGCCAAAAGTTGTAAACCACTATTGTAGGATCACCCTTGAACCTTGCAAAAGTGGTTAAATATGTAATTTATTGGAATGTTGGGTCATCACCCTTTTCTTTCCATTCATGCCAAGTTAATTTCCCTTTATAAAGATTTATCAATTCTTAGAGTCCGAACTCTTAAAAAATGTGCAAGTGTTCCTTTTCGAACTTTTAAACTTTTTCTTAGATTCATACCTTCATGTCATCTCTATCAACTCTAAGGTCTACCTTGATTCCATTTGAAAATCTACTATGTATGTAATTTATCAATTTGTTGGGTCATTAGTGATCGTTGTAATCATCTACCCATCCTAAGTTTCCCTGGTTCCTTGACCTCCAAAGTCCAAGTCCCTAAAAATATCTAAATGCTAAGTCCTTCGATTCATCAGCTTCTTTATACCTTAATTCCTTTTGAGAATTCTTCCCTTCACTTCCCAAATGATTGAAGCTTTCCCTTTGTAAAATTCCTCTAATTCATCCCATCACTTTCAAGGATTCACATACCTTCCTACCTAAATTGTACATTCTTCATTTACCAAAAGCCTTTCCCTTCATCAAAGGTTGAACTTTAAATGTCCCCTTTCCCTTCCATCTCATTTTGCATGTGGCATGAGTCCTTCCTAATCCCCAATCCCTAAAACATTGCCTTCACTCTTTGTAATTCCTCTAAACTATCATTTCATTGAACCTTCGGGATTTCTCTTACAATCATACCATTCTTTGCATCTCCAATTCATCAAAAGCTTGATCCCTCTAATGAAATCATGTTTTTGTCATCAACCCTTTGTTAACACCATGTTAATCTCGTCAACCCTATGTTGACATCATGTTGATGTCATCACCCCTTGATTTCTTTTCTAATATCATGTTGATGTCCCCATGCATTCATCCCTTGATTACATCATGGTTACATCATCATCAAGGGTCAAACTTTCAACATCCCTCATCCTCCCCTTCCTCAATGGCAAGCATCATGACTGATGTTCAATTCTCAATTCTCAACAAAGGTTTTCTCATTGAGGCATCAAATATTGTCATGCTCTTCTTCTAGGATCAATAATAGATGAAACACAAGGTATGAGGGCCAATGATCGATATATAGGGCTCTTCAAGGTTATAAATGATTTAATGTATTTGGCATGATGATAGGCTTGAGCAAGATACTTTGTCAATAGACTCTAGAAAACATGTTTTTCACCCAAAAATGACATTAATGCTCGACAACTCTTGATCCAAGGTCCAACTACATCAATGGATTTTAATGCTTTTGGTGTGGATTAAAAGGAAAATGGAACCCATGCTCTTTTCAATGCTAGTAAAATGTACTTTTCATAGAGTTCCATCCCCAAATCACAAATTTTATGGGAAATATTCCTCCATCCTTCACTCAAACTCAAAAATATTCAAAGTTAGGATGTGGTAGATATCCAAAGATGTCCTAACATGCCTCCTTGGCTGCCCAGATTGGATTGGAATCTAGACACATGTATACTTCTCATTTCTAAGGGTTGTAGCTAGGGTTTTGTATATCCTTCTGACAACTTGATCATTCCCCTTCAAGGATATAGGTTTTTAGAGCTTCATTTGTTAAAAAAACACTTCTCAATTCAAATCAAAGACTTGTAAATTATTCATTTTTTGTAATTCTAACTCTAGATTTATTCCTTTGATTCAATAAATTTTGTATTTTCACCTCTTAATACCTCTATCATACTATTCATATTTCCTTTCCTCTATGATTGAATGAATGTTTCTACACTTTCTCTATATATATGTTGCCTGAAATATGTTTGCATGCACTATCTGTGGATCTCTTCTTCCCTCTTAGTATTTTTCAAATTACTAATCTCCATATTTTTCTTTGGAAGTTATGAAATAGAGACCTATGTGATCTCTTCTAGAAACATTCATTGATTCGAGTGTTGTTGTGAGTAAAGGGAGAAACTCATCTTAGTCTAGGTGCATCACTACCTTTTAATTTCTTATATTTCTATCTCCATTTTCCTTTGCAAGTTGTTAGATTACGGTTAGTCTTTAGGTGTAATGTGATGGGTTGGATAAAACTCTAAATCAAGGTTAGAAATGAATCCAACCTTCTCTGAATTTTTGATCTTATTTGCAATGTCCCACACCTTGAGATTATCCGCATTGTGTCATCATAATGTTGAAACTAGTTTTAGTAGTGTGTAATTTCATGTTCAATATTTTTTTGCATCCCTTATTGAACTATTTTGATGAACTTTACATCATCCAATGAAGGATTTTTTTTGTTCTTCAGTGCATCCTATCTTTCAAGATATTTTATTTAGCATCATGGTGACTTTTCTAGTCAAATATGTCAATTCAAGTAGTCCAAACTCTAAAATCAATCAAATTTTGGTGACTCTACTAACAAATCCTACACACCTCATGCATTCTAGTTTGAAATTGTGCTAATATTTCTTTACCAACATCTAGACAAGATAATTCCATAAAGGTACACATTCTAATTTCATAGAGTTACCTTTACTTGTATATAAAAGGGGAAATGATGAAGACAAAGTCATCAATTGTTAGCTCTTTCTCCTGGCCAAGCAAAATTCCTCATGTTTCGCTTATAGTTTCCCAAGAAATTATGTTTTTTTCTAATTTATATGGTGGAAACCCTGTTTCCCTTACTCAATGTGATGACATACCAATGGTTTCCTTAGAAAGTATCACATACTTTTCTAGTGAAACAAACACAATCACCCCTATAGAACATATTAAATATGTTTCAAGCATCTTCTCTATGCATAATGTCACAAAGGACAATGTGGCTATGAGTATCTTAGATACTTAATTCAAAGGTAAGTAATTATATTTGTACAAGGGGTTACCAACCAACTCCATTTACAATTGGGATGAGCTAGGATATAGGCTTTATGAATTTTTCAAGGATAAGAGTGACCATCTATCCTTTATTGAGGAGTTGAATTCTATCAAGATAGCTCCCCACAAACTCCTGGGACACTTTAACTATAGGTTTCATAGGACCTAGGATAGAAAGTGGCCTTGGTGAGGCCCTCTCCTAACCACACTTTCTTGCATTACTTGAGGGCCCTAAGTTATGATGTGATTGTCATGATCCAATCTATGGGAGGTACTATATTACTTGATGCATATGTAATTAATATCAAAGATTAAAAAAATAATTTAATATAAGTAGGAAATATACTGCTCCCAAGCCTCCCATGCCTCTATTCCCAAAAAATCCATCCACCTAGCCCATCTTGGCACCTATTTCTTAACAATTAATCTACTCATTGCTTTTGCTCCTTTCAATGAGATGCATAAGATGAAATCCCTACAACACATCTTTGACAATAATCTAGTGACTCTTAAAGGGTGGTAAACATATTACAATAGACCTTATTAGCCTCACCATCAAACATATCAAGAAAAAAAAGTAACCTTATCAAGGAAACATACAAGGGTATACTCAATTAAGTTATACCAAACCTTAAATTTCTATTGATGTAGCTATTATAAGCTCTTCAAATACCCTTTTTCTAGATTGCAAAGTGAGTTAGTTTTGATGAATTGAGATGAGTGTAATTTTTGTGATATTGCACAATTGGCAAACAAGGAGAAAAAAATCATGCAAGAAACTAAGAAGGTATCCCAAGTTCCACATTTCAACTTCCCAAGTTTCAAAAGGGTTCAAACTATAGTCTCACAAGAGTAGCTCCCTCGAGAGTCTTTTCTCCCTCAAGAATTTTAGCAAACCTTCTAGAATCCTTTGCTAGGTTGATTCTTTTATCTTGAGACATTTTTTTATCTACAAAGGTCGACCTATTATTTAGAAATATAGTTGGTCTTACAAGTAGAGGAGGGAAACGTTTAAGGAAAAGGAGGAGAAAATTTCTATTGGAGAAACCCCATGTGTCTTGTGAACTAAAAATTGGATATATTGGATGAGGAAAATAAATAAAAGATCAATAGAAACAACACATTGAGAATAATGCTAGAGGGGAGGATTTGGTACTTTTGTTTGATGAAATCCCTTATTTTGTTGGTAACAATGAAGGGAGCTTATCCATGCCCATATAAGTAGAGTACTTGGAGAAGAAATAGAATGTTGGGGAGATTGATATGCATGATATTGTTAATTAGGTTGAGTAGGATATCATGCGGGAACCTATGTTGAAAGGGGATCAAATTGATCTTTATTAAATCTATCAAGAAATTTTTTATGAAGGATGAGTAATGTCATGCAAAAGATTAAAGAGGAGATGTATAAAGGCCTATTATAAGATGAGCTAGAATATTTTTGTTTAGACCTTGATATCAAGCCATCATCTACTAAATTAGAAATTCATAAGCAACACGATCATGAGGACGAAATCTCCATACCTTCAGACGAGTCATTGAAACCAACCCTTATTGGCTAGAAAGATATCAAAGAAGAAGATCCTGTGTGTGTGTGATTTTATGTATATCAAATGTAGATTAAAAGTGAATCAAACACACTAATGAAACTTTAAATCAAAGCATAAAATAAAGGAAGAGAAAGAAAACTCTGTTTATGCTTCAAGGACATTCCATTGTCCTCTAATCTCCAGTGTATTCATTGATTCCAGCTTGCTCTCAAATCCTGTGCTAGGCTCTACAAACGATCTTTCTAGAGAACGAGATTGAAGATGATGATTGAATGCATGCTATTACTATGTGGTTAACATGCTTAAACTAAACATGATTGTTGTTAAAGAAACTAGAATCTAATATTACGAAATGCTATGAATGTTAAAGCTGATAATGACAATGCTAAAATGCTAATCACCTGAATGCAACTAATCTCTAATAGAACCAATGCTTGGATTTGCAGGGGTATCTATAAAGTTTTTGAAAGCTTTTGATTGGCTGTAGATGATCAATGGCTGTGAAAATTCTTGGCAGATTGAATGGTGTAAGATGAAAAGGATGGAGAGAAAATCAAATGGAAGATAGAAAAGAAGATTTATTTCCTCTTTCATGAGAGATGATAAAGATAATTGTAAAAATCATCTTTTTGTGAGATTGAGAAAAGAGTTTGAAGATAAATAACAAATTTATTAAATTCATTATTCATTTACTGGTGGCATGGAAGATTTTCTTAATTAAATAAAATATTTAATTAAGATTTGGAGAAAATGGAAGATTCTTAATTAAATAAAATATTTAATTAAGATTTGGAGAAAATGGAAGATTCTTAATTAAATAAAATATTTGATTAAGATTTGGAGAAAATGGAAGATTCTTAATTAAATAAAATATTTATTTAAGATTTGGAGAAAATGGAAGATTCTTAATTAAATAAAATATTTAATTTAAGATTTGGAGAAAATGGAAGTTTCTTAATTAAATAAAATATTTAATTTAAGATTTGGAAAGTGACATGTGGAAAGATGATAAAGATGAATTGTAAAAATCATCTTTTTGTGAGATTGAGAAAAGATTTTGAAGATAAATAATGAATTTATTAAATTCATTATTCATTTATTGGTGACATGGAAGATTTTCTTAATTAAATAAAATATTTAATTAAGATTTGGAGAAAATGGAAGATTCTTAATTAAATAAAATATTTAATTAAGATTTGGAAAGTGACATGTGAAATTAATTAAATGAGAATATTTAATTAATATTTGATTTAGAAGAAAGGGAATTAAATTCAATTAAATCAAAGATTTAATTAAACTTAAATGTGATAATTAATTTAAATAAACAATGATATTTATTTAATTAATTAAGTGGAATTAAGAAAGTGTTAATTAAATAAAATGAATTTATTTAATTAAAGTGGAAGAATAAAGTAGGTGAACGATATAAATAAATAAATTAAATTTATTTATATGTAGAGGAATTAAGAAATAAATTAATTAAATAATAAACATTTAATTAAATGCCAGGATTAAATGATATGACCATTTCTATGCATATACATTTTGCCCCTCTTTGAAGTGATGTGTGAAAACACATTGCTTCAAATAAAAATATTTCTACTTTTGAAAAAATTGCCTATTCCTGCTTTTGAAATTTTTTCCCTTGATTGAAAAATCTGACTGATATTGATGTATGCCCCCTCGGGAGGTAAATCATAGATGATGATATGAGTTTTGAATTTTTTTGAAAAATTTGATTTGATGATGAAATTATGATGTCAACGTTGATTCAGTGATTTAGCTCTCGAAAAATGATGTATAAAGATGCCCCTGTTGAAATGACGCCCCTTTTGATGGAAATGATGAAATGATGATGATTTTTTTTTTCTATTTCCCTAGTCAAAAGATGAGTGAATTTTGCTTATCATCATGCTACTTTTGATTGAATTGATAGAATAACTAATAAATTTGCTTTCTGAAAAGAAAAACAAATAGTATATTTGACAACTGCTAAATTTGCTTCCTGAAGAGAAAACAAATAATAAGGATTGATTATGATGTCTAATAAATTTGCTTCCATTGATGAACAAATAGTAATGATTTGATTGTTGATAGATTTTCTTTCTGAAGAGAAAACTAATAGTAAAGATGAGTGGATTTTTGATCAATTTGCTTCCTGAAAAGAAAACAAATAGTAATGATTTTATTGTTGATAAATTTGCTTTCTAAAGAGAAAACAAATAGTAAAGATGAGTGGATTTTTGATAAATTTGCTTCCTTAAAAGAAAACAAATAGTAATGATAGAAACATATTTGTATTCGTGGTTGAACTACAAATAGGAAAATGATGCCATGTCTGATAAATCCATCGTGATGAAGATAGATAGTAAAGATTTCATTTGATGTCTGATAAATCCATCTTGATGAAGATAGATAGTAAAGATTTGATTTGATGTCTGATAAATCCATCTTGATGAAGATAGATAGTAAAGATTTGATTTGATGTCTAATAAATCCATCTTGATGAAGATAGATAGTAAAGATTTCATTAGATGTCTAATAAATTTGCTTTCATTGAAAAACAAAAACAAATAGTAAATGAGGATTGATAGATTGATTTGAGATTCTGAAAGATAGAGGGCATGATTGCATGATATGAGGAATTGATAGATAAATCACATGATATGAGTCATTGTTAGATAGAGAGATTCTAATTGACCTTTGCACAGTCGAGGTGTGTCGAGACCACGCAGAAATCCTGGGGCAGGAGGTGCAAGAGGCAGTGGACTTCCACCACAGAGGCCAACTCCATCAGGGGGCACTAGCAGTTAGAGTTATGAGACTCATTATTGATTCATTCACACATCTCGATGTATATTATTTTTGGAGCATGTACGTTATTTTGGTCATATCTCCTATATCTCTTTGGACTTTTTAGCTTCATTGGACATTGGACATTTGTATTATTTTTTATGAGCGATGATATGTAGCAGCGATGATTTTTTATGATGTGATGTGCATTTATGAGATGATGATGTGATATGCATTTATTTCTGCATGATGTGATATGGATTTTGATATGCATTTTAATGATTTGATGACTAACATGATATGCAGGATGATTTGATATGATGTTTATATGATGATGATGAAATATGATTTATGATGTGTACTAATGATGTCATGTAGGTGGATGATGATGATAAAAATGCAACGTGTTGAAATGATATGATATATGATATGAAATGTTATGAAAATGTATGTAATAATGTGAAAATGGAAATGTATGAATGTATGGATGATAATGATAATGAAATGGTAAGGAAGATGATAAATGACATGAGATAATAAATAGGAATGCTTAGTTGAGATGAGATGACGATGAAATGGTGAATGACATGATAAATGAAATGCTAAATGAAATGGACCTCATGAAACAATAATGAAGTGACAATGATGATGATCAATGAAGATGATAAAGGAAAATGATAATGAATGATTTGAAATGAATAATGATGGATGAACGAATGACATCAAATGATAAATGAAATGATAATGCATATGACATGAATGTGAAATATGAAATGATAATGATCAATGATATGAAATGGATAAATGATAGAATGGTATGAAGATGATATGAAGATGAATGTCCAAATGTCCTCCACAAACTATCCAAAGAGACATAACAACCATTGATGTCTTGATTTAGCCTTTGAAACCCTTGATACAAATCCATTATGCAAATATGTACAATGATCTAAATGAAATGCGGCTTAAACAAGACCATATGTTTGTTGAGCCAATTGTAAGCTTTCTTGAATCATCACAAAGCATTTTAAAATGTTGGAAGTATGTAAAATCATCAAAGGGTAAATTCGCACCAATGATGACCTGAGTACAACTTTCATGATATTTGATATAGCAAGTGAACACAAGCATCAAGGTATAATTGAACCAAGATGACCTGAGTATTTCTTGCTTAAATAGACAAAGATTAACCACTTTCTGATGCAAATTTAGAAATGTCATCAATGATATGTTTTGTAAACCATGTATCGCGACAAATTTGCACCATACTGATAGTTAATTCTTAAGACAATAGACAAAGAAAAATCATTCTCTTTCCTCGCCACTCTAGTTTAGTACATCATCAAGTGTGCTCCAAAGAGATGATATCGAAAAATCAAACAACCACTATTCAAATTTATGCTACTGATATTCCAAACATTATTCAGATTTAGATCATCTAGATATGAGTCATGATATGAAATTTGTTGATAATTGTTGTGATACAAATCAATGATTGGATATTGTTTGCAAGATTTGATTGTTTGTGCGCTTATGATTGTGAAATTGTTGATGTCCTTGTCTTGTTGTATCTGTGGAACCTAAAAGTTGATTGCCCCCAATATTTTCAACATTTTCCCCCATTATTGACACAACTTGTTGAAATAGAATGTACAATGATCAAGCCATGGTAAGACGTTATCACTCTAGGAAAATGATGACATTATGATGTCGATATGACCCTAGGATGATGGCGAAAAGATGCATGAATGATGGTTGAAAAAATAATGCAGAACATGAGCTAATAGATGGAGAACTAGCTAGATACAAATAGCGTATGTTTTCTAGATTTTCACTATCTATTTTATTGCACTTTTTTATTTCTTTTGATTTTTTTGTATATTTTTTTTTTTAGGACTTTTTCTGATTTTTTTTTTAGGACATTTATGGATATGATGGATGATTCAGACATAATATTTCTTCAAGTGGATTTTGTTGATAGGTTCAAACAGGTCCCCTTCTGGCGTTGATAGCTTGCATGCTCCTGAACCATAAACTATAATGACGATGTAAGGACCCAACCAATTTGGTTCAAAATTACCTTTCTTTTCTCTGTCTTATTGATTGTGTGGGTTCTCCTTCAGAACAATATCACCAACCTGAAAGGTGTGTGGCTTGACTCTGTGATTTTAGCTTCAAGACATCATCTGTTGATATGCTTTCAAGTGATTTGCTGCTCGTTGTCTCTTCTCATCAAGAAGTTCCAGCTCTTGTAGCTAGGAAACTCTATTTTCATCATTAGTTGTGAGACCCTTCAATGATACCCTAAGTGATGGAATCTCAACCTCTAGTGGCAAATGACTTCTGCTCCATAGAAAAGAGAATATGGTGTTGCTCCTGTTGGCATGCAAATGCTAGTTCTATAGGCCCATAATGCGGGATTGAGTTGAACGTTCCAATCTTTCCCTACATCATTCACAGTTTTCTTTAAGATCTTCAATATAGTTTTGTTTGAGGCCTCTGCTTTTCCATTCCCTTATGGATAGTAAGGTGTTGAATATCTATGTTGAATATGGAATCTCTCACAAAGTTCATCAACATCCTGATTCTTGAACGGTCGTCCATTATCTATAATAATGGAGTTGGGAATGCCATACCGACAAATGATATAGTTGAGTATGAACGATGAGATTTGTTTTCCGGTGACCTTAGTCAGGGGTATCACCTCAATCCACTTGGTAAAGTATTATGTCCCTATGATTATGAACTTGTGCCCATTTGATGATGGAGGGTGAATTTTTCCAACTAAGTCTAACACCCATTGAGAGAATGGCCAGGTTGTCATAAATGGTTGAAGTTCTTGTGCAGGAGAATGAATGAGATTCCCATAAATCTAGAATTTAGAGCACTTCTTCACGAAAGTGAATGATTCCCTCTCCATAGTCGGCTAGTAGTAACCCATTCTAATAAGTTTCTTAGATAAAGTTAGTCCACTCGAATGAGTTCGACAAATACCACCATGAACTTCTTGTAAAGCCTTGTCAGATTTGTCACATTCGAGACATTAGAGAAGTGTACCATCAAGACCGAGGCAATAAAGAATGTCAGCGATAAGGGTATAGCGAGAGGATTGGTGAATGAAGTTGCACTTTTGGTTTCGAGATAAGTCAGGTGGTAGGATATCATCTTTCAAATAGGCATATATTTTACCGTACCAAGGTGAATCAGATCCAACTAAATGGAAAATGATTTGGCTTTCAGGAGTATCATAGGCAGGTGTAAATGATTGTTCCACCAGAAATTCATAGCGAGCCTAATTTTCTGGAAGTTGTAGTAATGAGGTGATCATGACCATAGCATTAGCTGCTTTGTTGTCAATTCTCGGGATCTATGTGAACTTAATATCCACAAAGTACTTCTTGAAGTCATCAACCATTTTCTTGTATGGCAACAATTTGTCATCTTTGGTCTGATAATCATCATTGATCTGATTAATGACTAACTATGAGTCACCATAGACTTGTAGTTCTGTGATTCTCCATTCCAATGTTATCTTGAGTCCAATGATTAAAGCTTCATATTTAGCTATGTTGTTAGTGCATGGAAACATTAGCCTATATGACTGAGGAATGGTGTGTCCTTGAGGGGTAACAAAGAGTATGCCTACCCCTGATCCATGTTGAGTGTAAGAACCATCAAAGTATAATGACCATGGTTGTTTGGATTCTGTAGTGAAGACATTAACATCTGGAAATTCAATATGCATCGGATGCTCTGCTTGTAATGGTGCTTCAGCTAGTTGATTGGTGATAACTTGTCCTTTGATTGCTTGTGATCGACATTATGGATGTCAAACTCACTTAAGATTATGACCCATTTTGCTAGCCTTCCTGTCAATGTAGCTTTGCTTAACAAATACTTGAGTGGATCAATCTTAGCAACAAGATTGATTGTATGAGTTAACATGTAGTGTCGAAATTTCTATGAAGCAAAAACCACGGCTATACAAGCTTTTTCGATGAAAGTGTAGTTAAGCTCATGACTTGTTAGCATTCTGCTGATGTAATAAATAGCTCGTTCCTTTGTTGTAGAGTCTTCATATGCTAACAATGCACCCAAAGATACCTCTGTTGTAGCAATGTATAAGATAAGAGGTTTGTCCGGATTTGGTGGGACCAAAATTGGTGGATTCATTAGGTATTGTTTGATCTATTGAAAGGTCATTTCACACTTCTCAACCCATTTGAAAGGAACATTATTGTGCAAGAGATGTGTGAAAGGTAGACTCTTATCAGCCAACTGTGCAATAAATCTGTGAATAGATTGAAGGCATCCTTGTAATGACCTTAACTGACTGATATTCCTGGGTGGAGGCATCTCCATGATTGCTTGTACCTTGGTAGGATCTACTTCAATTCCCTTTTCTTACACTATGTACCCCAAGATTTTTCCAGATGTTACCCCAAAAACACATTTCTTGGGGTTAAGGCGAACTTTGAACTTTTCCAACCTTGCAAAGATTTTCGATAACAGTTCAAGATGTCCTTCTCTTGTGTATGATTTGGACAATATGTCATCTACATAATCTTCCATGAATGTGTGCATCATGTCATGAAATATTGTAGTCATAGCTCTTTGATAAGTAGCCCCAACGTTCTTTAGACCGAAAGGCATGACATTCCAATAGTAAGTCCCCCATGGACATGTGAAAGTTGTTTTTTCCTAGTCTTCAAGTGCAATCTTGATTTGGTTGTAACCAAAAAAACCATCCATTAGTGAATACATGGCATGGCCAACCTTCAAATCAACTATAATATCTATGTTTGGAAGTGGAAAGTCATCCTTAGAACATGCCTTATTAAGATCTCTAAAATCGGTGCAAATTCTGATACATCCATTTGGCTTGGATACAAGAACAATGTTGGAGATCCATTCTGCATAGTCAATTGATCTTATGAAACCCACATCAAGGAGTTTTCTTAGTTCTTCTTTAACTAGTAGTGTAACATGAGGATGCATCTTTCTAAGTTTTTGTTTCACAGGCTTAACTCCTGGCTTGATGGACAAGTGATGCATTATGAGATTGGGATCAAGAACTGGCATGTCTTTGTAAGACGAAGCAAATTTGACCTGATTTTCTCGTAGGAACTTCATGAACTCTGGCACCTCTTTATCTGTCATTGATGCAACTAACTGTAGAATCCTTGGTTTTTCTGAAGTGTCAATGTTGACCTCTTTAGTAGGTTCAATCAAGATAGGCAATTGCTCATGATAATTCTTGGGGAGAGTGTCAAGTATCCCATCATCTGGTGCCTTAACAAGGTTTTCACCATCTGATACTCTTTGTTTTATCTTTTTTTTTATCTAATACTACCATATTCTAGTTTTCACCATTAGATCTTTCTTTTTTATTTTTATTTTTGCAGCTAGGAGACTTGACACTCTCCTGATTAAAGACTTTATGTCAAAAATTGCTGGTGGAACAATCATTTGGGTTACCTGTAGAAATAAATTTTATGATAGATTCATCACTTGGAAACATCGGTATCTCAATAGGTTCAGAAAAATCCTAGTCAATGAGATCGGGATGGATTAAAGGTAGCGGGTCATCGGGTTGCATGAAATCGGCTATGGTTATGGTCATAACGGAGTTTTCTGTAGGGTTCGAGGTATGAGGTAGGTCAATGATGGTACTATCCTCACAATAGTCTTGTTCACTCATATTTGACTCGGTATCACTAGAACTATAGTTGCTTTGTGGTTCAGATTCTTGCGGTTGGGTCCCTGAACCTTCACCTTTGATTAGAGTAGGTGTATACTTGTGTATCACATCAACCTTTTTGTCCCTCCAGAATTCTTCATTGTAGATAGTGTCCCATTCATACACATTTGAATCTAAATCAGAGTTATAATCTAAGAAATTTTGGATTGCTTTAAAAAATGCTTCCATTGTTTGTGAACTTTCTTGTAAAGTAAGGACAATATCATGCAATTTCTTAGACACTGTTTCTTTTGAATCAGGATCATAGCCTAGCCATGTCTTGTCTTTTGCATCAAGTCTAGTCGACTGAATAGGCTCAACTATTCCCTCCTTTCTTTTCCTGATATCACCATTTCTATCATATCCCATTTTTTGCATGATTGAATACCCTTTACCATATTGTTCAGTTGGTAGTTTGACATTTAGGACAGATTCGTCTTCATCTTTATAGAGCCAACTTAGAACTTCTCTATCCTCGGGATCTTCCATGGGGATCTTTCCTTTGACAAATCGTTTATTGAACAATGTACTTGGCTTTGTTGGAGGTTGTGTCGATGTTGATGCTACAAAAATATGTTGTTGTGTGATGGAAGGTTGACCATGTGATCGAGGAGATATGGGTAAATTAGCAAGACAAAGAGAATATTCTCCAACCCCATTATCCTTGAACTGCAGTTTCTTGTCAAAGCTTTTGGTCAACTAACTGATTTGTGCATTGACTTTGCGAGAAGTAATGGCAAGAGCTTCTTGATTGTTGGGAACCAAAGTGTCTTGTGTAGCTTTGATGTTTGCACATGTTTGACCGTTGGTGTTATCAGCTGGTATTGTGATTTCCTGTCCGTCATATGGAAACTTAATCCATTGGTGGTAGGTGGATGAGACAGCTTGCATGTCATGGATCCAAGGATGACCCAATAAGATGTTGTATGCAAGATCACAGTCTAACACTTGATAGAATGTATTCTTGATAACAGGTCCCACTCTGATCAGCAACATGATTAATCCCTTGGATGCTCTTTCTTCATCATCATAGGATTTAATGGTAATCTTTCTTCTATGATCAATAGAATCCTCAGAAAATCCTAAGGCTAGAACTAACTTCATGGTACATATGTTCAAACCAGCCCCTCCATCTATTAGGACACATCTAACATGGAACTTGTGGATCATGACTTCTAGATATAAAGATGAATTATGGGGATGATTCATGGAAATGTCATCTTTTTTGAAGAATGAGAGGTATGTGGGTGAGGAAAAATTTCCCACCATGGCTTGAAATTGGTCGACATCTAGATCAATGGATACAGTTGTCTCAACAAGAGTCTTTTCTAGAATTTCCTTGTGCGCTGGGGAAATTTTCAAAAGTTCTAAGATAGAAATATGAGCAGGTGTTTTACGAAGTTGATTGACTAATTCATATTGATGTTGAGGGGGGGACAAAGGGGTTTTTGAAGTCGTTCCCTTCAAGAAAACTTTAGCTTGTGCCCTTGTGGTAACATTGACTTGTCGATATTCCAACTTTTCCTTAACCTTTATGACATTGACCTGCCCATTGTCAGTGTAGATATGGCTGATTATGACATCGTTGATGTGGTTCACACTTTTTCCTCTTGGATAATAAGATTCACCCTTTTGATAGTTGGGAAAAGGGTTTTGAAATGCTTGGTGGTCTTCATTTGTTTGTTGGTGCCCTTTTATTGTGATGGTGCCATTTTCTATCAAATCTTGGACTACATTCTTCAAGGCTTGACAATTATTCATTCTATGTCCCTTGCACCTATGATAATCATAATAGTATGCATCATTCCATGATGGAGGCTTCACACTGGGTTCAAAATTTCGTTGAGGTGGTAAGGTGATAACGTTCTTTGCCATCAACTCTTTAAAGTCAGATTCTAGAGATTGACCTAGTGGAGTAAAAGTTCTTCTGCTGGAGATGAATGAAGATCATTGTGGATTCATGTTTGAGGAATTTCCTAAAGCATTGTTATTGTTGTTCCTGCGGTAACCTTAATTTGTGTAATTCCCTTGATTGGTATTTGAACTTTGATTCAAATTATTCCTCAGAGGAGGATTGTTTCCTTGATTAGTGACCAAATTGACATTGTTATAGCTATTGTTTTGAGGAGCGCTTGCGGTGACATGATTTGCATCCACTACACCATCATTCACCACATTCTTGTTGCAAGTCCAAAACTTAGATTTGTCATTGTTGGTGTGGTGATTAGATGAGCTAGGATTGTCCTTGTCAAGTTTTATTACCCCTCTCTTGACCAAGGAACCTTTAATGGTGATGGTATTTTCAATCAATTTCTCAAAAGAGGGAGGACAATGAAGATTAAGACGATAGCTAATCTCTTGATCTAAGTTGTTTATGAAAATGTCTATCTTTTCCTTTTCAGGAACATGAGGTGAATATCTAGCGAACAATCTTCTCCATCTCTGAAGAAATGTAATGAATGGTTCACCAAGTTTTTGTTTATTCTTGCAGAGATCAAGCATGGTTATTTGATGTTGGATGTTGTAGGAATATTGTGATGTGAACTTGTTAATCAATTCCTCAAATGTCTTGATAGGCGGTGTGATTTTTTATAGCCATTCCATAGATTGGCCTCCAAGACTCCTAGGCAACAAATGCATCAAGTATATGTCCTCATGAGAAAACTCTAAAGTCATATTTCAGAAGTCTCTAACATGGTCGATTGGATCCGATTTCCCATTATAACGATCAAACTTTGGAACTTCGCAATGTTTGGGAAATGGGATCATGTTAAGATGATGATCAAAAGGATAAGGAAAAATTCCATCGAGAGCATATTTCTTCATTGTGGTTCCCCCTTGCATGTCTTTAATTTGTCCTTGTAGTGCTTTAATTTTTTGAGACAAGGCACTAAGATCGGACAAGGGAATTTCATCAGGATTACTTTTTATGTTCTCAGTATTGAAATCAGGAGGCAACTTGGCTCCTTTGTCAGCCAAATACATGAAATATTTCTCTTTGTTGCGCTCTAAAATATTTTCGAAGGCTAGATGAAATTTAGGATCTTGCTCTGCTTCTCTGAGATGATGTTCTTCATCTCGTTCATCATCACTATCATTTGGAGTTTTGCCTATGTCTTTTAGATGATTAAATGGGAAGGGATTCTCCTCCCTATGATCCATGTTGTTGTTGAAAATGGAATTGTGACTCACGTTGTAAATGGGATTACTACTCTCACCTTCTTCTTGAATTCCTGGGATATGATCTTCTCATTGAATATCCTCTCTCAGCTTATTGTATTGAGATCTTGTAAAAATAGGCATATGATTTTGAAATGTTCTTCTAAACTTAGATCACAAGTTTGAGAAGTGCAAAAATGATGATGTCTTGATCTGATAAGATGAAAATCCTATGATATGATCAAATGAAATTTCTAACTCTTGATTGTGGCTTCCAAGATGAAAGGATATTAGAATCCTGTTGGGGAAGTTGAATCAAAAATCAGAAACTTGTTTGAAAAGATGCACTTTTTGAGATTTGATCCTAGTCTCGAAAAATGATAAGTGTATCAAATAGCCTAGTTTTATTTCAAGATCAGTGAATGATTTGGCTGGGATGAGTGGGATATTCAATTGAGGGTTGCAGTATGAAATCGAACTCAAGAGGTTGATTGTGATTGTGTAGAGCTCTTCTTTGGAAATAGGCTCGGGAATAACAAAGGCTCTACAATGTACTCATCAGTAAATCCCCTAACAAAATCTTGGTACCTATGAAGGAATTCATGATGGTGAAGCAAGACGTTTCTACTCTTGTAAAGGAATTTTATTTGTTGCAAAGTATTTTTGTAACCTAAATGTTTCTTAGGTTTCTTGATCCTATTGGCAATCGACTTCCTAACAAACTTGGTGGATTTCCAAACTCTAAGCATAGAAGATATTGGGTATGTAGCTAGTCCAATGATGGTAGAAACTCAGATTCTGGTAGAAAGGTTGATTCAATCAAATTTTTAGTGCTTTCTTGGATGATCTTAATCTGATTTAACGTGAGGAAAACACAACAAACACTCTGAAAATAGTTTTTTTTTTTAAGCCCTATACTAAACATCAAGTGTATGTTCAAAATATTTCCACTGGTTTTTGCACAAACAAACACTTCAGGAAGACTCACTCTTAGTACTCAAGTAGGTCATCATAATAACCACAACCCACATTTTAGAACTACATTGACTCACACAGTCATGTCACCCCCGAAGGGGCGCCTGTATTTTTGTCTTTTCCAGGCGCGTACTCAAAGTGATAGAAGTGGATACAGATCCCTTTAGCAAACAATCCTTGGCAGTTATATGGTGAGTATCTTGGGGGAAAATTCTTCCCTTCTGTTGAATTGTGATTATTAGGATGTTCAGAAACTGACACGGTTGGCTTCTACACTAAGGTTTGTAGTAAGGTTTTCCGTTCAGTGCGGCAAATGATATACTCCCTCAAGAGACCTCCCAACCTTTAGAAGAAAGGCTTTGGGGATGGTTATCTTTGCACACTACTATCGAGTTGGACTTTCATCAACAACTCACTTTTGTTTAGAGTGGGTTGGAAACCTTGGCTTTAGGTGTTCCCACTTAGGTCATTCCTCTTGGGTGAGTACTTTTTCCCACAAGAGCAAGCCTGCTAAGGGTTCTAACAAATCATTAAAATTGCAAAAATTGAAAAGGAAAGTCTGGTATTTTGATCACCTAGTTAAGGGGAGAGCATAGACCTATTGCCACAGACAAAACAGACACTTGTTTTCTTTTTAAATCCCAAATGACAATGATTTAATCTATGTGAATATATTGCTTCACGAAAACAAGATGGTTCATGTTAGCCTCAAAATCAATGTGTGGTGACTACCCTAGGATTTCTTCATTTTAAATTCCATGTCTATCCTAGGATTGGTTCATTTTAAATTGATGTGTCTACCCTAGGGTTGTTTCGTTTTAACCATAAAAAAAGCTCTATCTGTGAAAGGCGTCAAACTTAGAACTTTTTAAATACAATACTAAATGTGTTGAAGTAATAGATGAATGCGCTAAAAAAAATAGTGAATGTGTTGAAAGCACTAAAAAAAAAAAAACTCAAATGCTCTATAGAAAACCTCAAATGCGCTAAACTAAAATGCTGATTTTTTTTTCTTTTTGGTGTTTTTTTTTTTTTTACAATTTTTAATGAAATTTAGCTAACTATATTGGCCAATCTATGCACTATATGTGCTAAAAGATTCCTCGGATGCACCAGAACAATTCCTAGATGCGCTAAAACACCTGCAAAAGTGTTGAAAGAAGACTTGGATGCACTAAAAGAACCTGCAGATGTGCTAAAACATGAATTTTTTGAAAAATCTGACTTCCAGAATGCAAAAACCTATTAAAAAAAAAACCTGCAAGTAGATTTTAAAGATGGGGCCTGGCCCCACGGTGGGTGCTAGAAATGTGTGTGTGATTTTATGTATATCAAATGTAGATTAAAAGTGAATCAAACACACCAATGAAACTTTAAATCAAAGCATAAAATAAAGGAAGAGAAAGCAAACTTCGTTTACGCTTCAAAGACGTTCCATTGTCCTCTAATCTCCAGTGTATTCATTGATTCCAGCTTGCTCCAAATCCTGTGCTAGGCTCTACAAACAGTCTTTCTAGAGAATGAGATTGAAGATGATGATTGAACACATGCTATTACTATGTGATTAACATGCTTAAACTAAACATGATTATTGTTAAAGAAAATAGAATGTAAGATTATGAAATGTTATGAATGTTAAAGTTCATAATGACAATGCTAAAATGCTAATCGCCTGAATGCAACTAATCTCTAATAGAACCAA
Source organism: Sequoia sempervirens (assembly GCA_007258455.2). NCBI lineage: Eukaryota > Viridiplantae > Streptophyta > Pinopsida > Cupressales > Cupressaceae > Sequoia > Sequoia sempervirens. Next base: position 4,848,113 of record VDFB02000010.1, on the reverse strand, counting down.
TGCTTGGATTTGCAGGGGTATTTATAGAGTTTTTGAAAGCTTCTGATTGGCTGTAGATGATCAATGGCTGTGAAAATTCTTGGCAGATCGAATGGTGTAAGATGAAAAGGATGGAGAGAAAATCAGATGGAAGATAGAAAAGAAGATTTATTTCCTCTTTCATGAGAGATGATAAAGATGAATTGTAAAAATCATCTTTTATGAGATTGAGAAAATATTTTGAAGATAAATAATGAATTTATTAAATTCATTATTCATTTATTGGTGGCATGGAAGATTTTCCTTATTAAATAAAATATTTAATTAAAATTTGGAGAAAATGGAAGATTCTTAATTAAATAAAATATTTAATTAAGATTTGGAGAAAATGGAAGATTCTTAATTAAATAAAATATTTAATTTAAGATTTGGAGAAAATGGAAGTTTCTTAATTAAATAAAATATTTAATTTAAGATTTGGAAAGTGACATGTGGAAAGATGATAAAGATGAATTGTAAAAATCATCTTTTTGTGAGATTGAGAAAAGATTTTGAAGATAAATAATGAATTTATTAAATTCATTATTCATTTATTGGTGACATGGAAGATTTTCTTAATTAAATAAAATAATTTGGAGAAAATAGAAGATTCTTAATTAAATAAAATATTTAATTAAGATTTGGAAAGTGACATGTGGAATTAATTAAATAAGAATATTTAATTAATATTTGATTTAGAAGAAAGGGAATTAAATTCAATTAAATCAAATATTTAATTAAAATTAAATGTGATAATTGATTTAAATAAACAATGATATTTATTTAATTAATTAAGTGGACTTAAGAAAGTGGTAATTAAATAAAATGAATTTATTTAATTAAAGTGGAAGAATAAAGTAGGTGAATGATATAAATAAATAAATTAAATTTATTTATATGTAGAGGAATTAAGAAATTAATTAATTAAATAATAAATATTTAATTAAATGCCAGGATTAAATGATATGACCATTTTTATGCATATATAGATCCCAAGCTTGAAATAAATGCTAGTTTTTTAGAGTAGGCACCTTTAAGAGGATTTCCTATTACACATCTAGCTTAGTTGGAGATCAACAAGTCACCATGAGTCATGCTTAATCCTAACCATGAGGATGAGAATTAGGGATAGCAAGATATATATGCCCATCCACTTTATAAATGTTGTTCTCACAGAAAAATTGGGTTGGTTGGTGATTTTATTCTCAAATTTTGGGAGCAACTTCAATATTTTGTATCAATTCTCCTTTTGTAGTTGGTTATCTATAAACATGACAAGCATCCCAAGTTGATCAAAAAAGGAAGCTACTTTGACAAGCTAGTCAATGGATTTGTTTTAAAAAAATATATGTTGGTCAATTTAGTTTAGGATAGGACTTTTTTATTTTCAAATAAGGTTTTTTATAAGCTCTACATTGTCATTAAGGAAATGTATGATCCAAATCCTAAATGTTGTTTTCTTCCAAGTGCATTATGCACATGTAGTTATATTTCATGGTGTTCTAAGGACATTCTTTTCAGTTATTAAGTACTTCTGACTCATATTCCAAATGGATACTTAAGGATTTGGGATTCCATGTTTAGCAGGATATCATCCCATAGAGGTTTATAAAATGTTGGCATTTCATGCCCACTTATAGCCCATTAGTTATAGCCAATCTTAGACATCTTACTTGGGCCATGTTGCATGATTTTATTCCTCTAGACCTTGCATTAACCCTCTTTATCCATACCTTAGTCAAAAACCCAAGTTTCAAAAATAAAAAGTCTACTTAGTGTTGGATTTATTAGAGTTTCAAAGTTTTATTGGTATTTGTGTCATCATACATTTTCGTTCAACTTTGATTCCCCACATCAAACCATGTAAAAGTGGTTAATTATGAAATTTATCAAATTTTTGGGTTGTATAGTTTCCCCTTCCATTAATGCCAAGTTAAATCCCCTTTATGAAGATTCTCCAATCCTCAAAGTTTAAACTCTTGAAAAATTCCTAAGTGTTCCTTGTTGTACTTTAAAACTCTCACTTACCCTCATAGTTGCATGTCATCTCTATTGGATTCTAAATTCTTCCTTGATTCCCTATAAATCTACTATGTAATTTATTAGTTTTTCAATCCATCGATGATCCTTATAATCATATACCCATCCTAAGGTTCCCTGAGTCCCCAACACCTGAAGTCCAAGTCTTTAAAAATGTCTAAATGTTAATTCTTTTTTACCTTTGGACTGTTGGATTCTTCCATACCTTTATCCCTTTTGGGCATGCTTCCCTTCACCTCCCCGATACTTAAAGTTTTCCCTTCATAAAATTATTCTAATCAATTCCATCATACATTCCTTAGATTATTTTAAGAACCAGATGGAAATTATCCTAAAAATAAACCAACATAAGCCATATGAAAAAACATGATAATGGTTTTAAAACAAATGTGTTAGTTAATTTTAAGTGTCTACCTTTGTTATGGAAAGACTAACTTGGATAGGTAACTTAATTATTTCTTATATTCATGTTGAAAATCATCATATGATTTTACTATGATGCTTTTATGTGTATCTATGAAAACATCAGAATATCCCAACTATTTTACCAATTTCAAGGTGCAAATATTTAATCTTTCCCAACAATATATTAGGACTCTTTTTATTTTATGTTTATAAATGAAGACTTGTAAATCTAGAGCTTGATTATGGTAAGCCATGGATGGAAGGTCCTTTTTAGTGAATATGAGATGATTGCAATAAAAAGTGAATCCTTATGAAAATGAGAAAAGTAAACCCTAGATAGGGATTTTATTAGATTGTGACAAGTGTCATTATCCTATGCAATGAGACAACAAGACCTATTATTAGCACAATCTAATAGTATAAAATCACTCCTAAGTTTAGCTTAAGTGCAATAAAGTAAATGGACCTAATATTTAATTCATGACTAATTAATTATTAGGTTATTTTCCTAATTATTCAAATATACATCAATCCTAATAAGTGTTTCATTGATGTCACATCTAGGAAACTCCTAGGCCTCACTGTCTCCAAATGGGGGATATAATTTTACCTACCAAAGTTATCACTATCTTAGAGATGCCACCTCTACAAACCCTCAAAAATTTGTACAATCTTAAGGGAAAAATTTAATCTATAAGAAGGTTCATTGCAAAAATTTCAAATAAGTGAAGCATTTTCTTATATCGTAAATAAAAATAATGTGTTTCATTGAGATGAATATTGTCATTATGAATTCAATAAAATAAAAGAGTATCTTTCATCACCCTTAGTGATTATTCCACCAATTTTAGGAAAACCATAATTAAATTTTATGTCTCTACAATATTACTCACCTTAGGGGCACTCTTAGCACAACATGATTCAAAGGGTCATGAAAGGTAAATGTATTCTATCAATTATGAAATTAGTGGGTTATGAGCTTAATTATACAACCATATAACATACATGTTTAGTTATCATTTTTAGCTATAAGAAATAATGACAATATATATGCTAGGTCATAAGAGTTGGCTCATTTCTCAAACTAAACCACTCAAATGTCTTCTTTCAAAAACATTTCTTATAGGTCATATAGAAAAATAGGTCATTTTTCTTAGTGAATTTTACATAAATATTTTTATAGAAAACAAAGCAAATGATAGAATATGGTAGATAAACTTTCAAATGCAGCTCTTACAAATAACCATCATCTAATTATGGTCATTCTTGATGAGTTTATTTTCAATTTGGATGATGCAACATATTTTAAATTATATCTTAATGGTTCCTATATGAAGAAAGGATCATGCACAAGAATACCTTTTTTCCATCCTCAAGGTGATTTCATTCCTAAAATCTTATATTGGCTTTTCAATGAACAAAGAACATTAAATATTATGAGAACCTTGTTAATGGCATCAAAATAGTAGTCCATGGGAATATCAAACATCTATTGGTTTATGGGGATTCATAGCTAGTCATAAGCCAAGTTAGTAATGAATATTATACAAAATATGAGAAGATAATCCCTTATAAAAATATGGTTGACAATTTCAAGGAATACTTCAACTCCATCCAATTTGAGAAAGTACCCAAACTTAACAAAAAAGTAGTAGATTTCATGACCAACTTTAGTTCTCTCCTAGATATTCCATAGGATAGTCATTGTAAATTATTGATGCAAAGTAGGGTGGGTGAGTACAAACCAACTCAAAACCAACTCAACAAAACAAATTTTTCAAATTTAGAATCCTAACTTAGTGGGTTTTCTCTACCACTTTTCAATTTCCCTTATAGCATTCCAAATAGGGGTTTTTCCAAATAATTCCCAAACCAAACTTCATACCCAAGAATTTGAATACAGTTTTAGATACCCTTTAAGACATTTAACAACATACAAATTTGTAGGTGGGATTAATTTGGAACACAACCTCCAAATTTCTACTACTACGCCCTAAAATAGGCCTAATTAGGCTTGTTTAGATTGGTTACCACTAGGTTTTCACAACCCAAGCATAAAAAATTCATGAAAATAGCTTAGACATGTCACAAATAGCCTGTTCAAACATTTCCAACTCCTTCAAACCATTTCCCAATATTTTTTCTACAAACCCTAACTCCTATGTTATTCCTATGCCCAAAAATAAGATATTTCAGCCTAGGGCATCAACAAATCTTCACCAATCTTCATCCCCTACTCCTACAACCACCTAGAACACAAAACACAACCTACCTACTCCCATTCCACCAATTCTCGAAGATTTTCACCAGTGGAATGGTGTGATTTTCATTTTTCTTCCCTCAAAACACTACAACCTAGGGTTTCATAATAGTCTGGAGTAATTTGCCTCTAAAATGCTCAAATTTGAATGAAATTCAATGAAACCAAGTTTTTTAGGAAGTAGATTCAATTCCACATCAACTCCAATGAATTTTAGACCACTTACGGTACGTACAATGCCGTACTATCTATTGTAGCAGCAAAAACACATGGAAAAATGAAGAAAATAGTATTTTATTGATGCTCAATCTTCAAAGTGCACACTAGAACATTGTTTTGACCATTACATAGTGTATTTAAAAATTTTAAAATAGAAACAAAATTTTCCCAACTTTCCTTTAACTCCTCAACCTTTCAACTTCCACAAAAGACCAAAAATGCAAAACTTGCTTGGGCAATTTTGCAACTTTTTGCAAAACTTGACAAATTTTCACAAGACCGGCCCCACATGACTCACACTGATAAAAAACATCAAACATGGTCTAAATAGACCTTATTACAAACAAAAAGTGACTTCAACACAAAAAACTAACATTTAATCCCCTTTTACAACATGAAGATTAGGTGCCCCTGCACCATACTCATTGAGAGAAATTGACTCAAGTCCCTTTGAGGACAATGCCACAACATTGAATTCATGTTTAATCATCTCATTTCTTGATCTCCAAGTGACATATCGATCTATTAAACCATTCCAATGGACCAAAAACTGGAAATATGCATCATCCCTTGTCCTTGTGAATTCTTTAGCACCTAGGATCTACTTCAACTTCAGAGGCTTACTTGATAGATGATCTTTGACCTATTCTTCACTTAAGAATGTTGTGGATGCATACCTACCACCATATCTACTCCTTACTTGAAATGAACTCCCTTTTTCTTCACCTTAAGTGTGTGCTCAAAATTTTCCTCCTTCCTTTTCAATTCATCCTTGACCTTCTCACTGTTGCTTCCCTTCTCTTCCATCTATTGTGGTATCCCCATAACTGTTGCTTTATCAGGTATACTAATCTCTAGCATGACAAGAATTGAATGACCAATATCCCCTTTTGTAAGAAATGAGTGAAACACCTCTCCAACCATCATGGCAACATACTTCTTACACCAATCTTGGATCTCCACAACAAAGTCATTCTTTATTTCTGTTGTCATAATGTTTTCAAATTTAGGAGTGGTTGCAAGCTCCCCGTCCTTTTCTTCTTCTACCTTTATGAACTCCTTTCTTCCTACCATCATCACATTAGCTGCCTTATTTTTTCCTTTAGCTTACTCCATCAATGGTGTCAAAGTATAAGAAACTTCATCTTTTTCTATCTCATAAGTATTTCTCCTTCCATCATACATAGCATTCCTATCAAATTGCCAAGGCCTCCCTAGCAGCAAATGGCATAGATCCATAGGTCATATGTCACATAAAATTCTATCCTTATAACCTCCTATATTGAATTCCACCCAACTTTGTTCATTCACCAAAACATATTGACCCTCATTCAACCAAGAGACTTTATAAGGAGTAGCATGTGGCATTCTATGCAACTTAAGTTTTTCAAGGATCTCAACTGAAACCATATTGTTTGTGCTTCTTGAATCAATTACAACTTTACATACCTTACCCAAGCACTTAAAAGTTTTATTGAAGAGATTCTTCCTTTTTGGTGGCTCCTCTACTGATTCCTTGATGAGAGTTCTCCTTACCATGAGTGATTCACCAACCTCTGGAGCAACATGTTGTGATGGAGAGTTTACACTCTCATTGCCATCTTCTTACACCAATTGAGCTCTTATTTCTCCTCCATGTGAACTAGAGGCTTGACCTTCATTGCACTTCCATGCTTGATGTCCAAACTTGTTGCATTGGTAACACCTTCCTGTGAATCCTTGTGAACCTCTTCCTTGACCTCCAAATCTACCTCTAAAGCCTGATCTACCTCCTCTAAATCCACCTCTCTAATCAACAACTTAGTCTAGGACTTTGCTTGCATCTTCTAGGCTCTCATATGAATGCCTTGCATTAGAAAATGTCCCTCTTCCTCTGGAATTTCTGCCTCTGCCCCTATTTTACTTGTCTTTCCTTCTCTTTAGCTTTTCTTCAGCCCTAATTTCCATTTGATAGCATTCCTCAACCATTCTTGGATTTTCCAAAGTTAACTCATCTTGAATGTTGAATCTTAACTCACTAAGATACCTAATCACCTTCTCCACATCATCCTCCATGTGACATGCTCTTATACTTAGTTTATAAAACTCATCAGTGTAAGCTTTGACATCCATCTCTCTTTGTTTCAAACTTTGATTTTTCTTGTACATTTGAATTGCATAATCAGTCGGTAAGAACTCACCCTTAAGCTTAGCCACCATTTTGTCCCAAGAAACAATTTTTGACTTACCTTTCTTCCTCCTTTCAGTTTGCTCATAATCCCACCATAATGGTGCATGTCCCTTCAATTTTGTTTTTCCTATCTTTACCTTTTGTTCCTCAGGTACATCTTCACATTCAAAATAACGGTTAAGTGCTACAATCCAATCTAAAAGCTCTTCCTCATTCAAATTTCCTCCATACATAGGTATATCAATTTTTATCTTGTGTTTATCTTCCTTGACTACTCTCAGTAGCTTAGCTATCCTCTTCTCATTAGGATCCAATTCCTCTCCTTCTTCTTCGGGATCACTCTCATCGCCCATAACCATACCTCTCCTCTGACTAGTTTCAACATCCTCAAGCCTTGCTACCACCATATCTTGAAATTCCTTCAACCTTCTAATCTCTCTTGTAGTCTTCTCTTTCATCTCATTCATTTCCCTAGCCATAGTGTTATTCTTTGGAGGCATCTTGTTCTCTTTTGATTCACACTCTCTCCCTTACAGACCTACCTATGCCTTGATACCTATTTGATGCAGAGCAGGGTGGGTGAGTACAAACCAACTCAACAAAACAAACTTTTCAAATTTAGAATCCTAACTTAGTGGGTTTTCTCTACCGCTCTTCAATTTCCCTTGTAACACTCCAAACAAGTGTTTTTCCACATAATTCCCAAACCATACTTCATACCCAAAAATTGAATACAATTTTAGATACCCTTTAAGGAATTTAACAACATACCAATAACTTTGGAACACAACATCCAAATTTTTGCTGCTACGCCCTAAAATAGGCCTAATTAGGCTTGTTTAGATTGGTCACCACAAGGTTTTCACAACCCAAGCATAAAATTTTTATGCCAATAGATCAAACATGTCGCAAATAGCTTGATCTAACATTTCCAACTCCTTCAAACCATTTCCCAAGAGTTTTTCTACAAACCCTAACTCCTATGCTATTCCTATGCCCAAAAACAAGAGATTTCAGCCTAGGGCATCACCAAATCTTCACCAATCTTCATCCCCTGCTCCTACAAACACCTAGAACAAAAATAAAAATGTACCTACTCCCATTCCACCAATTCTCAAAGATTTTCATTGGTGGAATGGTGTGATTTTCATTTTTCTTCCCTCAAAACACCACAACCTAGGGTTTCAGAATAATCTAGAGTAATTTACCTCTAAAATGCTCAAATTTGAATGAAATTCAATGAAACCAAGTTTTTTAAGGAAGTAGATTCAATTCCACATCAACTCCAATGAATTTTAGACCACTTATAGGCTGTACAAGGCCGTACTATCTCCTATAGCAGCCAAAACATGGAAAAACACAAAAAATAGTATTTTATTGATGCTCAATCTTTAAAGTACACACCAAAACCTTGTTTCAACAATTACATAGTGTATTTAAACATTTTCAAATAGAAACCAACCATTCCCAACTATCCTTTAACTCCCCAACCTTTCAACTTCCACAAAAGACCAAAAATACAAAAGTTGCTTGAGCAATTTTGCAACTTTTTGCAAAACTTGATAAATTTTCACAAGACTGACCCCACATGACTCACACTGACCAAAAAATTCAAACATGGTATAAATAGGACTTATTTCAAAAAAAAATTGACTTAAACAAAAAAACCTAACATTTAACCCCCTTTTACAACATGAAGATTAGGTGCCCCTGCACCAATTCTTTATCAAAATATTTCATCCCCATATATGACATCCCTAATTTTGAGCTTGTTTACAAATTTATTGGTCCCAATACAATCCATGGCATCATGATATATCTATACTTACCTCCATTATAACATCACTCTACTAGACCAATAGTACACTCAATAAAAAACAAATTATCCAATGATATTCCCTTTTTAGCATCCTCATTTACAAACTATACTTAAGGATCTTTGATGGTTCTTTACTTATGTGCCTTAACTTGGAAGTGTCTTCTCTTATAATTAAATATGTTCACAATGGTAATTTTTATCCATACTAGAGAGATATGGTGCTAGCCAAAATAATCTTGAGAATAGGATATTATTTTACCCCTATGGAATAGGATACCTACAAATATGTAAATAAATATTTAGCCTCTCAACAACATGGAGATATAATTCATGCACCATCATAGATATTGCAACCCATAACTACTCCTTGGAATTTTTTTAGTGGGGTATCTATCTCACTGTTAAGATTCACCTATATTCCTCTAATGGCCATAATTTTATCATTACTATCAATTAATTCATCAAATGGGTTGAAGTTATTTATCTTACATACATTTCTATCCAATAAATGTCTAAGTTCATATTTCACTACAACATCTATTGCTACAACATCCATTTTTCTATTGCCATTGAAGATAGTAATGTAAAGTAGGAAATGTGGTCCTAGATCTAATTAGATTAACTAAGATTATATCCTTTCCACTTGACTCCACATTGAGACATAAACCAACTAGGATTTTATGATTAGCATATTCCCACAAGGGAGAGACAACCTCCTAGGGTTTTTGTTGCCTTGAGTTGTAAGGAGAGGTAAACTTGATGAGTATTTTAGAAAGCCTATTTGGAATGCAGCCCTATATCTAAAATTATAATATATCACACATACAAAATTGAAATTCTAGAAACAAAAAGAAGATCTAAGGAGGGTAGAGTATTATGCACTCATGACATAAATTTGAGGCTCAAATAATAGGTCTAGGGTGTGGGGTGCCCTAAACTAGCCTCCTCTTTACTAGATCTACAAATTTTGAACTATGGATTAAGGTTTGCACTATGTTTTCTTAGACTATCACCTATTGAAACCTTTGGATCTAACCTACACACATGAAAAGATGGAGGAAGGTTGTTTTGTATAATGGCTTTCCTAAGTCAAAATCCATTTTGGTATTTCTACCTCCATGTATAGAAAATGATGATGATCAATGGGCATACCCTAGGTTGGGAAAAGGCCAAAACACCAATAATTGACTAAAATGAAAAATGAAAAATGACAATGTTACCTTGAAGTGATGCCACACACAAGTTGTCACAAGAGTTGATTGATAAATTTCTTGAATGCTTGATAGACCTACAAAAGGTTAGCTCCAAAAACATAACAGACTATTATAATTAGCATCTAGAGAATAACTCAATACATCTTCATGATTTGGCATGATTGATCATAACAACTCCTTACGCATAATTTTTTTTATTCTTCTTGATGTCTTGTAAACTTGATCTTGATCAATGAAAGTGTTGTAATAATATTTCTAAATCCACCCTTGAATTGACTTGACTAATTTTAGGATCTTTAACTTGCTCAATATATTTTCTAGGTATGTTTCTAGGATTTTAAATGATAAAATGACTAGTATTTATATACAATTCTTCTAATTTCCCAAAAAAAAAATACCAATGGGCAAAACATGATATTGGAAATTCAAAAAAAAAATTATTGATTTCAAATTGGAGCCAAAATGGGCTGGTCAAGGTTGTGGGGTTCCCTAGACTAGACCCATCCTTTTTGGTGACTAAAGTGTTGGGGGAAAATATTAAATGCTTATTTTTATTTTCCTTTGTTTGATTTTTTTTTAAATATTAGTAAAATGGTCAATTAAATGCATAATTAGGTCCAAACACATAGAGGGGAAGCTAAAACTAGAGTGAAATTATGATGCAAGAAAGGTGGATAAAAGACTCTCTCCCACTTGAAAATGACCAATCCCAAACTGGAAATAACTCTTTTATGACACAAGTCCCTTAAATTGACTCAAACACCCTCTTTAAGGCTTGTAGCCCTCAATAACCAAAAAATGGAGTTATCTTTTAGAGAAGGTCGTATAGTGGCCTATCAAACACCATAAAGGTTCACCACAGACTCCTAAACACCATATCAAAAGATCACATTGGGTTTCTTTGTCCCAACCTCAAGTTTCAATAGGCTTCCCTACTTGTAGGCTACTCAATTAGCCCTAATTTCCAAAGGAACTACCCTCTAAACATTTGAAGAAAACCCAAAACCCCTTGAAAGTCATGAATTATGACTCAAAACCATAGAATCTCACACCAATTTGCAAATTCAGACCTTCTAATCCCCTGCACCAAGAAACCCTCATTTATCATGCCAAACACTTAGGTTTTAATGAATCTCATATATACCATGCTCACAAAACACAACCAATGACTCAAACAGGTTTTATTGGATCTATAAAAACTCACAAAAGCTTCACAAGTCCAATTCCCTCAATAACTCATCAAAACCCTCCATTAGTTTCTCATTTTCACATGAAAACCATAGTTACCAGCCCTAGGGCTTCTCCCATTTACTCACAACTTATTCTCTCAACCTTCACAACCTTAAAAACATCTAGCCCTACATAAAGCAGATAAATCCACTGAGTTATAGGGGCTGAGAATAGGTGGATTTATCAATTCATGATTTTAAACTTCAATCAAAACTCTTATTTTGTGTAACAGGGTTGTTTCAGGAAAATAAAAAAATCTCCAACAATTTTCAATGAAATATTCTCAAACTAGATTCAAATGAGAGCTAAGACATGCCTCTATGAAAGAAACATAAATTCAGAGCATTTACTAGACTGTACAAGCCGTACAGAATGAACCAAGTTCAGGAAATACAAAAAAATAGCAAAAAAATGTTGTTTCTTGAATGGATTTCCACAATACAAACTTCAACAACCTCTAGTTTGAGCCTTTAGAGGCTTTAAATACATTCTCCCACCAATTTCTAAATATCCAACGTCTACAACCCCTTTTTTAATTCCAAGAATCTTCACATTCCCTAAGAGTTGCAATTTGACAATTTTTGTTTTTTTTACACTATTTACAACTTTGTCTTTGCAACTTTTACATATTTTGACACTTAAGACACTAAACCCATCAAAGTACATAATAAATGGTCATTTTGGACCTTATTTAGCTTATAGACTCAAAATATCCCCCTTCTATCCCTCTAAGAACCATGACTCACACAAGAAAACTTGGTCTTATTGACCTTATTAGAACAAAAATGCATCATCTTCTAGAGCTTGCTTAATATCAACCTTTCTTGAACATTATTGATTAAAGGTGCTCCTGCACCAAATTATCAAGGGTGAAAATTTTCAATGCTACATTTAGCCCCAAATTTAGTGAGTATGAAAATATGCTCAAACTCACACTAAAATAAGAAAAACACAAGAAGGTTTCAATTATCCAAACATTGAGGAGATATAATGACATTATCTAGTTCTACGGGATACACTATTCCCCAAATTCAAGATCATATGACAAGACAATATAAGGAAAAAGGAAGCACATATACAATTAGTAATGCAATATGACAAACATGAAGCATACATGATGAATACATACATGATGAAAACATAAACATGAAATGAAAAATAAAATATAATGCAAACACAATGCAAACATATATAAAAATCAAAAGATAAAAACACAATTTTAGTACTAAAAAGGGTTTGATTCAGTAAGGTAAAGAGACCTTAGTCTTAAATTTATCTCAAATACCAAATATCATCCATTGAATGTGTTTTTTAAACAAAATGGTTCTCATAAGGATGTTAAATCACTCATGAAAACACATGGCTCCACTAGCAAGCAATGTGTGTTATGCTAGGTGACCATGTAAAAATTCTTAATTTCATGAATTAGCGAGCTCCATTATGCCAAATATATGAACTATTTTTCTAGTCATGATTCAAGGAGTACATAAAGGATTAAGGTTTTAGGGGAAGAATCAACACTCATTTTCCAACAAGGGACAAATTGATAACCATACCTCAGGGGAAATTATAAACAACACTACCACAAAAGGGGTATGTTAATAAGTCAAATCTCACAAGAGATCTATGAAAATATCCTTGTCACCCAAGTGTAAATACAAGGACAATCACGTCACAAGAAACTATCATGTTGATATTGTTGTCAATCAGGATTACACCCTAGATAAGTTTGACTCAACTATCCTATTGAAACATGGAAACATTATCAAGCTGTGGGTAACTTATGATGAGAATGAATCTCTAGAGATGGCTAGTTCCCCTAGAAAATCGCCTAAACTAATGGATTTTTTGAGGAAAATGGTAGAAAGATAACTTGGAATGAAATCCTAAAACCTAAAGGGTGATGCACTAGAACTTTAAACTTATTTGATGAATCAACTCACAATCAACTATCAAAACATTAACTTTCACAATCTCATATGCAACATACAACACAACAGTGATTTGTATGAAGGTTCAGGAAACTAAACACAACACACAACTTGCATCATATGAAAATTATGTGCATAGATTTGCAATAACGAGAAATAAAAAGGATTTTTCATTCATAATCACAATGAGAACATCAAATCACTATTGCAAAATTGATGCAAAAATTATGAGATAGGAATGCTCTGCTACTTTTATTTCTCTAAAAGGAGTATCAAAACATGAAAATCTGAGTACAAATCAAGGCTTACAAAGCTCTTTGCAAGTAGTCCAAAGAGAAAGAAGCAAATTTGAATTGAGAAAAAAATCAAGTTTTTCTCCAATATATGCCTCCAAAGTGTCCCCAGGAGTGTGAAGGAAAAATCTAAGTGAACTGCTCCTCAAAATAGAGACTCCAGTGTGATTTCCGAGCAAGGGAAAAAAACCTCCAAAATAGGGCCCCAACTACCTCCAAACTGAATGTAAAAGATGGAAAGTTTCCCTCCCAAGAGGGTTGACCCAAAAAGGACTCAAAAGCACTTAGTTATGACTAAAAATCAGAAGTGGAAAGCTTAATTCACCTATTTTTGATTTTTCTCAAATGGGTCTCAAATTGAAAAAAGAAAGTTTCCCTCAACACTTGCTCTCATTTTACTACATTTTTAAATAACAATTACCAAGGTAATTTATAGAAACATTTCCTTAATATTGTTTTACAATATTTACATTTTTTAGTTTTTAAAAAATAGAAAGGAGAAAGACTGAGCTTGACCTCACCTTACTTGGCTTTGATTTCTAATTTTTGCAATAATACAAGGAAAATATTGGTTTTGATAAAAAAATTCCAAGTATACACTATTCAAGGCATTTGCATTTGATTTTCTATAAAAATCATAAAAGAGAACTAAGGCTCATAGTTATATGATTTTCCTCAAAATCAAGAAAAGGAACTAAGGCATTAAGGTGCCTAGGCTTGTAACACATATGCAAAGCAAATCATAATACCATGAAGGTATTAGTGAAGGCATAAAATTTTTAATCAATGTGGAAAAATGCACAAGGTCGAATTAGGGAAAAGTGGGAAAACCCTAGAACAAAAGTCTCGACCTCCTTTCCTTTTTCCCTCATTTGCATTTTGGCTTTTTGGAAAAATCTCTTCTGCATACCACTGCCATGCTCTTAGGGTTTGAGCTCGAACCCTTCATTTCCTTGCTTTCATGTTGAATTTTGAAGCTTTTCTAGGAGCTTTCTTTTGTAATCATCCATCAGGTAAGATCTTTTTTGCATAGAATCACCGAAATCTTAAGCTTTCTTGAATCTTTGAAGCACTTCATGGCTCATACCCACAACCACTATCATATTTTGATGCATTTTTTCGTTCCCATATTTTTCAATAAGACTTCTTTCTGTATGTTGAGGTGGACGTTGGACTTTTCTGAAGCTTACATGGAAACTTGAGATGTGGGTTTCTTTGTTGTAAAATGCTCAAATCTTCCTCAAGGTCATGGGTAAGCACTTCTCTTCACCATCTCTTATGGAAAAGAAGAAATATCTATTCATTTTCTACAGAAAACTATTTGAAATTTTTTCTATCTCTTGCCTTCTTTCACATGTTAGGCCTCTATAGAGTTTTATTTACTCTCTCCCTCCTAAGGCCGCCAACTTTACTATCTTGTTTACTTTTAGAAACCAGAAAATAATGAAGTACAAATATAATTCTTTGTATTTTAGCTTGTCACTTTTTATTTATGATGGCCTTATAAACCTTCATGACCGCGACTTCATTTGTATTGAGAGGCATTCAGGGTTTCTCTTGAATAAGCTCGGGGGTTTTCTTCATCTTCCGAATGTGAGAAAGGAGAGATAATGTTGTTCATTTTCCTGACAGAAGTGAAAATAAGTTCTTCCTTCATGAAGGTTGTGGCCTCTCAAAACCCCAAACTCTTTCAATTTTTTCTATATATGTGCAAACTTCTCTGCATGTAAACCCTTGTGGGTTCAACCTCACAATAAAAACATAGGCCCATTCTTCTTGGAACCCTATCTCTATAATGCTCTTTCAATAAATGCATTTTTTGCTATTAAATATGATAGGAAGGGGATAATATTGTTTAGTTTTCTGAAAGGAATGGAAACAAACTCTAATTCCATTTTGGGTTTGCATTTTGGAGCACATTCTAGGTGTCTTCCTACTTGCATTCTTTCCTCAAAACCCTTCACGGTTACCATTGTATTTTGTATTTCCATTCTATGAAGAAACAAATGGAGGTTATTTCCTTTTAGACAAGCTTTCATGTTAAACTTATTCACATTCCTTCTCTTGTATGATATTCTCTTATCTATGACAACATTTCTGTATGATGAATGCTTAATGCTTGTTCCATATACAGAAGCCATTGTCTCCTTCAATTTTTTTTGCATACATAGATTTATGATGAACTTCATACACTACACATTATTGAAGATGAATAATTTTGTTCTTTGTGTTCTATATCCTCATACATTTCTCTCCATGCTCTTTGTCCATTCCTTTATCACTATACATTGTCAATGCTCTTTTACCCCTTTCTAATTTTGAAAAGAACATGGTTGTTGTCCCACCATTGTGAATTTTGTAATGAATGCTCGGTACCTATTCCACCTTAGTACTCCATGAACAATAGACTCTTTTACCCCTTATATGTGAGCATTGTTTGTCATTACTTTTGCTTCTTGATAGCCGTACCTTCAAGGTATATACTTCAAACAACATAGACAATAGAGAATATGATGCATAGCAGCAATAAGATATGATAACAACACAATGAAAACAAATAATGACAACATGAAATCTTGCTTGCAAAAAAAACTCCTTCAATCGGAAAATGGTGCATTTTTATTGTGTTTCATAGATCATTACACTTACATATTATGAATTCCATGGAATTGTCTTACATTGTAGAAACAAGTCACTACTTCAATGACATTGCTCCTATTTCTTGCTTACTGTTAGTTGCATTATGCAATGAAGAAGCTTTAACTACCCCTATGCTGCTCCCTTTCACATTGGATTCCTTTCTCTGTGGATGTATTTCTTGATAAGAGCATGAAGTCAACAAATTATAATATCTTCACAGGAAAAGGTACCAATGTTAAAGGAAATAGCACCAATGGGATTGGGGTAAGCTTCACTATGGCACATTTTTGCTTCATGAGACAACATGTTGGGCTCAACCCTTTTGTGAGCCACTTTCCAACCCACATGCTATGATGTTAAAAGAGATGAATCCAACAACAAAATTTCACCTATACCTACGTAGTGAACAAATATGTTAGATAAAAAAATAGTGAAGCTCAATGCTCCTATGATGTTTGGCTCTCTTGTATACATCTGATGCTTGCTCAACTGATTTAATGCATCATAGAAATATACTATATTTATGTTGATAGGACTTATGTTGAGATTAATATCCAGAGCTATAACCAACCCTTTTCATCATGATGCAGGTTCATTTGAAGATCAAGATCAAGGAGGAGCAGGAAATAATGAAGACCAACAAAAGACTTCAACATGCAATGATAGATATGTTTCTCTTCATGTGTTTTTCAGTACTTTCATCTTCAAATGTATAGTATATCTCTAGATTGCTTTAGTTTAGCTACTCCCACAACTTGTGTGGGCATTTGATCATTCCTTTCTTTTCAATGTATAGAACAACACTTTTTAGTCTTGTATATATTTCATTACAAAATGAATAAAACATGAATGAAAGCAATATCTTGTAATTTATGCAATTTATTTATGTTGTAACACATTGCACAATGAAAATTGAATTCTAAATTGGAAACTTAGATAAGCAATGGTTAGGCATTGAAAACTATGTTAGAATACTCTTCACCTTTAAATGTAAATAAACTATTTCAGCTCTACCAAATTGAGCTATAGGTGAAAATTTGGTAACATTTCTGGTGATTTCTATTGAATGCTTGCCTGCTAAGCATATAGACCAGTAGCCTTAAACAGTTCATTGGGCATGGAGTCAAATTCTACCCTTCTCAAACTTAGAAAACTATGTAACTAAACTATAAAACTCCAAACAATATTAAATAAAACCAAATTGAAAGCATACTACAAGGCCCTGGTGGCCAACAAACATGTGCAACAACACTTAGGGAAAGAAAACAACTAAAATAAATGCGACTTGAACAATTAATAATAGAAACACTAATCTACTATGATACAACTATAGAACTTATCTTCAGAGGGAATGTTTGAGGTGGATCCCGTTGACTAGGATAGGTGACACTTCTCCACTTAATTTTGAAAGCTAGAAGGCATTGTGTTGCTTGCACTCTGTGATCACATAGGGTCCATCCCAAATTTCATCAAACTTGGAATTTTTTCCAAGTTTGCTTCTATGCTCATCCCATTTGAAAACTAAATCACCAATACTAAAATATCTTGGCATTGCTCTTTTATCAAAAGAACTCTTCATCTGAGCTTGGTGAATCTCAAGCTTCCTTAATGCATCTTTTCTTGTTTCCTCTAACTCCATCAGTTGTGCAAGCCTAACATCCATAGGATGTTCCTCTAACAACTCAAGTTCCTTAATGAAATTCAGAGTAGGTAATTCAACAAAAATTGGTAACTTAGCTTCCTTACCATAAGTGAGAACATCAGGAGAGCAACTTGTTGCTCTATTAGGATTTATTCTATTATCCCATAGGGATAACTTCAACTTGTCATGCCATGTTATCTAGTTGTCCTCAATGGTATTTTTAATGATCTTAATCAGGTTTTTATCGGTGGATTCTACCTGCCCATTACCCTGTGGATAATAATTTGATGAGGTATTCAGAAAAATGTTATTCTTTATAGTCCAATTTGAAATCCTTAAACCAATAAAAGCTACTGCATTGTCAGAAATGATAGAATCAAGAGTGCCAAATCTAGATACCAAATATTGATAGAAATTCAACACATAGGTTTCATTTGCTTCCTTCAAAGCAAAATCCTCATTCCACTTAGTAAAATAATCTGTTGCAGTTAGAATCCATTTATGGCCTGCATTTGAAGGTGAGTTAATAGGTCCAATGAAATCAAGACCCCACTTGGCAAAAGGATGCTCTACTTGGATGGGGTGTAGAGGCAAGGCTGCAAGCCTTTGCATCCCTACAAATAGTGAACATTTTTCACACTTCCTAACCCAAGCATATGCATCTTTAAATAGATCTAGCCAATAATACCCAACTCTCATAATTTTTAGGGTTGTGGTCCTTGGTACAAAATGGCCTCCTAAAGGCCCATTATGAAATTCTTTAAGTAGCTTATCTTTTTGACTTGGTTCAATGCACCTCAATAAAACACCATGAAAATTCCTTCTATATATAACACTATCAATAACAGCATAAGGGATGGCTTGAAGCGTATAATACCTCCTTTTTTCTCTATCCAAACCTTCAGGACAATCACCTGTCTGCAAATAATGGATCATTTGTTGCACCCAACTTGTAGTAGGAGATGAACCAACAACTTGCTCTTCATTGTTGAGCACTATTGCAACATTTTCATCCTCCTCTTGGTTGGTTTCTCTATTTTCAACAAGTTGTTCACACAAACCATTTCCCCTAACAATCTTAGTAACTTTAACATTAACATCAAACTCCATTACTTTAGTTATCCAACCAACCCTTTTATCATTAATATCTCTATTGAGTAAGAAATCCTTAACAATTGGATGGGAAACCAACAACTGAATTGTACTATTAGAGAGCATATTCCTGAACATTTTTAGGCTTATAACAACAGCAAACACATGCTTTTCAACAAATGAATATTTTACCTCATAGTCATGCAATACTTGGCTGAAAAATGCCACAGGCTGCTCTAAGCCTTCCTCATTCTACTAACAAAGCATAGTTGAAATAGTGTCAGCACCTCCAAATGCATAAAAAATAAAATATTTATCATAGTTAGGATTAATGAGTGTTGGGGTAGTTGAAAGGGCCTCTTTAATCTACTCAAAGCTTCTCTTACCCTCTTTAGTCCAACTAAAAGGTACATTTTTCTTAAGCATAGTTGTAAGAGGCTGCAATAGTGCTGCAATATTAGGTATGAATCTTCTCACAAAGTTGATCCTACCAAGAAAGCCTTGTAATCCTTTTTTGTGTGCTGGTAGGGGTAAATCTAGAATGGCAGACACTCTTTCTGGATTAATGGAAATACCATGTTTGGAAACAATGTTTCCAAGGAGCTTACCTTCGTGGACAAAAAATATGCACTTCTTTGGGTTAAGAGAAACCTTGAACTCTCTACATCTTTGAAAAATCTGCCTCAAATGATCAAAAAGTTCATTAGCACTTTTAAAAAAATGGTAATATCATCCAAGAAAACTAAAACAATCTTGTTCATGAGGCCATGTCCATTGCTCTCTAAAAGGTTTCCCTTGCATTGGAAAAACCAAAGGGAATTTTTCTATAGGCCATTGTACCCCATTTGGTTGTAAAGGAAATTTTGTACTGATCTTCCTCCTTCACTAAAATCTAGTTATAGCGTGAATATCCATCCAACAAAGAAAACCTGTCAAAATCATAAACAACTTGCAAAATCTGCTCCATTGAAGGGAGTGGATAATGGTCTTTGAGAAAGCTTTATTCAAATTATGAAAAATCAACACAAAGCCTAATCTCATCGTTCTTTCTAGCTAGGACTAAGTTAGAAACCCATGATGTGTTCTTAATTGGAAAGATGACATTACTTTCAATTAACTTATTCAATTCATCCTTCATAAGATGCTCAAGCTTGGGATTAAGAGGCCTTTGCTTTTTCCTCACTGGTTCTGCATTGGGCTCTAACTCAATGGTGTGTTGAGCTAGCTTAGGGTTAAAACCTTTTAAGTCTCCATATTCCCAAGCAAAAACATCACTAAAATCTTAACAAAGTTGAATAAAAGCTTGTTGTTCCTCTTTGGAACATACCTTTCCCAACTTGAGGAGCTTACCTTTGAATATCTCAATGGGCTCATAATGCTCTTGCTTCACGGTCATGTGGCTTTTGTCCTTTCTAACTTGGTCATCAAAATTGAAAACTAATTCCAAGGTTACCAATCCCTTGGGTAGCTTGTTTGACTTCAGTTGCACAATCTAATTGTCATATTGTTGCTACCATTTTTGTTGGTTTTTAGCTACAAACTTAGCTTCTACAATCAGAAAAATTATAATATGCTCATCACTATCAAAAAATTTCCAACTTACATTATTATCAGGTACAGATGGTCTAACAAAAACTTTTACATACTGGTGTATCATTACATTATGAATATCAGTTGGAATATCAAGTTGAGACCTTATGGAAGCAAGCTTATCTGCATGTTTATTCTAATTTCTAGGAATGGACAACAAATTGAAAGCATCAAAATCCTCAATTAAATCCCAAACTCTATTTTTATACTTCTTGAGCAAATCATTCTTTGTATCATTTAGATTTTTAATTTGGTTTACAATTAGCTCAGAATCACCAAAAACTTGCAAGCACTTTATACCTCTCTTTTTGTCCCATTCTAGGCCATGAATAAGTGCTTCATACTCAGTTGTATTATTTGTATAGCTAAAAGAAAACCTCAATGTTGAGTAATACTTATCTCCATTAGGTGAAATCAACATCGCTCCTCCACTAGCACCCATTATGCTTCTTGATCCATCAAAATACAACTTCCAAAGCTGGTTGACTTGTTTAGGCTGACTTTGATCCTTGACGAGATTTGGAATCACTACATCAGGTTCATGAATCATATAAATACCTAATCCTACCTCATTGATGTGACTAAAAGGGTCAACTTCATGATCCTCAATTTCCCACTCATCTAGATTTACATCCTCAATAGGTCTACTGGGGTCTAGGGTCCTGGATTGA
Organism: Sequoia sempervirens; assembly: GCA_007258455.2. Lineage (NCBI taxonomy): Eukaryota > Viridiplantae > Streptophyta > Pinopsida > Cupressales > Cupressaceae > Sequoia > Sequoia sempervirens. Next base: position 4,826,879 of record VDFB02000010.1, on the reverse strand, counting down.
TCCTCCAACTCATGGGTAATGTAGAGGTTAACATTTACAGGGCTAGGGACATACGATTCAATATGATCCTTGGCTTGAGGCTCAGATTTTATGGTTACTTTTTTACCATACCTTGTTTTGAAAAACAAATGAGACCAATCAAAAGATAGAAACCCACCCAACTTGGCAGTAAAATCCCTAGAAAGACATATGGAAAAATGAGGTGGTAGATTAATAACATGAATATCTTGAGGGATTGCAAAATTCAGGCATGCATGAAAGGTAAGACCTAAATTCTTAATCAACCCAATAGTCTTAATAGCAAACCCATCTAGTTGAACCACTCCCTTTGAAAGAGTCTCATACATTAATCCTAGCTTATTAGCTAGACTCTTAGGCATTACAGAACTACTTGCACCAGAATTAATCATGCAGTTGTGCACAACCTTGTCACCAATGATCAAACTTAGATAAAATGGAGGAGGCTTTACCTCTTGGGATTGCTGCTCATTCATAACTTCTAGGCTGTTTGCAAGTACAATCTTGGTTAGAAACATCAGAAACAAAAATTTTAGCCAAAGAATCTTGTAACAATTCTTGTTGCCTAGGAATGTGCAGTGCATCCATTATTGACATGCTAACAGTGACCTTCTTAATATGTTCAACAACATTAAATAAAATGGGGATCACCTTTTGTTTTCCCTTAAGAGCAACATCATTTTTCCTTTGTAAAGGTTGTGATTGCACCTTAGGCTGCTCCTTCTCAGGTACAACTTGTCATCTTTGTAGAATTTGCACTTTTTAATGTGTTGTGGGGACAACTTGAGCTATAGAAGCTTGAAATTTACCTTTATCTAGTTGTTGTTGGACATTTCTAGCTTGCTGCCCCAAGTCAACAACCCTCTTTTTCAATCTAGTATTGGCTGCAATAGGTGAACCTAGTAAGTTTTGACTTTGAAGATGGTTCACCCCACAAAACTCGGCACACTTTTCGAGCCAACATAGCTATTCAGAACCATTAAAGATTGGTTCCTCATCTCGTTAGTACATGCAACTTGGTTATGAGGCTGGTTACATGGATAACACCAGTCACACTCTTGTTCCATATTATTTTGTGTGGGCACAAGCTCTTTTTAAGAGCTAGCAACATTAGGATTGTAAGGCTGAAAGGGTCTAGGATTGAAGTTTCTCCTTTGGCCTTGAGAATCAGCTTGAAAAGGTAGCCCATTTGACTGATTAGGATGATATGGGGCTTGATAGGGCCTATGCTCTTGGCCAACTTGCTTCTTGAGATTGAAAAAATTGTTACTAATGGTCTTGCTAAAGGTTTGTAGCATACCTTTTAGCTCTTGAAACTCTTGAGATGGATTTGGAGCAACAGTTTCTTGAGTTGTAGCTTGGTATCCTATTGCTAGAATGAGCGAGATAGTAGCTAAATGGGATAATGACATAGGGTTAGGTGGCTTTACTTCAAGAAAAATGGGCATAGGAGGCCTTGGGGCTATTCTACCAGCTTGTATAAGATAATTTTTTGCTCTAATAACTATGTCATAAGCATTAGGAAGTGTAAACCCACCCATAGACTGAATCATCATAGAAATTTCACTATTCAAAGCCTTGAGAAAGAAAAGAAATGCATGTTTAGGTGAAGGTTTTACCATCATTGGAATCCTATCTCAAGTCCTTTGGAAATGGTAGTTAAAATCTAACGCATGCTTGTGAGGAGCTCTCGTAATGGTACTTAACTGCTCTAGCAAAGAAAAATGATCAAATTTTTCCTCAAACTATCGATGCAAGCCATCACCCAATTGATCCCAGATTGAATTTGCTGGAAGGCCTCTAAACCATTGCAAGGCTTTTCCTTTCAATGAAGTAGCCAAAAGCCTAAGTGTTGCATTCTCTTTAGTGACATTATGAACCAAGCACAAAGTTTCCACATCTCAAATGTGTTCATTAGGGGTAGTTTGATCTTCTCTGATAAAATATGGCAGAATTTTGAGGGCTACAACTAGAATATCATTATGCTGGGAAAGATATAATGGGCTACCCACATTAAAAGGTACAAATGCAAACTGCCTTGCCATCACTGGTGCTTGTGCTACAGGTACCAATTTTTTTTGCACTAAAATTGTAGGGTTGAGGTTTGGAGGTGTGGATTTCGACCTCCTTGGTGAAACAAAAATTATTCTTGCTGTCCTTCCTTCTTAGTGGAGATAACTACAAATACTTGAATGGAGTAGGACTTGATCTGGTTTGCACTCTTCTCACAAGCTGGTTACACTAGATTTGCATGCAAAAACAAAGAACAGAGTTGCTAGGTATAAAATTAAAACCTCTAAAGTCTGGAAACACTACTACATATACAAGAAAAAAAACGTAAAAATTGAAAAAAATTCTCTGAAACAAACTTTCAGAGTCCCACCAGGCATGCCAAAAACTATTGTCAATTAGGATTACACCGTAGCTAAGTTTGACTCAACTATCTTGCTGAAACATTGAAACATTATCAAGCTATGTGTAACTTATGATGAGAACGAATCTCTAGAGAGGGCTAGTTCCCCTAGCAGATCACCTAAACTAATGACTTTTCTGAGGAAAAGGGTAGAAAGATAACTTGGAATGAAATCCTAAAACCTAAAGGGTGATGCACTAGAACTTTAAAATTATTTGATAAATCAACTCACAATCAACTCTCAAAACATTAAATTTCACAATATCATATGCAACATACAACACAACAATGATTTGTATGAAGGTTCAGAAAACTAAACACAACACACAACTTGCATCATATGAAACTTTTGCACACAAATTTGCAATAATGATACATAAAAAGGATTCTGCATTTAGAATCACAATGAAAACATCAAATCACTACTACAAAACTAAGACAAAAACTATGAGATAGGAATACTCTACTATTTTTATTGCTCTGAAAGGAGTACCAAAACATGAAAATCTAAGTATAGATCAAGCCTTACAAAGCTCTCTGCAAGTAGTCTAGAGAGAAAGAAGAAAATTTGAACTGAGAAAAAAACTAAGTTTTTCTCCAATATATGGCTCCAAAGTGTCTCCAAGAGTGAGAAGGAAAAATATGAGTGAACTGCTCCTCAAAATAGTAACTTCAGTGTGATTTCCGAGCAAGGGAAAAAAACTTCCAAAATAGGGGCCCAACTGCCTCCAAATTGAATGAAAAATATGGAATTTTTCCCTCCCAAGAGGGTCAACCCAGAAAGGACTCAAAAGCACTTAGTTATGACTAAAAAATAGAAGTGGAAAGCTCAGTTCACCTTTTTGTTTCTTCTATTTTTCTCAAATGGGAGTCAAATTGAAAAAAAAGTTTCCCTCAACACTTGTTCTCATTTTACTATATTTTTAAATAAAACTATTGGTTTTGATAAAAAATCTCCAAGTATACACTATTCAAGGCATTTGCATTTGATTTTCTATAGAAAAAATAAAAAAGAACTAAGGCTCATAGTTCTATGATTTTCCTCAAAATCAAGAAAAGGAACTAAGGCATTAAGGTGCCTAGGCTTGTAACACATATGCAAAGCAAAGCATAATACCACAAAGGTATTAGTGAAGGCATAAAGTTTTTAATCAATGTGGAAAAATGCACAAGGTCAAATTAGGGAAAAGTGGGAAAACCCTAGAACAAAAGTCTCAACCTCCTTTATTTTCGCCTTCATTTGCATTTTGGTTTTTTGGAAAACTCTCTTCTGCATACCACCGCCATGCTCTTAGGGTTTGAGCTTGAACCCTTCATTTCCTTGCTTTCATGTTGAATTCTAAAGCTTTTTTGGGAGCTTCTTTTGCAATAATCCATTGAGTAAGATCTCTTTTGCACAAAAAAACTGAAATCTTAAGCTTTCTTGAATCTTTGAAGCACTTCATGGCTCCTACCCATGGCCACTATCATATTTTGATGCATTTTTTTGTTTCCATATTTTGATAAGACTTCTTTTTGTATCTTGAGGTCAATGTTGGACTTTTTTGAAGCTTACATGGACATTTGAGAGGTGGGTTTCTCTGTTGTAAATGCTCGAATATTCCTCAAGGTCATGGGTAAGCACTTCTCTGCACCTTCTCTTATGGAAAAGAAGAAATCTATGTTCATTTTCTACAGAAAACTATTTGAAAATTTTTCTATCTCTTTCCTTCTTTCACATGTTCGACTTCTGTAGAGTTTTATTACTCTCTCCCTCCTAAGGCCGCGAGATTTACTATCTTATTTACATTCAGAAACTAGAAAATAATGAAGTACAAATATTATTCTCTATATTTTAGCTCATCACCTTTGATTTATGAGGGCCTTCTAAACCTTCATGGCCACAACTACATTTGTGTTGAGAAGCATTATGGGTTTCTCTTGAATAAGCTCGAGGGTTTTCTTCATCTTCCAAATGTGACAAAGGAGAGATAATGTTGTTCATTTTCTTGAAAGAAGTGAAAAGAAGTTCTTCCTCCACGAAGATCATGGCCTCTAAAAACCCCAAACTCTTTTAATTTTTTGTATATGTGCAAACTTCTCTCCATGTAAACCCTTGTGGGTTTGGCCTCACAATAAAAACACAGACCCGTTCTTCTTGGAACCCTAGCTCTATAATGCTCTTTCAAGAAATGTATTTTTTTCCTTCTGAATATGATAGGAAGGGGATAATATTGTTTAGTTTTCTAAAATGAATGAAAAAAATCTCTTATTCCATTTTGGGTTTGCATTTTGGAGCACATTCTGGGTGTCTTCCTACTTGCATTCTTTCCTCAAAACCCTTCATGGCTTCCACTGTATTTTGTATTTTGATTCTATGAAGAAACAAATGGACGTTCTTTCCTTTCAAACAAGATTTAATGTTAAACTTATTCACATGCCTTCTCTTGTATGATATTCTCTTATCTATGACAACATTTCTATATGATGAATGCTTGATGCTTGTTCCATATGCAAAATTCATTTTCTCCTTCAAATTTTTTTGCATACACAGATTTATGATGAACTTCATACATTGCACATATTATTGAACATGAATACTTTTGTTATTTGTGTTTTGTATCCTCATACATTGCTCTCCATGCTTTTTGTTCATTCATTTATCACTATGCATTTTCAATGCTCTTTTACCCCTTTCTAATCTTGAAAAGAACATGGTTGTTGTCCCACCATTGTGAACTTTGTAATGAATGCTTGGTAATAGTTCCACCTTAGCACTCCATGAACAATACACTCTTTTTTATCCCTTATATGTAAGCACTGTTTGCCATTACTTTTGCTTCTTGATAGTCATACCTTAAAGGTATATACTTCAAACAACATAGACAATAGAGAATATGATGCATAGCAGCAATAAGATATGATAATAGCACTATGAAAACAAACAATGACAACATGAAATCTTTCTTGCAAACAAAACTCCTTCAATGGGAAAATGGTGCATTTTTATTGTGTTATGTAGATCATTATACTTGCATATTATGAATTCCATGGCACTGTCTTACATTGTAGAAACAAGTCACTACTTCAATGACATTGCTCCTATTTCTTGCTCACTATTAGTTGCATTATGCAATGAAGAAGCTTTAACAACCCCTATGTTGCTCCCTTTCACATTGGATTCCTTTCTTTATGGATTTATTTCTTGATAAGAGCATGAAGTCAGCAAATTATAGTATCTCCATAGGAAAAGGTACCAATGTGAAAGGAAATAACACCAATGGGATTGGGGTAAGCTTCACTATGACACATTTTTGCTTCATGAGACAACATGTTGGGCTCAACCCTTGTGGGAGCGACATTCCAACCCACATGCTATGATGTTAAAAGAGATGAATCCAACAACAAAATTTCACCTATACCTGCACAGTGAACAAACATGTTACATAAAAGAATAGTGAAGCTCAATGCTCCTATGATGTTTTTATTTTTAGGCTCTCTTGTATACATCTAATGCTTGCTCAACTGATTTAATGCATTGTAGACATATGCTAAATTTTTGTTGATAGGACATATGTTGAGATTCATATATGGATCTCTAACCAAATATTTACATCATGATGTAGGTCCATTTGAAGATTAGGAGCAAGGAGGAGCAGGCAACAACAGAGACCAACATAAGTCTTCAACATGCAATGATGGATATGTTTCTTTTCATGTGTTTTTCAGTACTTTCATCTTCATATGTATAGTATATCTCTAGGTTGTTTAGTTCATATACTCCCATGACTTGTGTGGGACATTTGATCATTCCTTTCTTTTCAATGTATATAACATTAACACTTTTTAGTCTTGTGTATATCTCATTACAAAATGAATGAAATATGAATGAAAGAAATATCTTGTAATTTATGCAATTTCTTTCTGTTGTAACACATTGCACAATGAAAAATGAATTATTAATTAGAAACTTAGATAAGCAATGGTTAACCATGGTATAAATATGTTAGAATTCTCTTCACCTTTAAATGTAAATAAATTGTTTCAACTCTACCAAATTGAGATGTAGGTGAAAATTTTGTAATAGATACCATAGAAAAAGACATGGTTACACTTCATATTGTACCACCATGAATGGTAGTGAGAAAATATATGAAGCTAAAAATGACACATAATGAGGACCACCACCATAGAATAAATATCATTATTATTTAGAGTGATTAGGTGCATCAACACATGGAAGAAAACCACAATCATTAAGTTGTATTTTACTATGCAAGGCCTATCACTCATTTGTCGAATGACCATGCACATGATTATATATGCACAAAATGAGTTACTGCTATAAAATTTCGTATGTGTTGGAGGAGGAAGGCTTTGAGAAGCCTCGACAAAATATGCTCTTACTCATATATAGGATAATTAGTAGGAGACATTCCTTTATCTTGTGAATAAAATCTTGCTCTCTTACCATAAGAAGTCATAAATACAATAGATGGTGGAGTATGAGATGAAGATGGATATGAAGGTTAGAAACAAAAACCACCTTTTGAAAGATACAACATAGACTTCACATGATCATTAAATCCTTGTTCCATTTTTTCCTTATATCCATTTTTAGAGAATTTTATATCCAATCACATAAAACTTTTCCAACTCAAATGTAGAAGTCTTGTATAAATGCTTATGAGAAGAATTGATTCTTTCACAATAATGCAAATCCTCTTTAAGTGTTTCAAAGTTAGGCATAACCAACACATGATGGAAAAATCTAAACAACCCCCATCACCATCATGGGATGGATTTTTTGGATTTTTTGATGTGGAACAAGATTGATCAAATGATGCAAGACTCCTTAGGTTGAGATTGTGAGATTTTGTACTCTCCCACAAAGGAGGGTGTAAAATCTAATGAACCCCAATCATCAACAAGGCATGCATTTGATAATAAAGCATTAATGTGATGATTATCTATGTTGGATGCTATAGTATTTGACTCTTCAATATTTGATAGTGAGATTTTAGACTCCAAAATGAAAAAAGGAGTAAAATATAACAATACCCAATCATCACCCTAGAGTGTATCCATAGTATCATCATTGGAAGTTAAGGGTTCAACTTTTGAATATGGAATGAAAGTACTATGAGAGTTGGAAGTGTTATATTTGGCTTGAATTTGTGAATTATAACTTTTTTCATTCACTTTTACTATATATCTTATTATTATATTCATACTTCATCTGATAGTGAAGAGTAGATGAGACTCCTTTAATGCTATGAATCCATGGTCTACCTAAGAGAAGAATATATGAAATAGGTCTTGGTAGGATATGTATAGGGGTGGGTAAAATCATGAGTTCTGCCTCAATGGGTAGTGTGATTATCCCTAATGGTTGTTGACTAACATTATCAAAGCCACAAATACAAAGATTATTAGGTTCCATAATATTCTTATCCATACCAATTTTATCTAAAACATCAATGCTACAAACATGAAGACCTAATCCATTATTAATAAGAGTATGTCTAACCTCATTTTTTATTAATAACAACCATTTTAATTAGAGAAACATGTTGATTTTAGACCTCAAGCATGGGAAATTCATGTTGAGGAAATGTATTATCCACCTTTGTTGCCTACATACAATCAAACAAGGTTGCTACTGTAGTGTAGAAAAATGTATCCCTTTACATTTTCACACTTGTTTGGGCCCTCCCTGCTAAAACTGGACTTCTTTATGCCTTATTTAGTCCTAGTTTGCATCCACAAGCCTAATTTAATGCATTTTTCTAGGGATAATCCTAACATTTAATAAATGACAAATCACAATTCAATGTTTGAGGTTGTGTGTTCTAGATCTAGTGATCTAGGAATCATACACCACCTTGGGAGTATGGATCCCACTTGGGTCTCGAGACCTAATTTTAAATATTGCATTAAACAAGACACTTCTTGGAGTTTGTGTCTCATGTTTAAGACATTGGGACTCATACACCTAAGGTGGCGTATGAGTCCCGCTTTTACTGATACCTATTTTAAATCAAATTCTTGGTAGGATTTTATTATCCTAGATCTGATGTCAGCTTGTAGTGTTGTAATTTTGGGAAATTTTGGCATAAAAAAGTATAAATACAAGGTTATTTCACATAATTTCTCCTTAGAAAGCTTACAAGTTATTTAACACTCTTGAGAGAGCATTATAAGAGCATTTGAGAACTAATTATTAAGCATTTGGAGTAGCATTCAAGATTGAAGCATCATGTCAAAGTCTTCATGCATCATGTGTGTTTGTGATCTAACATTTATGGTGTAGGTTTTCATGATTCAAGCAAGTATTCATAGAAATTATCTCATGTCAAGATCAAGAGTAAAGATCCAAATCCATTGGATCCATTTCACATAAGTTTGCAACCTTTATTCTAAGGGTTTGGTGAGTTTCAACATTGCATATTGTTCATTCATAATTCCTTCATTCTATTTCATATCATTTCAAGGTTTGATTACCAAAATGGGGTTTGACCAAGGCAAACCCCTATTCCCTAACACAAAAACATTTTTCCCTCTTCATGTGAATTGTAGATCTAGGTGATTTGGAGCTTGAAGATCCTTTGAAGACAAAGTTGCAAGATTGAAGAAAGTTGTCAAAGTTGTCATCTTCACAGAAACCCACCTACAAGTCATAATTCAGACTTTTCAGACTTGAAGATCGGACAAGATGAAAGCTACATAAGATCACATGAGGCTACATAAGTTTTAGTCAAACCCTAATACTAGGACTAAATCACCCCTCTGGGCATATGAGTCCTAGTATACCTCTTTTTTCCAATTTTCTATAGATACTAAGTTACCAACTGAAAAATTCCATATTCTACCCAGATTATAGTAGCAAGACTAAATCACCCTACTTGGCGTACGAGTCCCAATGCACTTCAAAAAGTAGAATTTCAGAGCTTCAGATCTTACTTGGAATCCATCAGCTTGCCAGGTTCCTTTTTGTCTGATTCTTGTTTGTTCATTTGATTTAATGCTCTTCGATTTCTAGGGTTTAGTGCATGATTATTTGCATTTCTCCTTTGAAGCTTCATTTTAATGGTGAACCCCCTTTTTAATCACACCTAAGGAAACTGCCCCCTTATATCCCTTCCCTTAATTGAGTCATTTGGTTAAGTGATCTTGGTTTCCTAATGAACTAAGAGTGAAATAGGCCCTTTTGTTACATATCCTAAAAGGTGGAACCCCTATTTCCTTTGGTTCATTTTGGTGAACCCAAACTTTGGAAACTTGCATTTTTCATTTGGAGAAAATTATAAGTCCTAGATTTGGATTGCATTAACTTTGAATTATATTTGCATTAGTTGACTTGCATTTAGGACTCCTAAATCTTGCATTAGTGGAAAAGTGCATATGGGTTACATCTTTGCATCTTGTATCATTGAATTTCATTGGAAAACTATACTTGCAAATAGTCATTTGAGCATACAAACTAAAAACCTTAACATCAACTAAGAATTTTTTGAATTTGGCTTAAAAACCCTTATTTGGGACTCATTCACCCACCTAGCAATTTAGTCCCTATACAAGTGGTTTTTCCAAATTTTTGGGAATTTCGTGTTGTCCGTTTTCTAGTATTTGAACCTTCAAGAAAACCTAACTAGGACTCATTCACCCATCTTGGCGATTTAGCCTCGTATCAAGTTTGAATCTACATTTTACAACATTTAAAACTTGATTTCTATGTTTTTTGTTTGCTTTTGTCAGATCTCTCTTTTAGTTTGTTGATTTTCTATTTCATTTGAACATTTCATTAGATCTCTAGAGCTTAAATTGCTTTCATTTCAAGTACATGTTTCAATTGTGGAAAGAATTAGATTACTACACTTTTGTTTCATTTCTAGCATTAGTTCATAGTTTCATAAGATTACATTACATTTTGCATTCATTAGAAAACAAAAACAAAAACCAAAAATATCAAAAGAAACAAATAAAAAATGGTTAACCTTGGAGAAAGCATATCATTCAAACCCTTTAGTAGTGATGACTTTGAAATCTTAGATAAATCCCTTGATGACTTCATCTCCCCTAGATCATCCACTAAAGCTTTGATACAAGAGGATGCAAGCATCGATAATCATGACAATCATAATTGTTTTTCTCCCGATACCTCTCCTATTAGTGACGAAGATATCTTGGTGAAAGAAGATACAATAATTGAGAATCAAAAATTCTTGTTTGTCCTTCTCATCATCCCCCTTGGGAAGATATTATGACACATGAATATGAGATCATTACCACTACTTTACCTAGTCTCCATTCATCTCCCAACACCTCCCCTACTTGTGAGAATGCTTTACTGAAAGAGGATACAATCATGAAAAATCATGAAAAAAAAATTTGTGAGGAGGATATGTTGGTGTTAAGAGATCCAATGGTTAAGATCTATGACAATCCTACCTCTCCTACTTGGGAAGACATTATAGGAAATGGGGATGTAATTGCAGATAGCCATGACAATCAAAATTTTCCTTCTCCTAATATCTCTTCTAGATACGAAGAAGATAGTTTGGTGTTAGAAGATACACTTATTGAGAGTCATGAGAATCTTGTTTCTCCATTTTATAATGCCCCTACCATTTGGGAAGACCTATTTGAATGAAAATTCCAATAATTGGTAAGCATGAAAATCATATTTATTGTTCTCTTGATTCATCCCTTATTTGTGATGAAGCTACTTTACAAAATCTAACCATGGAATGTGATGAACCTCTTGTTTGTTACTTTCCTAAAAGCTCTCCTACAAGGGTAAATATTATGGTACAAGAGAATGCAACCTTAGAGAAAAAAGATGAAACTATGGACAACAATAAAATTTTGCCCTCTCCTAATATCTCTCCTATTGGTGAAGAAGATATTGTGATGTTAGAAGATCCAATCGATGAGAATCTTAGGGAAATCATTATTAAACAAGAGAATTCCATAATTAATAAGCAAGAAAATCCAACCATTGATAACTCCCTTACTTGTGATGAAGTTATTTTAGAAGAACCAACCTTTGAATGTCATGAACATATAGTTTGTAGCTCTCCTAAAAACTCTCCTACTAGGGAAGGTATCATGGTGCAAGAAAATGACAATATTGACATATTTCTTTCAAACAATAGTGATATGGCTTCCTTAGATGAAGATGATGGAGTGAAATTATACTCCTATTCACTAAGAGATCATGAAAATAAGGATAAGTCTTTTGAGGTTATGCACATTATATATCCCTTGACACCAACCACATATGCAGAACCCATACAAGAAAAATAAAAAGAAAAGCATATTGAAGAAGTCACAAAGTTATTGGAAGATACTTGGGAAACCTTTAATTTCATACCTACATTAATGGGAGGATACACGATCATAAAAAAAGAGTCTAGATAAAAAGGGAAAATAAAAAGTGGTAATATCAATACAAACTTCAAAAGCATCCACTTCAAGCACTTTAGAAGAAAGGACAACATACACGAAAAACTCTAATGAAGTCGATTACAGAAGGTTGCCACGATAATGGGTTACACTTTCTAGGACATCCTGATTTTTGCTTGAATTCACATATTTTTGGAAAATATAATTATTTAAGAATTTAAATGTTCCATTTAAATTATTTAAATTAAAGAGGGTTTGATCAAACTCCTTTAGATCAAATCCCCTTGGATAGAACCCCATTAGTTTTAAACTATACCTATAATGGAGTCTCCTCTACACCTATCAAAATGCTAATAAAAACCCCCTTTTGATATACCTTTTGGGGGATCAAATGAATTCCTTTAAAATTTATGTTTTGTAAGTATGTAGCCCTTACTATAAGATTCCAAAAAGGTATAATTTTAAATATATTTAATTTGATTATTATATTTATTTTTTATTTCTTGTGAATGGAGGTTTTTCAATGAACATTAAAGTCTTTGTTTCACACATATGAAAAAATAGGAAAATAGAGAAATTAATTCTAAAAAATACATGTTCACTAGGTATTGATATCCTTATTCCAAAAAATAAGGAATAAGTTAATTCAAATGCATACAAAAAAGTTATGCAATATGAAGTGCAGCTCTATCCAAATTATAATTATTTTGAATTGGAAAATTAATTAAAAAAATATGTAACAAAAAAATATGGAAAAATATCCATGCACTATATATTATTGTGAAAAATATATATTTTTAAAATTAGAATTGTATCCTTTCTATAAAAAAAGTTATGCAGTCCGAAGTAAACATCACTTTTTAAAAATGTTGTTTTGTAGAAAAAATAAGTTATTAAAAATTACATAAAAGGATTCAAATTTTTTTTTTAATTTTTCTTAAAAATATAGTTAGAATCTACAAAAAATCTCACAAATCACTAGTTTTCTTCATCTTCAAATTCTTAATGGTTTAGCTGCTATAGGTGTAAGAAAGTGAAAATTAGGTGAAAAATGTTGATTTCAATGTCAAGTTTTCCCAAAAAGTGTAACCCCTTATTGTAGGATCAACTCTTAGGAAAGAAGTGAAAAATATTTATGGAAGAGGTTATGAAATTATCAAACAAATTGGGTATAGTGTAAAAGGATGTGGTGCTAGAGAAAAAGGTATTTGTGTCCCTATAGAGCCTAAAATGCAAGAAACAACTAATGGTCTAATTGGTTATTGTCCCTCGAAAGAATAAACAAGCCTTCACTCAATGTCAACACTCTTACAAAAGATTCTTCCAATACAACTTTAACTTTGGTGCATCCTAAACTGGTAGATATCTCATTAGATTTGCATCAAGTTGATACTTTGTTTACTCATCATAATCAATAGCAATAGTCGCTTCTCCTTGCCATGTAATAGTTGTAGGATCATATCATACTCAATATTGCATGTTTTACACTCATTGCAAATAATTTCCTTTTTGCAAGGAGCAACATATCATCATCCATTCTTGGCTCACCCTTGTCTTGCACTAAGTGGGGGCAAGGGGTTAGGTAGCCTTATCCTCGCATGGCACTTGTTGTCTCTTTTGGCTAGTTGACTGATTTCCATGTATATATAAGAGCAAGCTTGGGATGTGGATGACATGCCTTAAGTTGGCTCACATGTGACATACTGAGTTATGTTTAGTATTGTGTTTTATGGGCAACCCTTTTTTCATGACGTAGCTTCATTTGAAAACATATGACCTAGCATAGGGCTTTCCAAATAAGCTCTCATGTCCTTTTAGCATTTATCATTTGCTACTTTAATGTAATTGCTCATAGCATGGTGTTTAGAAATTTCTTTAAAGTGGGGGCATACATTGGCATTATTCTTTTGCATATTACAATTAGTGTTTCATTGCATGGTCTTCTTAATTCATGCAATGCATCTTTCTCTTGGTGATGACTTTGGGTCTGATGTCCTTCAAGAGAGTGATCTCTCTTAGCATATTATATTCCTCTTAGTGGTAATTCCAAGCGGAGTGCATTCCCTAAGTTGTGAATCTTCTATTCTTTGATTGGTCCTCTCTTGGAGACATTAGGCATGATGTTCCCTAAGTTGAGACCTTACATGAAATAAGAAAAACTCCTTTGAACGTACCTTACACTATTTTGCATTTACAATAACTATTATATGGCCACCTTGCATAACACACTTTGCTTTCCTGTGGAGCCATCCCGTTTGTTCATGGGTGTTAGCATACGAAGTTTTTCTTACCTCATGAATCCTATTGTTCATGTTGTGTGGTGCCTTATCAAAGTTATTAAGAGGTATAGCTTTGATATGGTTAGTGTATGGGAGTTGACCTAGGCATTACTTTCCCATAGCCACTTGCTTGTGTGTGTGAGTGCATACCGATTGTGTGCATATGTGTCTCACCTCTCTAGGGGCTCACCTAGTGGATGGCTTGAGGTTCCACTAGACCTTGTGTACAGGTGTTTTTTTTTAAATAGTAGACATTGTGTTCCACTTGTAAATGGTTTTTGGACAAATAACTTAGATCTGATCCACATCGTGTTGGAAAAATAGTCGAGGCTTGATCCACCCTCTTTTTCTTTTTCTTTCTTCTTTATGTCTTTCACATTGTATGTTTGTACCTTGTTGTTGCTTCATACATCATTCTCATGTGTGTTATTTTGTTCTTATGTTGGTTTTCCATAGGATCTTGATCTTGGGGGCTTCATCATCTCTCTTCATCATTGTCATCCTATCTCACTAGCATTGGTACACTTGGACCCCTCTTGATGCGTATTTGTCTACTTTAGTGTGAGTTTGAAGAAAGTTCCTCGTCTAACTAAAGTGAGGGCTAAATGTAGTGTAGAAAAATGTATCCCTTTACATTTTCAAACTTGTTTTGGCCCTCCCTACTAAAACTAGGCTTCTTTATGCCTTATTTGGTCCTATTTTGCATCCACAATCCTAATTTTATGCATTTTTCTGAGGATAATCCTAACATTTGATAAATGAAAAATCATGATTCAATGTTTGAGGTTATGTGTTCCAGATCTAGTGATCTAGGAATCATACACCACCTTGGTTGTATGGGTCCCACTTGGGTCTCGGGACCTAATTTTAAGCATTACATTAAACAAGAAACTTCTTGGAGTTTGTGTCCCATGTTTAAGACACTGGGACTCATACGCCCAAGGTGGCATATGAGTCCCACTTTAACTAGGACCTATTTTAAATCAAATTCTTGGTGGGATTTTATTATCCTAGATCTGTTGTTGGCTTGTAGTTTTGTAATTTCAAGAAATTTTTGCATAAACAAGTATAAATACAAGGTTATTTCATATAATTTCTCCCTAGCAAGTTTACAAGTCATCTAGTGCAATCTTGAGAGATCATTACGAGAGCATTCAAGAACTGATTATTAAGCATTTGGAGTAGCAATTAAGATTCAAGCATCATGTCAAAGTCATCATGCATCATGTGTGTTTGTAATCTAACATTTTTTGTGTAGGTTTTCATGATTCAAGCAAGTATTCATAGAAATTATCTCATATCAAGATCAATAGTCAAGATCCACATCCATTGGAGCCATTTCACAAAAGTTTGCAACCTTTATTGTAAGGGTTTGGTGAGTTGCAACATTGCATATTGTTCATTCATAATTCCTTCATTCTATTTCGTATCATTTCAAGGTTTGATTACCAAAATGGGGTTTGACCAAGGAAAACCCCTATTCCCTAACGCAACAACATTTTTCCCTCTTCATGTGTGATTTCAGATCTAGGTGATTTGGAGCTTGAAGATCCTTTGAAGAAAAAGTTGCAGGATTGAAGAAAGTTGTCAAAGTTGTCAAGAAGTTGTCATCTTCACAAAAACTCACCTACAAATCATAATTTACTTTTTGGACTTGAAGATTGAAAAATAAAAAAGCTACAGAAGATCACTCGAGGCTACAAAAGTTTCAATAAAACCCTAATAATGGAACTAAATCACCCCTCTAGGTATATGCGTCCTAGTATACCTATTTTTTCCAGTTTTCTATAGATCTTGAGTTACCAATTGTAGACTCCATATTTTGCCCAGATTCTAGTAGTAGAACTAAATCGCCCTACCTGGTGTATGAGTCCCAGAGCACTTCAAAAAAAATATTTTAGAGGTGCAGATCTTACTTGGAATCCACCAACTTTCCAGGTTCCTTTCTATCTGATTTCTATTTGTTAATTTGATTTAATTCTCTTAAGTTTCTAGGGTTTAGTGCATGATTATTTGTATTTCTTCTTTGAAGCGTTAGTTTAATGGTGAACCCCCCTTTTTAATCACACCTAAGGAAACCACCCCTTTATATCCCTCCCCTCAATTAAGTCACTTGGTTGAGGGATCTTGGTTTCCTAATGAATTGAGACTGAAATAGGCCCTTTTGTTCCATCTCCTAAAAGGGTGAACCCCTATTTCCATTAGTTCAATTAGATCATTCATTTTGACAAAAGGTGTCATATAAAATTTCTACTATATTTATATCTTATTGTGGTAAGTAAGAAAAAATTTCTTCACAAGAGAAAGGATTGTCTCCTACTACTTATCCTTTATCTGAGAAAGAGAATATTTTTTTGAGGCTTATCAAAGCCCACATGATTACTCTTCCTCCAACACGTAAGTTTCATAAAAGTCACATTTTTTTTGTATACCATCAAGTGCATGGTCATTCCACCAATGAATTTTAGGCCTTGAGTGATAAAATATAATATCTTCTCAATTGCATGGTGCTATCACTCTTCCATGTGTTGATGCACCTATTAATTCTAAATGAAAAACTATCTCCTATGGTTTTTCTCCTCACTATGTGGCATTTGTAGCTTCATGTGTTTTTTCATTTCCATTCATGGTGGTACAATCTTATGTATAACCATATTTCATCAATGGAAGAAACATGATAGTGCCTAGCATGGTTTTAGTTTCCTTTAATCTTTTGGGGAAAGGATAACTAAGTTTTGGAGGTGTGAATCCTTCTTGAGGATCCCTTCTTCTACTCTTCTTTTCCTTAGAATATCAACATGTAGCATGCCAACATTTTAAAGGGTCATATCACCTATCCATTTTTTTTACATTGATACATTGACGCCTTATGAACTATGACTTATGGACATACCTCCTTAGTGGTGATGTTGTTTATAACACCCTAGATGAGTGGTTATTAATTTTTTCCTTGTAATATTAAGAAATTATGTCCTCCCTAAAGCATGGTTGTCAATTCATCCCCCATCATATTAAACTTTATTTTTTTTAGCAAAAGTGGCAAGCCACTATAATATATTATAATATATTAAATAAAGTATTACAAAACCTAGTTCAAAAGAGCATACCGGTAGGAAAGAACTAGGAAGAAAACCTCTGATTATAGCTTGATTAGATACAAGATTTTACAAAATCATCCCAATAAAAGGGATCTATAGTATGATTTGCAAAACCATTATATGGATCTACCAATTATAGCCCATTGAGATTTCTTGAACAAAATATGCCAAATATCACATTTTGATTGACCCATACATCACAAAATCCCAAAATTTAAAACCTAAACCAGAACCCTTTTTAACCACCCCTAATTCCCAAATTAATTGAATTTTCTCCTTGACCTTCCACTGCTATCAACTGGACTTGGCTTGCTGCCTGTGCTTGGGAGTGAACCATAATATTTATATCTAGGACTTGCACATTCACCCTATTATCTTGACGGTTTAGCATAGGGGACCTCACCTGCAAATCTTGAACACACTGGTGCAAAAGAAGAAAAGATAGAGCATGTTATTTCCTTTTAAAATTGTTAATTTCCTCCTTGTCAAAATTGAAATGAAATCTGCTCAAGACTTGATACAGGTAGGCGGACGACCCTTTTAGCAAATAAATTTTGAAAGCTTCATAGGTATCAACATACCTTTGCTTGTGATAGAGGTAGTGTCTGGGAAAGAGGCCACTGATAAACCCTTCACCATGTGTAAATTTGTAACCTTAAACACTCTACAACAAATCATTGTTCTGCAAATATTTTGCCTTGAAAATTTTGTTAGCAATACACTACAGAGAATTGAAGTTCTATAGAAAATCCATGGAATTCAATAAAAAGATGGAGAGGAGATTTGTAGGAAATATTATTCGCTGTGACCTAGTGTGCAATATTTCATCTCCAATCAAATTTTTAATACAATTTAAAACTTGGGTGCATTTTACTTTGAATACTTGTTGTAATTGTGTTCATCTTCAATGCAGTCAGATACAGGGAGCTCCTACGGACGAATCTCCACTACCATTCTATAGTTCCTTGGTCAGAATTCTATGCTATTTGAAACTGCCCCTCATTAGCCATTTTGTGCCATATTCTAAGCAAAAATTCAACTGGACTAGCTCCACACCCACAAAATAGAAGCAGAATGAAAGACACAAACTTAAGGAAGGCATTAAGGGTGATCCCACAAAGCTGGTTTACAATTTCTTGGAGATTCTATTTTTTGCTAAAATCACATATTTTTAGAAAATATAATGATTTAAGCCTTAAAAAGTTCCATTTAAAGCATTTCAATTGAAGAGGGTTTGTTCAAACTACCTTAGATCAAACCCCCTTTGATAGAAGCCTGCTAGATTTAAACCATACCTATAACAAAGTCTCCTTTACACCTATCAAAATGTTGATAAAAAATCAATTTTTATTTACCTTCTAGGGGATCAAATGAATTCATTTAAAATTTATTTTTTGTAAGTATCTAGTCCTTATTATAAGCTTCCCAAAAAGTATAATTTTAAATAAATTTAATTTTATTATTATATTTATTTTTTATTTCTTGTGAATTTAGGTTTTTCACCAAAAATCAAGCTCTTTGTTTTGCACATGTGGAAAAATAGAAGATTATCAATTTCTTTTTTGAAAAATAAGAGTGCGCCAGATATTGAAGTCCTTGATCCACCAAAAAAATAATTGAATTTCGATACATACAAAAAAAGTTATGTGTTATACAGTCCACCTATGTTTGAATTGTAATTGGTTTGACTTCAAAACTTTATTAAGGAAAAAATATTCAATAAAAAACTATGAAACCAATTGGAAGCACTAGATATCATAGTTACAAATATAAATTCAAAAAAATAGAATTTTATTCTTCATGGAAAAAAAGTTATGTGTTATACGGTGAGTCACTCCTTAAAAATGGTGTTTACTAAAAAAATAGTTTTTGAAGGAGATGAAAAAAGAAGTGCAATCCAATTCCAAAAAATTGAAAAAAATATATTTAGAATCTACAAACAAAATGTCACAAATCACTAGTTTGCATCATCTTCAAATTCCTCATGGTTTAGCTACTATAGGTGCTCGAAAGTGAAGATTTAGTTAGAGAAAATTAGTTCAGCGTCCAGTTTGGCCAAAAATTGTAAACCGGTATTGTGGGATCACCCTTAACTTTGAAAATGACGAAGAAGCTAATCAAATTTAAAGGCATATGTAAATCCCATCCATAATTTGGAATGATATCAATTTTGGCTTAGCATGAATAACGGATCTTGTTGGCTTGTGAACTTGAGCACTTTTTTACATGGCCACCTAGGATAACATAGCTTGCTAACTAGTGGAGTTATGTGTCTCATGAGTAAAAATAGCATAATAAAACTTTATAGCCTTATAGGACCTATCATTTATCAATTTTACAAGGAAACCTAACATAACAGAGCTTATTAGAAAATAGACCTATGTGTCCTTGTGAGAACTTTTATTTAGTATTTTATATACATGTGTATATTGTGCATTCGATGAATGATGATTGGTAATTCAGACAACCTTATAGAGTAAGTTATCTTTACCTTGCTAACTCAAATATTTAATTTTTTTGTACTAGCATTTGTTGTTTTATGTTTCATGTGCATGCTTTGTTTTCTTTACATGTGTGTATTATGTTTTCCTCGTGTATTTTTTTTATGTTTGCTTCATGTATTTGATGTGTTTTCTCTGTGCATTTTGTGTGTTTTCTCCATGTATTTTGTATTTTTTGTTGTGTATTCCTTGTATAAATTGTGTTTGAGTTATGTATTCTTTTATGTGTACTCCATGTATTGTTCATTGAGTGCTTTATGCATGATTAAAGTTTTCCTTGTCTTGTGTGTGATATATCTACTTCATGTTTTTCTTAACATTGTGGAATGATAGGATCCTAATTTGGGGTCTTGCACACCTCTCAACTTGGTGTTATCATATCTCTTTAGTGTTTTGATAAAATTTTGTATCCCTTTAGTGTGAGTATGAATGTAAGATCACACTCTCACTAAAGTGGGGGCTAAATATAACATCGTAGATTGTCAACCTTGATAATTTTGCATTATATTGACACCCTATGTTTCCTATAATATTGATTATAATAATAATTTATCCATTTAGGGGCTAGATTATGAAAATATATTAAATTCCATAATATCCCAATAAATTTGGGGTAAAATCACTTGGTCATGGGTGGGGGTGCCCTTGACCTAAGGGTGACCTATTTCAAATTTTAATATTTTGGTTGTCAACATTATATGTTGTAAAGTGACCCTAGGTTGGCCTATTATCAAAAATGTCAATTGGGATTCATATATAAACAATTTTCATTCTCATTTAAACATTTAAAAATAAGGGGCATGATGAAAAAAGGCTATTATGATGCACTTGTGAAGATGTATGAGTTATCCTCTACATGCCAGCTACAACAATCTATTATGCTTTGTGAGTACTAACCTATTACAAGAATTCAAACAAGTGAAGCATCCATCAAACAACCTTTGGTGGTAATTTATGATGTGTACATCACTTCAATAGAGATTTCATACCAAGGTAACATTACCATTTATCATTTATTGTTCATTTGGCCTCTACCCAACCTAGGGTAATCCCTCTCTACCATCACCATTTGTTGTGCATGGACCCATGGAAACACCAAAATAGGGTTTGACTTAGGAAATTCCTTATGAAACATAACCTTTCCCCATCATTTCATGTGTGCAAGCCAGATCTAGAAGTTCCATCAATAGCTAGTCATAGGAAACACAAAGTAGAATGTAACCTACCATCTAAAGTTTGTAGATCCCAAACAAGTAGCTTTTTCTAGTCTAGGGTACCACCACCCTTGACCCCCAACTTCAAGCTTAGATTTTTTGACAAGTGCACATATATCTACCCTTCTTAGATATGTAACTATTCCATATCAATTTTTGTTTTCTTCTATGCAATAAATTAGATTTTCAGATCTAGAGTTTATGTCAAATAATCTTGTTAAAATACATGATCAAATTTCTCCTCTTTAAAACTCAAATGAACCAAACCCTAGGAGATTGTCTTTCCCTTGTGGAAGCTAGCCAATCATCAAACATTAGTTGGTTTTGTGTTCAAATGTGGATTCAAATAAAAATAAGTTGATCCCAATTAATCTACTAGTTAGATCTAGGATCTATTTTCCTAATACTATAATGATAATGAAGTAGAATTATTTAGTGTCTACAACAACCAATTGATTTTTTTATTTCTAAAAAATGCAGTACCTAAATGAGGGGGAGGACCTAGTAGCTAAGCGCCCTAACTTCACACCTTTCAAAATCATGTGTGGTGGTTCCAAATCACTTCAAATTTTTCACAAGTTTCTTAGCAAGGCCCCTACCTATAACTAAGGTTTCAAAGCCACATGTCATCAAATATGATTCCACATTAACATGATTTTTATTGAGGTGTCCAAAAAACCCCAAAAAAGGTAGACTAGTTGTTGTGCATTAAACTATAATAGTTATGTAGTAAGTCATATTTATTGATGCATTGATGTGGCATCACATGATTTTTTACTTTTTAGATCTAAAGAATACATTTTATTCAATTATGAGTACTCATGATCAACACTATCAACTTTGAAGCTACAACTACTAGTGCTATAATACTAAAAATATTGAGCATTAAATCAACAAATGTTATCACAAGTATTGGAACATGCTCAACTACTAGATCATCTCCCATAGTAATTTCATATATAAATACCTAAATAGAGTCTAATTACTCCAAGCTCTTAGAATGCACTCCAAATACTTAAAATAGATCTACACCTTACTTATAGAAATTTGAACTCTTTTAATAATATCATTTCACTTTTTTTTCATATTCTAAACCATAAATTATTTAATAACTTTAAAAAAATATTCCTTGATATTAATTTCATTCAAAACTGTTAAAAGGTATAATAGATTTATCAATAAAAAATATAAATACTATTTTTATGTCGAAAGGTATCCTACAGTGACAACATCAGATGTGTGTACATTTTTATGAATGACATTTATTTTGACATCCCAATGAATGTCTACCATTACAACTCGCCTCCTGTGTAATTATGTCAAAAGGCGTCCTACAGTGACAACATCAAATGTGTGTACATTTTTTATGAATGGAATTTATTTTGATGTCCCAATGAATGTCTACCATTACAACTCACCTCCTATGTAATAGCCGCCAGTGATTCCACTGCTATGCATGAATGAACTGTTTCATGAACTATTGTGCAAGATATGATATGATGCATATATATATTTGCAAGTCATGGTAGAAGAAAGTTAATGGCTACCCTGCAAGTTAATGGCACATCACTTTTAAAATGCACCTATATTTGATGCATGTGCTCACAAATATAAATGTTCCTTCCTTCAAGCCCAATAAAAATGATCGTTTGTTGGTGGATATTGATTTTAGAGTACAATTTGAGATATCCTAACCCATTACACAATAACATTTCTCAGCAGAAATAGATTGCATTAGGTAAGTGATCGATCTTAATTATGTTTTGATTCCATAAATGATTTCAAAAATAGGCAAATGAAATGAAATATATGATAAAATATGTGTTGAGGAGAGATTTTTTCAGAGATCGCCATCATCCAATCATCAAGCTTTTCTAAGTTGTATCCTTTCATAGTCAGATGAGGAGAATAGTGGGAAACAACTATTTTGAGCCTAACGATTGCATTAGTTAAGTGATCTATTGCATGTATGCTTTCAAAATGAAAAATTGATGTAATAAATATAATTTATGCATCCTCATTTTGCATGCATGTCTATTTGTAGGCTTACATGGTTTAATATTTTTCTTCAGAATCGTATGTTGTAAACAATGGTTTAATTTTTTTTCTTCTGAATCATATTGCTATAAAAATCTTAAGCTTTGCATCCATCTCGATACGGATCCTCTCTTTTGTAATTATCTTCCCTATGTAAATCCTCTTTTTAGCGATCCCAAATCTTGGACTAGACTTCACCAAAGTATCAACATTCTTTTTTTTTTAAATATCTATTTTTTTTGTTGTAGGGTCTCGAGAACCAAGAAAATCAAGTAGAGAATAGCTTTTCATTTATAAAAAAGAGGCAAAGTGAGCAGATCATGATCTGGGTCTCATGCAATTACTGCTCCATGAAAACATGTTCTCTCCTATAACATCTGGCATTCCTTAATACTTGATAGATTAACAAGTTTGAGTATTTATTTGCCATTGGATATTTACAATGTGTTTACTAATCTTTTGAAATGTTTGATAGATATTCACAATTGATTTTTATTAATCTAATACTTATTTAATAAAGTTTTGAAAATGTTATATAGGGATAGGGGCAAGTAGTCATGCAAGTGATTTTGATTATTTATTTTATTGTTGGCATCAAAATTTGATGGGAATAGAAAGAAAGAGGTTGGAGGTCATTTGAAATTTCTTAGATTGCTTAATATTGTTAATTCACTATTGTCCATTCTTTATATGATTTTCTTGATCTGAATAGCATCTGAGGGTTTTTCTATAGCTACGTTCTTGTTGATCTAATCCCAGAAATACTTTATTTTTTAAAAAGCAAATATTGTGGAATATGACTTACTTGAATAGAATTTTGGATATTATATATTCAAATACCATATTTTACTTTTACATATCTAAATACAATATAAAATTTGTATACTATTTTAGATCTTGATTAACGTTACACCAATAGTTTTTTGTCTGCTTATGTCTTCTCCAAATCAATAATGACACAGATTCTGACATAGTTGATAACTTTGATTGCTTTGTGACACCATAAGTATGAAGTATGCGGGATTGTATGATATAGATATGTGATTCTTAGAACTGGGAACCCACCTTCCAACTAAAGTTTGGTTGTATAGTTAGTAACAATTGTGGTTGACTTGGGTAAGAAATAGAAACTAAGTGATTTTGGAAATGCCTATTATTACAAATAGGACAACATGCATGCAATAAATAGAGGGCACAGTTTCATGTAACCACTCAATATTGGTAAAAGTCATTTTGATAACAGTTTGTCCTACCCTTAAGTTTTCCCTTGTTCCAAGACAAATCTAGATATCTAAGAAATATATTAAAACTATATTTGTATTAAAAAATATAGTTAAATTTTAAGCAATTAGTGTAGTTGTAGTTTTCTATTATTTTATATATATTTTAGAAAATCTATATAACATTTTTGTTTATATGTAACAAATTGATTTAACAAAAAGTGTAATTGATTAAAAATAACAATGATTTTCTAATATATTTGAGATTATTTTCAATATTAGAGAGAAATGAGTGTTATATTTTTTTTAGAAGTTTATTTCCAAGAGATCATGCTTTTGAAAATATTTTGCTGATTTGATTAATTATTTTTTTAATAATTAATCATTCAAATTTAAAGATCAATACAATTCAATTGAAGTGAAAATTCTATAAGTAGACGTTTATTTCCCCTACCAACCTATAAAAAAAAATATAAGTCAAAAGTTTTTGTACTAAAATATTTTATGACTTTTTTGAAATTAGTATTTAGTTTAATTTTAAAATGTGAAATGATTTGCATGCAAAAATAAGAAAAAATAAAATAAAAAGGTTTCTTCTATATCCAAATTTTACAGTTCTAAATGAATATGTAATTTTATTAAATTAATTATTTAATATCTAGATAACAAATATTTTATAAATTATAGAAATTAGAATTTAATTTAATTTTAGAATGAAATTTAAGTTTAAGATATTATGCTCATTTGATTATTTATTTATTTATTATTCAAATTTAAACAACAAAACAATTTAATTGAACTCAAAAATACAAAAAGCAGGGGTATATTTTTCTTGCAAACATATTAAAAAGATTAAAATAAAAAAATTCTCTATGTAATTTTTTTATTATTTTCTTGAACTTAGAATTTAATATAATTTTAAAAAATAAAATAATTTAGATACAAAGTAATAAAAAATGAAAAGTTAATTTTGTATATAGATTTTAGTACTTAATTTATTTTAAAATTATAAAAAAAAAATATAAATACTATTTTATAAACCATTCATAATAGAGCTTTCATATAAAGGTATAAGGAAATATTGCGACTTACAAACAATTCGTACTAGAGCTTTCATATTTCTTGTCAGTACAATATATTATTTTTATTTGTGTTGGTTCAATGGTGAAGATAGCCATTAATCGAATTCCGGTGAAGAAAATCTCTTTCTTTTTATCCGGTTTGCCTCAGATAAGTAATTTACCAACCAAAAAAAAGATAGAACTGAAAACTGTTTCGTAATTGACGTCTAAATTTTAGCTGATTTATTCAGAAATGGTTTTAAGATTGATTTTACACCAGCTTTTTCCTTGTATCTTTTAAATGAGACCTTATTCCTCACTTATAATGAAAGGTGAGATTCCTAAGATTTACGTTTAATGGTGTATCAGTCTTATGATATATCTTAATATGCATCATAAGTTGATTAATAAATATAATTTGCAGTTTTTTAATATATTTTAAATGTTTTTGTATTTTTATGTGAGGAATTCAATTTTAAAATGTCATATAACTATTGATATGAGAAGTTGTTTGCATCATAAGTTGATTAATAAATATAATTTGCAGTTTTTTAATATATTTTAAATGTTTTTGTATTTTTTATGTAAGGAATTCAATTTTAAAATGTCATAACTATTGATATGAGAAGTTGTTTGGGCTTCTCTTTTTTTTTTCAAATTGAAGATCTCAAAGAGATCTATATCATTGTAATTAGCTTGTTTTGGTTAAGGTCCGTTTTAACATTTTTGGGGGGCTAAAATCAACCTCTAGAGCCTTGAAATTTGTATATTTTATGTTTTATAGCACATAAGTTGCATTTTTGTCTTTATAAGATAAGGATGCAGGTTTGAACAACTTTTTTATATGCAAATGCTGGTAACCAATGGTTCGTTAGACCCAATCTAAATATAACATTTGCTTCACCATGCATATTATCAACTTGAAACTATAAAATATCTTTAGCTTCCAATTGCCTCAAAGCCCTCCCCTCGTAAAAAAAAAGAAATAATTGGTAAAGACCTTTCTTTCATTTAAGATAACTTTGTAGAGTTCTTGAAATTGGAAGATCTTCAAGTCAATGGATGAGTACTCTTTACTTTGCAAAGGTTCCTTCTTCTTTACCTCAATTCAACCCATATCTTGTGGATTTGATGCAAGAAAATCCCTCTTAGTATTCTTTGGAGACTCAAAATTCACTCTTGAAGCCACCAAAACAGATTTTGATTGGGCTCTCACACTCTTATACATGTTTGATTAATAATGATATTGTCGATCTCAAGGATGCGCTTAAAATTTTTAGAATTAAATTTTTTAATAATAATAGGGCCTCTTGTGAAGAAGAGAGGAGTTGGCATGGAAAACCTCTCTACCCTTTATAGCGTTGGAGTTGCTAGTCACATCTTGTAGAATAATTAGATGGTGATGTGTATTTTCTCCATCCCACCAAGTGGGTTTAAGAGCATGTTTTGAGTTCTTGTGGCTTGAAGATGGCTGATTTTTTTGAATTCCTTCTTGTCATGCACTAGGACATGAAACACACTTAAAATTATTTGCACTTGAAGTTCACACTCATAATCCACTAATTATGTCCAAATTACATTTCCCACCTTCATAATAATTTATTTGTGGAGCCTTTTAGAAAGATCCATCTCCATACAAAAGTGGCCATATGATTTATAAGTATTATCATTAGTTTAACTAGCTAAGCATACAAACATTTTGAAGGAGCTTGTAATGGCTAACAATATCGAAAACCACCATTAATTCAATGTTAAATAAAATTTGTCTAATACAATGAGATAAGAATGTGAAGAATCATAGTAGGTGTTAGAAGATGGGAAATAAGGTCTAATACATACAAAAATTGCCTTCAAAACATGATTAAAAATCATACTTTAAATGTTAGGAGTGAATGTAGAGAAATAAGTGTAAATAAAAGTAAAATTAGAATGGAAATAAATGATAATCTTAAAATTCAACAACAAATATATGAAAATAAATACAAATATGACTAAAATTAACAAAATGTAAGGACATTAGGTTTAATAGGGATGGGACAAATGTGGATAATAAGAAACCCTTGTGGGATTATTTAAGACAACAAGCATGCCCAAATTTATTAAATTTATTTTTCTCCTCATGGAGTAAAGTTAATGCAATGGACTAGCTTTTTTTTTTTTTTTTCTTAATATTGAAATAAGGTGAAATAAGATTACAAGGAAGAGCAACAAGTAACAACTTTTACAATACTAATAACCAATTGAAACCTATGGAACAAAAAATCATAAGGAAACTTCCAATGAGTACCAACAATCATAATCAGCGTGACAGTAATCAAGTTGGGTAAAGACATCCAGTTAACTACCAACCGTCAAGTAAAGTTAATGCACCAGTCCCGCTTATATTGGTTTGGTTTTTTCTTTAGTCTTATCAAATTGTTTTATATTATTTTACATGGGTCCTTTGAGAAGATTCCATTGCCTTTTAATGGATTATAAAAAGAAAACCATCATTTTTTCTTTGATGAATGTAAGAATATCTTATACAAAAATTTGATGTACTTTGGTAACTTTTAAAACTCTCCATTGAAGATGAGAATTCTAATGTGAAGATGTTGATATCTTGCATATTATTATTGTGAATATCTGTGGGGTTTTAGAGACAGTGGTGATCTACACGGGAAGCGTAAGGTTGGATGTGATTGGTGAACAACGATACTCTAGCCAACTGTTTTGTAGATTGTTGTTAGGAGACTACCAATGGATTATCAAGATAATGCAATTGATGCCTAAATTTTAGCCGAATTTTTTAGGAATGGTTTTAGATTGAATGTACACTAGCTTTTTTTTTTTTGGTATGTTACCTAAATTTTAGCTGAATTATTTAGGAATTGTTTTAGATTGATTGTACACTAGTTTTTTTTGGGTATGTTTTAAATGAATTGAAGAAATAAATGAAAATGAAAGGTACTATGGATTCTTATAATACTGTATGGATTCTATTTAAAGATGTCGTGTAACATGTCATAATTTTTATTATAAGATGGTCAATAAATGTAACTTTCTAGTGTCATAAATGTTCTTACATATTTCACATGGGAGGTTCAACTTCTAAAGGTCATAATTATTGATCTAGAAGTTGATTGAGCCACATTTTTTAAAATTGAAGATCTCAAGGAGATCCATGTTGTAACTAGCTTGCTTTAATTAAGACCCATTTTAAAACTTTTTGGGGCCCAAAATCAACCTCTAGAACCTTGAAAATGGTATTTTTATGTTCTACAACACATAAGTTGCATATTTTTTATTTTTAAGACTAAGATGCAAAGTTGAGACACCTTTTTCCTAAATGTAGAGTATGATGACCAATGGTTCATTAGGCCCAATATAAATATAAGATTTTATCTATCATGTGCATATTATCAACGTAAAACTAAAAAAAAAATAGCTTCAAATTGCCATAAATCTCTACCATCATAGAAAAGAAGCAAGGGGCAAAGACCTTCCTTTCATTTAAGATCACTTTTTCAAGTTCTTCAAATTGGGAGATCTTTTGGTGAATGGATGAGTATTCTTTATATCACAAAGTTTCTTTCTTCTTTACCTCAATCCAATCCATGTCTTGTGGATTTGATGCAAGAAAATACCTCTTACGATTATCTAGAGGCTCCAAATTTCTCACCTCTAAAATATTTTTTTATTTCGCTCTCACACTCTTAAACATGTGAATGATTAAGAATAATTCATCAATAGATTTGAAATTTTTAGCAATAGCCACTTGTAAAGAAGAGAGGGAGTTGGTGTGGAAAGCCTCTTTATTTAGTCTTTATAGCTTTGGAGTTGTTGGTCACATCTTGCAAAATAATTAGATGGTGATGTGCATTTGTTCCATCCCACTAGGTGGATTTTAGAGCATTTTTAGAGTCCTTATGGCTTGAAGCTAACCCTTTTTTTTGTATTCCTTCCTCCCATGCACTAGAATACGAGATGCCCTTGAACAAAATATATTTTTCACTTGAAATTCATTCTCTCATACTCCACTAATTGTTTCCAAGTTATATTTTCTACCTTTATAATAATTTCTTTCTTAAAAGTGGAAATAGGTTTTATAGTTCTTGTTAGCAATTTCGTTAGCTCAACATACAAATATAAGTGGAAAATAAGATGGTATAATCCATTGAGGTGAGAAAGAATCATAGCTAGGGTTGGGGGATGGAAAAAAAGGTCTAATGCACAAAAAATAACCTTGAAATCCAATGGTCATGAATTCAAAATAAACCTTAAATATCTTTGACTTAAATCAAAATTTAGAATTAAAAACCCTCAATTGTAGGGGTGAATATATATTTCACCCTCTAAGATATTTTTTTAAATATCTAGATATCCATTTGTGAGGCTCTATTGATTTTGGCCAAAATATATAGAATTTACCAACAAGAGCATGGTTAATCAACTAATCCTCGTGTTTAACCACCATTGAATTGATATGATTTTTGGAGTATATTTTGGTGTCTTCAAAATAGCCAAATCTTTTCAAGCATTTGCATTACTTATGAGAGAATTAGGAGTAGAACAAGTATAAGCCTTATCATCCAAATCATTAATAGAGAAAGTATCGTACATGGTTTTGTGAGGGATCTTAGGTATGAGCCATGTTCAAAAGACTTGTAGACAATGAAAAATGTCCTAGGCTTTTGAACAATGTTTTTGTACTAGTTTGCATCCTTCCTACATAATTGAATATTTTTTAATTATTTAATAATTCCTTAGAACCACTTTGTCCTATTAATTAAATAATTTTGAATTATTTAGTTAATTCACTTTATCTTTATTCTTCTTTGGATTAATTAAGTAAATTTTAATTTATTTAATTAGATCACTAATTACTCTCTTTTCTCATCTATAATTAAATAAATTGTTATTTATTTAATTACTCATTTTCATTTTCTCTCCTTTTTGCTATAATTAAATAATTATTTTTAATTATTTAATTATTTTTCACCTCTTTTCTTCTATAATTAAATAAATTCTTATTTGTTTAATTATTTATCATTTCCTCTCCTCCATAATTAAATAATTGTTTTCAATTATTTAATATTTCATTTCCCTCTTTTCTTCAATAATTAAATAATTATTTTTTAATTATGTAATTATTCATTTTCCCTCTCGTAAATTAAATAATTGTGTTAATTATTTTATTTATTTATTCTTATCCAAGACCTATCCATCATTTAATTCATTGGATCTTGGTCCATGCTTCCAATCATTAAATATTTTCTTCTCAATCAATCTCCACCATTGATCATCAAACATCATCAGTCAATCCTCACCATCCATTTAATTTAGGTTTTCTATAAAAGCAAGCTATCAATTCCATTTCAAGGTTAACCACAATCTTTGATATTTTTCTATCATACTATCTTGATATCTTTCTATCATACATCTACATTGAGTTTATTGTAAACATTGCACACTACATATCTGAGAGAAAACAAGAAAATTTGAGAAGAGCAATGGAGGAGAATCAGCTTTGGCATAGGAATTGAGGTATTATTGGTTCATTATTTGGTTTCTATTGTCACCTTGTGTTAAATTGTTAGATTAGGGTCTTTATGGCTTGAATTTTGGTAGTTTTCTAGTTTCTATTGATGATTCATAGATTTCCCCCAATTTTCCTAGTTGACAAATTTGTGAACCCAATGTGAACTAACAAAAAGTTATGAAAATTTTGAGAAATTTTGAGTTTCAGTAAGTGTGATGTACTTTTTTTATAGAACACTACAATCATTCGATCAAACACTGCAATCATTAAGCCTTGGTACATATTCATTAGATTTGGAACCACAGTCACCTATTATAAAGCCACATATATGCATTTGTGCACTGCATCTATTGTCTGACACATGCAGGGTTTTTCACACCACATTCATCATCTTTGGTATCGCATCTGACTATGGTTTGGAAGATTTTAAGATTGCTCAATTATTACTATTTTTGATCATTTTACAGGGTTTTGATTACTTTTTTGACAACGTAGCAATGAGCTTATATTTTTTGGGTTGTTAGATTTTGTATATTTTGTCAAATTTCATGTGTTTTTAGGGATAGATATGCCTACATCACAACTATTTCTAAGTGCCACATATGTTCCATACAACACCACATTCGTCAGTTTTAGCATCGTAGTCATCATTTTTAGAGCCACATTTGTCAACTTCAACGTTGCAATTGTTAGCTTTTGTAACACATTAATGAACCACATTCATCGATTCCTGCATTGCATTTAAATGTCAAGCAAAAAGACGGTATAAATCTATATTTTTATTTTTTTTCTTTTTGCATTCATTAGGGTAGAGCTTTTTAGTTTATTAATATTTTATTTCCAACTATGTGGCAATCGTTGGGAGAAGAATTTGAATAAAACTACTAATCCAATTTCTTCCAAGTTCTCTTGTGTGTTTGTAATTTTTATGAACTAGAAAGAAAATAGTGTGGGGGTATATGCCCACTATTCTCCTTTGATCATTCAATAATGTCCTAGGATCCCAAATTGGATTGACTATCAACCTCAAGGGTGAATCAATTCTCAACAAGGAAGACCTAGGAGGGGGTTCTTTAAGCTTTGAGGGGTTCACCACCAAGCAAAAGATTAGAAAATATAACTTAACATTCAACCCACAAAACCTAGTAATGCAAGCTAAATGATGAATGCAAATGATGGAATTAAGCAATAGAAAGTTATGATGTATGTACAGGTGGGAATTCTAGAAATGTGATGAGGATTCTGGAAATGCAAAAATGATATCAAAATATGTTAGGGAGGACTAAGACACCCTTACTATTGTCTTAGTCTTGCTGCTATTTTTCAGGGTAGATGCGAAATCTTCGGATGTCAGAATAAGATCTAAAAGAATCTTTGAAAAATACCTTTGAGAGGACTAAGACTCTATAGGTGGTGACTTAATCCCATCTAAATTTTTTGAAATCTCTGAATGTGGTCCTAAGGCTGAAGGCTTGCACTTCCTTCTTCTCAAATCTCAAGTCCTGAAACCTACAGATCTGGCCTGTAGGTGGGTTTCCATGAATATGACAACTTTGCAATGCAACTTTGCAACTTTACAAATTTGTACTTCAAGTCTTCAACCTAAATCTGCAATCACAAACATGCAAGAGAGGAAAAATTTGTTGATTGTTAGTAAATGGGGGTTTTCCTTGGTCAAACCCCCTGTTGGTAATTAAACCTTGAAATGAAATGAAATAATGGAGGGAGATGATGAATGAAAAAAGTTCTAATTTGCAACTCACCAAACCCTTGTTATGAAATCTTTAAACTTGTGTGAAGTGGCTAGCTTGAATGTAGATCTTGAAATGCTTGATAGATCTTGACTTGAATTGATTGATTGAATTAAAACCCTACATAACAAATGTTAGCTCAAAAACACACATGATGCAAGAAGATCTTTGATATGATACTTGAATCTTGATTATGGTTCTAAATTCTTGATGAACTGCTCTTAAATGCTCTTGTGAACTCAGTTATGCTATTAGGAATTCTCTCAAAAAATTCTTGATTCTTGGATCTAAAAAATTGAGTGAAGGAACCTTCTATTTATACTTATCCATGCGTAATATCCCAAAATTACAGCACAACAAGCTGACATGTGAATTCATTAATTAAAGGAGGGTAAATCTTGCCAAGATTTGAAATTAAATCCCAAAAATTTAACCTAAGGAGGACTAAGACGCCCTAGGTGGTGTCTTAGTCCTAAGGCATGAAACTCAAGGGACAAACTCCAAAAGGGGCCCATTTAAGATGCCTTTGAAATCAGGTTCCCAAAACCTTTTGGGGACAAAGATGCCCTAGGTGGAATCTTATTCCTAAACCAAAAATTAGGGACACACAGCCAGAATCATTAAATTATCATTTATCCTTTAATGTTTGTCAGGATTAGCCATAAAAATATGTAGTTTATTAGGCTTGTGGATGCAAAATAGGACCAATTAAGACATGAATAAGGATAAACAAAGCAAGGCGGACCCAAAAAAGTGTGAAAATTCAAGGGTATACATTTTCCTACTATAGACATCCGAATTTGACCACCCTCATATGGTCAAATTTGTCCCCTTTATTCATTTATCTAGCATCCCCCATCGGCATTCATTAAATGATTTATTTAATTAATTAATATTTCCCCTCTCTCTAATGTTCCTAAGGTATTTTAATTAAATACCTTTACCTTTTGTCCCCTTCCTCTCTAAATTAAATAAATGCTTTAATTTATTTAATTTAGTCATTTGGCCTTTTGAATTTAAATCAATTTTAAATTCAATTTTTCTCTCTTTGTATCCCATCCTCCATAATCCTTCTCCAATATGGATTAATTTAATCAATCCATGATTAATATGTGCACACCCTTAATCAGGATTAATGTCACATCCTCCATATTTCTCCATTTGCTCTAATCTTTCATTAATCAACCTAATCACCTACTTGCACAACCTTAATCTCATGATTAGGTCAACCTAATCTTTATGCCATTTAACCCCCAAGTCAACTATCATTAAATTCTTTCTCCTTTTGGAGAAAGCAACCCATTCCCCATGTGAATTTAAAATTCACTTTTATTTTCCCCATGCATTTTAGGAATTTTTAATTCCTCTCCTCTTCCCCGTGAGGATATTTGAGGAATTTTAAATTCCTCATGTGTCACATCTCCCACATGGGGACAAGGACCTCCTTTATGAGGAGATCTTGTTCCAATCCCAAGGTACCTTAAAGTACCTCCACCCCACCTTGCCCTTGACACATCATTAGACACTTGGCAAGATGTGAGGGCTTGTGAGTCCTTAACTCCCCCTAGCCCTTGATCTTGTCCATGGTGGCTAAATCTTAGCCCTCCATTCCTTAGAGAACTTTCCCCTAAAATTAGAGGATTTTTCCCTCATTTGCAAGAATATATCACACAAGCAATCTAGCACTCAAACATACACACAAGAATCCTCCATTGCTGTAACGTTTAGCTCCATTTGCATCCATATTGTGCATCTACTCA
This sequence comes from Sequoia sempervirens, assembly GCA_007258455.2. Classification (NCBI taxonomy): domain Eukaryota; kingdom Viridiplantae; phylum Streptophyta; class Pinopsida; order Cupressales; family Cupressaceae; genus Sequoia; species Sequoia sempervirens. The sequence goes on along the minus strand of VDFB02000010.1, from coordinate 4,792,619 downwards.
CATACCCACTTACACCATTGCATTCCTCATCACATCCTCATTGTTTTGCATCTGATTTCATGCTATTTTCCAACCAAAGGAGCACACAATTGAATGAATCAACAGGGCCAACCAACCAATCAACTTGGACAAGGTAACTATCTTTGCTATGTTTTTGTTCAAGTTCAACTAGGCTAATCGTTGAGGTGTTATTTTTGTTTTCCCTTGCTTGCATTTCGTTTCATTTTGCATTTTAGACTATGAGATTTCACTTGCACACATTTCTAGCACGCCCGGTGGGACCCACATCACGGGTCTAGCATTTTACGTTTGTTGTTGTTTGAGTTTTGTAGGTTTAGGTTTACATGCATGGGTGAATCCACCTTGACGGGTGAATTTGCACCTTATAGGGGCGAATTTGTACCAGAAAATAAGCGAACCTAATAGTAGACATGAATTTTCCTGATACAGAGGAAAAGTTGCAAACAAGAAAATTCACCCTTTTTGTGGAAAGGGGTGAACCTGCAATTTTAGGTGAAGTTGCTCAGGTTACAGAGGTGAATCTTCCTTTTGAGGCGAAGTTGTAGAATCAAGCAAATTCACCCATCCTCATAGAAAAGGAGAATTTGCACTGTAGAAAAGGTGAATTTGATCAACAAAAAGGGAGAATTTTCTCTGGACAGGGGAAAATCTGCTTCACAGAAAGGGAAAATTTTCCTCATACAAAGGAAAATTTAAGGTAAACCTGAGACTTGATTTTTTAGTTTTCAACATTGTTTTGGTTTTGGTTTTACGTACTGACCCGCTAACTTGTCTATTTGTGAGTGTGCTTGGTTTTTCCTAACGGTTTGTACAACTTGTTCCTGTCTGTCCAAGATCGGTGGTTGCAAACTTCTAACACATTCTCTACAAAATGATCGGTCCAAGACCTTTTAGTTTATCTGTCATTTTTCCATACTAGCTAGGCACACGTAGCTTTAATTAGAGGGTCAATTAACTTGTTTACTATGTTTGGGAGTGACTGTTGACATATCCAAACCCCTGCACACCATTTGGTGATCCTAGGTGATGAGAAATCACAGTTTACTCTAGTCCAGTCGAGTCTACCTAGGAGGTGCTAGTGCATCTAAGCTCTCCCCTTGCGCTACGTGCAAGCCTAGGGACCAGCCAAAAATTTCTAGTATCTTCTTCTCTTAGTGGGACCTACCTGGGATTTCATCACTTGGGGGACAATCCCAACCACATGTTATTGGCGGGGTATATAAAGGGCAGAGAGCTAAAGTTGTACCTCAATCCAGTCATGTCGTGTTTAGCAAAGCGTCAAAGCTAGGGTGATACCTAAATAAGACGTGCATAGTTGGTCTAAGTTTCCAATACCTCAATGGGGCTCCTAACTCATGCTTGTGATGGGCTGGTGTTCACATTTGTGCCCCACGTACCGTGCATATATCATAGACTCATGAGATAGTCTTGTTCAGCCTAGATAGAGACCCGTGTTTTAGCCACGGCTTGGTGTAGTGTAGGGGATGCGCATTGTACCCCGAAGTTACTCACCACACACTCCCTTGGGTTGAGATAGAAATCCTTGTGGTGGAATTTGATAGTCCTCAAGAGAGAGTGTGATGATGAGCCCATGGTGTCTGTTGATGACCCTATGCCACTGGAACACTTGCTATCTACTTTCACGAGAAAGGGTGATCCAGAGAACCACCCTAGTATCACGGAGTATTAACCTTGGGTTGTCCACTCAAGGTGGTGGGCCTACATCGAGTTTGTAAACCCATATCACTAATTTTAGGTGATTTTGCACTGTAGACAGGCAATTTTACCCTGCAAAAGGGTGATTTTGTTGCAAAAGGGCAATTCTATTACAAAAGGGTGATTTTGCATTGTAGACATTTATCTTTCTTGCCTTGTGTGTTGGCAGATTTAGGACTCTTCGAAGCTTGGAAATAATTGAAGATCAAGCCACAAATTTTTTTAGGTCTTCTCTTCATTCAACAAGTCAAAATATCATCAAAATCTCACTTTCAAGTTTGAAAATTAGAGTTTCAGAAGCAAACACCTATAGGAAGTCAAAGTGCAAACCGAAAGCTTTGAATTCCACTTTTGAAAATTTAGAAATTAAAAAGTGGACACATTTTCCATGGGTGACGAATGAGTCCCATTCCAAGGTCAGTTTTGATTTTTCTACATTTTTAGATACCCTTTTGTCAGAAAAAGGTTTTGGCATAGTTTTACAGAACTGGGACTAATTCGCCCAAAATGGAAAATGAGTCCCACCAAACCTGAAAACCAGAATCAACAAAATTTCAAATGTCATTTCCAACCTCCTTCAACATCTCAGGTGCACACTTTCAGTTTGGTTCATTTTTGTTAAGTTTTGCATTCATTTCTAGTTCATTTTTGCATAACACAATGTGTTATAAAACAAGTCACATTTCTTAGGTTTTGCATACTTAATCAATCAATATTATCAATTAGCTTCATATAGAACATTGCATTTAGACATAATTTCATCATACATATCTTAGATTGAGTGAAACTACCTAGACTTTTGGCTCTACTTTCTCCTTTTAGGTGAAAACCCTAGAAGTGCCAGAAAGGATTAGGGTGCCAAAAATCTACAGTTCATTTTGATGAACCTACATTTCAAACACTTTCTTATCTAATTTTGGAGTCTTTCATCATAGATCTAGCCTTGCATTAACTTTGCATTAGGGTTTACATTAAAGTTAATTGGCATACTAGATTTCAAATTTTGCATTCATAAAAAAGTGCATTTAGCTTGCATTATTGACATCTAAATTCATTTCAATTTTCTGCAATTCTATATTTTTCACTTAGGTCTGCATCATAGCACTCAAAAACTATCAAAATCGGTCATTTTTTTTTGAAAAATCTGAAAAAGGTCCATACTAGGACTCATTCACCACCCTGGGCGAATCAGTCCCTTTTAACACCTGAAACTTCCCTTTACAGAATTGAAAACCCTACTTTTCAGCTTTTGTTTGGTGCCTTTACCTACCTATATCAACTAGTTGCATTTATGTAACCTGCATTTCATTAGATCTAGCTTAAAATAGCTCATTTCATGCATTTTTTAATTTCACTTTTGCATTCACAACATTTCATTTTCAGATTGTTGCGTTGTGTAAAAAAAAATTAGCTTACTTAAACACTGAAATTTGCATTTCTTTTTAAGTCATTGCATTGTACTTTCTTTCCTTTTTCCTCATAGCATGTTTTCTTTCAAAAGATGTGGCTTTGATTTTGTTAAGAGTGGATTGCATAAGTACAACATTCCCTCTTATGAGTTCACTTTTGATTAACACAATGAGGACTTTAAGAAACATGATCAAACCATTGATACAATCCTTCATCTTACATTTCCCATTGGTGAGAATAGTAGTGTTGACAATCATAACAATCATACTTGTTCTTCTCCCAATACCTCTCCTATTAGTGACGAAGGTATCTTGGTGAAGGAAGTTACAAGCATTGAGGGTCTTGATTGTCCATCTCCTTATTCTCCTTTGGACGATGTTAACAACAAGAACATGAGATCATAGACACATTCCTAAACATCACCTTACCTAGTCTCCATAACCATGACAATCAAACTTTTTCATCTCCTAATATCCCTCCTTGATGTAAAGAGGATAGGTTGGGTTTAGAAGACGTCCTTAAGAATCAAAAAACCCTTGATCCTCCCTTCCCTAATTCTCCTCCCATTTGGGAAAACCTATTTGAAAATTATAATGGTCCTTCTCTTTATGCCTCTCCTACTTGTGATGAATCTCCTTTAAAAACCTCAAACCTGGATGAACATATTACAAGCTCTCCTAGTAGGGTAGATAATATGGAACAAGAGAATGAGATCTTAGAAAAAACCAATAATCAAATAGAATCTTCCCCTAATCTCCCCACTATCAATTATCAAACACATTCAACCATTAATAACTCCCTTAGTTGCGATGAAGTTATTTTGAATGAACCAAACCTTAATTGTCACAAAAATGTGGTTTTTTGTTCTCCTAAGAACTCTCCTTCTAGGGAGGATATTATGGCCCAAGACAAAGATAATATTCCCTTCAAAGAAAATGAAGACTCTCACTTGTTAAGGGATGATAACATTATTCAACCTCAAATCATCCTTTACCCATCGTTACCTAAAACTTCACCTAAATCCAAGTTTACTCTTTATCCATCTTCACACAAACAACAACCTCAACATAAACCTGAATTCACCCTCTACCCACCTCAAGCTAATGTGTCGCAACAACCGAGTTATAATATTGTTGCTCATACATTTAACACTCGAAATAATCTACAACCACTACAACCAACCCCACCCTCTTTACCTTTACCAAATCTACCTAGTGCTCCTCATTACCTCCCACACACAAAGGAGTATGATCTTGTTGAACAATTAAAGAATACTCCTGCAAAGATTTCCCTTTGGGATTTACTTCAGAACTCACCAAATTACCACAATATTCTTCAAACAGGCTTAAAAAAATTGCAGTTTCTCCTGGTACAACTTTGAATGATGCAACAACTTTAACCCATTGAACGAATCAAAATAATCTAGACATTACTTTCCATCAACATGAGCTGCCTCCTTTAGAGTTGCAAAAAAAAAATGAAGCTTTCATGATCATTGATCAATACAATCAAATAGGGATAAAGCGAACCCTTATTGATAATGGTTCGTACCTTAATGCATGTAGTGTGAATCTCCTTGATAGATTGCGTGCTGGCAAGTCACAATTAATACCTAATTTTGTCTCCATTCGAGGATTTGATAATACAACAAAGCAACCGCTCAGTGTAATCACTTTTCCTATTATAGTTGGGGTGGCTACTTTGCAAACTCCTATTCATATCATGCCTTATGATCTCTCATGTAATCTTATTTTAGGTAGACCATGGATTCATGAGATGAATGCAGTGCCTTCAACCCTTCATCATATAATGAAATATGTCTATAACAATAACATTTATCAAGTTGAAGCAAATCCTGAGCCTGAAAGTTTCTTGCATCTTGAAAAAGGAGCTTCAAGCCCTCTGAAAACATTGATTCCAACATCCATTATAGAACCTCTTGAAATAGAACAAAATAATGAGGAATCGGTGTCTAAATTATTTGGTGACAATTGGGGATCCTTAGAATTCACACCACCATTTATGGGTGATTATATAATCACAAAAAATAAAGATGAGACACGAGAACAACCAACCATCATGTCAAAACAAAATATAGAAAGCCTTTCGAAAGCATCTGCCTCAACCACTTTAGACAAAGATACAAACTATACAACAACCTTTTGACAAACACAATAACAAACAACCACCCAATTCAAAAGCAATGAATTTTTTTTATGGAAAAGGGTATGAACTCATGAAAAAATAGGGATATAGTGGAAAAGGATGTGGTGCTCGAGAACAAGGTATCCGCAACCCTATAGAGCTTAACACACAACAAATGACTCATGGTCTTGGTTATTTTCTGTTGTCCGAGATCAACAAACCTTCACTCAACATCAACAATCTCACCAAACATACTCCTAAATTATTATTAAATGAACACCTTGACACTAGTGGTCTTGAACATCATCCTTTACCAAACATGCAAAATAGAACTACACCTTCGCTTAATGTCAATTTCATCTCACAAAATTCTCATGATTTGAATTCGTTAGATTTAATACCTCCTATAATGGGGAGAATAAAATCTCACAATCTAGAGAAACTTGTGTCAGTATGGCATCCAATACTAAGCGAGATGTATCTTTGAAACAAATCACAAGACCACCTTCTCCTCTTGATCAAGAGGGTATCTTGTTGAGACTCCTCCAAGATCACTTGCTCACCCTCCCTCCAAGAACTTGTAAGAAATTTTATAACAAAACTTCATTTTGTGCCTATCATAGAGTTCATGGTCACTCCACTAATGAATGTAAGGCTTTGAGTTGTAAAATAATTTTTTTTCAAGATTTTGGTCTACTTCCTTTTGTGGGGGAACCTAATTCCTCTACTTGATACTGATTTTCACTCTCACCTACATTTCATCAATTGTTTCGGCTCACCCTTGTCTTGCACTAAGTGGGGGCAAGGGGTTGAGTAGCCTTGTCCTCGTATGTCATTTGTCATTGCCTCCTTTGGCTAGTCATTAACCTTTCATGAAAAAATAAGAGCAAGCTTGGGATGTGGAAGACATGCCTTAAGTTGGCTCACATGTGGCATACTTCTCTTTTTCATGATGCAGCTTATTGGAAACATATGACTTGGCATAGGGATTTTCGAGTAAGCTCTCATGTTATTCTTCTACTTTAGAGAAATTTCTCATAGTACGGGTGCTCGCAACCACTTTAAAGTGGGGGCATACATCACCACTCATATGTCATTGTGCAGTTTATTTCTTCTTATGATGCATCCTTTTCTTGGTGGAGTCATTGGGCTTGATTCCCTCCAAGAGTGTGATACTTATTTTGACTTATCCTCTCTTGGAAACATTATGCATAATGATCCCTGAGATGAGACCTTTCACAAACAAAGAAAAATCCCTTTGAACATTCCTTACACTATTCTGCATTAACAATGTCTATGACTATCAAGCATACGAATTTTTGCTTACCCCATAGAGCTTGAAAACCATTTTCCTTTGTGGCACCTTATTAAAGTTATCAGGAGGTATAACTTTGATATGGTTGAGCGGGAAGCCCATTCTGAGGCATGACTTTCCCCATAGCCACCTATGTGCATACCAACTAGTGTATGTTTTATCTTTTGGGATATCTCACCCCATGGATAACTAGAAGTTTCATGGCCCCAGAGTTAGTATACTTTTGGGATTTCTCACCCCGCAGACAACCAAGAGTTTCGTTGCCCCAGAGTGAGTATGCATTTCCCTTTTCAAAAACACAAACCTAGATCTAATCCACAACTAGCTAGACAAACGATTGAAGCTTGATCCACCTTTTCATCTTTCTCTTCTTCCTATTTCTTGCCATTGCATGATTTCGTATCTTGATGGTTTGACTTAGGATCTTGGATCCTGGGGGCTTGGCCACCTCCTTTGATCTTAGTCATTCTTTTCCATCTGCATCTATACACTCAGATCTCTCTTGAATGTCTACTTTAGTGTGAGTTTGAAGCAAGTTCATCCTCTGACTAAAGTGGGGGCTAAATACACCGTAGAAAAAAGGGACCTCTTGCTTGACATGGGAATAATTCATTATAAATTGGACTTAACGAGGCCTTGATTCAAGTGTCATGTGGCATTTTATGCATCCACACTAGGTCTTGGACCCTTTCAAATGCATTTAATGACATCTTGTAAAGGTTTTGTAAGATACTTTCACACTTTTCTAGACTTAATGAACCTATTTCTCCCTAATTCAATATTATAAAATGTGTTTAATAACATTATTACATCAATTTATAAGGTTTTTGAATTAAACTTAATGTTAAACTAGTGTTGTAATGTTTCTTGCACATTCACATTGGTTCTTGTGCCTTCCTAGGCTATGCGAACCTCATTTTAGTGTTGTAAAGTGTATTAAATCACACTTTCACATTGAATTATGTGTTCCAAGCCCCAATTAACCTTTACATAATCACTAATAGGTTCCTTTTAATCCATATTGTGCATCCTGAGGCTTAAATTGATCAAATACCTGACAAAGTTACAATTTAAACCTTATCCCTTATCTCTCAACATCCTAGCTATCAAAATGGCCCCTGTGGGACCCATTCACAATGCATGGAAAATCAGTCCCATCTAGGTGGGACCCATTCACCGTGTGTGGCAAATCAGTCCCATTTGGCCCAATTTTGACCTTTGAGCGAGAAAAAAATGAAATTTAAGTTTATTATTTGTTCATGACGACCTATGATGAGGTATTAATAGGAAAATAAGGTGAAATTCCTATAAATATAAGTCTTTTAACTCATTTTCACATCCATTCTTCATCATTCATCCACTAATCTTCCATCTCAAGTCAAGCAACTTAGGGTTTTAACATTACAAGTCATTCAAGATCAATTTTTAGACATTCAAGGGAAGATCCTTCATTTTTTGTTGTAGACTTTCAAGATCAAAGATCATGGCAAGGTAATCAACTCCATTATTGCATGTTTCATTCCATTATTTCATCATTTTGGTTTAATTACCTAAAAGGGGTTTGACCAAGGCAAACTCACATGCCCTAACATCCAACATTTCTCTTTCTTGCCTTGTGTGTTTATAGATTTAGGACTCTTGGAAGCTTGGAAATCATTGAAGATCAAGTTGCAAATTTTCTTAGGTCTTCTCTTCATTCAACAAGTCAAAATATCAACAAAATTTCACTTTTAGGTTTGAAAATCAGAGTTTCAGAAGCAGACACCTATAGGAAGTCAAAGTGCAGACCGAAAGCTTCAGATTCCACTTTTGAAAATTCATAAATTTAAAAGTGGAATCATTCACCATGGGTGGTGAATGAGTCCCATTCCAAGGTCAGTTTTGAGTTTTCTACATTTTTAGATACCCTTTTGTCAGAAACAGGTTCCGACATAGTTTTGTAGAACTGGGACTAATTCACCTAGAATGGTGAATGAGTCCCATGAGGCTTGAAAAATAGCATCAACAACATTTAAAATTTCATTTCCAACCTCCTTCAACATCTCAGGTGCACACTTTCATTTTGGTTCATTTTTGTTAAGTTTTCCATTCATTTCTAATTCATTTTTGCATAACACAATGTGTTTTCAAACAAGTCACATTTCTTAGGTTTTGCATACTTAATCAATCAATCTTATCAATCAGCTTCATCTATAACATTAAATTTATGTTGGATGCAATGGTTGTGTTGCTGATATGTGGTTGTCATTGATGTCAACACTATTAGCATTGATGTATTGTAGGTTGTATATGTCGAGGATATTGAGAAAATTGTTAAAGAAAGACTTGTAGGTTGACAGTGGAACAGTGAAGGTCATGAAGGTTTTTTTCTCAGTATGTTGATGATCAGTCGTTGTGGATGTAGACACTTAAAAATGACCTAGGCCTGCAAGCTTCATTTTTACCACTTTCGTCCTAGCATAATTAATACATTTAATTATTTCCTTGGTCCACATTCGACTATTAATTAAATAATTTATAATTGTTTAATTAATTCATATATTTGTATTCTTCATGATTATTAAATAAATAATTTTATTTATTTATTAAATACGTCATTAATTGTCTAAGTCTTCCCTTAATTAAATAAATTTCTTAATTTATTTAATTACCCTTTGTCATATATTTCTTCCTGATTATTAAATAAATAAGTTTTATTTATTTATTTAATAAGTCACTAACTGTCATAATTAAATGAAATGATTAATTTATTTAATTAATTAATCTTATCTGCTAAATTAAATAATTATCTTTAATTATTTAATTGTCAAAATTAATATTCCTCTCATTTTAAATAATTTCAATTATTTAAAATGTCATCACTTTCTTAACTGCTAGTCCATTTTGGTAAATAATCTGAAAAATATTATTTTATTGTCTCACAAAATCATTATTTTGAATTAATTTAATTCAAAATGGTAACTAATCTTCCAAAAATCAAGTAATCGGGCAGATTCTTGATTTTCCAAATCTGATCTTCAGTCCAACTCTTATCTTCTTGATTTTTTGAATCTCACAAATTAGGCAGTCTTTATCTTCTTGATTTTCGAAAATCCTTATTTTCTAATTAATTTATCTCATTTATTCTCCACCGCCGATTCGATTCTCTCAGATGACATCTTGACCGCTCACTTAAGGATTTTTCCCTAACCCTGATTAGGGATTGTCAGATTAAATCTGGGCCTCTGATTTTAGGTATTTGTTAGAAGTCAATCTCGTTCGTCCTTTCAAAATGGCATTTTCTATAAAATGCTATTTTTCTCTCATTTCTAGATTACGCACATAGCTTACAATATTCTGGCATATTAATACTTAGATTAATTTGGCATTTTAGAGTCATTTTTTTATCATAGTCATTTAGGCATAGGCATTAGACATTTATACAAATCCTTCAAAGCTTGGTGTAGGACATAGACATCTATTTGTAGATTACTCACTCATGAAATCTGAGGGCAACACGTCAACCAGCAAGCAAGAAGGTACTATCAAGGTGAATCATGGAAACTCATGCGAATCAAAGGTATAATTGTACTCGTTTTCATTGTTCTTGATAGGATCTTTGGATTACATGCTTTATGTGTTAGTTTATCTCACACTCTAATCCTCAAAATAAATCCATTGATACATTTGGTGAACCTAACATATTTTAACACATTTTGAGAAATCTTGGAGTTGGATTCTTTTGTTGCAGGTTTGGCATCATTGTGGATAAAGCCCTAGTTTCCAAAGATTTGACCATAACTTTCAAACGGCTAAGTATTTTCTCACAATTTTTTTTTTGCAGATTGGAAACAACATCATGCTCTTCCATTCCAAAAATCAGACATTTTGAATCTATTTTTAATTTTTTATAAAAAAATAATTTTGAGAGAAAATAATCAAATTTTTCTAATATGTTTACATTTCTGGAAAGCTCTCTAAATTTTAATAGGGCTCTGTTCTTTTTATTTTAAATTTGGATGCGCGATTATTAGTCAAAAAAATAGATCTTTTAAAATCTAGGTTTAAAAAAGATTTGCTTATATCTCACTCACATTTGTAGATCTAATCATAAATTTTTTTTTATAGATTTGGGATGACATCAGACGACTCCAGTAAAAAAATCAGAATTGTAGACCTGTTTTGTATTTTTAATAATTTTTTTATGATTTTTCATAAAAAATTAATTTCAGGTGCAAAATAGCAAATTTTTCTGATTTATTTAATTTTTTGGAAACCTCTTGAGATTTTAGACAGGATTTATTCTCTATATTTTTCATTTTACTATCAAAAAAATTTCTAAAAATTAGATTTGTTGTGACTAGCTAACCCTCTGATAGTAGTGATCACTTATCTTGTTAGGGTTTGTTGTTGGTTTTGTGCATGTGTAGAAAATAAACACTTCAAATGACACATTGGATCAAGTAAAAAAAAAAATGACGCATCTAACTATTTTTGCAGATCGATAGTCGAAGATCATTATCAAACTACTAATGTGTGGTCTTGCAGGTTTGATTGTCAACTCAGGCCAAACATCAAAACAATGTGCTTGCATTTTTAGTAGTGTAACACACATTTTATTTTGGTGCAATTAAAATGAACCTCTTTTTTCTATGTTTGAATGTGTTTGTAAAATGGTAGGGGAGTATGCTCTCACCTTGTGAAAACTTGGTGATCAGAAAACTAGACCCGTTTTTATCTATTTTTACTTGACGATTTGGTATATCGGAGTATCCTCTCCCCTTGAGCTTTCGGGTGATCTTGGGTGTAAGAGAAACGGTTACCAACTCTAGAAATTGGGCCTTCCTAGGGATTTCATCACCCCAATGTGACTCAAACTGACAACGGAGCTAAGGCCAAGCTACCCCCGACTGGTATATAAATGTGAATCTTAAGGGAAAACCTAAGATTACGAGTGCAGATGTGTCATACAGACAGAGTAGTACTCCCTTAAACCCTGTTGAGCTTAACCTCTTCAGGATGGAGTGCCACCTAAATTGGTGATTAATCTCTTGCCCCATGTATGGCCACTCGAACGGGGGTCCCGAACTAAAAACCTTTGTGTAGTAAGCCAAAAACCTTCTATTTGCTAGCGCAGCACTGGTCGGTGTGAAGGCATCCACACTTTCGTAGTTTGTAGTAGAGGTGATCAATCTGCCATGGGAGTTTTATGGGGGTTGGAAGCTTGGTTGGCCTGAGAAGAGAGTGCACTGTAAGGGGGAGCCCGTGCAGCCAAGCTTCTGAATTCACACGCTACAAATATGCGGTTGGGGAAACCCACATGGAATTTAGTGAATATTATCTTGGCCTAACCTAGTATTGTGCTTATCTGATGTGTGCTTTCTTACACTAAAACATCATGCTTGTCAAGTGTTTTTTGGATTTTTAAACAATATACACAACAGTCACAAATCTGGACACAAACAAATGACCTTAGACAACTCAGACTTTTCAGCAAAACATCAAAAAAAAGTCTTAGTCCTCATTTTTAACTTAGACTTGGCATTGTCCATCATAGTCCTCATTTGGCATATAGACTTGGCATTGGTCATTTTCCTTAATCAACATCTTCATTGTCACCTTGGCATTTGGCATCCTTTCTTGAGAATTTTATCACCTTGCATTAGTCATTTCCCTTGGACAAACGACATTATCACTTTGCATTTAACATCATGACATCCACCACCTTGTCTTCCCTTCACCAACATATTGATAGGCTTGCTAGTAAATTTGAATACCAATTACTCTGTAGAGGTCAATACCAACAAGCCTTAGACCTTAGGAGACAATTCCTCCAAACCGACAATCAATGTCCTTTGTACCAACAATCCATGAGTCCTAGTCCTCCGTCCATCTACCTTGACTACCAAAATTCACTTAATACCATTCATGACATTAGTCCACAACAAACATCCATTACTCACCCTTATCCTAACTTTGACAAGGGAAACCAACTGTCCACTAGTCCATTCCAAACCTCCACATCATATTTTGACCCTTCACCTATCAATCTCGTCCAAGTCTACATGCCTTATCAACTATCTACCAACACATGTCACATCCCCACATCATACCATATCGATTCAGCCCAAGTCTCCACGTCCCATTTTAGTCAACCTTACTCCAATCCAGTCCAAGTCCCTATGTCATATCCTATGTCAATACCAACTAATATAGTCGAAGTCCCCATGTCACATCATATGTCATCACATCCTACTCTAGTCCAAGACTCCATGTCATATCCGGTCCAAGTCTCCATGTCATACCCTAGTCCTTCACATGCTAGTCCAATGCAAGTACCCATGTCATATCCTAGTCCTTCATATACTAGACTAGTTCAAGTTCCCACGTCCTATCCTAGTCCTTTGGTCATTAATCATTTTCAAGTCACCCCCTCACAAGCCACATCTAGTCATGAAAATTCTGTCATAGTCCAAAGTCAAATCCTATTGTGTAAACCTGAGAATACATGTCAAGACGAAAGCCCAAAGCACGACCCTATAATGTCACCCTCATGTCAAGAACAAGATAGTCCATCCCATGACCCTATCTTAAACTCCATTCAAGGATTCCTTCAAGACAATCATGACATCCAAAGTACACCTACCATTGACCAAGAATTTCAAATCCATGACAACCCCATCTTCAACCAAGACCCTACCATTGACCAAGAAGTCCAAAACGATCCACTCCTTGACATTTACGCCATTTATGATCAAACACTTGACGACCCTATACAAGCCTCGACTATTGACACTTCCCACGATGAGACACTTGCCTCCATGGGACACATAGATGATATTCCTCCAGAACAAGAATCTTCCACTAGGGACATGCTTGCATATGATCAAGTTATATCTAAAATCATTGGACTCTATGACATTAAACATAATGATGGCTTCGACATTTCCTTGGAAGCACCAACAGAATCATCTGAACCTGACATGTCACAAGATCAAACCACAGATATCAGTCAGGAATATGTCCAACAAGACAATCAAGCTAAGACACTTTACCAATTAGGGTCATCTATCTTTGTCAGAGCAGGCTTTCTTGCAGATGAAAATATTACAAGTGATAGTATCCACATACCTAATGATGGGTTAGCATCTTGCTTTCAAAACAACAAATACCCCATTGCAAATAGAATCTGTCAAAGCATGCAATATCAAGGCAAAGGACTAGGCATACACGAGCAAGGCATTCTAGAACCAATACAGCTTCAGGAAAATTACAGATATCAAGGTCTTGGTTATTCCTCAGACAACAAATCAAATGATGTCAGTGGTACCTCCTCGATACTGGGGCCAACCTTGTCAGATACAAACGTCAAAATGGAATCCATGAGAAATCCTTGTCATAAGATTGTTGCCAACACCCCATCCACCGACACCGTAAACCATCATTCTATCATGAATCAACCTCCCCTTTGGGACCAACAAAAACAAAAGTCTTACAAGTCAAAAGATTAAAATAAAATTTCAAAGGCCATTGAATCAAACAAAAGGACAAGTGAACAAATGAAATTAAAATGGATCCCAAAGAAAGATGGATCAAACAAAGACACCAATTCAAATACAAAAGTCAATCACAATGTGGAGCCACAAGACAAGAGGACTCCCACATATAACACATGTCCACCTCCTTCAAAATGGTCATCAATCAAAGCATATAAAAGTGTTGGTTCCAAACACCATCCCTCCAAAATCCATCATCCACCATACCAAGTTTGGAAAATAAAAAGTGATTCATCCAAACATCCAAACAACATTTCCACGTCTACCATCATTCATCATAACCCTAAATCTCATCTAAAGTCCAATGATCCCATGTCACAAATCCATCACATCTTGGCAGAAACTCTTTACCGCAAGGACTCTCATGGCACTCTATCGCGATGTGTGTATTCTGATAAGCCCAACTCTAGTATCAGAAAGGACCACAATGACATCAATCAGTTGTATATAAGCGCTACGATCCTAACAAGACAACTACTTCAGACAGGAAATTATTGGCATATCATGGAACCAGCCTCTACATCAACACCATCAATAGATTTAGAACAATCAATGGTCATCTAAAGCATCCAGGCTATCCACAAAATTTAAAAAAAATAAATAAATTGAAAAATGATAAAAATCGTCATCCTGATGAAAACCTGGCAAATAGGTGTCTTGGTGACACCAAAAAAATCAAAAAGTCAAGAAAATACTAAAGAGAAAAATTTCATCCAATGGTGAAAACCTAGCAAACAGGCGCCCTGGATAAGTACCATGATGAAAACCTAACAAATAGGCATCATGTGTAAAATAAATCATCTATGTGGACTCTTACACTTGGGGGAAAGTCGTCTCATTTCCCATGCCTTCCTCATGACATTTATGTCCATCTAAGCCCTATCATTTCCACGCATTTTTCCCACTTACCTTGGTCTTGACATAAAACTGACACACATAAATCATGCTTTGGGAAAACTCTTGACATGTCTATCCTTCGGTCATACATGATTCATGAAACATCAGGTCATTAACCGCATAGTTGTATTGTCCTTATACGACATAGTCCTTGAAAATCATATGACACTTCCATTAGTCTCATGTCTCCCATCTTTTACCAAGGCCACCCTCTCATCCTTTCATGTCTGTCACCTATTTTGGCTTTCCCCTGTCAAAAGGTCTAAGGATAATCATCATCCCACCTAGTCCTAACCAAGTCATTCCAAATGCAACAAGTCTAATCCATACAAGCACATTATCCAAAATTTTACTTGACTGTGTTCCTGGCCCGGCTGTAGACCTCCATACTTTAATCACATTATCATCATCATCCTCATGTTGTTTCGGGATGTGTCCTTCCCACGTCAAACAACGTTGTCATCACCTGTCAATTGGTATTTGGCTTGACTAGGGGCACAATCATGTTTGTCCTTGGATTCTCATGTGTAGGAATCAGTCACATGCATTTGTCATAATCCCCTTAAACCATTCAAAAAGATCGAAAACATGGTAAAATGTCTTGAAAAAAGAACAAAAACATCAAAAAGTTCTGAAAAAAAGACAAACATCAAAAAGTTCTGAAAAAGTCCTAAAAATTTGAAAAAGTCTTGAAAAAGTCTTGAAAAAGTCCTAAAAATATATAAAGTCCTGAAAAAAGACCTAAAAATCATAAAAGTCTTGAAACAACACAAAAACATCCAAATCAATGTAAAAATCCTAAAAATGGAGTCAAAGTCAGTCATGTCAATCAGTCCATGTCATTGTCGAACTACGTTGTCTCTGCGCATTTGCTACGTAGGAAAGGCCATCAGTCAATGAGTCCCTGAGACATTAGGTCAGTCCTTTTAGGTAGGTCCAAATAAAATCATGGCGTTTGTCACAATTGTCACATCGGTCAAATAAGTCAGACATAGTCAAACTCAGACACAAGACAGTCATTTGAAATGTCAATGTCAAAATTGGTCAAAATTAGACAACACAGTCCAATCAATCATACAGTCAACATCAGTCAACTTGCCAAAACATATTAGTCAAAACAATGTCAGTCTCATCACTCTTTGGTCCTCTTCAAGATGTGTCCTTCTTGGAGTTAGACCTCGACAAAATGTCCTTTTCCTTTTTAGGATGTGTCCTTCCTAACAACAAGTCCCGTCAAACTGTCAACACCGTCAAATTGGTAAAACTCTTAAACTGTCAAAACTATCAAACTGGCAAGAATTCAATCTTTGGCAAACAAACATTGGCAAACAAAATTAAATGGCTATTAATTTTTCTGGTCTATCTTGTCTTATATTTTGACTATTTTGGCTATTTTGTCTTATCCTTTTACTGTCTTTTCTTTGTGTTCATGTTACTAGCTACCTCGAGGATGTCCCATGAAGGATTTAGAGGTGCGATGACGTATCCTGGCCTATTTTATTTTCTTTGACCATTGTCTGTGGATTGTCTTGACAAAAAGACTGGGGCAACTTTGCCCTTAGTATGAGTTAGGACATTCCTTGTCTGTGACTGTTTGTTTTTCAAGTGGATGACCTTGCACACCTTGGTCTACGTCATATCATGGTGTTTGTTGTCCATTTGTGTCATTTTTACCGCCCAATGATGATTAAGAGCAATAAATATTAAAGTCTTATGGTCAGGCTTTGAAGGATTTGGTCTAGGAACTAACATGCATCTCCTTTTGTCTTGCCATCTTCTCTCGCCCGTCTCATATAGGCATTGCATCCATATCATCATCCATATCTTTTGCACTAACATTTCTTTGTCTCTTCATATTCTAGTCTTCTCATCAATTTCGAGAGCACACCCATGTTCTTAAAACCTGTCTTTCCTCTCAAGGGGGCATACCATAACCCTCATCATTCTTCCTCATCTTATTTTGCACTGGGGCATATTTTTGACTTATTTTCTTTGTCACAATGCAACATGCTACATTATGATAAAGAGGGGAAAAATGTAGACACTTAAAAATGACTTTGGCCTGCAAGCTTCATTTTTACCACTTTCGTCCTAGCATAATTAATACATTTAATAATGTCCTTGGTCCACATTCGACTATTAATTAAATAATTTATAATTTTTTAATTAATTCATGTCTTTGTATTCTTCATGATTATTAAATAAATAAATTTTATTTATTTATTAAATACGTCATTAATTGTCTAAGTCTTCCCTTAATTAAATAAATTTCTTAATTTATTTAATTACCCTTTGTCATATATTTCTTCCTGATTATTAAATAAATAAGTTTTATTTATTTATTTAATATGTCACTAACTGTCATAATTAAATGAATTGATTAATTTATTTAATTAATTAATCTTATTTGCTAAATTAAATAATTATCTTTAATTATTTAATTGTCAAAATTAATATTCCTCTCATTTTAAATAAATGAAATTATTTAAAATGTCATCACTTTCTTAACTGTTAGTCCATTTTGGTAAATAATCTGAAAAAGATTATTTATTGTCTCAAAAATCATTATTTTGAATTAATTTAATTCAAAATGGTAACTAATCTTCCAAAAATCAAGTAATCGGTGATTCTTGATTTTCCAAATCTGATCTTCAGTCCAACTCTTATCTTCTTGATTTTCGAAAATCCTTATTTTCTAATTAATTTATCTCATTTATTCTCCACCGCCAATTTGATTCTCTCGGATGACATCTTGACCGCTCACTTAAGGATTTTTCCCTAACCCTAATTAGGGATTGTCAGATTAAATTTGGGCCTCTGATTTTAGGTCTTTGTCAGAAGTCAATCTCATCCGTCCATTCAAAATGGCATTTTCTATAAAATGCTATTTTGCTCGCATTTCTAGATTGTGCACATAGATTACAATATTCTGGCATATTAATACTTAGATTAATTTGGCATTTTAGAGTCATTTTGTCATAGACATAGGCATAGGCATTTAGATTCAAATCCTTCAAAGCTTGTGTAGGTCTTCGTCAAGGATTGCTCGCATGTTCGATCTGAGGGAAACATGTCAACCAACAAGTTAGAAGGTGTTACAAAAGTGAATCATGGAAGACTCGGCGGTTTACAGGTATAATCGTTCTTTGTTTTAACTTCCATTGTGTTTTGTAATTGCTTTGGGTTTATTTTATATGCTTTATTGATTGAATCTAATCCAAAAATTTACCCTTATTTACAGTGGACTAAAGGGTTTATTATTGAGTATATCTATTTTATCCATCGAAAGTTTCAGAGGTCCACGTGAAGATTTGATCATGTTATGAACAGTTGTGTTCTGACAATTTTTTTGTGGCTTCAGTTAGTGTTCTTGATTAAAGTTGATGTGATTCTAGTAATTTCAGTTGCTACAGATGCTTCTCTGATGATTTTTGATGCTTGTGGATGGTTCTAGATCATTCTCTATCTTTGTTGCACGTCCGCGTTGATCGGTGTGCTTGTGGTTGGTGATTTTTCTCTTGTGTGTTCAAGTTTTTATGTTCTTGGCTGACATGGTGGTTGTAACATGTTGTGGATCCTTGGAGGTAAAAATTTGAATGTTTGGAACACTCGAGGATATTGTTTTAAGTCTCCATTATGTTTTGGTTGATGGTGTTTGATTCGCATTGAAAATTTACTTATAAATTTGGGCCGACATTGTGTATATGTTTTATATTTTGGCTGACAAAGTTGTTGATATAAATCCATGTTGTAGATATATTAGAGTGGTTGTTTGTGTGAATTCAAAGTGTGAAGAAGTTCCAGAGAGAGTGCAAGTGTGCAAACAGTGATCTAATCATTTGATTGTAGAGCAGAGTGTGAAGAAGTTTGAGCGAAGTGTGAAGGAGTGTTTTTGTGCTTAACCAAAACTGTAATTAGGCTTTTGTAGAAGCTGTTTTCTTAGTTCATACCCTACGGATCTAATCTGAATTTTTGTAAGATAGTGTGTCTTCTTTGGGAAATGAGCCCTCTTGTACTTGAGCAGTGAGCTCTAGGAAGTGTGTGTGAATGCATTTGCATTCCTATTATTCTTCATTATACTTTTAACAGGGTATAATATTGTGGACTAACATCCACCATGGTTTTTCCCCTAACAAGGTTTCCACGTAAAAATCTTGGTTTTCTCTATGTTTCTGATGTGTTGATTGTTTATGGTTAATTGTTCTTTCATTAGATCTAAGATTAAGTTAATTTAAGTTTGACAAGTTTAAATATTTTGTGACAACTGATTCACCCCCCCTCTCAGTTGTTTGTCCTTGTTTTTCCAACAATTTAGACATAATTTCATCATACATATCTTAGATTGAGTGAACCTACCTATACTTTTGACTCTACTTTCTCCTTTTAGGTGAAAAACCCTAGAAGTGCTAGAAAGGATTAGGGTACCCAAAATCTATGGTTCACATCCGTTCATTAGTTGAATCATATAGGTGCATCTTAGAACATCTCTAGATTCCATATCCATCATCGTTTCATCCATCCAAATCCCCTAGACTTTGTTTTAGAGGTTTTTATCCAAGTTGGCTTAGGTGCCTGATCCTGATCATCATCATCTGCATCTACTTAGGATTGGCATCCATCCTGAGTAAGTCATCATCCATGGCCCAATCAATCTGCCTCCATCTTGAGGTGGATTCAATTCTGTAATCATCCATTTATCTTTCAATATGATCAATTAGCACCTTATGTCACCTAGAGTGATCTTTGAACTCAGTCTAGAATCTATTTCATCATCCTATCTAATCCTAACAATTGTTTCATTTCATCAATCAATCTTATCCAATCCAATCGTATCCCCTATCCATTCATCCAACCAATTGATCCTTCATCCAATCCAATCAATCCTCTAATCATCACTTAGGTCATCCCTTCACTGCATATTAGGGAGTAGCCTCATCTTAGTTCATTTGGTAGTTTTGCATTTCCATGCCCCTCACCCAATCACAAGAAAAGAAACTCATGGCTGAATAGCAAGGTAAAGGTACCCAGCCTAACATCCCTTAGGATCCCAATAATAGTGTCTCATCACAATCCAACATTGATGTCCAAAACACTTCACCACCTAGTAATGAGAACATGGTCATCCAGCCTAAGGTCACGGTCGATGAGTACCTTAGTAATCCTATCAATCTCCAAATGACTTATCGCCTTCTTAATGAGCATGGGGACAAAATTATTGCCACTTGAATCATGAAGGGATTTAAACCACCACCTGACTTGGGAATTTCAAAATACGTCAACATCACACCCCCTCCAGTGTCTCAGGACCCCAAAAATTCACATAACATTTCAAGAAATATGTATGTCCCCAAAGGTCCACCTATAGATAATTGGTATCAACCTGGGTTTAGAAATGTTGTGCTTTATCAAGTTGGCAACGTTCCTCGGGTTCCGATTTCAGTCATGAGAGCACCACCTAATCCCAATGATCCCCTTGCTTATGATATGCTACAAAATCTACCGCCTCCACCTACCATGCCTATCTAGCAAGGTCTGACGCCTATACCATTTGTACCACCTCTTCCGCCTAATCAGCTAGGTCAGCCACCCATCAACACTAGGGGTAATTCTTTTCTTGCATTTCTTCCACCTTGAAGATCTACACCCGCATCCAACTTTCCATCACCACCTTTCACATCCCAGCAATCACCCCAAGTAAACATCCCCATATTCCAGCAGCCTTTAGTTAACCCACAACAGTCCACTACATCACAACCATCTCACCAACAAGTGATGCAAGACACTACCATCCCATTGCAAGCACCACCACAACATACTGCAATCCCATATCAACCGCCTCACCAACAACCTCCACAACAAAATATTCCAGTGCCACAACAACAACAACCACCCCCTCATCAGGAAACACAGGCTACATCACAACCTCAACAATCTCTGCAAGGTGCCTCAATAATGATCCCTCAGGAACAACATATCCCATCTCACCCTCTCTTCCAACAACTACTGCATCAGGAGCAACCACCCCAGCATACCAAATTCCCACACAAACACAATGTGATCCCCTTATGCAATACCTTTATCATCCATCAAGCACATATTTCATCTTCACTACTCCATCAAATCCTAACCCTAATCCTACTCATCAAAATCCTCTACAATCCCAACCGCCACCTTACACCAACCCTCAATAATCACATTTAAATCCTTACTATCAAACATTTAATCTGCAACCACCTCCATATACTACCCAATATCCAAACGTTGTGTATAATTACCAATCCAATCCGTATTACACCTAGCAACAACCACCTTATCAATAGGGTGCTCCCTCCACCTCTTATTATCAGCAACAACCATCATATCAGCTAGGTGCTTCCACCTCACCATATTACGAAGCCCCTTCGCCATACCAATAGGTTGCTTCCACCTCATATTACCAACATAAACCACCATATCAACAAGGGGCCTCCACTTCATATTACCAATATCCATCACCCTACTAACAATCTTACATCAATCCACAACCACAGTCCACCTACACCAATCAGTATCAACAAACGCCTCCATATACACCTCCACCAACATACAGTCAAACTACTTCAACCACATCTTCATCTTATCAGCAATATGCTCCTTACAATCAATCCAATCCATCTAATCTATCTCCCTCTGCACCTGCTAATAAAGAGTGGGAAGAAGTCAAAGCTACATTAAAAGACTTGCAAGTAGGGACTAACAAACAATCCTTTATGTTTGAAGACATTTGTCCCTATCCATTCAATCCCTCAATCTCACTAGTTCCTTTTCCAAAGGATTTCGAGATGCCAAAATTTTACAAGTACAAAGGAACTAAAGATCCTAAGAACCATATTCAAGAGTTTTATTCCCATTGTCAAGAAGTCCTCCACAATGACAATTATCTCCTATGATTATTTCCAAGGAGTCTAACAGGGATAGCTCTTGATTGGTTTATGACTCTCCCAAAGGAATCCATCAAGTCTTTTGTAGATCTTTCAAAAAAAATTTACACACTTCTCCTTTAATTTGGAGAAGGATATTGATACTTTGGATCTTTTGAAATAGAAACAACATGAGGGAGATACTTTTTTAAGTTACCTTCAAAGGTGTCATGCTTTGGACGGTCGAATGAAATCCCCACTTAGAGAAAAAGACATGGTCACTCTTTTCATCGAAAACTCTCACTTAGACATAGCACATAATTTCAAGCTTCATTGTGTCACAACCTTTGCAGAGATAATAGAGAAAGGTCCTATCCTCAACAAAGCACTCATTACTAAAGGGATGATCAAAATTTACAATACTGATAAGGAAAAGTCATCCGGGGATAAATCCCACTACTAGAACAAGAATAAGAATGTTGTCAATGATGGTGTCACTAACACCAAACATTTTCAAGTAGCTAACACCACCCAGGGACAACAACACATCTCTAATCAACCATATGTTTCTAATGTCATATCAATGCCACAAGGGGCACCTCGTCCCCCTCAATAGTCCAATCAAAATAATCAAGGGAACAACAACTATTAATTCACTCAATCAGGAGAATCCCTAAGTGTCATTTTTAATAGGCTTCTTAAGGCTAGTTACCCGATCATGTATCCTATGACCAATCCTTTTGATGAGTCTAAACCCAAGCCAACCTGGTATAAAGAAAATGAGTATTGTGACTTTTGCAAGATCAAAGGGCACTCTACAAACAAATTTCAAGGGTTGAAAACCTACATCTAGGATCCTATAGATCAAGGTGACATACATGTGGATGCCAACCAGGCACCATCATCCAATGATCATCTTAAAATATATCAAAATTCCTTCCCAAAACATAACTAAGGTGCTAGTACATCAAACACAAATCCTAGGTCAAGTAACAATAATAATCAGAATAACAGCACAAACAATGTTAGCTATAAGAGAGTGCCTTCTAACTATGAGGGCATCATCATGCACACTGATCAGGTAGAGCTGTGGGTGTCTATGATACACATGAAAGGCAGAGATCCATAGTGTGCTGTTACAACCTACCACACTCGTATTATTGTCCCTAGAGCCTCTATATCAACCCAACCACCTCTTGTAAGCTCCCAATATAATATTCTTGATCACTTAGGAAAGACTCTGGCACAAATATCTACCCTAGATTTTCTTAAGTCTTCTCCTATGCACCAAAAAATCTTAACCAAATCTTTACAAGATACCCATGTTCCCAACGATATAGATCCTACCCAATTCCAAGCATTGGTAGGACACTTGTTAGCCACATACCAACTAATTTTTAGCCAAAACAACATGCCTTGTATTGATTTGAACCATAACTGTCCCCTCCATCTTGAGGTCCTTATAGCTGGACATAAGGTGAAAAGGGTCTTGGTAGATAATAGCTCTACCCTAAATATTTGTGCATTAAAGTTCATAAAACAGGTAGGCTACACACATGATGACTTAAACAATCAGGTTATTACCATCAAGGCATATGACAGTGCAGAGCATGATTCCAAGGGAAGATTTTGTCTTCCAATTCAAGTTGGTCCTATTATGCAGTACACTAGCTGCCACGTCCTTGATCTGGACCTCCCCTATAACCTTCTTCTTGGCCACCCAAGGATCCATTCCATTCAATCCATTCCATCCACTTACCATCAGTGCCTAAAATTCCCATTCAATGGGATGGAAGTGAAAATACATGCGAATCTGCAACCATTTGAGTATTGTCGCACACTAGAAGCTTCCTTCCCCCATTCTCACTACTTTCTAGGAGTGGAAATGGGGGCACCTCAGGCATCATCATACCATCCATCTTCCAACACGCTAGCCACCAATGCATCCACTCCATCATCCACATCTAACTCCGCCATTACCAAGGTCCAGATCATTGATAAGGGTTGTGGTGAGTATGAAATGTGTACAGCTTTGAATATGAAAACCGTGCCTCGTTCACCGCATACATATGGCCAACCTTCTCAGTCTGTGCTAAAGCAAGAAGAGAAGACACTCATCTTGAGCTCTAAGAATGTGGGATCCAACACCTTTCAATCTCCTAGAATAAGACAAGACACACCAAAAGATGACATCAGTCAATGGATATATCTTAAGGAGCCTGAACCTTCTCCCCCTCTAAAAGAGTATTTCTAGGAGACATATCCTTATGCCTCAAAGTTAGCAGACAAATATAATTATCAAGGGGGAGGCCTTGACATAGAAGAGCAAGGAATAAAATAGCCTATTAACAACCTAGTGCGACCAAGATACTTGGGTTTAGGCCATGACACAAAACACAAGGGTCCTATGCCATCAACTAGTGCTTCTAACAATGTTAGTGTGGACAATGATCTCCTCGAAGACATACCTAAAGAAGAATCCATCATACATGTGTACGATGATGTGGATCTTGCCTCCATGTTTGATTGCCTATCCATCCTCTCCATCAGCCTATCCCTTCGCCATCCTAAGCTCATTAACTGGGACCTACACGGTAGCACACCTGTTGACACCTTTCCCTCAATGGATACATGTGTGCATCTTATGGGATTGAGGGAGGATGAATTCCGTAACCGAAAAAATAAGAAGAAACAAAATAAAAAAGGGTGATCTAGTGAAAACCTCTCATAGGAACTTCTTGACTCAGAAAAAGTAAAAATAAAGGTTGTATATAATAGTGAAAACCTCAATGAGGCACTAGAAAATGGGGACGTTCATCTTCGCCTTGTGGGAACTCAACTATATGAACGATCTTCTACTCTCATCAAAGAAACACAAGAAGTAAAATTAGAAACCGAAGAAAATCCAAAAATCACATATGTAGCCAAGTCTTTATCAGAAGAAGAGCACTCCACCATTGTTCAACTTCTCAAAGAAGGTATCATCAATTTTGTGTGGGCCTATTCAAATATGTCGGGTCTGGATCCTACTCTAGTTGTACTTCATTTGTATGTTCATCTGGATGCTAAACCGATCAAGCAAAAGCTCAGAAAGATGCATCCTCAAGTGGATTTGTTGGTCAAGAAGGAGTTGGAAAAGCTATAATTAGAGGTTGGGTTCATAAATCCCATTGACTACTCTGATTTGATATCCAACATAGTGCCAGTTCCTAAACCAAATGGGAATATCAGGGTTTGCACCGATTTCTGGGACCTCAACAAAGCCTGTCCTAAAGACAATTTCCCCTACCAAACATTGAAATTTTGGTTGATTTAACTACAGGACACGAGATGTTATCCCTCATGCATGGATTCTCTGGCTACAATCAGATCAGGATCAAACCCGAGGACCAGCATAAAATTTCCTTCACCACTCCTTGGGGCACATTTTGTTACAATGTCATGCCCTTTGGCCTCAAAAATGTGGGGGAAATGTACCAACTTGCACTATGACTATCATCTTCCATGATCTCATTCACATCATCATGGAGGATTATTTTGATGATCTTTTGGTGAAATCCAAAACAAGAGAATAACACCTGATGATCCTCAAAAAGATCTTTGAGCGGTTAGAGCAATACAAGCTATGACTGAATCTGAAGAAATGTGTATTTGGGGTCACATCAAGAAAGCTATTGGGTTTCATCATCTCTAGAAGGTGCATGAGGTGGATCCGGATAAATTCAAAGTAATCATGGAAATTCCCCAACCACGCAATCTTAAACAATTAAGGAGCCTTCAAGGAAATCTATAGTCCATCAGACAATTTATAGCTCAGTTAGCTGACAAGTGCCAATCATTCATTCATCTCCTGAGAAAAGGTACCACCTTCAAGTGGGATCAAGAGTGTCAGGTGGGTTTTGAAAAAATCAAGGAGTACTTGGCTCATCTGTCCATCCTCATGCCTCCAATTCTAGGAAAATCACTTTTATTGTATATCTCAGCTACTTAAGTTGCACTAGGGACATTATTAACCCAACATGATGAGTCATCTAAGGAATGTGCAATTTACTACATCAGTCGAACCTTAGTGGGCTATGAACTTAATTATTCTCTGATGGAAAAAGCTTTCTTAGCTATAGTCTCCAGTTCACAAAAGCTTCGACATTATATGCTCAATCATCCTGTGAAGCTGATATCAAATTTGGATCCACTCAAGTATCTGTTATCCAAAACATCTTTAACTGGCCGCATGGCTAAGTGGGTCATGCTACTGAGTGAGTTCGATATAGAGTATGTGGACCACAAAGAGATTAAGGGGAAAGTAATAGCAGATTAGTTGGTGGATGCTCCTTTGGTGGATGCCTATCCCTTGGTCACAGAGTTTCTTGATGAAGAGGTTCTTACAGTCACAAAAGCAACTACGTGGATGCTCTACTTTGATGGATCATACACACATAATGGAGCTGGGGAAGGTATCTTGTTTGTCACTCCACAAGGTGATTACATCCCGAAGTCATTCAGGTTAGCTTTCCCATGCACAAACAACATAGCAGAATATGAAGCTCTTCTCACTGGTCTCAAGATCATCATCTAATGGAACATCACTCACTTACCATTCTTTGGCGATTCCCATTTGATCATCAAATAGGTTAATGACAAGTTTCTGACAAGAGATGACAAGTTGTTACCTTACAAGTGCATCGTGGATGACTTCAAGAAGTACTTCACCTCTATCCAATTCGAGCAAATCCCTAGAGTCCATAATGAGGTGGTTGATGCAATAGCTGCAATTGGTTCCCTGATTGACATGTTGAAAGATCAAACAGATTGTGAGTTCTTAGTCGAGCGAATTTTAATCCCCACTTATGACATCCCTGAAGCAAAATGGTATGTGAGATCGTAGGTCCTAAGTCACCATGGTATCATGACATTTACACCTACCTCCATGATAACATCTTACCCTCTGACCTCACACGAAACAAACAAAAATCCTTCATCCAATGCACCTCCTGCTATACCATCATGGGAGATACACTCTATCATCATGGGTATGATGGGACCCTTCTTAAGTTTCTAAACGAGACAAAATCTTGTACTGCATTAATAGAATTTCATAGTGGTGTTTGTGGGGCCCATTCTAATGGAATGGCCTTAGCTAAAAGAATTCTCAAAGTGGGATATTATTGGCCTACACTAGAACATGACTCTTGCGAGTTTGTGAAGAAATTCCTACCTTGCTAACAACATGTGGATCTGATACATGCTCTAGCACAAGATTTGCAACCTCTCATTGCACCATGGACCTTCTCTTAATGGGATTTTGACTTGATTGGCAAGATCTACCCTCCATCCTCTGATGGCCACACTTTCATTATCACTGCCACTAAGTTCTTCACCAAGTTGGTGGAAGCAATGCCACTCTCTCAAATTACAGGTACTCAGATATCCAAATTTATCCTTTTCCATATTCTCTACAGATATGGAATCCCATCCACCATCATCACGGATAATGGAAATCCATTCAAAAACCAAGCCATGAAACACCTATGTGAAACCTTCCACATCCAACATCATTGGTCCATGCCCTATTACCCACAAGGTAATGGTTAAGCAAAGGCCACCAACAAAACCTTGATCAAGATCCTCAAAAAGGTGGTTAACAACATTGGTCGAGATTGGCACCTCCATCTCCATCCCGCCCTTTGGGAATATTGCACTTCCATCTGCACTCCATATTCTCTCATCTATGGTGTCAATGCCATCCTTTTTATCAATGTCGAGATCCCATCACTTAGAATATCCTTGAAGAATCTCATAAATGATGAAGATGCTTGTGTTGCATGGCTTAGTCAGTTGGAACTCCTAGATGAAAAATGGATCAAAGCATACAATCATCTTCAAGCGTATCAAAATAGTTTTAAGAGAAGCTACAACAAGAAGGTCTGTCGTCGCTATTTCAACGTTGGTGATCTAGTCCTTAAGGAGAATTAGTGTACCCAGCAAGACCAAGAAAAGAAAGGGAATTTTGAGGCAAATTCGTTGGGTCCTTACATTATCATAGCTAAATATGGATCTAGGGCATATAGGCTTGCTACACCTAAAGGGTAGCCCCTAGAGGAGCCCATCAATATCATGCACTTGAAAAGGTTTTACACCTAACCTATCCTACAAAAATACCCAAAAAGTAAAAAATTGTCAAAAATACAAAAAAATCAAAAAATTCAAAAAAATTCAAAAATAGTAAAGAGAAATAATCCATCCTATGGTGAAAACCACCCTTGGTGGAATCTTGAATAAGTACGTTTGGTGAAAACCTAGCAACAGGCACCATTCGTAAAGGGATTAATCATTATTTACCTTGCATCCTAGTTGCTTTATGCTTTCATCCCTCCTATCCTCACAATCAATCCTAGCATCCTTTCAATCAATTTTTTTCATCCGCATCCCCTTCTCAACCACTTGGTATGTTTTGGTTGAGCATTGGATGATCCTTATCAATTATCCACAATCCTAAGCTTTTATCTCAATCTAAGCTTGTGTTGTTTGTCTGTAGTGTCAGTCGGTCCCTTTCCTTCATCTAGGTTCCTCCATTATGTTGGTCCTCATTAGGTCCCATCCTATCATGTCATTTATAGCAATTCCAACTACATATGCCTTCATCTGGTCTCAGTCTTTCCTCCCTTGATGGATATCCTCATTATTTTTTAGTATCTGGAATAGTATGGTCTGTAAACTAACTTGGATTTTCCCCCTGCACTGTGTTCCATCCTGTCATGTTTGGCATTGTCCGTCGTTTGTCATGGTGTTTTGTTGTTGGTATTTTCTGAACTACGTTGCCCCTGTGCTTTAACATAGGCAAGGTCGGCCATTTGATCTACCCCCGAGGCTTTTGTTCATCTGGTCTTTGTCATCCATCATCGTCTCCATTGTCCTATTTCCGCTTTTATCCATGGTCTTTTATCAAACTACGAGGGCTCTACACTTTCATGTAGGCAAGGCTAATCTTTGATCAGCCCTCGATCCCCAGGTCTTTAGGGTGTGTCAGTCTTGTGTCTTCTCTCTCATGTCTTGTGTCAACTCATCAAGTATGTCCTTATCTAGCTAGTTCTTAACAAATGTGATCCACTAGTATCATGAGATTCAATTAGTTTTGAGTGTTCTGAGTCATGTCGGTTACTTAGTTTAGTATCCATCTTTGGTTTTAACAGGATGCATCCTTCCTACATCATACCACATCAATCCCATCCACCTTTTGGTCCTATGGCAAAGTTAATTTGAAATTGATTGCTTTCTTGTGATACTTTTGGCATTTTGTTCATCATTTGAGCTTCCTATCATGCCTTGTCAGGGTTGCCATGATCCATCATATTATGGTGCGCTTTTACTAGTAAACATAGGGGCATATCTTGATCTTTTTGTCTATTGTTGTTTGCTTGGTTGTCCCACGTAGTACCCACCAAGATCCCTACAATCTTGTGTTATGCTAGGGAATCCTTTGTGCTTGTGGTTATCCCAATTCCTGGCCTAACCAAAGTCATCGCGACTTTGGGGTGTGGGGATAGCCTCCTTGTTTGTTGCATTTGTTTCATGCATTAGACACTAATATTCCTTGGTTACTCATACCCTAGTGTATCATGTCTTGTGCTATAGTAAAAATTAGTGCTTCAAAAATGGCAAATAGCATTAGGAGCGCATTTCATTTTCCATCACATTGCATTGCATTTATCCTCCATCCATCCTATCCCTAACCTATGACTCATGATTTTGGTTGTGCAAACATTCCTCTCCCATCCCCTTTTCTTCTCAGGATGCCTATGTTTCTTGACAGGTGCAGTTTCACACCCATCATCCCTTAATTTTATAATGATTACAGGGAAAGTACTTGCCAATAAGCTAAATCAAGTATGATATGAAAACAAAGGAGGCCTACCATCAACTTCCATCACTATGCAAGCCCTTATTTACACTCAGGACCGTGTTCATTTCATTCAAATATTAATGTTTGTAAGGAATTTAATTGCATCCCATCATCCATGTAGGTTGCATCCTTTATTAAGTATAATTTGATCTCAAATGGCACAAATTTCATCTCATCTAACATGGTAGGTTCATTGCATTGCATTTCATCCCATGTGCATTTATCATCTTATATTCATTTTAAGTTGTTTAGATTAATCTTAATTGGTTATTGTAAGCATCTTATGTTCATTTCAGTATCAATCCATGGAATTAAAAAAATTCATGTTACTTCATCTCATTACATACATTGCATACATCACATTGCATTGCATTGCATCACAACATAATAAATGAAAATTGATTGTACAATGTACAACACAGATGTCCATCTGTTATGTGTTGATTGACGTTTCTGGATCACATTTGCTAATTATTTCATGCATGCGTAGTCACCTGCATCAAAAATCATTAGGCTCATGTCCATAGCATATAGCATCATAAACCATCCATCATGTCCTGCATCACAAGTGTTAGGCATCATGTATCTCATCCATGTCATTAACATAAGCATAAGTATAGATTATCATAAATGCATGCATCATCATAATAATCATCATCATAATCATCCATAATAAAACACATACATATACATGTGCATAAATAAAACATCCATCACATAATCATCACATAGTGTCAATAAGGGTTGTAGCATATCATATAAATATTAAAATATAATTTCCATCACATGGTCCATAATAAAGTGCATCATATCATCAAAATACATGTCCATCATATAAATCAACAATCATCGAATAAAATACAAGTACAGGGCTCTGAATCAAATGTGGTCTTTGCCCCTATATGCTACACATCCACCCTACACCTATCAAAAATCTGTATCCTGACCTCTATCCTCTATCCTCTCTACCTTGAGCTTCCCTCAGCTGATCTCTGTGGTGAATCTAGCATTGTCCCTCTACGCGGGGGAGTCTCTCAATAGCTGCTATATCCTTGTGTATGTGTCCCTAGTGACCGTGATGGTGCTAGCATCTGTGGTACTTCTTGGACATAGGGAGGTACACATCGTGTAGCATCTAGAACCTCTCTAAAATAAGCCCCCATATAATATCTAGACTCCCTCATGTACTCATCTCTATCCGCCGCCTGTATCCTGGCCACGTCTCGCTCCATCCTAAACATGTCCCATAACCCAGTCAGCTATCTCCTCTTCTGCTCCCAAGCATCCTATGTCAGCCTTAGCTAATCTATCTGCACCTGCATCTGTGACATTTGATCTATTGTTGTATCCCTCTCACCCTGCAAGGCATGTGCTTATGCCCCTACTGCATCCCTCTCATGCTACAATGCCTGCATCTACTTAGTTGTCACATCCCTCTCATCCTGCAAGGCATGTACCTATGCCTCTGCCACATTCCTCACATCTTGTAAGCTCTACATCTACGCCATCACTGCCTCTACTCTCTCTAGCACTGAACCTGAATCCTTGGTTGTCTCCTCTACAACCTTTTCTCTATCTCAAAGTTCATCTCACTCCCTCCTCAACTCAATCCTCTCCCATTGCAGCTTTGCTAACTACCTCATCAAGTCCTCCCTCTCCCTCTTAGCATCATGTACCTGTATGGATACCTAGTCTACGAGCTCTCCATAGTCCCTTTGTCCCTCTACTTGCAGTCTGGTCACCTCTACTTGCAATCTAGTCACCTCATCCTATAATTCGTCTCTCTTTGCCAATACCTCTAGTACCCATTGTCCTACATCATTTTCTAGGGCCATGTAGTCCCTCTCCCCCTCTGTGTGTAACCTATCCACCTCATCCTGTAGCCTATCCTTGTCTGCCTCAGACTCTCTAAGTCTGTGCTTTTCCATCTGCAATCTCACTAGAGCCCCTATCAATAGTATGGTTGGATCCTTTGGTGGTGGAGGTACATAGGGAACAATAGCCAGTGGATGTACCTCTGAGGCATCCACCTCCATCGCCTCCCCCTGTCCTCTCCTCTGTCAGTCTCCTCTCTCCTCCTATACCTTACCCTCTCTGTCTCCACCTCTCCTCTGTTGGCCCCCTCTCCTCCTGACTCTCCTCTATCTGGCTAATCTCGCCTTGTCCTTTGAACTGTAGCCTAGTGCCCCTACAATTGAATGCACCATTGTAATCTATGTTGGTCTGTGATATGCCCACCACATGGAGTACCTCACCATCATCCTTGTGTCTACTATCCCTCCTCTCCCAGGGTATGGCACCTATTGTAACTCCTCCCACACCTGCCTCATGAAATTCCCTATGATCAAATCACCCCACAACCGCTCTTGGGTAATCTGTTGAAACCTCTATGGTCCTGGAGGGGTATCCTGTTCTACCCCAAATTGCCTCATCACCCTATCCAGCCTGTGAAGTTTAACAATGTGTGGATCCCTCCCAATTAGATGGCATACTGTGAAGAAGTATCCCCTATGCCTCCTCTCATCCCATTGCCAATCTGTAAACTGTCGTTGTTGATACGATCTCCATACTATCTAATCCTCTTGCAGGTCATCTAATATCCTCCTCCATCCCTCCAAGTCGCTCACATCTAGATAATGTAGCTGCCAACCGTACTCTATCCCATACTAGTATGATACTAGTAGTGTATCATCCTGTGTCCTTGTTATCAAGACCCCTAGCCTTGACACACTAATGTGCTCCCATGGCCATACCTGAAGCAATGTCACATGTGTAATGTTGTGCACCCTCCTATAGTAGACCACATGTAGATCCTTGTATAGCTATGCTAGTACACATGTACCCCATGCAAACTGCCCCTCTCTTCTCTCCATGATGTGCCTAACAACCTCAATGACCTTGAGGCTGCAAAATCTCCCACTCCTGTATGGCAACAGGATACCGTTGATCAACCCCCAGAGGTACAGTGGTAGCACCGACACTCCCAATCCCAGACATCCATCCAAATCCAACTCTACCCCCTAGATAGGTAAATTTGCACATCCAAAGATTTCCTGTAGGCTCCTATCTCACTCTTGCCCCTCGCTCCTCATCTAGCTCACCATATTTCCTGCAATCGGTAATTGCAATATCCTCCAGACGTCCTCTAGAGTCACGGTCATCTACCCTGTCAGGAGATGGAAATTCAAAGTCTCGAAACTCCATCGCTCTATCAACACTGTCAACAGTGCCCTATGTGCCCTAATGTTAGGATATCCCAAAGTATGTAGTAATCCCACTTGTGCCAGTGCCACATGGTCACAGGAACCTATCACCTCAATGGTCACCTCTAAGACTATTGAGTGTCTCTCTCATCCACAGCATATCAAAGCCCTGCATCCATACTAAACATGTCAGTCCTTCTCATCAACTTTCTTTCATTTCTTCTCTTTTCCCTCACTCTTCCCCTGCCCTAGGTTTTCTCGTTGAATTCACCTTAACATTTTTTTCACCCTTCTTGTCAAGCGAATTCACCAGTCACATGGGTGAATTTCCCCCCTTTGCCTCTTTCACCCTTTTCAAGCCATTTCACCCATCACACAGGAAAATTTTCCCCTTTCGCCCTCTTTAGGTGAATTCACCCACAGATTGGGAAAATTCATCCAAAATATTCTTTCGCTCCTCTCTTGAGAAAATTTGCCTGCTGATTAGGCGAATTTGTCCAAAATCTTCTTCTGCTCCTCTCTCAAGTGAATTCACCTACTGATTGGGCGAATTTTCCCAAAATCTTCTTTCACTCCTCTCTCAGGAAAATTTTCCCACTGATTGGGCTAATTTTCCCACTGATTGGGAAAATTCACCCAAAATCTTCTTTTGCTCCTCTCTTAGGAAAATCCACCCTCTCCTTGGACAAATTCTCCCATAGTCTTTTTTTCCCTTCTCTCGAGTGAATCTGCCTGCTCATTGGGTGAATTCTCTCAAGGTCCTTCTCTGCCCTTGTTTCAGGCAAATTTACCCGTTACATGGGAGAATTTTCCCGAAGTCCTCCTCCCTCCTTATTTTGGGTGAATTTTCCCATCACCCGGGCGAATTCACCCAAGGTCCTTCTCTGTCCTTGTTTTGGGAAAATTCACCTTTTACATGGGTGAATTCGCTAACGGCTCCCTCGCCCTTCTTTTAAGAAAATTCTCCCACAGTTTCCTGCTCACCCTCCTTGCAATTGAATTTTCCAGTTCAAGGGGTTAATTCGCCCTTCTCTAACTATCGTCCTAAAAAAGGAGACTTTTCCCGATGGATGGGCGAAATCGCCCATCTGTTGCCAACCCAATTTCTCATTTTCGCTAATCTAGCCCAAACCCACATTTTAAAATGCATAAAAATTACAAAATCTTAAACAAAAAATCAGAAAGAGGGGTTTGAAGCTAACTAAGTGGGGTATCACACGCTCGTGGTAGAATAGGCGCACCTCGTCACCCTAATGTATGATCGCATCATCTACGAAACCCTCATCCTTGTTGTCATACTCGTCAGCCTTCCTTGTCACCCTCTTCCTCTCTCTCTTGTTGAGTTAGCCTCCAAATGTGCAAATGGTGAATAGTAATTTCTAAAATTACTATATATAATATTTCCCTCTCTTTTCACCTTTTTAAGTTTTGGGTATTTTTACCCCTTTATTTAGCCTCATTTTAATTTAATTAATCCCCTTTCTTGCACGGGCCACCATTTGCACCCATTCGTCCATTTTCCTAGGTTCAAAATCTATTCTTCATGGTTTTTTGAGCTCTACCGCATGGTACCCTCCATTTCTTCATATCAAGAATTCACCTAGGGCCCCTTTTTCTTCCCCATACACCTTCTGGAGGGGGCATACCCCTGTCATTTTCCTCTATTCCTCTGTCATGTCCATTTCCTTGCGAGACCAAGGTATCTCCCTTGATTTTCCACAGTTGGATAGCTTATGTAGCTTTTCCCGCACTGGGGTATCATCTTTCTAGTCATTTCTTCTATCGAGTCATCTGCATTTTATTTTTCTTCAAAACACTATTATTCTAACAATATTTCGAAGAGGGGAAAAATGTAGACATCCGAGTTTGACCACCCCCATATGGTCAAATTTGTCCCCTTTATTCATCTATCCAACATCCCCCATCGACATTAATTAAATGATTTATTTAATTAATATTTCCTCTCTCTCTAATGTTCCTAAGGTATTTTAATTAAATACCTTTACCTTTTGTCCCCTTCCTCTCTAAATTAAATAAATGCTTTAATTTATTTAATTTAGTTATTTGGCCTTTTGAATTTAAATCAATTTTAAATTCACTTTTTCTCTCTCCTTGTCCCATCCTCCATAATCCTCCTCTAATCTGGATTAATTTAATCAATCCATGATTAGAATGTGCACACCCTTAATCAAGATTAATGTCACATCCTCCATATTTCTCCACTTGCTCTAATCTTTCATTAATCAACCTAATCACCTGCTTGCGCAACTTTAATTGTATGATTAGGTCAACCTAATATTTATGCCATTTATGGCATACACCCAAGTCAATTATTATTAAATGATTTCTCCTTTTGGAGAAGGCAGCCCATTCCCCCATGTGAATCTAAAATTCACTTTTATTTGCCCCGTGTATTTTAGGAATTTTTAATTATATTTGAGGAATTTTAAATTCCTCATTTGTCACATCTCCCACATGGGGACAAGGACCTCCTTTATGATGAGACCTTTTCCCAATCCCAAAGTACCTTAAAGTACCTCCACCCCACCTTCCCCTTGAAACATCATTGCACACTTGGCAAGATGTGAGGGCTTGTGAGTCCTCAACTCACCCTAGCCCTTGATCTTGTCCATGGTGGCTAAATCCTAGCCCTCCATTCCTTAGAGGCATTTCCCCTAAAATTAGAGGATTTTGACCTCATTTGCAAGAATCTATCACACAAGCAATCTAGCACTCAAACATATACAAAAGCATCCTCCATTGTTGCAAATTTGAGCTCCATTTGCATCCATATTGTGCATCTACTCACATACCCACTTACACCATTGTATTCCTCATTACATCCTCATCATTTTGCATCTGATTTCATGCTATTTTCCATCCGAAGGAGCACAGAATTGAACGAATCAACAGGGCCAACCAACCAATCAACTTGGACAAGGTAACTCACTATCTTTGCTTTATTTTTGTTCAAGTTCAACTAGGCTAATCATTGAGGTGTTGTTTGTGTTTTCCCTTGCTTTCATTTCATTTCATTTTGCATTTTAGACTAGGAGATTTCACCTCCACATACCTACACTATATTTAGCCCCCACTTTAGTGAGAGGATGAACTTGCTTCAAAATCACACTAAAGTAGTCAACCATGCAATCAAGAGGGGTTCAAATGTATGAATGCTATTAAGATAGGATGACAATAACCAAGAGGGTGGCCAAGCCCCCAAGATCAAGATCCTATGACAAACTAGCATAAGCACAAAGGAACACACATGCAAATGATATATGAAGCCATAACTAGATTGCAAACATACACCATCAAAGATAGAAAAAGAAAAATGCAACAGATCAAGCTTCGACTGGCCATCTAACATGTTGTGGAAAGGGTCTAGGCTATTTTTCCAAAAAGGTTTACAAGTGGAACGTGCTGTCCACTATGCAAATAAAATGCATGCTCACAAGGTCTAGTGAAGCTAGTTGTCCAATAGGTGAGCCCCAAGAGGTCCATATCAAATTCATACCCCCATGACTATGATAAAGACAAAAAGAAAATGCATGCTCACAAGGGCTAGTGAAGCTAGTTGTTCACTAGGTGAGCCCCAAGAACCATATCAAAGCCATACGTCCATGACTTTAATAAGGTAAAAAAATGCAACGCAACAAGAAAGAGGGATGCTCGAAGGGATTTTTCTTAGTTCATGCAAGGTATCATCTTAGGGAACATTGTGCTTAACATCTTCAAGAGAGGACAAACCAAAGAAATATCACATTCTCTGAGGAAATAAAACACAATGAAACCACCAAGAAAAGGATGCATCACAAGAAAAAATAAAATTGCACAATGAAACATGAGTGTCAATGTATTCCCCTACTTTAAAGCGGTTGTTAACACCATTGTTGTGAGAAATTTCTTTAAAGTATAAGAAGACATGAGAGCTTACTTAGAAATTCCTATGCCAAGTCATATGTTTCCAATAAGCTACATCATGAGAATGGAAGGGATATTCCCTAAAATGCATAACTTAGTACATCACATGCAAGCCAACTTAAGGCATTGTGTCCACATCCCAAGCTTGCTCTTATATATACATGGAAGGTAGTCAACTAACTAAAAGAGACAAGTAACATATGAGGAAAAGACTACCTAACTCCTTGCCCCCACTTAGTGTAGGACAAGGATGAGCTAAAATAATTGATGAGATGAATGCTAGAGTGAAAATCAGTTTCAATTAGAGGAATTAGGTGCCCGCTCATAAGGAAGAGCACCAAACACCTTAAGATGTATTTTATTACTCAAAGCTTTACATTCATTAGTAGAATGAACATGAACTCTATGATATGCACAAAATGAACTCTTGTAGTAAAAAAAAATTCACGTTCTCAGAGGGAGGCATATCAAACAATCTTGGAGGAGTATCAACAAGATACTCTCTTGATCAGAAGTAAAGGATGTTTCGTTATTGTGCGAAAAAGATATCTTTTGTTTAGGAGATGATGTCATATGTACACAAAACTCTTTAGATTACAAGATTTTGTTCTCTCCTATATAGGAGGGTGAAAAATCTAATGAATTCAAATCATTAGTGTTTTTCAAGATGACATTGACATTAGGGGAAGATTTCTTTGTTTGTTTTTTTTCTTACAAAGGATAATAATCAAGACCACTAGTGTCTATGAATTTAGGATGCACTACTATTAAAGTTGGTTTAGAGGAATCCTTTGTGAGAGTGTTGATATTGAGTGAAGGTTTGATTTCCATCAAAGGACAATAACCAAGACCATGGGTTGTTTCTTGCATGTTAGGCTCTATAGGGACACATATACCTTTTCCACTATATCCAAGTTGTTTCACAAAATCATGACCTTTTCCATGAAGATTTTTCATTTCTTTTGGATTTGGTGATTGTTGATAGTCAATTTCATCGAAGTTTATTGTATAATTTTATTTTCTTCTAAAGTAGTTGAGGTGGATGCTTTCACAGGGTCTTCAAAATTGTGTTGACATTACTGCTTTTTCTTTTCCCTTGTCTAAATATTTGTTTATGATCTTGTATTCTCCCATGAATGTTGGTTCAAAATATAAGGAACCCCAATCATCTTCTAATAGCTTCGTAATTTCCTCAATATGTTTTTCTTTGTCCTTTTGTTGCATGGGTTCTACTTTCATAGTTGGTTCCAATGTTTACAAAGGATTCTCTTTACCTTTCTCAATGTTCAAACAACTGTATGGTTCAGGATCAGATTTGATTTATAAAATTTGTTGTTGTAGACATATTTCATGATACGATGAAGATTCGAAGCCACCACATGCATCTCATGAATCCATGGTCTTCCTAAAAGAAGATTGTATGGATGGTCATCAGGAATAACATGAATAGGAGTTTGTAAGGTAGCCTTTTCAACTGTAATAGGTAAAGTAATCACACCAAGCAATTGCTTTCCTACATTGTCAAATCCTCGAATTGATAAGGAATCAGGTTTCATTTTTGATTTATCCACTCCCAACTTATCTAAAAGGTTTACACTGCACATATTAAGAGCCGATCCATTATCAACAAGGGTCCTTTTTATTCCCATGTTGGTGTATCTAGCTATTATCATGAATGGATCATATTTCTTTCTCATATCCAAGGGAGAGAGATCATGTTGGTGAAAGGTAATTGTTGGCAACCAGGATTGCACCCTCAATCAAGCTAGGCTTGGCTAGCCTGTTGCAACATGGAAACACTCCCTAATTTGTGGGTCAATCAATTGTTGGGAGTGAATCTCTAGAGTGGGTTGGTTCCCTCTAACTAATCACCTAGCCTATGTACTTTCAAGGGAAAAGGGAAGGAAGGAATCTACAAAAACCAAACCTACAACTTAATATGATCAACTAGACATTTAGAGATTTTGACAAAACTTAACCCACAAAACCTCTTTCAAAGCAATTTTCTCTCACAGTCCACTTTAGAACATTTAGCTCAATAGTATTTTCCATAAATATTCTTGAAAAATGAATACAATATGCAACTTGAGCTATCAGCAACTCTGGAATATAACCCACAATAATAAGACAAAGAAGGATCCACTACTTTGAATTTCACAAACAAAATCAGATTATCACTGTGAGCTCATGACAAGAAAAGGGAAAGGAAAACTTTGGTGCTTTTATTCCAAATGGAGCAAGACATCAAAATCTGATTCAAAAGTTTACAAAACTATCAGCAATGCATGAAAGAGAAAGAAACAAAATTTTTAACCCTGAGAAATTCAAAATTTCTCCAACTTATAGGCATCAAGTGACACCCATGGTGAAAAAATAGAAAAATCAGGCCCACTACATCATCAAAAGCAACCCATTCTGCATTTTCGAGCTCAAGGAAAAAGCCTGAAAAGAAGGGGCTCAAACTACTCCAAACAACTTCACAAACATGGAAACTTCTCACCTCCAACAAGTTGATCCAGAAACTCCACAAAATTAGGCTCAAAATTGTCTAGAATTGAAATTAGAAAGTTTAAAATGCCACCTCTTTTCCAAATCCGCCCAGGAACTGAACTCAAAATGGAAAGTCTTGTTGTCAACTCAAGTGCATCATCTAACTGCATTTAAATAACTAACTAAGAAATTTATAGAAACATTGCTTAATCAATGTTTTACAGCTTGCAGTTTCAAAATTACAAAATAGAAAGCCTTCCTTCTTACATTAGATTTTTTACAATTTATCTCTAGATGCTCTGATTTTTCCTTTATCGATTTCCAGATATTTTTATTTTTGCATCAATGCTTGAAAAAAAAAAAATATTATACAGGTTCTCTACATACCTTATTTTTCTACAAAAAATCATAAAAGAAAATAAGCCCCCCATCACATATATTGATTCAAAATCCAAGGGGAACCCTAGACTGCTCAAGACTTAGGCAAAACACAAAGGACCTAAAGTCATCATTCAATTTCTCCTAAGGAAAATTTCATGGCATCAAATGTTTCTAAGGCATTGAAAATCCTACCCTCGTGAGAGGGCAATGTGCATGGTTTTAGATTTAACTTTCTTTAAAAATCACAAAAAAAATGCCTAAGGCATTTGACCTAGGCAACAAATGAGGCAAGCTATTAATCAAGGAATTTGTTTTTTGAAAAGAAATGTAATTAAAATCACATTCAAATTGACACATGGGGAAAACCTTAACACAAAAACTTTTCAAACAAATTTTTCGGTTACCATTTGCATTAGCCATATTGAGGAAAATGGGGCTCTACTTGGTGCCTCCATGGGAGACTAGGGTTTGGAGCAGAGACTCCACCATTCGAGCTCTTTTCTTCTCCATTTTTTTGTTCCTTCTTCTGAATTCGATGGTAAGTATTTTTATCCACATTAATTTGATACATTTTTCACTCCATTTGATTGAAGAAGAAAAGGCCTA
Organism: Sequoia sempervirens; assembly: GCA_007258455.2. NCBI lineage: Eukaryota > Viridiplantae > Streptophyta > Pinopsida > Cupressales > Cupressaceae > Sequoia > Sequoia sempervirens. The sequence continues at coordinate 4,752,177 of VDFB02000010.1, read as the reverse complement.
AAGGTCGCGACAATGACTGGTTTTTTGATGCCTTTTGTGTTTGGTTGCGTTGACCACCCCTTGCAATTCTTCATGGCCACCATGAGAAACTTTGTTTGAGAATTTGTGAAGGCTCGGTCGTAGGTTTTGATGCACTTCTCCATAGAACATTGAAGGTGAGCTCTCCTATTTACATTCTTGAAGGCATTTCCTTCTTAAATAAAGCTTTGTTCAAGCTTTTCTTTACAAAAATAATGTTGAACTGTGTATATGTGAGCTCGGCCATTATGCTAGCCGCGGCTATACTGTGTCTTCTCCTTTCTATTGAATGAAATATTATGGGGCTCAGCCCACAATGTGCAAATAAAAACATTTTTTAGATGAATGCTTTCCATTTTATAGGTTTTCAAAACCCCTCATGGCCACGACCTACAGTTTTGATTTCTCCATTGTTTGAAAGATCCTCTATTGGCAAGAGCTCGAACCCTTGCTATTTCCTCTTGTATTTGCATTTTCAACACAAATCATAAGTGGTTATTGTGATTTATGGAGAGGAATTTCCCTTACAGGCCGCGAGTATGAGAGCATGAACTAGGGTTTTTCTCCATTTGTCTCTTAACATTCCATTGAACATGTACAAGGAGCATATTACTTCATTTTTTCTAGGTTTGCAAACCCATCCTAGCTGAAACTATTATCTCCATTTACAGAACTCCAATGTCAACATGAGTTCGAGCAATAGTTACTTTCTTTCTTTATTTTGCATTTGGACTTCAATACCCTAAATGTGTATCATCATTTGTGAAAGAAATTATGCTCTTAGGCCGCAGCCATGAGAGTTCAGCTAGGCTCATTTGCCACCTGTACTTGAGCTCGAAACACCTCCATTTTTCTACATTCAAAGCCACTTAATGCACACCATGTGATTTTCTCTTAAAGGTTCAAACTGGGTATTTTGCACTTGTTTTCATGAGGAAACTGTAGCATAATTCACTGTCTTGAAAAATAAGAATGACTTCACCTACAGCTATATATTTACCTTCTTGTTCTTATCATGTCAATTCCACTTAACTTAAAGATTATTTTTAATGGAACAACTATCCTCTTCCTTTGCACTCTTTGTGTTTCTCCAACATGATGTGCATACTGTTAATAGCTACTTGTTTTCCATTCTTACTTGAAATACACAACACAGTGTAACTCATCTTCATGAACATGCACTTTCTCATTTTACCTCTAGACATGACTACCATACACTTGCATTGCATATTGATGTGTTTACTTCATTCAGTGCCAAGCTTGCACTCAGCCATTGTGATACTCCTATAGGTTACTTTGATGTTTATCATCACCCACTACATGCACTTTAATTCTTCAGAAAAATGCATCAATATTCTCACTTTTGCCATAGTTTTATGCTTTACTTCATGAATGATGTTGTTTCACATTGTATTCAACTCCAATACTTAATGCATTGAACCTAGATTCAACCATGCCTCTTTTTCACTCATCCTCTACTTTCAAAATTTCACTTGTAGCCACTTGTAGACTCACTTCTTGATGAAACCAAAACTTGCTTTAGCACTCTTCATGCATTTTTATTTCCTTGGGTAGCAACAATTGATGTAAACTATTCTTTTGCATGAGATATTTTGAAATATAAGTAGTTGTTGATGATGCTTTGAAGCTTCTCCATTTGCTTCAACTGTTATTGTTTGATTTGAAAACAAGGCAAATTATGTATGCCTATTCTCTATCACATTTTGTGATGATGCACTTGATGATAATTCACTTGAGCAATTGATCCTCTATGATTTTCAATTCATTGCACCATCGGACTTGACTATCCTAGATGATCACTTGCTTGAGCTTTCATGGCTTTTGGATACACTCCTTCAGATGCATATCTCTTTGAGAAATATTGAGTTGTCTCTTTTTTGAAAACCCTCTATGGAATGTTGAGAGAAAGCATGTCGGGTCTCAACCCTTGTGGGAGCCCGTTTTACACCACATGCTTTATGATATTAAAAAAAAAAAAACAACATGGCTTTTCCTATACCTACACAAGAAACAAACAATGTCAGATTAATTGTTGCTTTTCATATACCTACACAAGAAACAAACAATGTCAGATTAAAACAATAAATTTAGAAGTTTCTCATGATGTTGTCTCCTTGGTATTCTCTTGTACTCCTCTTGTTCTTGCTTAGTTTATTCAATGCATCATAGACAATATTCTACATTACTGTTGATGTATCATGTAGGAATGTTCATAGTTTGAGCTCTAACAAACTTTCATCCACTTGCAGGTTCACTTGGAGCACAAAAGAAAAAAGGAGAGCTCAACTCTGAAGACAGCTCGAAGACATCATTAGGCAATGATGATTATAGAGCTCAACTCTAAAGGTAGCTCGAAGACATCATTAGGCTAGTTTCCTTATGAATATCCATTGGTCATGGAGTCAATTCTTCCCTTCTAAAACTCAAAAGTTCTAAAAAATCTAAAACTTGCAACTCCAAACAACAACAAAACCAACACCAAAACAAGAAAATAGAAAACAAACAAGGCCCTAGCAGCCATAAAGCAACATGCAAAAGCACTTATTGAAAAGAAAACTACTGAAAAGAAAGTGCTCCAAGTACTTATTAGTAGCAACTACTCTACTATAGTACAAGGGTAGAACTTAAAACCTCAGAATCAATGTTTCAAATGGATCCCATTGATAGGGATCGGAAGTACTTCTCCAGTTAGCCTCGAGAGCTTAAATGAATTATGCTCTCTACATTCAATTATGACATACAGACCCTCCCAAATTGCATCAAATTTAGAATGTCTTCCTATTTTATTCTTGATCTCATTCCACTTGAGTATGAAGTCTCCAACAAAGAATTCTTTGAACTTCATTTCACAGAATTCTCTTACCATATTATCATTCAGCTCCTCATTCAAGTAAAATTTTCTCTCTAAGATAATATTTTGTCAAAGTACCTCTCATAGAATGTTTTTTCATCAGTAGCCATTGACCCTATCATTGCCATATTTCTCTTAACTTCAACATAAAAGTTAGGTAACCCTTCTGACCATTTAGTTGGAAGCTATGGCTCAATAATGGCAGTATCTTCACAATTTTCAATAGAGAAATCAAAATCCTCCAACAACGGATTTTCTTTAGCCATACGATCTTCTCTCTCAAAATAATTTTCAATAGCCCTACTTACCTCAATGATAAATTATTCGTCAAAGACCTCTCCTTGCTTTGAAATTGGATCATCAATCTGCATCTCCATCCACTCTGGATCAACAAATCCATGTTCTTTAGGACTTTCTCCTTTATTTGAAACTTCATTTTCAAAAAGTATTTTCATCCATTCTTGGATAGATGTTTCATCCTTTCCAAGGTGTTCATCTTGATCTAAAACTTGTCCTCCAATGAGAAACTCTTTCCATTCCTTAACTACCTCTTCATCTTTCAGGAACTTTGTGTCACCAACCAGGGGCTGATCTTGACCTTTAACCAGATTGGGAGCTAATGTATCAAACTCTTGGATCATGTAAATGCCTAACCTTTCCTCCTCGATGTGGCTGAAAGGATCAAGGTTATGATCTTGGGTAACCCATTCATCCACATTATATTCTTTGTTGGGTGCATTGGGATATGCGGTCATGTTGATTCTCCAACCCATTTGTGGAGTATAGGTTAGCATTTACTAGGCTAGGAATGTAGGGTTAAATGTGGTCTTTTTCTAATGGCTCAAACCTAATGGTCACCTTCATGTAGTATTTGGTTCTAAAGAAAAGGTGAGACCAATCAGCTGATAAAAAACCCCCTAACTTGGCAGTAAAATCTCTCAAAAGATAGAGTACAAAATGGGGAGGCAGCTCTATCACATGAACATCTTGGGAAACTACAAAGTTGGGGCATGCATGTAATGTGAGGGATAGAGTTTTAATGATTCTTGTTGTTTGAGCAAAATACCCATCTAATTGCACAACTCCCTTTGACACAGGCTCATAAATTAAGCCTAATCTATCAGTTAAGCTTTTAGGCATGACTGAGCTGCTAGCTGCCAAGTCTATCATGCAGTTATGGACAAGTTTATCACCTATAATCAGACTTAAATAGAATGGTGGGGGTTTAAATTCTTGATTATGCTACCCAGCTTTTATCTTTGGGCTGTTCTCAAGCACCATTCTGCTCTTTTCTACATTCACAACATCTAAAGATGAAATTTTAGCCAATGCATTTTGCAATAAATCTTTCTGGCCTGGGATATGTAAGGCATCCATAATGGATAAGCTGGCTATAGCTTTCTTTAAATGCTCAGCCACATTGAAAGAGATATGATTTACCTTTTTCTATCCCAAAGAATTAACAACATTGTTATTTACCTTCTACTATTCTCTTTATAGAATATGCACCTTCGGTTGAGGTGCAAGAACGTTTAGAGATGGAACAACATAAATTTTTTCTCTTATAGCTTGTTGTTGCAAACTTGCATCTTGTTGTTCAGCTTTAACCACTCTCCATTTTGACCTTGTGTCCGTAACAATGAACGAACCTTGCTAGTTCTGGCACTGGGTATGATTAACCCCATAATTTCAGCAATTTTCTAGTTTACCAAAGTAATTTTAGAATTGCTTGGTTGTTCCATGCTCTCATTTGGAAAACTTTCAGGACCTGCATACTGATTCTACACCATGAGAGCTTGAATCTCCATTTTATCCATACAAGCAGTCTAGTGGTGTGGCTAATTCCATGGATAACACCAATCGTGCTCTTGAGCCAAATTATTCTATGGTACGAGCTCTCTTAAAGGGCCAGCTACATTAGGATCGTGAGGCCAAAATGGCTTGGGGTTAAAACCCCTCCTTTGTCCTTGAAAATCATTCAGAAACAGTGGCCTATTTTGCAAATTCTGTTGAAAAGGAGCTTGGTAAGGTCTATTTTCTTGACCAAATTGCTTCTTGAGACTCACAAACTCATTGCTAAAGGTTTTACCAAAGTTTTGCAGCATGCTTTTGATCTCTTGGATCTCTTTGGTTTGGTTTGTAAGGGTATTTTCTTGAATAGTAGCTTTATAACCTATTGTTGGGACTGGTGAAGCAACAAAAATATGAGGAAAACTCATAGGAATGGGTGGCTGAATCTCAGGGAAAATGGGTGTAGGTGGTCTAGGTGCTATCTTCCTGACTTGAATAAGAGAATTTTCAACCCTTATAGCAATGTCATAGGCATTTGGCAAAGTAAAACCCCCCATTGACTGAATCATGACTAATATCTCAGCATTCAAGGATTTTAGGAAAAATAAAAAGGCATGTTCGGGTGTGGGTTTGACAATTAGAGGTATCCTATCCCAGGTTCTTTGAAACCTGAAATTGAAGTCAACTATATGCTCGTGAGGAGTACGCTTGATTGTACTTAGTTGCTCAAGCAATGAAAGGTGGTCTGACTTGTCTATGGACTATCGCTGAATTCCATCGCCAAGCTAGTCCCATGTTGCTATGGAATTCGTTGGGAGTCCTCAGAACCACTGAAGGGCCTTCCCCTTCAACAAAGCATCCAACAACCTTATAGCTACATTTTCTTTTTTTATGTTGTGCACCGAACATAATGTTGCCACATCCTAGATGTGTTCCATAGGGGTATGTTGGTACTCACCAGTGAAGTAAGGTAGTCCTTTGAGTGTTGCTATCAGTATGTCATCGTGTCGAGCCAGCAATAACGGGTTGCCCTCGTTCAATGGCGCAAAAGCAAATTGTCTCACCATAGGTGGTGCTTGAGAGATTGGGTTCAAATTCCTCTTTACGGAGATGATGGGGCTAAGCTCTGGTGGTGTGGATTTTTCTCTTCTCACTAAATCAAATGTTCTTCTTGGTATTTTGTCTCTCCTTCTTGGTGGGGAGAGCTACAAATACTCAAAAGGTACTCCAATAGATCTAGTCTAGATTCTTCTCATAAGTTGTTTGCACCAAATCTGCACTAAAACTAGAAGTTAGGAGTCGCCAGGTATATTCTTTTAGACCTCTATAGGCAAAAAATTGCTGCTACATATACTGAACAACATTTTACAAATCTAAAAAATGACTCTAATGACAAGACTCTAGAGTCCCACTAGGCATGCCAAAAACTGTTGGCAACAAGGACTGCACCCTCATTCAAGCTCGGCTTGGCTATCCTATCGCAACATAGAAACACTCCCTGATTTGTGGGTCAATCAATTGGTGGGAGTGAATCTCCAGAGTGGGATGGTTCCCTCTAGATAATCACCTAACCTATGCACTTTCAAGGGAAAACGGAAGGAAGGAAGCTGTAAAATCAAAACCTACAACTTAAGATGATCAACTAGATATTCATATATTTTGACAAAACTTAACACACAACACCTCTTTCAAAGCAATTTTCTCTCACAGTCCACTTTAGAACATTTAGCTCAATAATATTTTGCATAAAGATTCCTAAAAAATGAATACAATATGCAACCTGAACTATCTACAAATCTTGACTATAACCCACACTAATAATACAAAGAAGGATCCACTACTTTGAATCACAAACAAAATTAGATTATCACTGTGAGCTCATGACAAGAAAAGGGAAAGGAAAACTTTGGTGCTTTTATTGCAAATGAAGGAGCAAGACATCAAAATATGATTCAAAATTTTACAAAACTCTCGGCAATGCATGAGAGAGCAAGAAACAAAATTCTGAACCCTAAGAAATTTGAAATTTCTCCAACTTATAGGCATCAAGTGACAGCCATGGTGCAAAATAGAAAAATCAAGCCCACTGCATCATCAAAAGCAACCCATTCTGCATTTTCAAGCTCAAGGAAAAAGAATAAAAAGTAGGGGTTTGAACTGCTTCGAATAGCTTCACAAACATGGAAACTTCTTAACTCCAACAAGTTAATCCAAACACTCCACAAAATCAAGCTCAAAACAGTCCAGAACTAAAATTAGAAAGCTCAAAATGCCACCTCTTTTCCAAATCCGCCCAGGAATTGAACTCAAAATGGAAAGTCTTGTTGTCAACTCAAGTGCATCATCTAATTGCATTTAAATAACAACTAACTAAGCAATTTATAGAAACATCGCTTAATTATTGTTTTACAACTTGTAGTTTCAAAATTACAAAATAGAAAGCCTCCCTTGTTACATAAGATTTTTTACAATTTATCTCTAGATGCTCTGATTTTTCCCTTATCTATTTCCAGATATTTTGATTTTTGCATTAGTGCTTGCAAAAAAATCAAAACATTATACAGGTTCTCTACATACTTGATTTTTCTACAAAAAATCATAAAAGAAAATAAGCCCCCCATCACATATATTGATTCAAAATCCAAAGGGAACCCTAGATTGCTCAAGACTTAGGAAAAACACAAAGGACCTAAATTCATCATTCAATTTCTCCTAAGAAAAAGTTCATGGCATCAAATGTTTCTAATGCATTGAAAATCCTACCCTTGTGAGAGAGCAATGTGCATGGTTTTAGATTTGACTTTCTTTAAAAATCACAAAAAAAAAGCCTAAGGCATTTGACCTAGGCAACACATGAGGCAAGCTATTCATCAAGGCATTTGTTTTTTGAAAATAAATGTGATTAAAATCAAATTTGAATTGACACATGGGGAAAAACCTAACACAAAAACATTTCAAACACATTTGTCGGTTACCATTTGCATCAGCCATATTGAGGAAAATGGGGCTATGTTGGGTGCCTCCATGGGAGACTATGGTTTGGAGTAGAGACTCCACCATTCGAGCTCTTTTCTTCTCCATTCTATTGTGCCTTCTTTTGCATTCAATGGTAAGTATTCTTATCTACATTTTGATACATTTTTCACTCCATTTGATTGAAGAAGAAAATGCCTAAAGGTCACAGTTGTGATTGGTTTTTTTATGCCTTTTGTGTTTGGTTGTGTCAACCACCCCTTGCCATTCTTCATGGCTGCCATGAGAGACTTTTTTTGAGAATTTGTGAAGGCTCGGTTGCGCGTTTTGATTTGCTTCTCCATAGAACATTGAAGGTGAGCTCTCCTATTTACATTCTTGAAGGAATTTCCCTCTTAAATAAAGCTTTGTTCAAGCTTTTCTTTACAAAAATAATATTATACTGTGTATATGTGAGCTTGGCCATTATGCTAGTCGAAGCTATACTGTGTGTTCTTCTTTTCTATTGAATGAAAGATTATGGGGCTCAGCCCACAATGTGAAAATGAAAACATTTTTTAAATGAGAACATTTTTTAGATGAATGCTTTCCATTTTATAGGTTTTCAAAACCCCTCATGGCCACAACCTATATTTTTCATTTCTCCATTGTTTGAAAGATTCTCTATTGGCAATAGCTCGAACCCTTGCTATTTCCTCTTGTATTTGCATTTTGAACACAAACCCTAAGTGGGTATTGTGATTTGTGGAGAGGAATTGCCCTTACAAGTCACGGGTATGAGAGCATGAACTAGGGTTTTTCTCCATTTGTCTCTTAAAATTCCACTAAACATGTACGAGTAAGATATTACTTCAATTTTTTTGGGTTTCCAAACCCATCCTAGCCGAAACTATTATCTCCATTTAAACAGAACTCCAATTTCAACATGAGTTTGAGCTATAGTTACTTTCTATATTTTGCATTTGGAGTTCAATGCCCTAAATGTGTATCATCATTTGTGAAAGCAATTGTGCTCTTAGGCCAAGACCATGAGAGTTCAGCTAGGCTCATTTTCCACCGGTACTTGAGCTCAAAACACCTCCATTTTTCTGCATTTGAAGTTCCTTAATGCACACCATGTGATTTTCTCTTAAAGGCTCAAACTGGGTATTTTGCACTTGTTTTCATGAGGAAACTGTAGCATAATTCATTATCTTAAAAAATAAGAATGACTTCACCTACAGTTGTATCTTTACTTGCTTGTTCTTATCATGTAGATTCCACTTAACTTAAAGAATATTTTTAATGGAACAACTATCCTCTTCCTCTGCATAGTTTGTGTTTCTCCAACATGATGTGCATACTGTTAATAGCTACTTGTTTTCCATTCTTACTTGAAATGTACAACACAGTGGAACTCATCTTCATGAACATGCACTTTCTCATTTTACCTCTAGACATGACTGCCATGCACTTGCATTGCATATTGGTGTGTTTACTTCATTCAATTCCAAGCTTGCACTCAGCCATTGTGATACTCATGTAGGTTACTTTGATGTTTATCATCACCCACTACATGCACTTGAATTCTTCAGAAAAATGCATCAATATTCTCACCTTTGCCACAATTTTATTCTTTACTTCATGAATGATGTTGTTTCACATTGTATTCAGCTCCAACACTTAATGCATTGAACCTAGAGTCAACCATGCCTCTTTTTCACTCATCCTTTGCTTTCAGAAGTTCACTTGCAACCACTTGTAGACTCACTTCTTAATGAAAACAAGACTTGCTTTGGCACTCTTCATGCATTTTTTTTCCTTGGGCATCAACAATTGATGTAAACTATTCTTTTGCATGGAAGATTTTGAAATATAAGCAACTGTTGATGATGCTTTGAAGCTTCTCCATTTGCTTCAGCTGTTATTGTTTGATTTGTAAACAAGGAATTATGTATGCATGTTCACTATCACATTTTGTGATGATGCACTTGATGATAATTCACTTGAGAAATTGATCCTCTATTATTTTCAATTCATTTCACCATCAGACTTGATTGTCCTAGATGATCACTTTTTTGAGCTTTCATGGCTCTTAGATGCACTCCTTCAAATGCATATCTCTTTGAGCAATATTGAGTTGTCTCTTTTCTGAAAACTCTCTGTGGAATATTGGGGGAAAGCATGTCGGGTTTCAAGCCTTGTGGGAGCCCATTTTACACCAAATGCTTTATGATATTCATAACAAAATAGTAGCATGGTTTTTCTTAAACCTGCACAAGAAACAAACAATGTTGGATTAAAACAATAAATTCAGAAGTTTCTCATAATAATTTCTCCTTGGTATTCTCTTGTAATCCTCTTTTTCATGCTCAGTTGATTCAATGCATCATAGACAATATTATACATTACTATTGATGGATCATGTATGAATTTTCATAATATGAGCTCTAACAAACTTTCATCCACTTGCAGGTTCACTTGGAGCATAAAAGCAAAACAGAGAGCTCAACTTTGAAGGGAGCTCAAAGAAATCATCAAGAAATGACGATTATGTTCTTTCTTACATGCTTTTTCTCCTTTTCAATCTTCAATAGATTAGGATATTCTTTGTGGTTCATTGTTCCAGCTACTCCCATGGCTTGTGTGGGACAATTGATACTCATTTTTACTCCAATGAATACAAAAACAACATTTGTGAAATACTTGTTCAATTATGCACTTTTCTTTTCTTGCAAACAATGTATTGAACATTATGAATGAATGATAGAATGAAAGCACTTCTTTTAATTTTTATGCACTATTAAATGTTGCAAATCATATAAGGCAACTAAAAACACATTGCACTTCTCAAAACTTAACAATTTAAACATTTATAATGGTTAAAACATCTACAATAAAAAACTAAAATTCTTCACCTTAAAATGAACTTTGAATAACCAGCTCTGTCAGCAGTTCATGTGAAAAATTGATAACAATAATGTCTACATTAATTGTATTCATTCCTTGTATTAGAGTTGCCACATCATTTGCATTTGTACTAGGAGGAATCACAACTTGTTATAAGGATTTTTGAAGTAGGGTGTGGTAACTAGGTGAAGTTTGAATAAGACCCCATAAGGAAATCTTAGAGGGAGTATTCTTAAGTTGTTCAACAAGATCATACTCCTTGCCACTACGCAAAGGAAAATGAGGAGCACTAGGCAGGATGGGATTAGGCAAAGGTAGGGATGTTGAACGTGTTTGTCTTGGTTGTGGATTGTTCCTAGTGTTGTATGTATGAGCTATGGTATTGTAGCCCAGTTGTTGTGAAACATTGTTCTTATTATTTCAAGAATAAGGACGGGTTTATTTTGAACTTGTGGTTTTTTTGATAAATGATAAGTTTAGGCTCAAGAGAGTACTCTAAGGGGTATCTAATGTGCATAACCTCAAAAGTCTTATCCTTATTTTAATGATCTCTTAGTGAAGGGGAGTATAATGTTACTTCATCATCTTCATCTAAGGAAGTACTATTTTCAATGTTCTCATTTTCTTCCACTGTTATATCTTCCCTAGTAGGAGGATTTTTAAGAGAATTACAAACCAAATATTCTTGACATTCAAGGGTTGGTTCTTCTGAGATGACTTCATAGCATGTAAGGGAGTTATCAATGGTTGAATTTTTTTATTCATCAATAGTGGGGATATTAGGAGAAGGCTCTATTTTATTTTTATGATTGTTCATGACTTTATCCTTTTTCTCTAAGGTCTCATTCTCTTGTGCTATACCATCTACCCTAGTAGGAGAGCTTGTAAGATGTTCATCACATTCCATGGTTAGATTTTGTAAAGTAGCCTCGTCACAAGTAGGGGATACATCAAGAGAAGGACAACTATGATTACCAAATAGATCTTTCCAAATGGTAGGGAAGGGAGGAATAAGATTTGCATGACTCTCAGTAGGTGCATCTTCTAATACCAACCTATCCTCTTCACATCAAGGAGGGATATTAGGAGAAGGAAATTTTTGATTTTCATGGCTATCTATGATATCATCCTCTTTTGCTAAAACATTCTCACAAACAAGGGATGAATGGAGACTAGGTAACGTGATGTTTATAAATGTTTCTATGATCTCATCTTCTTGTTTTCTAATATCTTCCAAAGGGGGAAGAGGAGAGGGACAATCAAGATTCTTAATGCTTGTATATTCTTTCACCAAGATACCTTTGTCACTAATAGGAGAGGTATCGGGAGAAGAAAAAGTATGATTTTTATGATTTTCTATGCTTGCATCCTCTTGTATCATACCATCCTCACCAATAGGAAATGTAATAATAAGGATTGTGTCAATGGTTTGATCCGCTTTCTCTAAGATGTTCTCATAACAATGAAAGATAGTAGAAGGATGAATAACATGTTTCTTAATGACCTCATTTTTGTACTCTAAATTGAACTCGTAAGATGGGATGTTGTACTTATGCAATCCATTTTTAACCATATCAAAGCCACATCTCTTGAAAGAAAACATGCTATCATAGAAAAGTAAATAAAGTAAAATTCAATGACCTAAAGTGAAATGTTTAAATGTAATTTTTATATTTAAAATAAGGTAATTTATTGGTTGCACTATGCAATAACCTGAAAGATGAAATGTTGCAAATACAAATTTGGAATTGAGCAATGCATGAAATGAACCACTCTAAGCTAGATTTAATAAAATGCATGTAACAGAAACTCAACCAGTTGAAACAGATAACCAATGGCAGCAACAGGAGCACAAAAAAGGAGCTTTAAAACCTAAAAATTGGAACTTCAAAGTCAATAGGCATCAAGACGCCAACAAGGGTGTCTTGGTCCTATTGATGAAATTTTGAGGTTCTAGGAACTGGAACAAAAAGCAAACAACAGAAATAGGATTATGAGCCAAAAATCCATAAAGGGACTAAGACACCAGGACGGTATTTTTTGTCCCAATAGAGGTTTTTGTCAAAAAAACAACAAATTTTGAGTTGTTAATGGTGTTCCCAGGTTGCCTACTCAGGGACCTGATGTTTAGAAACAAAAAACTGTGCAAGAAAAAGTGACTAATAATAAGCAATTGGATGCAAAGTTGAATGCAATTTTTTTAATTTTGAATGCAATAACAATGTTCCTAAATGCAATTAGGATGATTGACAATGATTTTTTTAGTTTTTCAATGAGATAAGATGATGCGAGAAAGAAAAAATGTAACCTACATGCACTTTCACTAATGCAAATATGAGAAACCCTAGATGCACTTTCACTAATGCAAGATGCAATGCAAGAATGAATGCAATCTAGATCTAGGACTTTAATGGACTTCAAATCAGAAAATGAATGCTCTAAAATGTTAGGTTCACCAAAATGAATCAAAAAGAAAATAGTGTGGGGTGAGGGGTGCCCACTATTCTCCTTTGGTCATTCAATAATGCCCTAGGAATCCAAATTGGATTGACTATCAACCTCAAAGGTGAGTCAATTCTCAACAAGGAAGACCTAGGAGGGGGTTCTTTAAGCTTTGAGGGGTTCACCACCAAGCAAAATATTGGAAAAGACAACACGTTCAACTCACAAAAACCTAGTAATGTAAGCTAACGTGAAGGATTCAAATGGTAAATTAAACAACAAAAATTTGATGTATATGTACGAAATTCTAGAAATGCTGATGAGGTTATGAAATGAAAAAAGTACTATCAAAATATGTGGAATGAATACCTGCATTTGTCTTATTCTCTTCTATTTTCAAAATTTGGAATCTTGGATGTGAGAACCCGGATATGAAAGTCTTCGAAAAATACCCTTGGGACAAGATGCCCTAGGTGGTGACTTGATTATTTAGATTCTAAAATCTGAGATATGATCCTAAGGCTCAAGGTTTGCACTTCCTTCTTCTCAGATCTCGGGTCCAAAAACTTCTAGATCTAGCCTGTAGGTGAGTTTTCGTGAAGATGATAACTTTGCAATGCAACTTTTCACTTCAAGTAATATTTGAGTCTTCAACCTAAATCTACAATCATAAACATGTAGGAGAGGAAACATATGTTGATTGTTAGTAAATGGGGGTTTGCCTTGGTCAAACCCCTTGTTGGTAATTAAACCTTGAAATGAAATGAAATAATGGAGGGAGATGATGAATGAACAAAGTGCTATGTTGCAACTCACCAAACCCTTGTTATGAAATCTACAAACTTATGTGAAGTGGCTAGCTTGAATGTAGATCTTGAAATGCTTGATAGATCTTGACTTGAATTGCTTGCTTGAATCAAAACCCTACTTCACAAATGTTATCTCAAAAACACACATGATGCAAGAAGATCTTTGATATGATTCTTGAATCTTGATGATGGATCCATATGCTTGATGAACTACTCTTGAATGCTCTTGTGAACTCAATTATGCTATTAGGAATGCTCTCACAAAAGTCTTGATTCTTGGATCTGAAAAATGAGTGAAGGAACCTTCTATTTATACTTATCCATGCTTAATATCCAAAAATTATAGCACAACAAGCTGAAATATGAATTCATTAATTAAAGGAGGCTAAATCTCGCCAATATTTGAAATTAAATCCTGAAAATAACCTAGGGAGGACTAAGATGCCCTAGGTGGCATCTTAGTCCCAAGGCATGAAACTCGAGGCACAAACTCCAAAAAGGGGCCCATTTAAGGTGCCTTTGAAATCAGGGTCCCAAGACCTTTGGGGTACAAAGATTCCCTAGGTGGCATGTTAGTCCCGACCCAAAAATCAGGGACACAACCAAAATCATTAAATTATTTATCCTTTGATGTTTGTTCGGGATTAGCCATAAAATGATGTAGTTTATTAGGCTTGTGGATACAAATAGGACCAATTAAGACATGAATAAGGATAAAAAAAGCAAGGTGGGCCTAAACAAGTGTGAAAATGCAAGGGTATGCATTTTCCTACACTACACTTTAATTTAGGAAAATTTGGAATTAGTGCTTAAAAAGAACAAGTTTCTTTTGTGTTTTATGTGCTTTCACACATATGAGTTAGTTACCAAAAACGTGTTTGTCTAAAGTATCCTCTCTCCTTACACTACATGTGATTCTTGGGTGATGAGAAACAATGGCACCATATTGTCTAAAGTATCCTCTCCCCTTGCGCTACATGTGATTCCTAGGTAATGAGAAATAACAATACACAAGCTTTCCTTTTTATTTTTTAGGGGGATAGTTTGGGATATAAGCACCCCAAGGTTCGACGTCAAGCACATATCTCTAGAAAGCTATATAAAGGGGAAAAACTGAAAGGTGAGCTCAGTCCACTTGTGCCATAAGGGGTGGGCCTTGCGGTTCCAAGTGATTTCAGACATGGGCTAGATATTTTGGTCTCCCATCACTACTATAGCAAGGTGTTCTTAGGAGTACCTCCACTACAAACCACTTATTTTTAGAAGCCTAAGACATTTTGGTTGTCTTCTATTTGTGGTGCATCGTGATAGCATTGTAACGAGAACTTACTTACCATGTATGATTCTTTTTTGATGTGATTCAGTTCATTTCTTATATTTCATCCTTTCAAGGTGAGGGGTATTAAGGTGGTACATGACCTTGGAATACCCTAGTTACCCACTCCTTGAATTTGTATTAACACTAGTATCACACTAGTGTGGTAACCCCATGATAGTAGATAACCTATTATTACTAGCTAAGTTATGCTTTCTTAAAGTATTTTGAACCACTTGGATTGGCAATTTTTGTGGAAGAAAGCTTGTGAAATACTTCATTATCCAAGAGTCAAAGAATCAAGTCACCCAAATCTATAATCTGAGTATTGTTGTGTTTTATGACCACATTTACGAACTACCCAAAGAAAAAAATCATTTAGAAAACATTGATTTTAGGTCAAAAATTAGAACATTGCATGTGTTAGACACTAAACCACAACTATCAAAAACTACACCGTGTTTGTAAAATGTAACACCACATTTTTCGGAAAGCCCTAGAAAAGCCAGAAACCTGCATTACTGTGCACCGCAACTATTCAGTTCTACATTGCATTTTTCTGATCCTGAACCACATCTGTTCCTTACAACACCTCATCTATTGGATTTTCCATCACATCTGTTAGAAGTAAATTTTTTGGGGAAATTCTTGTACATCTAACATTCAGTCCCATCTCAGATAGTGACCATACATTCAAACTTAAGACTTGTTATTTTAACTTTTCCTTTCACAACATTTACCATTTCCTTAGTTTATCTTGCATCTCCTATTTTTGCTTTTTCCATCTTAGATCATTCATAGTCACCTATGAGTCTTGAAATTAGGAAGCTTATCAAACCATTGATCATACCATAGTCACATATTTTGAGTGTCTTGACCTTGTCATCTTTCATCTATCTTATCCTCAAGTTGAATCTTAAACTCATGATTCCAGTTTAGGTTCACTTTTATCCAATCATCACCATAATCTTGGTTCTTGTCCTCTTAGAGGCCTTGACATTCAAATTTATTACTTTGGTCCATCATAGTTTTCCTACAATCCCTTTTCAAGGTCCAAAGTCACATATCCAAAATCCCAAAGCATAGTCATAGTTGCATTTCCATCTTACATCGTTATATCCAAAAATCCCAAAAACATAGCATAGTCTCATTGCCATTTTGCATCTCCATCCTTAGTTTGCATCCATCCCAAAAATCATAAAATCTAAAAAAAAGATCTTTGATTGATTAGCTTTACCTTGCACTATTTTTTGCATCTAGAGCAAAGCTCCACCAACCTATTATCCATCCCAATCCAAAATCACAACCATGTCTTCATTTTACCTTGATCTTCTTTGTAGTCAAGTTGAATACCAATCAATCCACAATATGAATTTATAATACCGATCACACATAGTCTCGAGTCATCCACTCATCTACATCTCTTACCAATAATCCATAAGCACTATTCATCCATATATCTACCCTCACTATCAATATTCAGTTAACACAATTGATACCATTAACCCCAAACAAACATCCCTTAGTCATCCCTATCCTATCCTTGACAAGAGAAACCAATCTTCCATCCAAAGTCTTCTTCAACACCAAACCATATCACAAATCCTTATTCTTATAGCCTCCACCTCCTCTTGTAGTCCTTCATCCACTAATCCATTTCCATCCACTCCACCCGAATCCATAAATCCATTCATGAAAAACACATTTTTCAATGATCTCCTAGGAAGCATAAAAAATAATTCTCAACTTCGATGGAAAAAAAAGTTGGACAATCCCATCATACTACTAAATCCTACACCATCCAATCATATTCCACCATCATGCCCTCCATCACTTGCCAACCCTGAAAAATATCTTGCTATTGAAACTCTGTTATTTCCATGTCAAAATCTTGAGTCCATCGAAGAAAATTCTATCATTGTCCAAAATCATATTCCATTTCCTAAACCATTGGATATATATCAAAAGAAAAGTCCAAATCATGATGAAATAAACTCTAAGATAAATCAAGATCAAGTTATCCAAAAGGTCCCTATAGGTCATTATGATATGCAAGTTAAATCAATCCTTGATCAATACCTTATTCAGAGTATCCATGATAATCCAATCCTTGATCATGACCCTAGCCTTGAGTCTATCCAAAAATCACCTATAGATGATCATGATGTCCAAGTTAATCTAATTTTTGATCAAGATCCTATTCCTAATCATGTAATCGAAGGTAAACTTATCTTTGATTAAGATCCTACCATTCATCAAGAAATCCAAAATGATCCTCTCATTGACCTTTATACCATCCATGATCAAAAACTTGTACTTGATTCTATCCAAACTCAAAACACCTCCATTTCTTAAGATGAGACAATTACCTTCCTTAGTTACATAGATAATAAAATAAATGACATGGATAACATCAAGGAATAACATAAAGAAGCTACTATTGATCAAGTCAAATAAGAGGATATAAAAGCTACTATTGATCAAATCAAACAAGAAGATACAAAAGCTACCATGGATCAAATTTACATCCCAAATGATCAAGAATTGAAAAGCATAATGAATGATAAAGCCAAAATATCTTATCAACTAGGATCATCCACTTTTATCAAAGAAGACTTTCTCGTAGAGGAGAAAATTCCAAGCAAAGGTTTCCACATACACAATGATGGGTTCACATATTGCTTCCAAAATAACAAGTACCCCATCACAAATAGAATATTTTAGAGCATGCAATATCAAGGAAGAGGGCTAGGCATACATGAGAAAGGCATTCTAGAACTAGTAAAGTTTCATGCAAATCATAGACATCAAGGTCTTGGCTATTCTTCAATCAGCAAATCAAATGATGTTGGTGATACCTCCATGATATTGGGGGAAAATTTATCTAATACAAACACCAAAATAAAGGGCATCAGTAGTCCTTATCATAAGGTTGTTTCCAACACTCCTTCCATCCACACCATAACCCATCATTTTGAATTAATTAAATCAGGTTCAATTGGAACCAAAAAAAATAAAAGTGTTACAAATCCAAAGTCCAAAATCAAATGTCAAAGGACATCGGATCAAATAAAAATCCAAGTGGACAAATGAAGTTAAAATGGATCTCAAAGAAAAATGGATCAAGTAAAGAAAGGAGTCAAAATCCAATATCCAATCAAAATGTGGAGCCACAAGAAAAGAGGTCTCCCACATATAACAAATTTCCACCTCCTTCAAAATGATCATCATGTAAGACATACAAAAGTGTTGGTACCAAGTACTATCCCCATCAAAATTCCAAACTCTGTCATCCACCATCCCAAGTTTGGAAAAAAAAAATTGCTACATCCAAATGTCCAAATAATTCATCCACATCTACCCTCATCCATCATAATCCAACATCTCACCTAAAGTCTAAAAATCCTACTTCACAAATCAGTCACATCTTGGCAACAACTCTTAATCATAAGGACTCCCATGGAACTCTATCACGATGTGTGTATTCTGATAAGGAAAACCCTAATATCAGACAAAATCACAATGACATTTGGATCAATTGTATGCAAGTGTTATGATCCTGACAAGGAAACTACTCCATAAAGGTCACTATTGGAATATCATGACACCAGCATATAAATCAGTACCATTGAAGGATTCAAAACAATCAGTGATCATCCAAAACATCAAGGCTATCTAAAAAAACATCAAAAAAATCAAAAAATCAAAAAAATTGTCACCCTGATGAAAACCTGGAAAACAAGCATCTTGTGTGACATCAATAAATTAATTAATTGATTAATTAAAACAAAATAGTAAATAGAAATAATTCATCCAATAGTGAAAACCATTCTTATGGCACTTTGGATAGATACCATGATGAAAAACTAGCATACAAGCGTCATGTGTAAGAGAAATTATCTATGTACCATTACACTTGGGGGAAAGTTGTCTCATCTTTCATACCTTTCTCATGACATTTCCATCTATCCATCCTGGAGACACTTAAAAATGACCTAGGCCTGTAAGCTCTATTTTTACCACTTTCGTCCTAGCATAATTATGACATTTAATTATGTCCTTGGTCCACATTCGACTATTAATTAAATAATTCATAATTATTTAATTGATTCATGTCCTTTTATTCTTCATGATTATTAAATAAATAAATTTTATTTATTTATTAAATACCTCATTAATTGTCTAAGTCTTCCCTTAATTAAATAAATTTCAATTTATTTAATTATCTTTATTCATTTATTCTTCCTTATTATTAAATAAATGAATTTCATTTATTTATTTAATATGTCACTAATTCTCATAATTAAATGAATTTATTACTTTATTTAATTATTAATCATATCTTCTAAATTAAATAATTATCTTTAATTATTTAATTGTCAAAATTAACATTTCCCCCATTTTAAATAAATGAAATTATTTAAAATGATATCACATTCTTAACTATCAGTTCATTTTAGTAAATAATCTGAAAATCGATTATTTATTATCACACAAAATCCATATTTTGAATTAATTTAATTCAAAATCGTAATATTCTTCCAAAAATCAAGAAATCAAGCAGATTCTTGATTTTCCAAATCTGATCTTCAGTTCAACTCTTATCTTCTTGATTTTTCGAATCTCACAAATCAAGCAGTCTTTATCTTCTTGATTTTTGAAAATATTTATTTTTCTAATTAATTATATCTCATCTATTCTCCACCGTCGATTTGATTTTCTCAAAAGACATCTTGACCACTCATTTAATGATTTTTCCCTAACCCTGATTAGGGATTATCACATTAAATCTTGTCCTCTGATTTTAGGTTTCTGTCAAAAGTCGATCTTGTTCGTCCGTCCAAAATTGCATTTTCTATAAAATGCCAATTTTGCTCACATTTTCGACTGGTCAGACTTACGCTCATTCTCAGATATTGCAACATTTTATTTTCATATTGTGATTTCATCAAGTTTTAGACATTTCTTGGCATAGGCATTTTAGTCATTTTCTCATAGGCATAGACATATGTTTAAAATCCTTCAAAGCTTGTTTAGGACTTCATCATAGTCATTGCTCATAAATTTGATCTGAGGGCAACACAACAATCAGCAAGTTAGAAGGTGCTATGAAGGTAAATCAAGGAAGCTTCGATGACAGGTATAATCATTTTATTTAGTTTCCATTGTGCTTGATAGTTTTCTTTGGGTTTGTATGCTTTATTGACTTGATAATCTAACTTGAAATTTACCCTTAGATACATTGGTGAATCTGATGTCTTGGTTTTCTTTTTTTTGTACGTATTTTTTTGTTTTCTATTATTTTTGCAAGTACAGGTATGGACGTGCTGCATTTGATTTTTATCATGCCATATCTAGTGTGTTGCAACACATTTGAAGGCTAAAACAACGCAATCGCTCTGAGGCGACACATTAGAAGTACGGAACGCCACATTCGATAGAAACGTGACGCATTTTCCTGTCAGATTGTGATGCATCCAATTTGCTGCGACGCATCTGCCTGGTGAACTTTTTTTTCTTCCCTTTGACTTTCTGGTTTCTGTCTTTTTTTTCGTTTGCTTTTTGTTTTCTATTTTTATTTTCTGTTATTTTCTGTTTCGCATTCTATTTTTATGTTCTAGCATAGGTGTTTCATGTTACTAATCTGGGTTTGCAGCATGTGGCGTTGGAATTTTTTGTGGGTCAAAGGCATATATTCAAACTACTAACATGTGATTTTGTAGCTGTGTGTCAAAGATTTATCTCTCAAACCACTTGTTTGCAATTTTTAATTTAGGAGCATTTCCTTTGGTGCTCTAAAATGAACTCTGTTTGTAAGTGTTTGATTGTGTTTGAAAAAATGGTAGGTGATTATGCTCTCACCTTTTGAAAACTTGGTGATTAGAAAACCAAACCCATTTTATTTGTTATACACCCTTAAGACTTAGTAATGGAAGTATCCTCTCCCCTTGTGCTTTCGGGCAATCCTGGGTGTAAGAGAAATGGTTATTGAGTCTAGAACTTGGGCCTGTTTTGGTGGGAAAAAGTACTCACCCCAGGACGACTCAGACCGGTAGCACCTTGAACCCGAGGGACTTCCAGCTAGTATATAAAAGTGGATTCTTGGGGAAATCCCAAGAATCACGCGTATGGTTCCGACGAGATGGATCTGAAAGGGGACTCTCGCTACATGGATCATGCCCTACGAATATAATTCCCTTACTAAACACCTATTTTTTTAGAGGCCAACCATTTTTTAGCTGTTGCTTGGTATAGTGCAGGGTACAGTATCATTCCTGAAGACACTCACTACTGATCCCCTTGAGTAGAGATAGAAATTCTTGGGAAGTGATGACCCAATAATCCAAATTTGGTGTGCTTGTATAAGTGTGTGCAAAGAAGGGATCCTGTGCCACCAAACTTCTAAGCTATCCGCTCTCAAGAAGGAAAGGTGTTTAGCACCAATTCAGGGCATATCGGTGGGCTATATCAAGTATACAAACCCTTGGCCTATTGGCCTATTAGGATCATGCTTGTCTCATGTGCGTTTGCATACACCAAAACATCGTGCTTGCCAAGTGTTTTCCGATTACTTAAACAAAACAAACAACACCCAAACATTAGGAAACAAATCATCAACATTTCAACAATTCGGGTTTTTGACCACAAACATTAAAAAGTTGACCTTTTAATATTTTGCACCACATTTGACAAAATGCAATCGCTCTGTCGCAATGCATTTGTCAAATGTTGCAATGCATTTGATCTATTAAACCACATTTGATCTCAAAAAAACCGCAATTTCTTGCGTCGCGATGCATCTGAGTCTCACAGAACCACATTTTTCAAACCCTGTCGCATTTGTCAGTTCCAGAGCCGCATTCGTTTAAACTGAAACACATTTGAAATACTGTGACGCATCTGAGGTCTCAAATGATGCATTTGCATGGAAAAAATAAAATATTCATACCAAGTCCAAACTGATTCTAAACTCTGTCAATCTCTTGTCATACACTATTTCCAAGAGGATTCCATCACAAACCAACCTTGAAATTGCTCAAAAAAAATTTATCATTTGACCATTAGTTCATATTCTTGACCATAGGCTTAATCTTTCAAATGTTAGTTGCATACATTATGCATTAGCTTGACCCTAGTTTTTCATCCTTGCATACTTTGGATTAGGTTAATCTCAGTACAACTTGCAACATCATTTTTTTCGAAACTAGGTTATCTTGGACTTAATCATCCTCTCTTTTTATCGGTCATTGCCCCTTTTGTGAGATTTCCAACTCAATAGTCTAGTTAGGAAAACTCACTAGTCATCTTGACCTTGTCATTTTGTCATTTTCAACAAGTCCTTTAGTAACCAAAATCGAAAACAAAGATTGAGCTTAGAAGTGTTTAGGTATCCTTTTCTCCAAATTGCATTCTAGTTTATACCTTGCATACTTTATTCCCAAAAATACAAAAATATTATTCATCCTAGTCATCATTTTGAACCTAGACCTTGCATTTATCATATTAAGTCCTTAGTCAACATTATCATCTTAGTCCTCATTCGACATTTTGGCTTTGACAACCTCGTCATCTTACATCAATCATTTCCTTAGACAAACATCATCATCACCTAGTCATCCTAGTTGGCATTTTCTTTAGAAAACATAGTCTTGCATTGTCATCCTTTATCAAAAATCCAAAAACAAAAAAAAACATAGGCTAGCATCATCCTCGCATTTAGTTGTCATTCTCATCATTTTCATTTGAGCAATCTCATTTTATGGTGGAAATTAGACTCCAAAGACAGAAACGACAAATGGAAAATTTTGGACAAAACTCCACTTCCAATGTTAACAATCACACATATGACCCAAATTGGACATTTGACAACCCATTTGGCAACACAAATAATCAACCTTTTATGACCATACCATCATCATCAAACATTCCTTTTGAACCATTCTTACGTAAGGATAACTATGGACAAATAATTGAGGAAAATCTAGAGGTAGCAGCTCAAGATCCAGAGGCGACCTACTTTGTAGAACAAATGGTCTTATATGACAGAGAAAGATATTTGGCCATACTCTTAAGTTAGGGAGCTAAACTACCTCATGGTTTCGACATTGATACCTTGAGATCGACATCTCTTGCCAATAACGTCAACAATACGCATAACATGTCAAATAGTGGTCAACCTCCAAACACCACAAGCAATACCTTTTTTGATGCTACAACAACCGTGAGTGTTACCTCCAACATTCCAAACAACTCCAATTCAATAAATGCTACATCCATTGGAGGATCACAATCTGTCACAGTGCCCACAATATCCACAACACCGTCACAATCGGCTAGAACCACCTTTGGGTCCTCAGCAATGTGGGAAAGTTATTCCAATCCTCTCTTTACCACTACGGTAAATGCCACGAGAGCATCATCAAGTCATACAAATCCTCCATTGACAACTACATCTAGTACCATGAGTACATCATCATCATATCCTCTCATTGGTATCTCACAAAATCCTTTAGGTGGAGGTAAACAACGTATCTTTATTCAAGGACAACAACAAAATGTTAACGCGTCAACATAGCTTAATGCCACCACCTCCCAAGGACAAAATATGACCATTCCCCTTGTACAAACCCAACAATTTGGACAAGGCAGTCAACACACACAACCTATGGCATCATTCACACATCAAAATATTCATGGTCGCCATATTCCCCAAATATTGACCCAAATGGTTGGGGGACATATTCCGACATTGGTGCAGGAGCACCTAGGAAACACTAGGCAATTAGGAAGTCTAGGATGCATTTTTTTTTTTTTGATGTTTATCTTGAAGGTCATGTTGACCATTGAGTAGAGAAGATAGTTTAGGGATGTGTTTGATCTCTAGGATAGAAATTGAGGAAGGGTGGATGAGTTTAGAAACTCATTTTACTTGGTTTACTAGGAAATTGGCAAAAGTTGCAAAATGTTGCATTTTGCAACTTTGCCATAAAGTAACTGATATGTCCGACCAAGGGAAGGATAACTACCTTGAGTGGAGCTATATAGGGTGTGCCTCGACCTGAGAGCAAGGTTGGAAGCATTGGAAAGTATTGAAGTTTTGAATTCAAGAAGAGTTAACTGTATTTTGTGAGAATTTTCTGATCTTTGTATTGTAGTATTGCTTTAATAGATTGATCACAGCATTAAGATCTGTGTAGGATGTAGAGGAGTGTATTTTCAAGCTTTGTGTGTCATTAGATAGTTTCTTTATTCATTTTCAAGCACAATTTGTAAATAAATTTGTTTCCACCCTATTGTTGGTATGAACCAAACAATTTTGAGCAAATGGAGATTTAGTTCACTTTCCCACTGTACAATTTGTACGGCCCTTTGGGAATAGTGACTAGACTCCATGTGTGTAAATATGGTAGGATTTAGGGTTTGTGTGAGCACAAGAGCTGTTGGAAAATTCTTGCCCTAGGCGAGCCAGGAAGAGTCCAGCTAGGGAAGACAAGAAGTGCAGAGCACATAACTTGCAGGGGTGACAAGTTCTTAGTAAATTTCCTTTTGGAGAAGGTAGATGTGAGTCTTGCCAAGACTTGGTATGCAAGAGGAAACTCCATCAGTCCATCTGGTGTGAGAAACACTTAGCAGATTGAAAGCAGCCAGAAAAGGCTTACAAAACCCTAGTTTTTGTCCATTTTCAAGTGGAGGCGTTGTACGGGCAGTTAAGACCCAAGACCTCAAAAATCCTCGAGAGGTGTCCATTTGAAGCAAGAACCTCAAAGAAAGATTGGGGGTTCTTTGGAGAAAGTGAGAGAGTCAACCAATTTTCTCAGAGAAGGAGGCCTAATTGGGGCTTTTAGGCTAGTAGCCTTTTTAACCCTAAATGAGGGTTTGATGAAAGCGACCAAGAAATGGAGCTAGGAGGATACTCAAGAACCAAAATTGGATGGATTGCAATGAATTGGAACACCTCCACACCCCTGAAAATCAAAGTTCAAACTATGGAGGTATTGTTAGTCTTTAGGGCAGATTAAAGGCTAATGAAGAGTTAGAGCTATTGCACCAAGAATGACTTGGTTGGTTGAATGGTGATGGTAGTGGGGTTGGCCAGGAGAACCAGGGGTACCTAAACTTGAGAAGGGTCCTATAGGTTAAGGTGGTGAAGCAAAACACCAAGGAGGTCTTGCAAGAAAGACCTAGAGTAGGAATCTGTGATTGATTCCTCCAACCCCTCTCGAAGGGTGGATGAGTTTAGAAACTCATTTTACTTGGTTTACTAGGAAATTGGAAAAAGTTGCAAAATGTTGCATTTTGCAACTTTTCCACAAAGTAACTGATATTTCCGACCAAGGGAAGGATAACTACCTTGAGTGGATCTATATAGGGTGTGCCTCGACCTGAGAGCAAGGTTGGAAGCATTGGAAAGTATTGAAGGTTTGAATTCAAGAAGAGTTAACTGTATTTTGTGAGAATTTTTTGATCTTTGTATTGTAGTATTGCTTTAATGGATTGATCATGGCATTAAGATCTATGTAGGATGTAGAGGAGTGTATTTTCAAGCTTTGTGTGTCATTAGATAGTTTCTTTATTCATTTTCAAGCACGGTTTGTAAATAAATTTGTTTCCACCCTATTACTGGTCTGAACCAGACAGTTTTGAGCAAATGGAGATTTAGTTCACTTTCCCACCGAACAAATTGTACGGCCCTTTGGGAATAGTGACTAGACTCCATGTGTGTAAATATGGTAGGATTTAGGGTTTGTGTGAGCACAGGAGATGTTGGCAAAGTCTTGCCCTAGGCGAGCCAGGAAGAGTCCACCTAGGGAAGACAAGAAGTGCATAACACATAACTTGCAGGGGTGACAAGTTCTTAGTAAATTTCCTTTTGGAGAAGGTAGATGTGAGTCTTACCAAGACTTGGTATGCAAGAGGAAACTCCATCAGTCCATCTGGTATGAGAAACACTTAGCATATTGAAAGCAACCAAAAAAGGCTTAAAAAACCCTAGTTTTTGTCCATTTTCAAGTGGAGGCGTTGTACGGGCAGTTAAGACCCAAGACCTCAAAAATACTTGAGAGGTGTCCATTTGAAGCAAGAACCTTGAAGAAATATTGGGGGTTCTTTGGAGAAAGTGAGAGAGTCAACCAATTTTCTCGGAGAAGGAGGCCTAATTGGGGCTCTTAGGCTAGTAGCCTTTTTAACCCTAAATGGGGGTTTGATGAAAGCGACCAAGAAATGGAGCTAGGAGGATACTCAAGAACCAAAATTGGATGGATTGCAATGAATTGGAACACCTCCACATCCCTAAAAATCAAAGCTCAAACTGTGGAGGTATTGTTAGTCTTTAGGGCAGATTAAAGGCTAAGGAAGAGTTAGAGCTATTGCACCAAGAATGACTTGGTTGGTTGAATGGTGATGGTAGTGGGGTTGGACAGGAGAACCAGGGGTACCTAAACTTGAGAAGGGTCCTATAGGTTAAGGTGGTGAAGCAAAACACCAAGGAGGTCTTGCAAGCAAGACCTAGAGTAGGAATATGTGATTGATTCCTCCAACCCCTCCCTATCAGACATATTCATCCCATATTCATACCCACCAACATACCCCCAATCCAAACTTTCAATACCAACAACACGCCAACCAAAACACATCACACATGTCACAACAATCCATCCCTCCACAATACACCAATATCCACACACAACAAATGGGGACCTATGGCGTACCAATCAATCCTATGTATGGGACCACAAATGACCCTATAATCGATGCCTTACAAGCAAAACTGATGGGTCTAGAGAAGACCATAGAAAACATACAAATATCCACAAAAAAATCAGAAGTGTCATATGATCTATCCGTATATCCCTTTGACATGAACTTATACATGCCACCATTTCCTTCGGGATATGTGTCACCTAATTTTACCAAATACAGAGGAAAGACAAACCCCATCGAACATGTTCGCGAATTTGCAACCAATTGTATGGATGTCGCCTATGAACAAACATACTTGATGAAACTTTTTTCTAAAAGTCTTGCAGGTCCTGCCCTTGAATGGTTCTCCACTCAAAAGGATATCCAAACATGGGATGAACTTAAACAAAAATTCATAAAATAATACGCATACAACATTGACATGGACACCTCTATTACTAGCTTATGCAATCTCACACAAGAGGATGCTAGTGAAACATTCATCCCATTCTTTCAAAAATGGAGAAGCCTAGCTAGTCATTGCCACATTGACATACCCGAAAAGGAAAAGGTGGACATGTTCATTCAAACACTTCTAGGACCCTTAAAATATGCATTACAAGTACATTGTTGCACAACCTTCACGAACCTAATCAAAAAAGGTATCCAGATTGAGAAAGCCCTTATTGCAAAGGGAGAGCTAAGATACAGTCCTAAGAACACAAATGCAAATCCTCCCACTGACAAAAATAAGTACTGGGTCAAAAATAAACATGTTAGCAATGATGGTGTTGTGGACGCCAAGGCTGCAAACACTATGGGTCCTGTACTAGCTCTAAAAGGGGTTCAACCGCAAAACAAATCAATGACGATATTGACACCCCCTACCAATGTCCCCCCAAACAACCAAAGCAACCAAAATAATCAAGGACAATACCATCAGATGAGACAATTCCCCAGGGGTCGCACATACACTCCCTTGGGTGAGCCCATTGAGAAAGTCCTCAAGAAATGCCTTCAGAATGGTGTCATCACACTTCATGAACCAAAACCATATGACCCAGGACAATTCAAACCAGAATGGTGGGACGATAATGCATTTTGCGATTATCATCGGGCAAAAGGACATAAAACTTCTACCTGTCGACAACTGAAAAATCCGGTACAAGACCTTATCGAGAATCATATCATTGAGGTAGGTGGACCAAAATTTGCCTCTAATTCAGATCATACCATTCATAAGAACCCACTACAAGACCATGGTTTTAATAATGCTTCCATGTCAGGTCCAAAGATAAACAATAATCAAGCCAATTTTGCCTGAGCCAAGTATGACTATTCTGGTGGACCCACTATAAACAATATCTGAACTGATAATGAATGTGTCAATACCATCACAGTCAAGAGAGCACCCCAATGCAATGCTACTACTGGAAGTGGCAAGGTCACCATAGCTGGTCTGCCTCTCGTTAGGCAACCGAAGCTTACCATACCCGGTCCATCTCCTAGGCAATCACAACCCACCTAGACCACAAAGCAATGGCAACCCAAGAGTCAGTTTAACCTTATCGACTAGCTTGGGAAAACTCCCGTGCAAATTTCTATACTCGAGCTGCTTCGCATCTCTCCCACGCATAAGGCTATACTGGATAAAACTCTACAAGATTCGTTAGTTGCTAAGGATATTGATGTCAACCAATTTGAGACCATGGTGGGATACCTCACTACACCTCATCATGTCACCTTTTCTGATCAAGACTACTCTTCACCCAAGACTAACCATAACGATGCATTACACATTAAAACTTTCGTCCATAAGCACAAGGTTAGAAGAGTTTTAATAGATGGCAGAGGAGGATTGAACATATGCTCCTTGAAATTGGTTAAGGCTCTAGGATTTTTTGATGCATGTGTGGACCCTACAAAGAGTATAGTCATAAAAGCATATGATGACGAAGAACGCTCTTCACGAGACATTATTTCTCTTCCTATCAAAGTAGGACCAGTCATTGTGGATACAACTTGCCAGGTCCTGGATCTAGAATTACCTTACAACATCTTACTCGGCTGCCCATGGATTCATGCCTTAAAAGCCGTTCCATCCACATATCACCAATGCTTAAAATTCCCATTTGATGGCACAGAAATCACCATATATGGAGACCTCGACCCTTTTCAATATTGTACCAACCTAAGGGGTATTTCTGCAAACTGACTGTCCATCAACCGAGAAGCTCCTGGCTCCTCTTCTTCTAAATACATTGACCCATCCACACTCACATCATCTTCCACGTCCACTCCGTCCACATCTTCCACTACACCACCATCTTCCACACTTCCTAAGGATGAACCCAATGTCAAGATCCAGGAGCAAGGCTATGGAGAATTCAAACTACATACGACATATAGCATCACAACAATACTAGAGTCTCTAAAGGTCTATGGTCGACCATGTTTTAGAATGGAACCCAAAGAAATTTTCAAAGTTCCACCAAAAATGGTTTTCATAAAATGGGGAGACATGAGTAGCGAGGACCTAGCCGATATTACAGGATGGCTCTATAAAGATATGGCCAAACTACCCCCATTACGAGTTAAGAAATATGGCAAAGGATATGACATGATGAAGGCTAAATGATACAATGGAACTAGTGGCCTAGGAAGAAATAAAATTGGACGAAGAGAGCCCATAGAATCTTTCAAAATACCAAAGTATCTTGGATTAGGGTATGGATTGCCCGATAATGATGACCGACGTACCACTGGGCTTTCGAATGAGCACATGCATGCTTCAGAAAGTGTCAAGAACACTAAGGAAACCTTCATCGAAACTGACTCCCAAGAGTGGGAATTTGGCTCTCAAAGATCCTTAAGTGACTGTTGCCTTGATGATTTGTTTTTCAAAATAGGAGAGCTTACCTCTGAACAAAAATTTTGGCAAACATTTAAAATCGACCAGGCACCAAATAGCCATAGTTCCATTTTCCTTCCCCATGACATACAAGACCCACCACCTGAATCTAGTAACCCACAGTCAAATCCATCTGAATTTCCAAACAACGCCGACAACCATGACTCTGAGCCCTTCACCCCTTACTTTGACAACGAATATGAGACTAGTGAAGGGGAATATTGGATAGAGTCCAATGTGGAATTGGATGATGATAATTTCATCTACAATATCTCTAAATCCATTTGCATGCTTTCCACATCCTCCCCTCAATTCACCAATGCTGACGATGGCATTTCCCTAGTCTATCCACAATTAATTGATTGGGACCAACAAGGCCTGCCAGTCCTAGACACCTTTCAGAATGATGAGGCTATTGCAGAATTCATGGGATTACGTGAGGGCATACCCAGTGGTGATCACAAGGTAGGATTCACAATTGACCTAGTTTGTGTAGCCTACTTCGGCGAGACTGCTTCGTCCTCCAGTCACAAAATTAAAAATAAAAATAAAATAAAAAATGAAACGTCTTTAGGTAAAAACCGAAAGGCACCTTTTGACGACAAAAAAGTAAAAACAAAGGATGTATCTGCGGGTGAAAACCTCTCTGAGGCACCCAAAGATGGAGGACTGGACTTTCTTCCCGTAACTCAAGAGAAATTAGCTATGCTTATAGAAGACACCATAGAAGACAACATATCAACTGTAGAAGATCCCAAAATGGTCCTCTTCGCTGCATCCTTGACTAAAGAAGAGAGACCAGAATTTCACAAATTCTTTGCAAAACGCAAAGTCAACTTTGCATGGTCCTATGTTGACATGTCGAGATTAGACCTAGAATTGGTTCTACACCATTTGCCACTATTGCCTAATGCCAAACCAGTTAAACAGAAGTTACGCAAAATGCACCCTCAGATCGCTCTATTGGTCAAGGCTAAGTTGAAGAAACTTCTAGACGTTGGGTTCATATGGTCTGTTGATTATGCTGAATGGATATCTAACCTGGTGCCAGTAACAAAGCCAAATGGGATGATCTGCATCTACACAGATTTTAGAGACCTAAATAAGGCATGCCCAAAAGATGACTTTCCTTTACCGAATATTGATATCATAGTTGACCTCACGACAGGATATGAGATGTTGTCCCTCATGGATAGTTTCTTCGACTATATAATCAAATTCGTATTGCCCCCGAAGACCAACATAAAACAACATTCACTTGCCCTTGGGGTACATACTGTTGGAATGTCATGCCATTTGGTCTTAAAAATGCAGGCGCCACATATCAGAGGGCTATGACCATAATCTTTCATGACATGATGCATAAAATAATGGAAGATTATGTAGATGACCTTTTGGCTAAATCAGTAACAAAAAATGATCATCTAAAGGTGTTAGACATAATTTTCAAGAGACTAGAAGAATATAAAGTCTGACTGAATCCTAAGAAATGTGTCTTTGGTGTAACATTAGGTAAACTCTTGGGATACATAGTTTCTCGAAGAGGCATTGAAGTTGATCCAGCAAAAGTCAAAGCCATCATAGACATGCCTCTGCCCTGAGGAATCAGTGAGCTCAGGACTCTACAAGGCAGGGTACAATCTATCTGGCGCTTTATAGCACAATTGGCTGACAAGTGTCAAACATTCCAATATCTTTTGCGCAAAGGCATCCCCTTTGTGTGGACAGATAAATGCCAAGAATCCTTTCATCATATAAAAGACTACTTACTGTCACTGCCAGTCCTCATGCCACCCATTCATGGAAAACCATTGATCCTATACATCTCTGCCACTAATTTAGCATTGGGGGCATTGCTAGCACAAAAAAACCAAGAAGAAAAAGAAAGAGCCATATATTATATCAATTAGACACTGGTTAGGTATGAACTGAATTACACATCAATTGAGTGCGCTTGTCTAGCAGTTGTCTTTGCAGCTCAGAAGCTAAGACATTATATGTTAAGCCATCAAACACAACTAGTAGAAAAGATTGACCCTCTCAAATATTTGTTAAGTCGGGCAGTATTAACAGGACGTCTGGAAAAATGGGTCATGATTCTGAGCAAATATGATATTCAATATGTAGAAAGAAAGGCAATAAAAGGACAAGTCATAGCATACCAGCTGGTGGACGCACCTTTACAAAGTGATCACCCGTTAGTGGCAGATTTTCCAGATGAGTCGATATTCCATACAGAACCTAAGTCACCGTGGAGACTCTACTTTGATGGATCACACACAAATCATGGCTCAGGGGCAAGAATCAAGTTCATCACCTCTCAAGGAGACTCCATTCCTAAGTCTTTCCGCATAGCTTTGCCATGCACAAATAATGTGGCAGAATATGAGGCACTGGTTACAAGACTTAGAATGGCAATAAAATGGAAAATCAAATCATTACATGTCTATGGGGATTCTCAGTTAGTCATCAACCATGTTAATGATGACTACGACACAAAAGATGAGAAGCTGATGCCCTACAAACAAATGGTTGATAGTTTCCAAATGTACTTTCATATGGTAACTTTTGAATAAATTCTAAGAACACAGAACAAGGAAGTAGATGCAATGGCTACAATAGGCTCTCTCCTCGACATTCCAAGCAATATGCCTCAACTAGAATTCCTAATAGAACAATTGTTGGTCCCTGCCTATGACATTCCGGAGTCAGAGATGGTCTGCGAACTTGTTGGTCCTGACTCTCCCTAGTACCAAGATACTTATGACTACCTTAAATCCCAAACCATTCCACCTAATTTGTCCAATAACCAGAGGAAGTCTTTTATCTGAAAAGTCGCAAGATATGCCATCATCAGCGACACCCTTTACCGTCGTAGCTTTGACGACACCCTCCTTAGATGTCTTGACACTAACAAAGCATGTACAACCTTACGCGAAGTACATGAGGGTATATGCAGGTCTCATTCGAGTGGTCCTACTCTGGCCAAGAAGATAACGAGACTTGGGTACTACTGGCCGACCATTAAAAAAGATGCACTAGAATATGTCAGGACTTGTCACCAATGCCAGATTCACAGTGATTTGATCCACGCTCCAATGCAGGAACTTCGGCTGATCACTTCTCCTTGGCCCTTCACTCAATGGGGACCTAACCTCGTGGGTAAGATCCATCCTACCTCGTCCAATGGTCACAAATTCATCATCACCACCACTGAGTATTTTATGAAGTGGATTGAATCCATCCCTCTAACATACATAACCGACAAACAAATATCCAAATTCATTCTTAACTACATCATTTTCCGGTATCGCCTTCTGTAATCCATCATCACTAACAATGAACATCCATTTAAAAACCAAGACGTTCGTGAGTTATGTGAGCAATTTCACATCCAACATCATTTTTCCTCTCCCTATTACCCGCAAGGAAACGGTCAAGCTGAGGCGTCAAATAAAACCATTGTTAAAATCTTTAAAAAGACTATCAATGACGCTGGTCGTGACTGACATATTCAACTCAACCCTGCTTTGTGGGCTTACCGCACTAGCATTCGTATGCCTACAGGATCCACTCCATTTTCTCTAGTCTTTGGAGCTAAGGCCATATTTCCCATCGAGGTTGAAATTCCTTCCTTACGAGTCTCCCTGAAGGGTTTAACTGATGATGAGGAGTATAGACAGCCGCGCCTGCACGAGCTGGAGATGTTAGAGGAAAGAAGGAAAAACTCCCTGAACCATCTACAAGCGTATCAAAATCATCTTTGTTGCAGTTACAATAAGAAAGTCATGGTCAAGAAGTTTGAAATTGGCAACTTAGTCCTCATGCAGAACCCTAATAACTAGGCTGACAGAGAAAAGTTGGGCAGGTTTGAATCAAACTGGTTGGGTCCTTACGTCATCGTATCTTCTTTTGGTTTTGGAGTGTATCAACTAGCTACTCCAGATGGTGAACAACTGATAGAGCCTATCAATAGTCTACATCTCTGAAAGTTCTACGCATAGCATCGAAAGATTGAATTGAAAACCTTAAAATACAAAAACAAATGAAAAATGGTAAAAAATTGTTTCCTTGATGAAAACCTGGCAAACAGGCATCTTGGCAGCACAAAAAAATAAATAAAAATGACAAAAATAGTAAAGAAAAATAATTCGTCCAATAGTGAAAACTTGACAAACAGGTGCTTTGGATAGGTACCATGGTGAAAACCTGGCAAACAGGTACCATGCGTAGTCAATCATTGCTCGGCCATCTTCTGTTACTTCATCTACCTAGGCCTAGGATGGAACACATTTCCCGTCTCTATCACAACACTCGCCATGACATCATACCCTTCCTCTCATGGTTGATAAATGATTGACATCAAGTCCTCTATATTGTCCATCTGGTACCGCAGGCACATCCCTTTCACGTCCTTTAAAATTGGCTAAGTCTTGGGCCTAACTAGGGGAAAATTTTGATCAGGTGACTGCAGTGGATATCGTACATGGCATGGCAATTGTATAAAGTCCTGAAAAAGGACAAAAAAATTAGAAAAGTCCTGAAAAAAGACCAAAAACATGGCAAAATGTCCTGAAGAAAGACCAAAAACATCACAAAAAGTCTTGAGAAAAGACAAAAACATTGCAAAAAGTCCTGAAAAAAAGAAAAAGAAAAAGAGAAGAAAAAAACATTACAAAATGTCTTGCAGAAAGACCAAAAACATCACAAAAAGTCATGGAAAAAAAAAAAAAGATCAAAAACATTGCAAAACGTCCTGAAGAAAGACCTAAAAATTGAAAATCGTTCTAAAGAAAACCACAACAAATGTCAAATTGCTCGAAGAACGCAAAACAAAGTCACATTTTCGCATGTCTGTCACATTAGTCAATTCTTTGTCATTTCTCTAAACTATGTTATCTCTGTGCATTTGCTACGTAGGCAATACTCATATTTGAGTCCCCGAGACATTAGGTTAGTCCTTTTAGGTTGGTCAAAATAAAATCATGACGCAATCTTTGGTCATCAAGACAAAGTCATTGGTCGTGTCGAACTACGAGGTCTCTAAGTGCATAACGTAGGCAAGGCCATCTGTCGATGAGCCCCCGAGGCTGCACTAGGTCAGTCCATTAGGGTTCATGGCACTACACTAACACACACATCAGAAGTCTACAGGTCAAAACAACTCATTAAAACAAAGTATGGCAATTATTTATTCGAAAATGATAATTACATTAGCATGACATATCATCATATGGCCAACACAAGTCAAATTAGGTCAAATTTTAGTCAAACTCGGTCAAATTGTCAACTCTTGGTTATCTTTCAGATGTGTTCTTCTGAAGAATAGCCTCTATCATTTATGCCTTAGGATGTGTCCTTCCTAGGCATCGTCATCGTCATCTGACATTTTTGAGGGATCCTCTTGACATTTAAGGATCACTCCTCTCGACATCAGTATTCTTCAAATGTGTCCTTCTGAAGAACAATCTCTCTTACTCATGCCTTAGGATGTGTCTTTCCTAGGCCATCATCACTATCACCTGGCATTTTGAGAAGATCTCTTCTGACATTTAGGGATCAATCCTCTCGACATCAACATTATTTAGGATGTGTCCTTCTTGAATTTGGCAATCTTCGACATTCATCATCTTGGCATCATCAAAATATTGACACCCTGGCATCTCGACATCATCAAACCTGACATCTCGACATTAAAACACTCGGCATCCAAACACACTTGGCAAAAATTTGGCACTTTTCTTTTGGATTTTTATCATGTTACTAGTTTTTCAGCGAGATCCCAACAACAGGATTTAGAGAAGCAACGACGTATCATGACGTTTGTCTTGACTTTTGACATGCATGATTACTAGTTTCTCAGCGAGATCCTGATTTCGGGATTTAGAAAAATAACAACGTATCACGATAAGGGTTTTTTTTGTATTTTGGCAATCATACTACTAGTTTCTCAAGGATGTCCTGGAAACAGGATTTAGAGAAGCAACGACGTTTCATGAATTGTTCTTCTTGTCTTTTTCTAATTGTGGTTGATTATGACAAAAAGACTGGGGCAATTGCGCTCTTCATATGAGTCATTATCATCCCTGTCTGTGATTTCTTTTCTTATGTGATGGTATGACCTTACACACCTTGATCTATGTCATATCATGGTGTTTGTTGACTATTACAACAATTTTCCCAATGATGATTAAGAGCAATAAATATTAAAAGTCCTACAGAAAAGTTTTGAAGGATTTGGTCTAGGAACTAACATGCATCTCCTTCGGTCTGGTCATTTTCTCTCGTCCATCTCACAATGATATCCTGTGACATACAAAAACATAAGTGCATACATAATCATATAAACATTGCATTAGGTCCATACACACATCATCCATAGCATTAAATCATTTACATTTTATGGAATATTGCATTATCATTATCATTATCATCACAAAATTGACATAACATATAAATAAGCATTGCATCATCATGGCATCATATCATAAGTAAGCATCATAGGACATACATGCCAAGACATATAGATAATACCATCATCCATCATAAATCAACATCATACATAAAGCATCACATCACATATATCATAATGCATAAATCAAATTACATGGCATAATACACATGTAGGCCACATCAAAACTGTATCATATAACATCATCTCAAAATATACAATGTCACATGATAGAGTCAAAAGATATCCCAAAAATGGAGCTCGCAGGCTCAATGGTCTATACATAATGTGTCATAACATAGAAGCAAATATAACAAGCATGCCCCTAGGAAAGGCTCTCATCATCCCCTCGTGGCGAAGAGTGTGGTGGCTGAGGATCTGTGACTGGCACTAAGATCATAGGTGGAACGGTAATGGCCTTTGTCTGTGACCCTGATGGAACTGACACTAATGGCATCATCTCCACGATAATAGGCACTTGTGATGACACTGCGGCCTGACTTTGTGACGCTGACAAATCTATCACTAGTGGTTGCCTTTGTACTGACCTCTTCTCTAAACCAGTAGACCCATGACTACGGCTCGAATGATGACTCGACGCATGCCTGTGAGAGTGGTGGGACCTATGCCCTGATGTGTGCCCTGACGAGGTAGACCCTCTTGCACTAGTGTGACTCCTATTGTTGCTCCCACTCCCTAATCTGTGACTGCTTCCTGTCCTCGTCTGTGAGCGCGACAGTGTAGGATCTCGTCACTTGGGAGGCACTGCCTGCTCATATAGGGTCTTGTACTACCCAAACCAAGTGCTCACCCTAGCAAGCTCACGAGCCATATCCCTTGAAGGTCTTGAACATAAGGCTACAAAATCCACACACCACTGTGCCAACTCCTACTGGCAGATCACTGCCTGATCTCGCTCTACTCAAGCCACCTCTAGCTCTTCTCGTAGTGCCCTGACCTCTTCCACACTCTCATCTAGCCTCCTTTGAAGATCTGCCACCCTCTGGTCTATCGTGGCGTCCTGGGGTAATGTCGAGGAAGACGGTATCTCCTCCTCTCCCTCCACCATCCTCCATCTCAAGAGTCTCTTAGCCTCGTCCATGGCATCATCATCATCATCATCATCCTCTGCAACATCCTCTCCACTGACTCCCTCATCTTGAGGCACATCTACGTCCACATCCACATCCTCCTCGGCCACATCCTCCTCTTGTCTAGCCTCCTCCTCAGCCATAGGCTCCTCTTGTCTCTCCTCCTCCTGTCTCTCCTCCTCCTACTCCTGCCTCGACTGCTCCTCCTCCTCTCTCTCCCACTCCTCGGCCACCTCGGGAATGGCATCCAATGCAGCTCTGGCCACACACGGTCATACCCTCCTGCCCTGTCTCTGGCCATCCCTCCTCCGTCTCTGGTCATCTCCTCCATCATCCCCATCATCTCCATCATCTCCACCCTGACCTTCCCCCATCTCGCTCTCCACCCTAGCCTCCATCCCCCCCTCCCTCCATCTCTACCTCCATCCCTCCCCCGACCTTTGCCTCTATCACCTTCTCTGCCCCCTCGCCTGACTCTCGGAACACGTGGTATAACTGACCTCTTGTCTACAGGTGCTGGCCCATCTGGATCTGTCAGTGGCATTGGTCGATGTGCCTGCCACCATAAATCATAATCGGCTGTAGTCCCTGGATCTGCCACCCCACCTCTCCATCCCCATTGCTGGGCTGCTAGCCCATCAATCTGCTACTCAGCAAAAGCTACATGAATCACTGGCCCCCAACCTAACTCCCTGGAGGACCACGCATACTCGGTTGTGCCTGCAGGTACACCCTATTGCTCTCCAAACTGTCTAAGGACATGCTGCGGTAGATACATCTCTATAATCAACTGGCTCTCCACTATCCTCCCAATCAGGTAACAATACTGTCTGCAAAGGATGAGATGGTCGACCTC
The DNA here is from genome assembly GCA_007258455.2 of Sequoia sempervirens. Classification (NCBI taxonomy): domain Eukaryota; kingdom Viridiplantae; phylum Streptophyta; class Pinopsida; order Cupressales; family Cupressaceae; genus Sequoia; species Sequoia sempervirens. The sequence continues at coordinate 4,714,080 of VDFB02000010.1, read as the reverse complement.
ATCATCCTACTATTGGTAGTCTCTATACGGTCTCCAAATGAATGACACCATGGTATCAATCTGATGGTGCCACCAACCAGTCTCTCTCATCCGTGTCTGTTGTAAGGCACTAGCATAGTAATAGGCATAGGGCATCCCCTCGGCTAGTTGCAGTATCTAAATAGGAGGACAAAATATCGCTATATGCTCCCAAGCCCAGATCATCAGAAGGGTGGTGCCACATGAAATGCTCTTTTCCCTCCTGTAGGCAACCTCGTGAAGCTGGTGGTAGAGTGTGCCCAATAAACAAGGCCCCCAGGCATATACTTTCATGTCTCACCTCATCCCCACTATCACGTCTCCCCAACAAATGGGAAACTCATGTCCACGACGGTCGAAAATCAGTATCTCGCCGATCAATGTCGCCAAGAATGCATCGAACCGAGCGTAATGCTCTGCAATAAACTCCCAGCGGATCTCATAGCCCTGGATGCCGATTCCTGCTCCCTCATCCTGATAGTATGCTGTGAAAGTCTGATGGCCATGTCGAGGGTCATAAACGATCCGCTCTCCTCGGATCGGTAGGCGTAGAACACGGTAAACATCCTTAAGTGTAACTGTCACCTCTCCCGTCGACAGGTGGAAGGAGCATGTCTCTAAATGCTATCGCTCACATAATGCAGCCAATAGTCCCCTATTTTCCCAAATAGCAGGCATATAGGCAGCATAAAATAGACCTAGCTGCATCAACTTTCATCACTCCCCTGAAGTCAGCTAATCACCAAACCAGAAGGTCGATGGCCTGCTCTCCCGAGTATAGATGGGCGCAAGCTATCTCTGCACAAAGCCAAAACAACGCGTCAATACCTTCTAGACAATTGTCACTATCATCAAAAAGCATTTCAAATTTGAAAAGCATCAGAATAGCCCTAGTCAATGTCAAAGTCAAATGTGTCGCATTGACTGCACCTGTGTCGCGAAACAACAGTTGTGTCGTTCCATACTACACATGTGTCACGACATATTGATTGCGTCGTTCTGTCACTCAATTGTGTCGCAATAGATCATTTGTGTCATGACATATGACACATGCGTCACTTCTTTCAAATGTGTCGCTCAAACAGGCGAATGTGTCGCAAAATGGCATATGCGGCATTATAACTCTCGAATGCGATACGATATCGCGAATGCGTTGCACTTATTAGAAAATGCGTTACACATCTCGGCCTCCTCTAAATATCCTTACACTTGCATCATGACGCATCAAATGCATCGAATGCGAAGTCAAATGTAGCTTACGTGCACGCATATGCATCGCAGCGCATTAGTTATTCCCCCTAAAACCCTAATTTTGGCACGCAAAACAAAAAAAAATGACAAAGTGGGTTAGGGGTACATACCGCTGGCTTTGAGCCCTCTGGCCGCTTGTAGGTCCGCACGATCTCGCCATGATGCTCAATCATTGGAATCACCATCCTCACAGAAGTCTTCTTCGCTCTTTGCTCTCGAATTTGCTGAAGTAGATAGTGAAAATAAATTGAATTTTACCCCTTTGTCAACCTATTTATAAAGTCAAAATGACATTTGTCAACTAGGTTAGTACTGGAGGGTCTTTTGACTAACTTTGACCATCTTGTTGGCTGCCTTAAACATGTCAAAATCTGAAACTGTCTGCGTCATTGTTTTTCTGGTCATCAAATTAACTTATCGGGACCCTTTCCAAATTTTTCCGTCATCGGCCCAAAATTTGAAAAATTTCCCAATGGGGCATTAATACTCTGTACCTTCACTAGGGCATATTTTTGACTTATTTTCTTTGTCACAATGTGACATGCTACATTATGACAAAGAGGGGCAAAATGTAGACACTTAAAAATGACCTAAGCCTCTACAAGCTCTATTTTTTTACCACTTTCGCCCTAGCATAATTATGACATTTAATTATGTTCTTGGTCCACATTCGACTATTAATTAAATAATTCATATTATTTAATTAATTCATGTCCTTTTATTCTTCATGATTATTAAATAAATAAATTTTATTTATTTATTAAATACCTCATTAATTGTCTAAGTCTTCCCTTAATTAAATAAATTTCTTAATTTATTTAATTATCTTTATTCATTTATTCTTCCTGATTATTAAATAAATGAATTTCATTTATTATTTAATATGTCACTAATTCTCATAATTAAATGAATTTATTAATTTATTTAATTATTAATCATATCTTCTAAATTAAATAATTATCTTTAATTATTTAATTGTCAAAATTAATATTTCCCCATTTTAAATAAATGAAATTATTTAAAATGATATCACATTCTTAACTATCAGTTCATTTTAGTAAATAATCTGAAAATCGATTATTTATTATCACACAAAATCCATATTTTGAATTAATTTAATTCAAAATGGTAATATTCTTCCAAAAATCAAGCAATCGAGCAGATTCTTGATTTTCTAAATCTGATCTTTAGTTCAACTCTTATCTTCTTGATTTTTCGAATCTCACAAATTAGGCAGTCTTTATCTTCTTGATTTTTGAAAATCTTTATTTTTCTAATTAATTATCTCATCTATTCTCCACTGTCGATTTGATTTTCTCAAATGACATCTCGACCACTCATTTAATGATTTTTCCCTAACCCTGATTAGGGATTATCACATTAAATCTTGTCCTTTGATTTTAGGTTTCTATCAAAAGTCGATCTCGTCTGTCCGTCCAAAATTGCATTTTCTAGAAAATGCCAATTTTGCTCACATTTTCGACTGGTCAGACTTACGCTCATTCTGAGATATTGCAACATTTTATTTTTGTATTGTGATTTCATCAAGTTTTAGACATTTCTTGGCATAGGAATTTTAGTCATTTTCTCATAGGCATATACATATGTTTAAAATCCTTCAAAGCTTGTTTAGGACTTCGTCATAGTCATTGCTCGTACATTCGATCTGAGGGCAACACAACAATCAACAAGTTAGAAGGTGCTATGAAGGTAAATCAAGGAAGCTTTGATGACATGTATAATCATTTTATTTAGTTTCCATTGTGCTTGATAGTTTTCTTTGGGTTTATATGCTTTATTGATTTGATAATCTAACCTGAAATTTACCCTTAGATACACATCCAATCCATATTGGTTCCATTCATCTTCCCTACCTACCTTGATCTTGATAAGGACTGGGGTACAAATATAAATCATGCTTTGGAAAAACTCTTGACATGTTAATCATGTGCTCATATGCTATCCATGAAATATCATGTTGATGCAAATGAAGGACTATTCTAACACTTTACTGCCTTTATACTCTTCACATAGTGGCTCATCTTGAAAATAATGCCTAAAGGCTTCCTAGTGCACCTTGAAACATGGGACGACATCTTAAAGGAACTCCATCATTGAGGAAAACATGGAATATGGGAAACTTGATGTATTCAGACCTGTTACAACATATTCTAAAGGTTTCCAAACATGCATAGCCCCAACCAAGTGCTTGACACAATGAAACATGTAAATTAGGACTTGATGCCACTAGGTGCATTAGACCATAACATCAAACAAAGAGAAGAAAAACTTGTCAAATCAACTTCAAGCTTGTGCAGACCTCTTACAACATCCCACAATGATTCTCCATCCTATCAACAACAAATGGCACATAGATTTATCAAAACAACATTGAAGCTAGGGTTGTAGGACAACTTACACACAATTGCAAGCATATTGTCATTAAGAACTTCTTCCAGACTGAGTATCAGGCACCCTCCTTTTTCCAACATGTGGGTAGCATCAAGACAAAGATTTCCACCAACTTTCATGGGTTTTGAGTGGTGGAAACTCTGCCCATAAATTTTATTTGTTCCCTGAAAACCCTAGTCAAGGTTTTGACTTGTCAAGACAAAAAACATGATATCTCCCATAAAACTCAATGAAAATTTCTCAAACCAAAAGAATCAGAAAGGTAGAAGCATCCTACAACTATTCTAATTGGTTTTTAGGTTGTACCAAACTGTACCAGACCGTACAATGTGAATTACAGTCAGTTTTCACTGAAAAATGCAATAATGAACGTGGAAAAATGAAGATCTTTTCATTCCAAATTTCTCCAACCTTTGTGATCAAGGTTACATGACATATTTAACATGTTACAACTATTGGAAACTGAAACATCGATCACCAACTCCTTTGTTAACACTAATGACAACATTTGCAAGTTTTTGACAACATTTTGCAACATTTGCAATTTTTTACAACATGACACCAAAAAATCACACCATGGACTTAAATGACCCCAAATGGTCTTACATGACCTTATTGACTCCAATCAAACCAAAAACCAAAGCTTAGCAACATGACCACAATTTTCCTCAAAAGGTGCAAGGATGCCCTTGCATCATACTCCCCAAAGAGAAAAAAAATTCAAGTTCCACTTGAATGGAGGTTTGCAATAGTGTAACCACGCTTGAGAATGTCTTATTCAATCATCCACATTGAATCTTCTATGGGAAGACCCTTCTACTTGACCAAATATTGGAGATATGCCTTGTTCCTTATCTTCTTGAGTTCCTTGGTATCAATGATACACTCGAACTCCATAGGTCTTCTAGGTGGAAGATCATGGACACATTCAACATCTGAAAATGATTATGAACCTTCTCCATCACCTGCAACAACATCCCCTTTGAAAGGATGCAAATTAGAAACATTGAATATAGGAGAAACACCAACACCCTTGGGTAACTCAATTTCATATGCATTGTTTGCAAATTTATGCACAATCTTGCAAGGCCCTATCTTTTTTATTTGCAACTTGGAGTATTGACCCTTTGGAAATCTCTTTTTCCTAAGATGGGCTAAAACCAAATCCCCAACCTTGAAATCAACTTCTCTTCTCTTCATATCAACCCTTTGTTCATACTTGTCAACACTATTTTGACGTTGCTCTTGAACTTGTTGATGGATCTCTTGCATTGCAACAACAAATTGCTCTTCTTCAGCACTTGGCCTTTCCATTCCACTGATATCCCTTAACTCAAATACCCCTCTAAGCTGCAAACCATAAACTACTTGAAAATGACTATTCTCAATACTCCTATTCATGGAATCATTGTAGGAAAATTTTGCATGAGGCAAGACAAGATCCCATTAAGTAGAATGCTCATTGGAAAAGCATCTCAAGAGGTTTCCCAAGCTTCTATTAACCACCCCAGTCTACCCATTAGTTTGGGGATGGTAGGCAGAACTAAAACTGAGGTTGGTGCCAAGTTTCTTCTGCAAATTCCTCCAAAAATTTCCAATGAACTTACTATCTTTGTCTAAAACTATACTGAGAGGAAAACCATGAATTCTCACCACTTCTTTGAAGAACGAACCTGCAATGTATGATGCATCATTGGTGCTTTTACAAGGGATAAAATGAGCCATTTTTGAGAACCAGTCAACCACAACATAGACTGAGTCAAAATCTCTTTGTGTTCTTGGTAGCTCCATGAAAAAATCCATGCTTATACACTCCCAAGGCCTATGAGGAATAGGAAGAGGCTGATACAACCCTGCATTGGTGCTACTTCCCTTTGCTCTTTGACAAATAGTGCATTTCTCAACAAACTTCCTTACATTAGATTGCATTTTAGGCCAAAAATAATGTCTTCTTAACTGTTCCAAGGTCTTATCAAGGCCAAAATGACCTGCTATACTACCACAATGCTTTTCCTTTATCAAATTGTCTCTCATTGAACACTTAGGTACACAAAGTTATTCCCTCCTTTCTTTAATTTTATTAATTTGGTGCACCCCTTTTTAATTTTTTTAAAGTAAACCCCATTTTAATTTTAATTTTCCTTTTTTGTTTTAGTTTAATTGTCTTGTCTTCTTTGTTCATGTGCAACCTTCTCTAGTCTATTAAGGTTGATCTTGGTTTGCAACCATCTATTTTCTCCTTATGCTCTCTTTTTTCATCCTGATGATGGATTGCGAAGTGTGATTTGAAACGTTGATGCAAAAATCTGTACACAATCAAATCCATAAATCTTTGAACAATATGCAATATTTTTCTTCCAATCTCTATCCATTTTTTCTTATTGGCATCATCGACAATATGAAAAATTTATGCAAAATCTTGAAGTAAGTCACTTGCCATGTGGTTTCAATGAGTATTTTTTGGAAATTGTATGTGACCAGATTATTTTTTGTTGTATTTTATTTCATTCTAAAGCATTTTTTTGTTATACCTTCAATGAAGGCATCGGTTATATGGTTTCATCTATGGTTGTTTACATATATGATATTATTGTAATACCTAGTGTTAGCTCCCTATTTATTTCTTCACATAGAGATATATGAAAGTGCTGCTATAAAATAAGAGGACTATGCTCTTCCAAATCATCTAGACCAAATTTGTGTAGAAGAAAATGTAAAAAATACTAGGTTTTTGGAAGTTCATCAACAATCAAGATGTTAATCTCAATGACAACATATAATTATTACAAAAATTGTCTACAATGGACACATGAGGCTACAAATATTGCAATAAGCTTAAGTTGGTGATCTATATTTTATAATGCATTGACTACTAGGAACTACTTAGCATGAACAAAATGATTCAAAGGAATATCTATAAACTTTAGATTGATTCTCATGATGTTGCATCCACTAGCTCCAAGGCCAACTACTCCAACACCAAATTTCACTAATATAGCCAAGTATTGGGTTTCTGACAAACTTCATTCCTTGCATTGGCGCTTAGCCTCATCCACCTCAATCAAAAAAGATGAGCAGCATCTCATCCTTGACAAATCCTTCAAAGTCACAAAATTATGGTCAAATATATTCAAATATTTTAATCTGATCAAATCCACTCGTTTTACTCAAAAAAATTGTAATCATGACCTTGAGTGAGTCAAAGACATATGAAATGTAACATGACTATAACATTGCTTCCAAAACTTTGGTCAAGAGGAGGGTCTTACACTTGCTCTCCTATCCATATATTGTACAATATATTTTGAAAGGAAGTGTAGTGGTCTATTCAGATTCAATTTAGGGATCTTGGAGTTTATTCCATAGATTTTAGAAAAAAATTCCTCTTCCACGTCAAAGAATTTATCTGTGAGTTGTGAAAAAAATCAACTCCATCACAAAATTTCAATTTACTTCACAAAATAATAGAAGAAAGCATCTATTTTGGTATCTAATAAAAATACTTCAAGAATATGAACTATTGTTACCTGTGCATGAACCTCATCAATCTTTTGATCAACCTAGTAACACCCCAGAAAAAGGCCTATTACAGTCATGCAAATGCCAAAGTTTAAATTGCCCATCTTAAAAATGAAAGGCCAAATATCAAAAAATAAAATACCACCGACCTAATTATCAAGCATTTGCAATGAGAACTCAACAATTTCTTCATATACTTAATATGTAGAAAATAGAGCTCACATGAAGTTTCACGTAGGACCTTGCAATATATTTGGGGTGGAAAATTACACCTTTCATGTTGAACAATTGTGAGTTTTTTATTTCTACAACATGGGTTCTTTTAATTCTTCCATGGAAAAATGAGAAAAGATTTTTCAGTAGAGAAACAATGTTAAGAAAACCTTCTCTCATTGATTGCCAAAAGCCGCCACCATCTCATTTTGAAAGAGCTAAAAAAAGCTATGTGCCATCAACTACCACTCGAACAAAAATAATAATATTACCACCCCATCAAAACCATTTTCATTAATGAAGTGTCCAAGAGGACAAGAACAAGAAAAAAGGCTTAGACACCCTTATCTAGGAAAAAAGAGAAAGCTAGAACAAATTGGAAGACAAGGAAATCACTACCTCTGAAGGAAACAAAGACACCAAATTGAAAGACAAGAAAAGCATTGTTGAAGAGGGTAGGAAAACCAGTGGTGAAAAGAAGAGGAAGGAGAAGGTTATCTATGAGGAGAAACACTGAGAAAAAGATGCTTACAAACTCGAAAACATGGAAGAAAAAGAAAAGTGTGCTCCCAACAAAAGAAAAAATAATAGTTTGAGGAAGACTATGAAGAAGGCTACTCATAATGAAAGGAAAATTAACATTGAGTAGAAGAGGAAGGAGAAGGTTGACAATGAAGAGAAGATGAAAGAGAAGGCTAGTGATGAAAAGATGAGGGATAAGGTTGATTATAACCCTAAGGATGAAGTTGATATGGACTAGTCCCTTATTGTGAGGGAGGTAACAATTTCCTTAGAACTCTATTCTTTAAATCGTATTAAATATTTTTGTTTATAATATCATGTTAAAATCAAAGGCATGCATGTTTTAGTTATGAGTATTAGTGAGTTGAAAATCATAAATTGTCTAACCTTGGGTGAAGCATTACGTCATGAATACAATGAAGGATCATGTCAAAAATATGGTAAGCAAAGTGAAGCAACATTTTTTCCATAGTTCAAAGATGCAACCACCTACTTATGTTTTGCAACAACATAGATTAGTTCAACATAAATGTCAGGTTTTCAAGTACGAGAATCATACTATCCTTCTAATTATCGTACTATCATGGTCAATCCTCTTCTTGGTAAACTGTATGTGAGTATGTTAGAATGTAGAATCAGTAATTGGGCCAAAAAAGAAGGTAAAAGGAAAAAACGACAAGATGGTTTCAGGCCAAGGCATTCTACCATAGATCACTACATCATGCTTAGACACTTCATTGAGAAAGTTTGGGACACTCAAGGGGGTGAAGCTTTTTGTTGTTTCGTTGATTTTAAAAAAGCCTTTGACACAGTTCCTAGGGATAAAATTTGGAACATAATGGAGGAACTTGGTATTCCTAATGAACTTAGAGCAACAGTTCATAAACTCTATGAGAAAGTTAGAGCTAAAATTAGAACAAAAGATGGTATGTTTGAATGCTTTGGTAGTGACATTGGGGTCAAGCAGGGTTGTCCCCTGTCTCCCACTCTGTTTGGCTTACATATTGATAAGCTTGAAGAATGGTTAAACAAAACTGATGGAGAGGGTATTCATCTAGCAGAAGTATGTGGTGAAGTTACTTTTATATGCAGATGATCTTATCTTAATTGCAAAATCTGCACAGGTCTGGTTTGAGATATCATTTAAAGGCTCTCAACTCTTTTGCCAAGAGGTTGGGATACAAGTTAACACCAGCAAAACCAAAATCATGATTTTCTCTTTGAAAAGGAAGAAGCGACAGTTTAATTTCATTTTTGAGGGCAACTCTTTGGAGGTGGTGGAAGAATACAAGTAGCTGGGTATTGATTTTCATAATAGGCTCAGTTGGGAGACTTGTAGAGCGAAAAGGATTCAGGGTGGTTGGAAGGCGTCTTATTTACTGCATAACAGATGTAGGAAAGTGGAGTTATGGGATTGGAAAACCAAGAAAACCCTTTTTTGGTTTGTTGGTGGTACCGTTTGTCCTCTATGGTTGTGAGGTTTTGGGGGGTAGCATGTCAAACCATAAGTGGAGGCAAGTTGAAAGAATTCAAAAGCATTTGATCACTACTAGCATCAAAGTCAAGTCTTCGATTTCATACGAGATTCTTTTGGCTAAAACTGGTACGTTCTTATTGGAGGCATCTGCAATCATTCGGTTAATAAGTTACTTAAAAAAAGTTGAGAACATGGATACACATTACTGGCCCAAAATGGTTGTTGAGGAGGAGCTAAACCATAGAAAGAAGACTTGGATGAAGCAAAATAGCAAGTGGTTGAGCAAATGGAACATTAAACTGCATGAGTGTCCCAACACTAATGCTGAGATAAAAAAAGTTTGTGCTAGAAAAGTTTAGGTCTATTATGTGGACTACGCAGGTTGGTCGTAAAAATACACATTATATCTAGGAGTTCAACCCCACGTTGGAGCACGATGAGAAAGACTACCTAAGGGTTGCAATTAAAGGCAAGGCTAGGATTTTAGTCACTCAATTAAGAACTGGGTCACACCATCTTAGATGTGAGATAGGTAGGTGGGTTGTCCCCAAAGAAGCCTAGGAGCAAAGAACTTGTATTTTTCGCAACAAAGGGGTCGTTGAGACTTAATGACACTTCATCATTAAGTGTGCTGCTTATGATGATATCTGTATCTAGTATGAAGACAATTTGAAGGTGGATAATCTAAATGAGCTTTTTAAGGAGAATAGGCTCCTCAAAACGACTGGGTTCTTGGTCAAGATCTATAATAGGAGGGCAGACATGGAAAAGAACTTGAAAATGGTTAAAGTTTTGACGCTTGGTCCCATAGGCTGATGGTCTTGTGGACGTCATTAAAAACCATTCATTCATTCATTCCAAGAAAATACATTTTTCTTTTATCTTCAAAGAAAACCCAAGTGAATTCATGAAAAACATTACACATGTGGACAATTTAAAAAAAAAAATCATATTCTAATAACGGACACAGAGGAAAACATTGATCCAAAATAAACTGCAATACTATCATGATTACTTACTCCACATGGGCAATGACTATCCAGCCTACAAAATGCACCAGCACGGATGTCAGATGCCCTCGTGTTTTTCAAACAATTTTTTCAGACTGACAAACCGTCCATTTCTGTATTTGTCAGAACAGTCCAGTAGTCCGTGTTTGTACATAGTAATTTAAAATTTATTTTTTCAAGCCTCATAATAAATTAACTCTCTCCTTAACTTTTTTTCAAAAAACTGCATTAATCTCGTCTGAGTTTAAGAATAATATAATATCAATATATGATATAATATTATTTATATTTATAACTAATATATAATAAAATATTACATCATAAATAATAATAATATATAATATATCATATTATATAAAATATCATGTTATATAAAATATTAATATATTAATATAATAATATAATATTATAATATAATACATAATATAACCTAATATTATAATATAATATTATAATATAATATTATAATATTATATTATAATAATTATAATATTATATTATAATAATTATAATATTATATTATAATAATTATAATATTATATTATAATAATTATAATATTATATTATAATAATTATATTATGATATTATAATATAATATATTGATATTATAATATTATATTATATCAATATGTTGATATTATTTATTATTTATTATTTATTATATTATATTATTATATAATAATATAATATTATCATATAATAATATTATGATAACATGATAATAATATTATAATATTATTTTATATTATGTATTATATTATTATATTAATATATTATAATATTAGATTATATATTGTTATATTATTATATTTAATATATTAATATTTTATATAACATGATATTTTATATAATATGATATATTATATATTGTTATTTATGATATTATATTATTCTTAAACTAAGACGAGAATAATGCAGTTTTTTTGAAAAAAAGTGAAGGAGAGAGTGAATTTATTATGAGGCGTGAAAAAATAAATTTTAAATTACCGTGTTCAAACACGGACTGCTGGACTGTTCTGACAAATACGGAAATGGACGGTTTGTCAGTCTGTAAAAATTGTTTGAAAAATGAGGGCATCTGACAGCCGTGCTGGTGCATTTTGTAGGCTGGATACGCTGTATAGATATAATCAATTAACGTACTGTATAGATGTAATCAATTAACGTACGGTCTTGATGAGAATTTGAGCAATTAGTTTAAGCCATTCAATGCCCTGAATGTTAGGGGAAATTAGGTGTCGAGTAATAATGCAATGACAATTTGTCAATGAGCAGATAGTTTTTGCAACGCTAATTTAAAGCAGATGTGAGCGATGATCAGTGGAGCCATGAGGTTATATATATCCGCCTTCCTTGTAGCTCTTTGGAGCACATCGGTTGCGCTACATCCTGGTATTACAGTGTTTTGTTCTATCATCTATCTATGGACCCAAAGTTCCTAAATGCTAATGGCGGCGAGGTGGTGAGTCCCCTTGGCCAGACTTTCAGTACTTCGTTTCTGTCCGTATGCATCCAAGCGATATTTGAGCTGGACCAACCCATGGATGTGTTTAGAGCGAAGAAAGCCATAAAGGACATTCTTCTGCCCGCCAACCCTCGTTTTTCCTGCATAATGGCATGCACTTTCTCCTTTTTCACAGTTACTTATTATGTTTTTGGGCCGAAAATTGAACAGATTACTAATATTAAATATATTATTTATATTAGGAAATATGTATTAGATTTCCAGAGTCCATGATATCATTCTTGTTTGATGGCAGGCCGAGAACAGGCATGGAGTGCTGCATTGGGTGAAAACTGAAGTGAATGTGGATGATCATGTAATTGTTCCAGAGTTTCCTCCTGGGCAAACTGAATATGATGAGTTTGTGAGTGATTATATCTGTAATATACACCTTACCCCTCTTCCTAAGAATCGACCCCCTTGGGAGTTCCACTTTCTAAACTACAATACAAGCAAGGCGAGAGCCACGATGATTATAAATATGCACCATTCTTTAGGTGATGGTACTTCTCTCATGTCCTTAGCCTTTTGCTGTGTAACCAGAGCAGAAGATCCCAATCTTTCCCTCACCTTTCCTTCTTCCAAATCTCTGACTCGCAAAATTAGTCCACCATCTTATTCATGGCTTTCGGTCGAGTTTATGTATTACATGTTGCAGAGGCTGTTTGTGCTTGTGCTTGTATTGTGGTACACTGTTTCTGATTTCATTAGCAGCTTACTGAGAATAATGTGGATGGACGATAGCAAGCTACCCATTCGAGGGCCTGCTGGGGTGGAGATGCTGCCAAAAGTTATGAGCCATGTCAGCTTCCCCATGGACGACGTTAAGAAAATAAAGAATTCTATTGGCGGAGTAACTTTTTTCATCTTACCCTCATTTCATATCTACTCTTTCTAACCCGTTCATCATGCCATGCTTATTTGGGTAATACTTTTGCAGACGGTGAATGATGTGATAATGGGCGTAATATTCTACGGTTTTCAACGATACCTGCAAATCACTGATTCTCATGGTGAGAGTTGCGACGATGAATATATTCAAAAATTTCATTTGTGATTGTTTACTCCTTGTAACTCGTGCTTTTGGTAGGTGAATAGTTTTCCATATTTTTGCAGGAGGAAACACAGGAATAAGGAAGGAAATGACAAAATCAAGAGTAACAGGGATAGTAACGATGAATACAAGAGTCTTGTCAGGATTGAAGGTCGTACGCAATCTGTCTTTATTCAATTGGTCCCAGATTTCGGAAATACTATGACTAACAAGCTATTCAAGTGAAATGAAATTTTCTAGTGACTCTATAAGATTGGACAGTCTATGGGTCTCGAAAATTGAACTGTGCTCAAACTACCAAAATTCAAACCAACAAACCACAACCGCCAAACCATTCTTAATGGAGATTCCTAAACCCTAATGTTTTCATATTTCATGTCGGCACAATATCTCATTGTTGTTTATTATATGGGTTTTTACAGGATATAAAAGACATGCTGAAACCTGAAAGTGGGGCACCGTGGGGAAACCGCTTTGGGCTGTTACATATACCCATGTCCATCGTTAATGTGATGAGTCCATTAGACTTCGTGCGAAGAGCCAAAAAAATCTTAGACCGGAAGAAAATGTCACTTGAAGTGTTCGTTACCAGTCGACTAGTCGGTTACCTGGGCCGACAGGTATGTGAATCAGTTGCTTTTAAACGAGGGAGTACTAGTCTCGAATTACAGCTTGCATAATTCTGTATTGCAGGCGTCTGCTATTTGCATGTATAACACGCTGGCACATGCAACGTTAGGAATATCGAATATGGTCGGCCCGATGGAAAAGATAGCTATGAATCAAATTCCGGTGAAGAACATGTTTTTCTCGATATCTGGTTTGCCTCAGGTAAGTTATTTGCCAACCAGAAGAAAAGATAGAGCTGAAAACTTTTTCCCAAGATCCAAAATGACAGGAATGTTTGCACCTTTATCATGATGATGAATGTAGTATCAATGTAATTTTCTGGTTGTTTATTTCGCTTTCCATTCCTCCTCAAAAGATATTACATCTGAGGAAGAATATCTATGACAATGATAGGTTTAAAGACTAATGTGAATATCTGTGGGGTTTTACAGACACTTCTTTTGACGGTGGTGAGCTACATGGGAGGCTTAAGGTTAGAAGTGATTGGCGTCAAAGGTTACGTAGATAGCGATACCCTGGCCAAGTGTTTTGGTGAGTGCTTTGAGGAGATCAAGGAGGCCTCCAATGCATTATCAAAGCACGCAATTGATACCTGAATTTTAGCTGATTTATGCAGGAGCCGTCTTAAGGTTGATTGTCCAACAGCTGTTTCCTTGCATGTTTTAAATGGCACTTGTACTGTTACGGTAAATGCAAAATGAAAGGTCGTACGGATTCCAGAGATTTTACTTCTAGTTGTGTGCAGATATTAAATTTACTGCTAAGTTTTAAATATTTTATTTGTTGAGTTGTATTAATGGTTGTGAGGGTACTTGTTAGAGTTTGATTCATCAATAAAATTGTTTTGAATATAAAAATATAATAAATATTTCAAACAGTACTGATTTTAATTTATAGCTTGTCATTAATACATCAAAATGTATATATCTATTTATGTCATAAAAAATATAATAATAGTAGTCAAATTTTAGTTTCAAGAGGATCCAAGTCAATTTAATTTTTGACTAATAAAAATTACTTACTAAAATATTATATAGTTGTTTTCACATTAAATAATTTGACTTTATGCAATCTTGTACAACTCTTTTGTCTTTTGTCCAAAGACATACAATATTATTATTATATTAATTACATACTTGGTTATTTAAAATATATACAAGTGTACAATTTATTATTTTAAATGAAATAGATTTTTTTTTTTTTTAATGTATAACCTATAGTTTAAATACACATAATTGTCAATTCTTCATCTATCAAGTAATGTATAATTAATCTCCATTTTGAAGATTTGCACTACCAAATATTAAAGTACCTACAAGAAAAAAAAGAATTTGTAAGACTTACCATTTGATACATAAATTATATTAATAGTTTTAGGTATAAAATTTAATTATTAACACTTAAGCTTCAATATGATCCTTTTTTTAATGTTCATATTTGAATCCAAAACATCATGGAGGCCTTCAAATTAGAAAATACATGCAATCCTATAATCTCATGAAATCACATATTAATAGGTTGTAGGTTTGGTAGTTTCAATGTGAGCTTTTAACATTGGTTATTATATTGGCAAGATTATTTTTTACTAGTTGTGCTCCAAGGAGGATGACTTGTAATTTTGAATATCCTAGCACGCACGCATGCACCAAATAGCACAAAAGAAGATTTAAAGATGTCAAAAGAGTATCACTTCTACATTAGTGACGATCATAATTATTCCATTGAGTTTGTACAAGGTTTCTTTCAAATGTTCTATGAAAAATTTAGTGAAAAAAAATCACATTTAGTCAACACATCATATGGTTAGATAATTCCACAAAACAACTCAAGAATTCAAGAAAGTTTTGTTGGTTGAGCATGAAGCATATGATGAGTGGTGTTCAATATATTTATAATTTCACTAAGGTTGGACATGGAAAGGTAGAGCACGGTGGTGCAAAAGCATGTGTAAAAAGAGACCTAGCAAGAGAAGATTTGAAGTACCAAAGTGGTGCTAAGTTGACTCATGCAACAATAATCATGCAATGGTGTAACTCCACAATGGGACTATGTAATAAAGGTAAGTTTTTATTTGGTATACTTTTTTGGTTAGTAAAATAATGTAATATTATAAATTATGAAGATTGTTGTACAATAGCAAGGTCTAGTGAGTTGCACTCATTTTAATTTTCAATCACAAGTTCATAGACCTTTTATACAAGAGAGATGACATGTTTTGTTCATGTATGGATTTTTATTAGGAAGAGTGTGAGTCAAACATAAACAAGTGGGTTGATGAATGGTCTTGTAGACCTTTAGTTCTAAGTGATGTGCATATTGACTTCCACAAGCACTACAATTGAACCCAATGGAACTATCGGTTTTCTATCTTCCTCTATGCTATTACATGCATGCATGAATGTTATATGTAATTTTCACTAGGTCACATTATCTCTAAAGATGGAATCCAAATTAATTAAAAAATAAATGCAACTGTAGACAAGATTCTGCAACCTAAAACCTTAAAGGGAGTTTAATCTTTCTTTGGAAAAAATAACTTTGTGAGAAGGTTTGTTACCAATTTTGTATAGAAAACCAACCAATTTCAAAGATGTTGTATTTAAAGGGGAATCAATCACTTGGGCTGAATAATCCACATAAGCGTTCCAAATATAACAATTGGAATTAACTACCAAAAGTGGATATAGACCACCAAAAGTGGAAAGTGTTCCACCCTTTAAGGAAGGGGACAACACATCACTTATCTCCTAGTAATAAACTCACTTTATTCTCCTAATCAAGCTTAATAAAAGTGTACAAAAAACCTAGGACCAAGGGAAAATAAATTAACCCACTAGAAAAATAAAAACCTACACCAATGCCCCCCCTTAAGCACAACTTAAGAGGATATAAAAGATGGCATTTCTCGACAAATGAGGCCATGTTAGGTACCCATGTACCTATTGAATTCCCCCCCAAAGGAGAAGAAGCCCCCCACAAATAGAGAGAGAACACTCCCCCAAAATAGAGAGAGAAGAAGAGTGTGATGTCCCCTTATAAGTTCAACTTTGATATACTCTTCAATCTTATAAATTAAAGTAAATTCTTAACTAGATCCAATTAGTCAAATGATAAATCTGATTATTAAGTAGATTGCAACCTTCAATATTACAATCAAACTGATATTTATTTCTTATATTCTTATATGATATTTATGAATATGCTGATGGAATAATACTGAACAAGATATAAAGTTATATGTATTTGCAATTATATCTGATATAAATTAGACACCATAAGAGATAATGCAATTTCTAAATTTTTGTTCGATTTTCTCGTTCATTTATAAATTGTCAATTGGTGCCTTCTCAATTCACAATTTTTGTTTACTGGCAACTTAAATCATGCAATCTGGATAGAGGTTGATTGTCTAATCTCTACTGGTAAATGTACAACCAATTTTAGTGACCAATTGCTCCCTTGGAGCAACCTTGATCTATTTATGAGAATACAAATTCTTCAATCTTAATCAATGTCCTCCATGTTGGATTTGATTTCTCTTTAATATCCACGATGGGAAGAACTAGTCATGTTCCTTGGTAGAAGACATGACTGTTCATTTATTCATTAACTATTTGTAACTAACTTGGACTAAGATTATTCTTCCATGAAGGCGGCTAGGTTCATTTGTTCATGATTAATATTATGCTTAGTCAACTGAGTTTATTTGTGCATAATTAATATTCCTCTTAGTCAAACGACCCTTATATATGTGATTTTTCTTCTTTTGCACCTTCTTAAAAAATGTCTTGTTACTATTTTTATTTATTTGACTCAGGGTCGAGTTTATGACAGTCACCCCTCCCTAGAGAATGATTGCCCACAAGCATTCATGGATTAATGTGTTGGAGGATCTAATCGCCTTCCCATGTAGAGACTTCCACAGGAAAACCTTTCCACTAGATTAAGAACTCCTTTATGACCCTGTTTCTTAATCTTCTTTCTCGGGTATCAATTATTTTGTTTGGGGCCAACACCAACTTACCCTCTTCATCTAAGGGCAGAATTTCAATGGATGGTACATGATCCTTTGTCCCAAGGCCTTCTTCAGGAATGATACATGGAATACGTTATGTATTCTACTAGTTGCAGGAAGGTCCAACTCATAGGCTACTTCCCCAATGCGTTTGATTATTTTGCAAGGCCCATAGAATCTTGGCCTTAGTTTTTCAACACCATTTCTTTTTAAGGATGATTGTTGGTAAGGTTGTAGGTGGAGGAATACCATGTCTCCAACATCAAAGTTTCTCTCAACTCTGTGTATATCCGCATATAAATTTAGCCAGTTTTGTGCATGATGCAAATTATCCTTAAGGGATTTAAGGATGTCTTGACATTCTTGGATCCACTCTTTGGATTTTGGTGCTCTACTTTCTCCAAGGGCTAGGTCTAGAAAAGATGTTGCCTCATACCCATATAATTCTTTAAATGGTGTCATACCAATTGACATGTGATAGGTGTTATTGCAACAATATTCCCCTAAATAAAGCCATTTGATCCTTGTTTTTTGTTGTCCTACTACATAGTCACACAAGTAACCTTCAACCCATTTGTTCACTATTTTAGTTTTACCATTTGTTTGTGGGTGATAACTTGTACTTGGGGTCAGTTCGGTGCCTGCCAGCTTGAATAGTTCAATCCAAAGAATGCTTAGGAACCTACTATCTCTGTCACTTACTATGTTTTTTGGAAGCCCATGGAGTCTAAATATTGCTTCAAAGAATAGTTCGGCAACTTGGGGTGCTTTATATTCAAATGAAATGGCAAAGAAATGGGCATATTTGGTCAATTGGTCTACAACAACATAGATACAATCTTTACCATGGGTTTTAGGGAGTCTAGTGATGAATTCCATTGAAATACTTTCCAACTTATGGCCGCGAATGGGTAGGGGTTGTAACAATCTAGCAGGGTAAGTATGTTTAGTCTTGTTTTGTTGGCATATAGGACATTCTTTCACAAATTGGTGAACATCATCCTTAAGGATTTTCCACATGAATCTTTCCCTAAGTTTCTTATAGGTCTTGGAGTATCCTGGGTGTCCAACCAAAGGGGCCTCATGCATAGCTTTTAATATTTTCTCCCTTAGTTTAGATTCAGGTACAAGGTAGATTCTATCTTTGTAATAAATGATGTTGTCAGCCACCTTATATTGCTCATCATGCACCTCCCCCTCCAATAGTTTTCTTGCAAAGGGTTCCTTTACATATTCTTCTAGTAGTTGTGCCTTCCAATCGGTGGAGATTCTAGATAAAGAGCAAAGGGAGGGTTTACGACATAGGGTGTATGCCACCATGTTTCTTTTCCCCTTAATGTATTCTATATCAAAGTCATAATCTTGGATTTTTCTAATCCATTTTTGTTGTCGTTCGTTGAGATCCTTTTGCTCCAAGAAATATTTAAGGCTATTGTGATATGTCTTTGTAACAAAATTTCCACCCACCAAAGATTGTCTAAACTTGGCTAATGCATGCATTATAGCAAGCATTTCCTTGTCATATGTAGAATATACTCTTTCATTATCCTTCAAATTTCTACTTTCAAAGCCAATGGGGTGTCCCTTTTGCATTAACAATGTTCCAATTCCATCTCTTGATGCATCACATTCTATCACAAACGGTTGGTTGAAATCTGGTAGGGAAAGGACGAGGTAGCTGCTCATGCTTTCCTTCAACATGTCAAATGCTTGTTGTGCCTTATTGGACCAATTGAAAGCTACTTTCTTTGTGAGGTTTGTTAAGGGAGCCCCAAGTTGAGAGAATCCCTTCACAAATCTTCTATAGTAGCTACACAACCCATAGAAACTGCACAATTCAGTGAGGGTCTTAGGTGGGGGCCAATCTAAAATGGCTTGGATTTTTTCTTGATGTAATTGCACTCTGTTGGCACTAATGATGTGCCACAAATATAATATTTCAGTCATTCCAAATTCACACTTAGAGATCTTGGCATATAAGGACTCGGCTTCCATGATTCCAAACACTTCATCTAAATGTTTTAAGTGATCTTCCCATGTTTTGCTATAAATAATTATATCATCAAAGAACATGAGCAAGAACTTCCATAGTTGTTTCCTGAAAATGTGGTTCATGCAAGATTGAAAAGTTGTCAGTGCATTTTTTAAGCCAAAAGGCATAACCAAGAATTCATAATGGTCATATTGGCAAAAAAATGTAGTTTTATGTACATCTTCTTCTCTTACTCTTATTTGATGGTAACCCAAATGCAAGTCAATTTTGGAAAAGTATACAACACCATGAAGTTCATCCATTAGTTCATCAATCTAGGGTATGGGATAACGATTCTTTATTGTCTTCTTGTTTAGTGCTCTATAGTCACTAACTCATTTGACTGCAAAATCCGACGAAAATGTCTGATGAAATATGTATAATTTGATGTATCGTCGGGTGCTTGTAAAATTTGATGTGTAATTTTCAATTTTTTAAAATTTTATCCTCGACGTTCGTAGAAATTTTGACGAACCTAGGTTTCGTCGAAATTCCGACTATAAGTTTCGTCGAAATTTTGACAAACATGAAAAATAAGAAAAAATCAAATTGTGGCGAGCATAAGAAAAGTGAGTTAAGCTGATTTATTGCGGCCGGTGTTTTCTCTACTTGAGATAGTTTGTGGAGAACTAAGGACAATTTTCTTGGAAAAAATCAGAAAAAAATCAAGAAAATATCACCAGGTTGAGGGTAGTCATTGTCTTTTTGCAGAATTCAGTTGTGAAGTCAGATTTGTAGTTCCAGGTTTGAAAATCATATTTTAAAGCAACATCTCATCGAATTTCATTTTTAGAGGTTAAGGGTTTTGAGAATTTCATGTCTAGATTTTGTTGTGTGGAATCACCATAACATCACAACCAAGGAACAAATTCTTGTGA